>JARQOC010000008.1:171197955-171797955 GCA_033576535.1 Allobates femoralis | reverse complement strand
TTGTGCTTTGTTCATTATAAAACATCTTTTTCTTTGTGTTGTCTCTTTTTTAATGTTGACTAGAAATTCATGGTGGCTTGGTCTAATATTCACCTGACACCATGGATTTCGGGCTTAGTGCTGCCAGCTGACAATACAAAGCTGGCATTAACCCCTTATTACCCAGCGTGCCACTGCCACAGGTCCGTTGGAAGAGCCGGGTAAGGCACCTAAAAATGATGCTTCTATGAAAGTGCCATTTTTTTAGGGGTGGCTGTGGACTGCAGTTTTCAGCATGGGGGCCCAGAATGCTTGGACTTTACCATGCTGAGAATCCCAGCTTCCAGCTGCGTGAATTTTACATTGTGACCAAATGTAAGAAGGGAAAACAGACAATGCTTCCTGGATCCACGCAGCTCACACGATAGAGAAGATGGTGACACGGTTTAATGTGCAATGATAGCCTTTATTTTAATCTGACACGTTTCAAAGTTATATCCCTACTCCTTCCTCAGGGATCCAACATAGTACCAACATAGTGCCATTTGATCACAACTAATTCAAGTGCAGCGTGGATCCTGCAGCTGCTATACCATACCGTTATACCAGTAGTGGGTGACACAACTGTCCCAGGTGAGCAGTGACAAACCTCTGGATGACACAAGTATTTTAAAGACCCTATTGCCCTTTCTTTCCTTTTTCTAGCTCATTGGATTTTATGCTGGCTGGCATTCAAAATAGGGTGGTAACCATGCATTTTTATACTATTTATTTAAATAATTTTTAAACAATGGGCTTCCCTCTATTTTGATTGCTAGCTAAGGTAAAGCCAGGTGGCTGGGGGTGGCAGCCCATAGCTGTCCACTTTATCTGTACTGAGAATCAAAAATATAGCGGAGCGCTACGCAAATTGTCTTTAATTATTTATATATTTTTACAGTTTATATGTTTGAGAGCTCAACAGCCAATCACAGACACTGTCACAGAGAATGGATATCTGTGATTGGCTGCTGGAGTAACCTGAAACCAGCCCATACATTCTAGCATTCTAGCACATAGAATGTATGGGCTGAGTCCAAATTACTCCAACAGGCAATCACAGATGCCATTCTGTGTGACAACACATGTGATTGACTGTTGGAGCTAGTGCAGTGAATATGTCAGTAGTTAAAGAGGACCTGTTACCCCCCCTCCATGGATGTGAATTTAAGTCCAGCACTGAATACATAATGTCTGCTGCATTCAGGCAAGGGGTCCCCCATGGCTCTGTGCAGCTGCTACCCCGATATATAGGCTTATAAAAACTTACAGTAATTTTCCATGGAGGCGGCTCTTGCGCTGCAGCCTGCGCCTCTGTACCTCCCATGTCCTCGTGCCAGTCATGAAATCCTCGCTCTGTGCGTCCCTGTGCTGGTGATGCAAGGAGCAGAGCGAGATATTGCTTATCACTGCCCTGGGTGGCTGTCCCGCCTCCTGCTCTGACGTCAGAGCCATTCCCTGCCCTCCTCTATGTTATGCTATGGAGGAGAGCTGGGAGAGCCTTTCCCCTCCCTCCTCTATGTTATGCTATGGAGGAGGATGGGGAAAGCCTCTGACATCAGAGCAGGAGGCGGGATGCAAGCAGCAGAGCGAGTTATTGTTTATCACCACCCCGGGTGGCTGTCCCACCTCTTGCTCTGACGTCAGAGCCTTTCCCCACCCACCTCTATAGCATAACATGGAGGAGGGCGGGGAATGGCTCTGACATCAGAGCAGGAGGCGGGACAACCCGGGGCGGTGATAAGCAATACCTCGCTCTGCTCCTTGCGTCACCAGCACAGGGACTTGCAGAGTGAGGATTTCATGACTGGCACGAGGACATGGGAGGTACAGAGGCGCAGGCTGCAGTACAAGGGCCACCTCCATGGAAAGTTACTGTAAGTTTTTATAAGCCTATATATCGGGGTAGCAGCCCCACAGAGCCATGGGGGACCCCTTGCCTGAATGCAGCAGACATGCTGCATTCAGTGCTGGGCTTAGATTCACATCCATGGTGGGGGAGTGACAGGTCCTCTTTAATGAGCAGCCATGGAAATAGAAGCGGTGGGATGGTGGGACGCGGGACGTGGGACGGCAGGATGCCGATAAAACTGATGATGAAATTTATTAACTATTTGCTTTATTTTAAAGCCCCCTGCTCCCATCCCATAACTTTAAAGTCTGAGTTTAGGGTTTGGACTCAATTTCGAATCATGTTCGACCCCAAACCCAGGTTTTAAAAAGTCAGGGTGAGTCCGCCAAGCCCAAACATTGGCGGGTTCGCTCACCTCTAATTGTTTTCTAATTACTGATAGACTTCAGCTGGTGTCATGACTGGTGTCATGACTTTCCAATGCTTTTGTACCTCTCTTTCTTCATGTGTTCAATACTTTTTACCTTTTTCTTATTATCCCACTTTACCAAATCTATAGACAACTATGGTTTGATTTTGTTGCCAGTGTTGACTGGATGGCTTTTTACCAACATCTAGTGAGAAATTCATGCCAATTTAATCTTTATAAAGATATTCACTTACAAAATTAATAACGTGTTCAATACTTATTTCGCTGATATCTAACAACAAGTTGCAGCCTTTTTGTCAGTTTTCAGGATACGTGACTCTTACACGTTATACAGGACGGTCACTAACACATTAACCACATTTTCCATTTAAGGGGTGTGAGATGTGTAAGTGATATAAAGCAGAAGTGGAGAACCGCTGCTCATTATATCTTATTTTTCAACACTCTGATCATCAAATGGAGCTTTCTGTGAAATTCTTCATATTTTCTCTTTTGGGTCTTCTTCTACAGATCGGTAAGAAAATATATCATGACATCTGCTGGTTTATTTTTATTTATAAAGCACCGAACAATTAATTTCTTTAGAACAGCAGTAAAAGAAAAATAAAGATTGATATGTTATTTACGGGGGAAAAAAGTATTTGATTTTAGGACCATAAAAAAACAAAAATAGAAAAAAAAACCTTTAAAACTTTTTACTTAGTATAATTTTCCATAGACATAAAAATAAATCAAATAAATGAATATCTATTTCTATGTAATGTCTACTTTTACCTAAAGACATAAAAAATAAACAAGAAAATACAAATAGATCTAAATTGTATATTTTATGATTTGGATAAATTGATAAAGTTCATTGCAACGTAAGAATAATAAGATGATAAAAAAAGATAAGAAAAATTTACAAATTCTCATTTTTGTTTTTAAGTCTAAATGATTTTAAATAGTATATGATATAATGAATGTCTGATTATAATAATATCAATGGAATTCTGAAAATATAATTTTCAATTTATATAAAGTTGTAATATTAGAAAAAAAAGTTAAACAATGAATACAAATTCTATATAAATATTAGATTAGAAGTATTTAAAGATTATTACAAATAGACTTTTGGTTTCATCACAATCTCTTTTCTTGCTTTTATTCTGAACTTCGGTCGATCGTGTTTCATGTTTCATCAGCGATGACATTTTCTTTATACCTTTAATTTTACATTAGATTTTCTTTGGGTGCTAATACAATAAATGTGCTATAAACTTCAGAGAAGAAGAGAAAAGGGACAGAAATATTTCTTCAAATTGTAATATTAGTTAGATAACACATAATAGAAAAAAAACCATAATGTAAATTTTGTAGTATATTATTGTGTATTTTTCATTATATAAAATGAAAATAAAAATACAGTATAATATATTCTATTTAAAGATATGAAAAAATCAATTTCAGCTACCATGCTTCTACCGAATAGGGTCAACCTTGATGCAAGAAATAGTGCAGAGCGGTAACCTTGAAGTATAACCGCAAGAAAGATTATTAATAATAATAATAATAATCTTTTTTTATATAATAGTAACCTTTATTTATATAGCACCAACATATTCCGCAGTGCTTAACAAATCAGATTAGGAAGGATCCAGCACCAAGTCCGTTTAGAAAAATATAACAATATTCTATATTTGAATCATGTTAAAAAACGAGGACATACATAATAAAAAGACAGGTAAGGGATGATCATGCCTCTTACATGTCTTTTTATTATGTATGTCCCCTTTTTTTTTAACATGATTTAAATAAAGAATATAGTTATTTTTTACTAAATGGACTCGGTGCTTGATCCTTCCTAATCTTTCTTGCGGCTATGTTCTATTTGAGATTACAGAAAATTTAGCAATTTCAGTCTATAATTAATAATAATAATAATAATAATAATAATAGTGTATTGCTGATGTTTATTGTACTTGTCTATGTACGCCCCTTTTCACATGTAAAGCGTAAAGCGCCATGGAATAAATGGCACAATAATAATAATAATAATAATAATAATAAAATTCAAGTCTACAAGTGTAATAAAAAAAAACATTGTGCACAAAAAAAAAATCACCCCCCTTTCTGGATAAAAAGTGGACCAATTTTTTTTATATCATCGTTGGGACCCTTGCCTAATTTGTATTAATTATTATTATTGGCAGAACATAAAAAAGTCAAAGTGGAACTTTTTGTTTCTTATTTATCTGTTTTATCCTGATGAGTTTTAACTCATGTTACAGTTATTAGATATCCAATATTACTATGTTCCCTGATTTAGGAAGTTTACAATATGAGTATTTACTTTTAAAAAAAACATTTAATGTATTTATTTTAGTTATAAAACAAAAGTGTTAATCACGTGTTTTCTTAATTGCATTATGATTGTTACTTGTAATTACACTATCTAGAGGTCATGGCACTATATTAATATTTATATCTGTATATATATATATGTATAGACAGAGAGAGAAAGCAACTATATATATATATATATATAGTCGCTCTCTCTCTCTCTCTCTCTCCATATAGTCGCGCTCTCTCCTATACGGATTGCCATCAAGAATAAGATGTTAACACCTCCATTTTGAAGAGAATTCTTACTTTGGCCCATTTTCTGTATGTAAGTGTTAATGGTTTAGTTAATAATGTTAATGATTTATTCTTCATGGAAATCCATCTAGGAGATGAGTCAGTTAATTGTGCTACTGATGACAACCAGAAAAGGAATCCAGAAGACCGAGGCACATTTCAAAATCATCCAATTTCTTCATCAGGACGAACCACCTGTCTTCCCGATACAGAAATTGGTTGATGTTGAAATGTGCCGACAATAAACTGCCTTGAATATTCCTCGGTCTTCCAGATTACTTTTCTGGTCTTCATCAGCATGCTGGGCTTACCATAGCTGATAATTGAGCTACTATATTAGTATTATTATTAGTTATTTATAAAGTACCATTAATTTCATGGTGCTGTACATGAAAGGGGTTACATACAAGATAAATATATAGGTCACAGTAGACAAATTAACAATGGCAGACTGGTACAGAGGGGAGAGGATCCTATAGGATGATGGGGAAGGAGATAGGAGGTTGGAGGTTGCAGCAGCTCTGGTGGCGTTGAAGTGGCAGCTCTGTTGGTGGTGAGGCGGCAGCTCCGGTGGTGGCAAGGCGGCAGCTCTGATGGTGTTGAGTCAGCAGCTTCGGTGGTGGTGAGGAGGCATCTCTGGTGGTGGTGAGGCAGTAGCTCTGGTGGTGGTGAGGTAGCAGCTCCAGTGGTGGTGAGGCGGCATCTTCGGTGGTGGTGAGGCGGCAGCTCCAGTGGTGGTAAGGCGGCAGCGTGGTTATTGCAGGCCATAAGATTTCTTGAAGAAACGGGTTTTCAAGTTCCGTCTGAAGGATCCGAGTGTGGTGGAAAATCATATGTGTTGGGGCGCAGAATTCCAGAAGATGGGGGTATTTGGGAGAAATCTTGGAGGTAGTTGGGTGAGGAACAAATAAGTGTGGAGAAGAGGAGAAAGTCTTAGGAAATGCAGAGATTATGTGAGGGAAGATATTGGAGGATTAGTTCAGAGATATAGGGAGGGGACAGGTAATGGACGGCTTTGTAGGTCAGTGTTAGTAGTTTGAATTGGATTTGTTGGGGAATTGTTTCAGACGACCTCATCAGGGGAGCACCTTCTTGTGCCCTAATATCTTCCATCACCGGATAAGATCCTATTGCGCTCCACTTTGCCTCTCCAGCTCTCCTTACTCAAAAGTTTATTGTTCAATGATCAAAATGTAAAGGAAAAGAACAAAAGAGAAATATAAATCTCATCAATATTTGGTGACTGCAAATTCACCAGGTTCAATTATTTATTAAAAAAAAAAAAATCGATTTGCCCCAAAGTGTAATGTTGCAAATCCTCCAATTGCTGTGAAGAGACGTGTAACACTCTGACGTCTTGTAGGATTGTATTCAACACATTTCGGGCTGCATAGACTCAGACGGTGACCGGTAGTAACCAACAGCCTATTTATTCACAAAGCACTGATACTTTTCATGTTTTCTAAAATTAATAAATGGTCCAATATGTGTCCCTTGTAATCATTAGTGATCAGACACAGCGTCCTCCGCGTCCTCCTCACTTATATTAATGTTCATTAGTGTTTCTGCCCGGACGTCCGGTGCCGGTGGTGGTTCTGCTTCTGCTCCCACATTCTTAGACGTGGAATGTTTTTTTTTAGGCTTTGTGCACACGTTTTTATTGCATTTTTTTAATGCATTTTTGAGTGCAGATTTGTCATAAATCTTCAAGGGAATCCTGATGCCACCAAAGTCAATGAGAATCCTGAAGTCTCCGCACACATTGAGGATTTTATCTTTGCAAATTTGGTGCAGAAATAAATCTGGAGCATGTGTTTTGGCAGCGTTTTTCACCTGTTCTAATGAATGGGTAAAATCTGCACCAAAAACATATGGCAAAATGTATCGAAAATTCTAGTTTTTGCTGCATTTTTCCTGCCAAGAGATGCAGAAATGATGCAGAAATTTTGCCAACCAAATACTCAATGTGTGCACTTAGCCTTACACCACTCCGTCCATTGCCTCACTTTTTATTTCACCATACATTTTATTCAACACTATAATTGACTTTTCACAATCTTTTCACACCCAATTATGCAACCCCCTGCTAGAAGGGACTGTAACAAGACATGTAAGGCAGGTAAACATCCAAAAAACCTATGGCTTTGTAGAGATATCATAATATATAGGCATCTGTGGGGACATCACACGATATATAGGGAACTGTGGGGCCCTCATATTATATTATATTATATACAGGGAACTGTGGGGCCATTATACTGTATATAGGGAGCTGTGGGGCTATTACACTGTATATAGGAAGCTGTGGCACCATTATATTATACTAGCTATAGGGCCCGGCATTGCCTGGCCGTAATGCTCATATATGGTTGTAATGCTCATATATGGTCCTATCACCCATATGTGGCAATATTGCCCATATATGGAATTGTATGTGTGTGTATGTATCATAGCCCTGCCCTCTCTTTTAGTAGTCCCAAACCTTCATAGCTCTGCCCCTACACACAGCCCCGCCCACCTTGGTAGCCATGCCCCTTTCATAGGCCCCTGATGTATAGCCCCTGCCCCTTCATCCATCTCGACACATAGTCCTGGGGGTGGGGCTATGTAGAGGAGGCAGGGTATGTGGCGATGCAGGATGTGAAGTGGGGTGTGGCTATGTGGAGTGGGCGTGGCTGCATGTAGTGGATGTGGCAATGTGGAGTGGGTGGGGATTTGTTAAGTGGGTGTGGTCACATGGAGTAGGAGTGGCTATGCAGAGTAGGCGTGGCTATGTTGAGCAGATGTGGCTATCTGGAGTGGGTGGGGCTATGCTGAGTGGGTGTGGCTATCTGGAGTGGGCGGGCTTGCCACATACACACATACACTCAGTTTTATATATTAGACTAGCTATAGAGCTCGGCGTTGCCCTTGCGTAATGCCCATATATGGTCGTAATGCTCATGTATGGTCATATGACGCAAATGTGGCAATGTTGCCCATATATGGTATTGTATGTGTGTGTATGTATCATAACCCCGCCCTCTCTTTTACTAGTCCCACCTCTTTGTAGCTCTGCCCCTCCACATAGCCCCACCCCTTTCAGTAGCCATGCCTCTTTCATGGCACCACTCCCATGCCCCGTCATCAATCCATTCCCCCACATAGTCTTGGGGATGGGGCTATGTAGTGGAGGCAGGGTATGTGTAGATGCAGGATGTGAAGTGGGGTGTGACTATATGGTGTGGACGAGGCTACATGTAGTGGGTGTGGCTATGTGGACTGTGTGGGGCTTTGTAAAGTGGGCATGGTCACATGGAGTAGGCATGGCTATGTTGGGTAGGCGTGGCTATGTTGAGCGGACATGGCTATCTGTAGTGGATGTGGCTATGATGAGTGGGTGTGGCTATCTGGAGTGGGCGGGCCTTGCACATACACATATACATACACACACATACACTCAGCTTTATATATTAGATAGAGGGATTTGTGGGGCTATTATACTGTGTATAGGGAGCTGTGGGGCTATTATACTGTGTATAGGGAGCTATGGGGCTATTATACTGTATATAACGAGCTGTGGCACCATTACATTATATACAGGGAGCTATGGGGCCATTATACTGTATATAGGGAGCTGTGGAACCATTATATTATATACAGTGAGCTGTGGGGTCGTTATACTGTGTATAGGAAGCTGTGGGGCCATTATACTGCATATAGGGATATGTGGAGCCATTTTACTGTATATAGGTAGCTGTGGGGCCATTATACTGTATATAGGAAGCTGTGGGGCCATTATACTATATATAGGGATACATGGGGCCATCTTAATATATAGAGGGAGCTGTGTGACCATTGTACTGTACATGGAGCTGTGAGCTCACCATACTGTATATAGGGGAGCTGGTGCCACATTTTTAGTGCAGCGGCCGGACACCTTCATATTGCTTTTAACCTGCAGATTAACCCTCTAGCTGCAGTTTAAAAGCCTTATTGGACCTGACAGGTTCCCTTTAAGCTGAGCTGAACTAATATATTTTTTCCAATCTTCCATGACTCCTTTAGAGTATGACCAGAGATGAGCCGATCAGTCAACGTTCTTATTCACCAGCGCACGGATTTACCTGGGAAATTCAATTAGCAAAGAAGATATTACCCACAAATTTAATGTTCCTTATTATTATATTATTATTATTATATTATTTTATTGTATGCTCTGGAGTCTCCACAAACCCGATAGTAAATATAATATATAAAACATAAGAAATCCCTATACTCACCTTCCCTTTCACCTCTTCAACCTCTTCTAAGTTGCCGGTCAGTCCCAGTCGTTCTTTCATCCGTCAGTCTTATGTCTTAGTCCGGATATATTTATTTCTAAATATGATTATTTCTAATGAAGCATTAAACTCCTGGCCCCAAAGAACATATTTTAAAGCCTCCATTTGTGGACAAAATACACCATATAACAGACTCTAGATTGTAGGTTACACCATGCAGTACGTTTCCTGTGTGAAGCCACCGTCTACACAGACTGATGTTCTTACCTGTCAATCAAATTACCACTTTTTAAATCCGGGACCACACATAATTATATGCCTTGAGTAGATGTTGGAAGGCAGATGAGTAGAAATGATGTGCATAGAGGTCTAGAGAATTTATACAGCAATTAGAGGGGTCATAGACATAATAATCCCTTTCTACCCCAGTGATACCACTGAGGGTTTTACGTGCTATGTGTCACGAGGTGGTATAGCGGATAGGGAATCAGGGGGCAAGATTGTAAGATTGGGAAGACAAACTGGGGAACTAGTCTGACCATTAGTCTGAGAGTCCCTGGCTCACCCTGATACTGGAATTAACTCTGAAGGTGAGGAAGTCCAGGCTGCCACCCTAGCCCTTAGCTCCTGATCAACTCTAGGCTAAAAGTCCCTCCCTCCATACTCGGATCAGGACAACCCAGCAGCTGCTATGGAAGCGAACAACAGTACACCACAGCAAGTCCTTACTGCATGGGGTTCAAGCAGAGTCTAAAATGAACTCTTTCTGCGACACCTAGTGGAGGGAAGTGGAGTTATTTCAAGGCTGGGGAAGTAGAGATCTGAATACTAAGACACACTCCTCCACCTAAACCCAAATTATGTGACTCACCCCTCCACCTGCAGAGCTGAAGCTCACAGCATAGGCTAAGGAAAAAAACTCAATTCAAACACAGCCGCAGCACTCATGGACTACAAAGCAGTCAATACATGACAGTATGTAAGCATTCTAGGTAACCCCATCAGGTTAATTTGGGCAATTTGTTCTTTTTTCTGCTGTTTGATTTTAAAAGCTGGCTCATGGACCTTGTTCTTCATCACTTTCCCATTCCGTGAAAAACTGAAGGACTGAATGAGCCCAAGGCCTGTTCCCTAAAGACAGAGGAGCCTGTAGATACAGAGGATCTCTGCCTAGGTTCATACTACTCTTGTGGAAGAAGGAAGGGTCTCTCCTTGTAATAAGTTCTGCGGGGACCATATCTTGCGGGGTTGCCAACAGTCCAGAAATTCCGGGACAGTCCGTTAAAATATAGTGCTTTATTGTCCTATTAGTGAAAAGTAAGGCACCCATGACATCTATAGATCAGAATTATCGGCTGTAGACTTGTATCACTTATAATCTTAATGATTTGTTAGGGTTTTCCAATTTGTCTGTAAAAATATTTTTTTCCCCTGGATCTGCTGTCCAGAAAAAATAAAAAGTCAATTTGTCAACCCTGATAGCTGGAAACTAGTCAGCCGGGTGCGGCCTCCGGTCGGCTTCTTCCAGTTTTCCTAGGGGAGAGTGAAAGGTTTATCCCTTGTGTGTACATAGAGAGACCTGTCAATCATCTGCTGGGAGAAGCCGGCTGGGATGGAGCCAGGCCAGTATAGTCTACGGCTATAGTTCCAGGGAGGATCTTTAAAATATACAGGGGCATCTCAATGAATTAGAATATCATCAATAAGTTCATTTATTTCAGTAATTCAATACATAAAGTGACACACATATATCATATAGAGTCATTACACACAGAGGGATCTATTTCATGTGTTTATTTATGTTAATGTTGATGATTAATGAAAACCCAAAGATCATTATTATTTCAGAAAATTAAAGTAGGGAGGATGAAGGGTCTGAGAGATAAAATCTGACCTAAATAGGTATCAGAGGCTTCACCTTGTGTGGTTGTGAGAGGCACAACCACTATAAAAGCAGATCACGGCTGCTGCAGTCCCCAGCGTGGTGCATAGAGAGTAGGGAGGGTGAAGGGTTAAACACCGCGCTACTGTATTCCACAAGACATCAAAGGGTAAATATAATATTGATTTATTAGTAAATTAGCATTTCAGGACTCCCTGTTCCCTACATCAGAACAAATCAATATCATATTTCCATGTTTCTGGGAGCCCTGAAACACGTTGACAAATAAATCAATACAGTATTAAATTCCCCCTTTAATGTCTCGTGGAATATGGCAGCACAATTTTTAAACCCTCATTCTCCCTACTTTAATTTCCTGAGATAATGACCTTTGGGTTTTCATTGGCTGTAAGCCATAATCATCAACATTAACAGAAATAAACACCTGAAATAGATCCTTCTGTGTGTAGTGACTCTATATAATATTGGAATCTGAGAGTCCTCAGGAGTTGATATCTTTTAATGGCGAACTGAAAAGATGGTAAACATAGCAAGCTTTTGGGACACTATGGCCCCTCCGTCAGGCAGATAATGACACCAATTCTTCATAATCTGTGTCATTATCAGCCTGACGAAGGGGTCATAGTGTCCCAAAAGCTTGCTATGTTTACATCTTTTCAGTTTGCCATTAAAAGATATCAACCCCCTGAGGACTCTCAGATTCTAATATTTTTCTATCTACTGGCTAACACGGTACAAATATATTTTATAAAAATAAAAGATTAGGATATTAGAAGTTCCACAGCCAATTCTTTTGTTTTCAGGGTAGATATGACACTGACAGAGGAACCTGGTGTTGGTTTTATTCTTCTTTCTCCATTAAAAACACATAAACACTTGACAGAGTTGAGCGCTCGTGTGTATGGGGGAGTCAAAATAAAGCGGTTATCTGCCAAACAAATGTTCCTCCTAAAGCCATCTGGCATATGTCCATTTTAGGGTTAAAGAAAAGGGATGATATTAACTATGAGATCATCGGGCGAAATTTAAGAATGACGTTTCAGCAGAAAAATGAAATTTTCACCTGTAAAGTGGTTGGACGTGTCTGAAATCAGACTGCAACTATAATGGCCGGTACGGTCTCTAAAATGTATCTCCGGTAGATGTGTAGAGATACGATCATTCACCCATCAGAATTCAAAGATTCTTCAACCATTGACCTACTTCTATCTAATGTGTACGGCCATCTTTACTCCTTTACAGGAACCGTCCTAGGATTGGAGGTGACACAACCAGAGGTGTCGGTGACAGCAGAGGATGGAGACTCGGTGACCATCACTTGCTCATTTACATCTGAGTTTTCTGCCTACTCTGTGACATGGTCCATAGGGTGTGATAATAAAGAAGACCTTCAGAAAAACCCGTGTTACCAGCGTAGGGTCAACATCACATTCCCAGATGTTGTGCAGACATCACACAGCTCACAATATTCAACCTATGAGGGGAAAACTGCAATCACAATCAACAACCTGAAAGAGAACGACTCCGGAACGTTCTGCTGCCATATAAAGTCTGGTGGAAAGACGGTAACCGGAGCCGGGACCAGACTGGAGGTCACTCCGAGATCATCTCCTGCAGGTATTCTATGACTTGTAGTTTATTGTAGTATCTACTTCATTGTAAATGTATCTGGATTTAGGAATCCTGGATTACTCCGAGTCAGAGGAAGGCAAAAAAAAAAGTTGAGAAATTAGAAATTTATCAAAAAAAGAAAAGTGACCTGAACCCATTTGGACCCAAGAATGTAGTGAAGTTATTTCTGTGTCAGTACAATTACCGTCATACCAAGATTTCATAGATTTTCTTTACATTTTAGCGATGAAAAAATTCTAAAGTTTGTTAACAAAAAATTGTAAACTTCTTGGAGCTGCGCGGGGACTTGTTTTTGTGTGGTGACCCCATAACAATTTACAATATATAAATGACTTTTCAATCAGGTTTTAGTCCATTGTTTTGGGAAGGAGTGGCGATTATTAAACATATTAAAGTTTTTAAAATCTTTACATTTATTAATTAACTCTTTTAGGAGACTTGAACCTGGGATCATCTACTCACTTATACTATATATGGCAATACTACAGTATTCCAGTATATATTAAAATCTATCTCCTATGAAGCTTAAAAGGAACCTATCATCTTGTTTTTACCCCTAACCTATCACTAGCTGTCCCTGCACCTTGCTACTACATCCCTAACCATCCCTGTCTGTCCTATACGTTTGAAAAAGCTGAGTTTGATACTTACATGGCCGTATAGTAATTAGTCTTCTAGACTACATATGTAATCTGACTGGGTGGTCTCCACCGCTGTATTCTCCCCCTCATTGCTGGGATCACGCCCCAGTGGGCGAGATAATTCATCCTGAAGCGCGATCATTCAGTCAGGAGCCGGCTCCCCCTTCCGGGTATGATGCCACAGTTGCGTCATTTTTGGTCTGTTGCTTTGTGGGGGATTATCGGGTGTACGGACCGGCTTCGGAACGCGCACTGCGCATGCTCTAGAGCTGGCCTGTGCGCCAATACACCCCTTACACTATGCAGAACCAGAAATGATGCTTGGCCGACAGCCCGTCAGGTGAGGCGAGAAAAAATAATTTTGGGGTTTTGATTTTTTATGGTGTTTAGCAATCAGGCAAATTAATTCCATATTTTAATCGATTGGACTTTTATGGACGTGGCAATACCAAATACAGTATGTTTATTTTTTCCTTTATTTTCCACAGATGAACAGTAGGTAACACGTAATTTGACCTTTTATACATTTTTTAATGTGTATGGCCATTTCATTCTTTTAAAAAAATGTAAATTTTATATTTTTTAAAATTATTATCATTGTAATTTAGGGGACTAAGGCTGGTTTCACACTGGTGTTTTTCGCCATCCGTGTGAATCTGGCTTAAACCTGTATCAGGTTCAGGCCCATTGACTGGATGAACTTGTGGATGCATCAAATTCTGAACTTTTTCCAGAATCCGGGTATTTCTTGGGTGTTCCCGATTTTCTCGATGAGTCCAAAAATGTATCTTGGTGCATTTTTGGTCTCGGTGACAAAACCCGGAAGCACCCAGATCCGGGGCACCACAGATAAAATCTGTAGTGCCCAATGGAACCAGGATACGTTGGACTCTGGATCCCGTTGGATCCAGACCCCCGGATCCGGGTTTTAGAACTGCATATGCCCAGAAGGCAGTTACAAATGACATGCCCCATAGGGGCGTCACCTAGGGGGAGTGTCATTTGGACCCGGATCCTGCGGAAACAGGTATGGAGCTGGAAGAAACTGTCTGCTCCTACATTGGTATTATTATCACTGATCTGTGAGACGTATAAGTGATAATACCAGTGGAAGGGTATCAGTTGTTACAATTCTGAGGGGGCCTGGGGGAATCGGGGGATAAAACCTGCATCCCCCACTGAAATAAAAAAAACCTCCAGTGTGAAACCAGCCTTAAACTTGCGATCATTTGATCACTTGTACTATATATTGCGGGATATAGTGAAATGTTAGTTGCCTATGGCTGAGATTATACCAAACATTGATGAGACTTAGATTTCTCTTTTCTTCATTCACTTTGCTGTTTGTTAATTGATAAAATTAAACTATTAACACTTCTAATTTTGAAAGCTTATTTCTTTGCAGCATTTGTTCAGGATGTACAAAGTTGGACAATTCTTTACAATTCCTGACATGTTGTTGTCTTTGTTGTGGGCACCAACACTTGGAGACACCTCTATAAAAATCCTGCATTTGCCTTCAGTACTTAAACAGAGGATCATTTAAAGGGTTTGTCCAGGAGTTTAATGTCATTGGACTATCCTTACGATAGTGTTATGCACCTAACACACTCACACACATTGGTAGTGGAGAAAGGGGAAGGGGCGACCACACACCATAGGTCCCTGTACAGACTAAAAGGCCCTAGATGCACAAGTAAACCACTTTGGACCTGGCTTCCCAAGAGGCCATCAAAAAGCGTCACATGCCTCCTGAAGAACCTTAGAGGAGGCTGCCACACACGGCATGGAAGGAGAGAGGTAAGTGAGCAGGGAAAAACACAAATCAAGAGGAAGATAACTGAAATAGGGTACAAGGAAGAGGAGCTGGGAAGGTAAACCAACAGGCACTAAAATGGTGCTGTCACGCTGGGAGCAGGGTGTGTCTGGAAACAGTGTGTGTCAGGGTCGCATGGAACAACAGATGGGGAGACACCACAGGGACAAATACAGCAGAGGACCCTGCTCATAGGGAACAGGGGAGAGGTAACCTCCTGCACTCACCTGCCGCTGTGCCCTGATCTCCCTATCATCCCTATACAGGTTCTTTCACCCCGTCGCCGAGTAGGATACATAGTCCCTTGCTGGCCCTGATGTTAACCTTCAACAGGGAGAAGGCCGGCAAGAGCACTAGTCCCAACCACTGCATTAAAATCAGCAAGAGGGCAAGCAAAGACAGACATCATAACAACAAACAACTCCATGCCTGCTGCCATGCTCTAGACAGCAGACGGCTTGGCAGCCATCAGCTCTCCAGAATAGCACCTTCACCTCAGGTAGCCAGGCCAGGAATGAAGTTCAATCACCAGCAAGGTATGCTGAATCATGTGACCATATAAAAGAGATTGGAGTGATCACAAAGTAGACACACCTGGAAAGAGAACAATGGAGCTTGCTAGCAACAGAAACTGACAATAACTCCAACACTGGCAAAGGAAAGATACGTTTAATATGAAGTCTCAATACAGGAATAAGAAACAGGTCTCAAACCATTTACAAGTCTCCAAAGTAAGAGAGACCATCGTGACAGGTGCTTAAAGTTAAACACCCTAAGCTGAGGGGCTGGACTCCCAGAGATAAATCCACATAGAGATATTGCCAGCAAGGAAGTGAAGAGAGAGATAAACATATATAACACAATTCAGAATGTGATAGGGCAAAGCACAACAGGAAAATGGGAGAAACCTGGTGATGTACAAACCAAGAAGAGAAAAGAAAGACAATAGGAAGTATCAGCATTTGGATAGAGAAGAAAAAGGCAATAGCCTAGGAGACAGAGAAATCGACCATGAAACAGAAGGTCACTATTGGTCCTTAATATCTGATAGGCCTGGGTGCAACACTTGGCAACCCTGCCGATCACAGGTTGTCAGTGCTGGTGGCAGAATGGAATTGGTTAGCTGCATATTGCTGCTCCATCAATGAAGCTGGACTCATCTGGGTACTGCACATCCACAGCCTAGTGACTTGAATGGGGGACAGGTATATAGTACCCAGCTGTGGCCTCTCTACAGTTGACGGAGCTATGCAACCAAGCAGTTCTGGCTGGCCTGGGAACAGCTGATCAGCCGGGTTGTGAGATGGTGCATCCTCTCTGATTGGATATTGCTCACTATCGTAAGGATAGGTCATCAATGATAAAGTCCTCGACAACATCTTTAAGTACCAGAACAATTCATCAAGGTTAAAGAGTATTATTTTTTAAATTAGTTAATAATTTTGTGCTTTATTCCTTTACATAATCGTACCAGAGATGGTAACAGCAGAATGTGGAGTCAATAACCATCACTTAACCATTTATGTATGAGTTTCCTGCCTTCTTTATGACAGGGACTGTAGGGTACAATAATGCAGAGCATCTTCAGTATAAACTGTGTTGCCGACACTAATAGTTTATAATTATGATACGACACGAAAATAGTAACTAAGCATTACATTAAATTGAAAGCATATTCCTGAAAATCTACACAAATCCAGAGTTCTAAATCCCATGGATAACTGGAGAGATAAATTCCAACTGCCTGAAACCACCACAAGGGGGAGCTCCCTGTATACAAATTATGCATTGAACTCAGTAATAACACTGTATGCAGTGAGCACCTGAGTGCCCTCTAGTGGTGGATGGAAGATCTCAAAATTCTAAACTTTGGATATCAATATAAAAAAACAAAGCTCTGATTGAGCTAAAAGGTAGGCATTCACTTAGAGTAACCAATCAATATCTATAGTGTTTAATCTGATTGGTTGCTGAGAGCCCACCAATGCTTGATTTTATATACATTTTCGTAAAAGAGCTCAAAAGTGACCAAAGCCCAACTATCACTCATAGGTTTTGATATATTATATCTTTGTTTTACAGTGTGCACCCACAACGTGCTCCATCCAGTGGAAATCATACGGATCATCTGCCTCATCATCCTCATGACGCTCCTGGGCATCGCCGTGAAGACGTCCTTCTAGGGTCATTTTTCTTGGTTTCTGTCTCGTCTCCACTTATTTTGGATATTTTTCTTTTTTTGCTTTTTGTATATTATAATAGTAATGGTAAGAACAAGCCACGTACCTGAAGTGGACTGGGCCGACCACATCACAGATCACACAACTTCTAGGGGCTAATTACTAGAGTTGAGCAACAAGTTTTGCCGGACCCTGGTCCAATGGCCATATGGCTTGGCATGACATCATCATTGCAGCATGATGTATGGATGATGTAGCAGGAGGTGTACAAATCAGAAGAGGGATGGCAGCAGGTAGGAGAAAGTTCATTCTGCTTTGGTCTGAAGGCCAAGGACTCCTGATATCACCGCTGGACCTGGTTCCTGGGAATCTTTTTGCTAAAATCTTATCCCAACGTTCTAATCACACGTTGATGTCCAAAACTCAAGGGGCTGTTTTATCTCTTTCACCTTCTGGGGCAATAAGTTGATTGCACTTGGATCACAACCAGAAACTTGTCACATAGTGGACTTGGTCAGAGGGAAGTCTCAGCCAGTCATTTGACAATGTAATATCATTGGATGCATACCTACCGGTCTTAGATATTTGGTTCAGAAAAAGTCAGGAGAGGACTAAAATTGAATAGTTTCGACCTGACAACCCTCTTAAGAGAGGCATTCCTAACGGACAATATTTGAGGATGAGAAGAAACTGATCTAAGAATCATGACTTTCACATGCAGTCTATAGATCTAAATAACAGATTCCTCCAGATGAGGTATCCACTGGGTATTCTACGAGATGCCTTTTTACATGCCCCTGGAATGGATAGTGAGTTTCTGTTTGTACCAAGGATATAAACTAAAAATGGTAAGGGCCCCATGAGGTTTATTGGTACCTTTGATAATCCGGAGAATGGGGTTTCCATTATACTCTGCAAGCATTGGGGAATTCCCATAGCAGACCCGGACCTGCAAGATATTGTACCACCTCACCCCAGATTAAATACAGGAGGGCCAAATCATTGGGAGACCAACGAGTACACAGCTTGTATAACAGACCTGAACAGACCTGAACAAATAGCTGGACAAGAAGCATTTTAGTACTCACATGTGTGGCAACTGTCGTTTCTGCCCCTCAAAGTTCTATATCAGTGCCTCCACGGAGAGGCGAAATTACATGAGTGACTTCACCAATTGCAAGACCAAGGGTGTTGTATGCCTAGCCATCTGCCCTTGCGCCTTTGATTATGTAGGAAAGACCAAATGGAAATTTAGAAGACAGATTGAGGAACACTTGGGTGCTATCAAACACAAGCAAGAGGCTCATTTTGCCTGTAATATTAAGGACTTCCAACAGAGCCATTTCTTTTAAGCCCCCGTCACACCAGGCAACGGGGCTGGGGATTTCGGCGGCGACTGGCGGGAGCGCGCATGTTTTTGGCGCCCCGCCAGCGTCGCCGTCCCCCGTTTAGATGGGGCGACACCTCCAGCCCCACGCCGGCGATCTGTCAGGTGGCATCACCGCCGGGGTGTCTGAAAACCCCAGCGGCAATTCCGGACAATGGGAGCCTATGGCTCCCGTCGCCTGACAGGTCGCCGGCGCCCGGTTACATGGGGCAATGTGTGCACATCGCCCCATGATGGTCCCCTGGTTTCAGAGCACTGCTCTAAAACCAGGCGACTGCCTGGCACCGCCGACATCGCCCCTTTACATGAGGCGACGTAGGGGCGATGACGCCGGTGATAGGCCACCCCCCCACATCGCCTCTGTAATGCCATATCGTCCCGTGTAACAGGGGCCGATGGGAGTACATGAACAAGTAACCTAAGGCCCATTTTATTAAACCTGATAGATACCAACTGCAGGATGGGCCCTTGTTCTACTCTTACATCTCCCCCTTCTTACATATATATTTATATTGAGAAGCCAATACTTACTCCTTGAGAACCTGACTTTCTATTATAAGGATCTCTGGGACCCGTTGTCATGCTTGGGAGGCCAGGGTAGCAAGGAGCTGGAAGTAGGGGGTCAGGGGAGCCCACTCTGGCCCTGACACTGGGGTTCCTGGTTCACCCTGATCTCAGAGGTACCTCTAAAGGTGAGGAGGTCCGAGGCTGTCCCTGGAGAAAACATATGTGTATGGGTGTATTTTTAAATACATATATGTATATATATATATAATGAAATTAGTCTTAATCTACATTGTGAAGGAAATACCTTGATATTAGTTGCCATTTCATGATTTTCCCTTACATATTCTACCATACGTTATCTTAAAAACATATGAAAACTTGTTTTATGTGGGAATATTTGTAGTTTTGAAGAACCTCATTTATTTTAACATACTGGAAAATGTGAAAAAAATTCTAGTAATATTGTAAAAAAACCTCAATTGTGCCAGTGTTATTTGGGTTCCACTTTTACTTTGTCCATTATTCTGTAATAAAATGACCTGGTGATGCAGTTCTCCAGGTCTGTACGATTATGGAGATGCCAAAATTGCAGAGTTCCTTTTATTCATTCAAGAGGTGAAATAAAACTCATGAGTTTGTTACATAAAGACAAGTTTTCTGTGTCCCCATTTTCTGAGACCCGAAACATTTTCATTTTTCCATTTTTTTTTGCGCTAATTTCCTATACAATGTGCAACCATGCTGTACCTTTACCTGTTATAGAGGGGCCCCGGTATAGTGGCCCTCTGTGTTACTTACCAAACCCTTCTCCAGGGCCTCGGCCATGGCTTACAATGGGTTGCTGATTCTTCTTCCTCTCACTCCAAGCTCTGGATCGCGTGTCAACCCATGGTTCTCCTCCATCCATCCTCAGTGATGCATTGTCATGGCCACTGGTCTCTCCTAATCTCATGGGTCTGGGGACTTATGAATAGGCCCATTGCAACTGAACTCCAACAAATGATTAAATACCTATGCTTGAACTTCAATGGAATGGTGGGTCCTGTACACAAACTACAATGGTGGTATAGAGCCTGTTTACTTCATTACGAAGAAGTAATGTTACCCAACTGTCTGCGTATAAACATTCAGCTCAATTTTCATCCAAAACAGTTGGACGAGTGTCATGCATATGCAACTCCATGTCATGCAAGTACAATGTGAGTGTGCAATTTTTTCTCGCCCACCATCTGTATGCCACATGCAATGCATTTTTTTCTCAGCAATTATTAGTCAACAATGATTTACAGACCCATTTGCAGCATTTTGAGCTACAGAATGGTATGTGTATGTATCATAGCCACACCCACTCCACATAACCCCACACACTTTACAGCTCCCCTTTCCAGATAGCTCTGCTTCTTTGATATCCCTGTCCACTCCATAGCTCCACCCCCTCCAGATAGCCCTACCCACTTCATTAGTCCACTACTCCAGATAGGTCAGCCTATCCGGATAACCCAATGTACTTCATAGCTCTGCCCAACTCTGGATAGCTCAGGCCCCTCCATATAGCCCTGATCACTTCATAGCCCATCCCTGCTAGCCCCACTTTATAGTTCCACTCCTCCAGTTAGCCCCGCCCACTTCATAGCCCCACAGTTACTATGCCCGTGCAGCGCCAGACTTTACAGCTAGTGTATCCATAAAAATGGATGCCACTATGATGATCCATATGGCATCCATACTTTTCTCGCACCCATAGCTTTGCATTGGCGAGTCTCATCCAATTTTCATGGCCATACACAGCATGCTGCAATGTATTTCCTCAGGCTGAATACAGTTGATGAAGAATACGCTGATCTGCGCTACCTCATTGAATAACATCAACCCAAGTGCAATGCAATTTTTTGTCACAATGCAATCATCCATTTTTTTACGCAAGTGTGAGTGAACCCTAAAGCTCTGACACTGGGATCAAGCCAATGAGGGATGGTTTAACATTAAACAGTCTTGATGATGCAATCTGTGCTCCTATTAATAAAGTTATCTCAGTCTTTAAATCCTTTCAAACTCTTCTACGATTGTCACCTATTATTTTATGTCTTATCATGTATATTAGTAACTTATATGGCGGTCAAACTATGTTTTAATTATGTGTAACGACGTCTTGATAACAGATACCTGGCACTAACTGAGTACTCAGTGATTAGCCTAATTATATTGTATGCAGAGAAATTAATCAGTCCTGGAGTAAACAGTAGTGGGGGCCCTGCAGTAGCTTTATCTTAAAATAGCTCCTTCCGGTTTTAACTTCTTTACAAATGAAATATGTTCAACTTTACATCCGGCAAAACCACAAGCCATCTAGATTCTAACTAACCACATCATCTGCCGGCCTACTGACAGGATGAAAGCCCAGTGCTCACCGTTCAGCACAATAAACCCCCCCACCCGATGTCACCAGAATTTCTCTGGTTCTACTTGATGTTGTCAACAAAACACAAACCATATATTGAAGGAGATGCAAGGTGGCCTCCCAAACCTTGTACATGATCAAGGTCCAGGAGGTCCGAAATATCATCAATCTTGTACTGTGTGATATACAGAGAAACCACTGACCTTGATGAGAGGTTGGTCTGGTAGGCATTTGTAATATGAGGTGATATATTGGCTGAGGTCAGTCACTGGTGGATCCGATATTTCAAGGGTGAGACTAGGTGGGACTAAGAAGGAACATGCAGTCCGAACCGGGCAGCAATGGAAGTAAGCTGCCGTGAACAGGTAAGATTTTACTATGAGATCATAGGACTGTCCCTATTAGGGTATACCTTGTTGCGAGGGGATTGTTTTAATGCTTTCTTTTAATCAAAAACCCTATGTTATTTATTTACATGTGCTATTACTGTTTACAGCAGGGTATATGCTCTTTGTGTTTCTATCTTAGGTTTTGTTTGTTTAATAGCCAGTGTGAACATGCTCTTATACTTTCATGTAGATTTGCTTTAACCGCTTGTACTCAGTACAACAGGGCATGGCCCCCTTTTTCTGAGCTGGGCATTTCATTTATATAGCGTCCTATGGCTGGGTGTCTATAGTCGGGATCCGGTGCTTCTCTACCCTTATTCTTCCCATGGCTGTTTGTTGATAGTTGGGACCTAGTGCCTCTCTGCTCTTATTCTTCCCATGGCTGGGTGTCCATAGTTGAGACCTGGTGCCCCTCTGCCCTTATTCTTCCCATTGCTGAGTGTCCATAGTTGGGATCTGGTGCCTCTCTTCCCTTATTCTTCCCATGGCTGGGTATCCATAGTTGGGATGTGATGCCTCTCTACTCTTATTCTTCCCATGGCTGAGTGTCCATAGTCGGCACCAGGTGCCTCTTTGCCCTTATTCTTGCCATGGCTGGGAGTTCATAGTTGGGACCTGGTCCCTGTCTGCCCTTATTCTTCCCATGACTGCTTGTCTATAGTCAGGATCTAGTTCCTCTCTGCCCTTATTCTTCCCATGGCTGGGTGTCCACAGTTGGGACCTGGTGCCTCTCTGCCCTTATTCTTCCCATGGTTGGGTGTCCACAGTTGGGACCTGGTGCCTCTCTGCTCTTATTCTTACCATGGCTGGTGTCCATAGTTGGTACCTAGTGCCTCTCTACCCTTATTCTTCCCATAGAATGCAGAAATCTAAGTTGGTATGAAGGTGATATTGAATCTACGTGTTTCAAGGTTCACAGACCTCTTCATCAGGAGAACCACCGATGTACATCCTAATGCCTAGTGCCTCTCTGCTCTTATTTTTCCCATGGCTAGGTGTCCATAGTTTGGACCTGGTGCCTCTCTGCTCTTATTCTTTCCATGGCTGGTGTCCATAGTTGGTACCTAATGCCTCTCTGCCCTTATTCTTCCCATGGCTGGGTGTCCATAGTTTGGACCTGATGCCTCTCTTCTCTTATTCTTCCCATGGCTGGGTGTCTATAGATGGGACCTGGTGCCTCTGTGCTCTTATTCTTCCCATAGTTGTGTGTCCATAGTTGGGACCTGGTGCCTCTCTGCTCTTTTTCTTCCCATGGCTGGATGTCCATAGTCGGGACCAAGTGCCACTCTGCCCTTATTCTCATTAAGGTCAACTCTGTAAGATTTTTGTATTAGAATATGTAGGACAAACCTGATGGGGTACACCTTGTTGTGGTGGGATGGCTTTTATGCTGTTTTGATAAAGAAAACAAGGTTTACTAAGTAACTTATGGTATTTACTTATGTGCACTATGGCTTTTTTCTTATTTATAGGATATTTGCTCACTTTAATTTTATCTTAGGTTTTGTATATCTTCAACAAGTTGAAGACATTGGTCAGTTTTCACAGTACATGACTTGTACATGATATACAGGATTGTCACGTTAACAGTAACACATTAACCACATTTTCCATTTAAGGGGCGTGACATGAGTAAGTGATATAAAGCAGAAGAGGAGATGCTGTATGATATATCTTTTATTTAACACTTTTAACACTTATTGCAAAATGGAGTTTTCTGTGAAATTCTTCATATTTTCTCTTCTGGGTCTCGGTCCACAAATCGGTAAGAAAATATATCAACTTTTCTTATTCTTAAAATACTGACTGATGAATTTCTTAAGAGCAGGGATTAAAATAAATGTAAAAACTTACGGTATGTTATTTGCAGAGAAAACAAATGTTTGATTTTAGAACCATATACTTTTCCTTTAAAAAAAAAACAAAAATAGCAAGCAAAAACTTTAAGACTTTTTACTTAATATAATATGCCATTAGACATATAAATAAATAAAATAAATGAATAAATAAATATCTACTTTTACGTAAAGACATTAAAAAATTACCAAAAAAATACAAATAGATATATACAGTATTTTTTATGATTTGGACAAATTGATTAATTGATATCCTTCCATTTAATATCTACTTTTACCTAAAGACATAAAAATGAACAAGAAAATACAAATAGAAATATACAGTATATTTCATGATTTGGACAAATTGATAAAGTTCATCGCAACGTAAGAATAAGAAGATGATAAAAAAGACAAGAAAATTTTACAGATTTTAATTTCTGTTTTTAAACCTAAATGTATTTTAAAAAGTATAAATGATATAATGTCTGATTACAATAATATCAATGGAATTCTGAAAATATAATTTTCAATTTATAGAAAGTTTTAATATTAGAAAAGTTAAACAATAAATGCAAATTCTATATACGGTAAGTATTACATCAGATGTATTAGAAGATTATTAAAAATAGTGTTTTAGTTTCATCACAATCTCTTTTCTTGCTTTCATTCTGAACTTCGGTAATGTCTGATTATATTATATATGGAATAAAAAAATATGTTTTAATTTATATAAATTTGTAATATAATAAATAAAAAATGGAAATCAATAAACCAAAATCAAATAAATATTAGATCGAAAGAATTAGGAGATCTTTAAAATTAGACTTTTGGATTCAGCACAATCTCTCTTCATTCCTTTATTCCGACCTTCGGTCAGTTGTGTTTCATGTTTCAAGGTAAAGTATGTTATCTTTATTCCTTTTATTTTATTTTACCTTTTCTTTATAATGCAATTAATCTGTTGTAAACATCAACAGAGAAGATGAGAAAATGGTTTAAAACTTTTCTTCAAATTCTAATATTTATTAGATAACAAAAACTACAAAAAAGTAAATGTCAATTTTTTGATATCATACAGTTAGGTCCTGAGATACTAGCGCCTCTCAATGAATTAGAATACCGTCACAAAGTTCATTTATTTCAGTAATTCAATACATAAAGTGAAACACATGTATTATATAGAGTCATTACACACAGAGGGATCTATTTCATGTGTTTATTTCTGTTAATGTTGATGATTATGGAATCCCAAAGGTCATTATCTCAGAACATTAAAGTAGGGAGGATGAAGGGTCTGAGAGATAAAATATGACCTAAATAGGTATCAGATACTTCACCTTTTGTGGTTGTGAGAGTCACAACCACTATAAAAGCAGATCACGGCTGCTGCAGTGCCCAACATAGGGCATATAGAGTAGGGAGGATGGAGGGTTAAACACCGCGCTGCCGTATTCCACCAGACACCAACGTGTGAATATAATATTGATTTATTAGTCAACACATTTCACGGCTCCCAGAAACATGGCAATATGACATTGATTTTTGATAATATTCAAATTCATAGTGATGCACTAGTATTTGCACAGTGACACAAGGTTTTGGCATTTTTGTTGTTTACCAAAACATATTCAAGATACAGTTATATATTTAATCTGGGCTTAAAGAGCAGACTATCATCTGAGGGTATTCACATCCTAATTGCATTAGAGTTTACGAATTACAGTTCTTAACCCAATGGTGTAACTTGAAGCTCATGGGACCTGATGCAAAAAGTCCAATACGACCCCCAATTATTGAAAATCTTTAATAGCAGTCATCTTTTACTATAGGATTTTGGGGCACCCTATTGTCCAGGGTCCAGGTGTGATTGCAACCCCTGCACCGGTTGTAGTTACGGCTTTGCTTTAATCCCTTCCCCCTGGGCGATTCTGTTTTCCACTTTTTCCTCCCCTTTTTCCAAGAGCCATAACTTGTCCATATAGACATATGAGGGCATCTTTTTTTTCGCGGGATGAGTTGTACCTTTGAATGAAATCATTTATTTTACCATATAGTGTTCAGGAAAACTGAAGGAAAATTCCTAGTGTGGTGAAATTGCCAAAGAAAGTGCAACTTCACTACCGTTTTTTTATTCATTATGTTCACTATATGGTAAAACTAACGTGCCGGTATGATGCCTCGAGACAGTATGAGTTTGTAGATACCAAGTGGTGAAATAAAATTCAGAGGTTTTTAAAGAAAAAGAATTGCACTTTTGTCACCATGTTCCGTGACTCGTATCGTTCTCATTTTTGGGATCTGGGGCTGTGTGACAGCTTATTTTTTGCGGTTTGAGCTGACGTTTCTAATTATACCATCTTTGGATGGATGGATGTGATGTTCTGATCGCCTGTTAGTGCATTTTGTTGCAATGTTGTGGCAATCAAAAAACTGTAATTTTGACTGAATTGTGAAGTGTACTGGGAGAAATATTCTGCTCAGATTAAACCAAATGCAGCTAGGTTGATTGGACATGTCAAAGACCAGATGGACAATGACCCAAAACATAGTGCAATAGGCAAAGAAGTGGATATTCTGTAATGGCTGAGTCTTTACCAGATCTCAGCCCCATTGAGGTCGATTTCACATGATTAAGACTTAAGGCAGAAAATGTTACACGAGACACTACATAAATAACCAGTCCCAGAAGTGGAGAGATGAGACTACAATTACAAATAGTAATTATGTTATAGTATTACTTACTGGATAAGTAAAGGGAGGTCAAACGATTTGAGGTCAGGTCCAGGAAGTGGCGCAGTACAACAAGGGGTAGTCAGAGATGAAATCCAATTCACGAGTTGGGGTCAGGAAAACTAGATCCCGCTCCACCTATGGGGAGCGTAACCATCACCCCGGAGGTCTGACCCGCAGCTTCGGTAACCATACCGAAACCGTAAGTGGTGTCACAGACTACTTTTATTATTTTTACTGATTCTCAGTGACCACCAGGGCGATGGGACTGGGCACAGGCCCCCATAATATTCCCCGTGAATCAACGCCCAGAACCGGGTACCCCACGGCCCTGGGGCGGGTCAGCTTCAACGTATTTCAAGCTGCATAGACATACACAGTGAACCAGTAGTAAAAAACTGCCTATTTATTCACAAAACACTGGAACTTTATATGTTTTCTACAATTAAAAAATGGTACAAAATATTTAACACAGTCATTTATCATCAGACATAACGTCCTCCATGTCCTCACCATTTATGTTTGTTAATATTTTTCTCCTGGACGGCCGGTGGCGGTGGTTCTGCTCCTGCTCCCACATTCTTAGATGTGAAATGTTTTTTTTTATTTACCCTACTTCATCCATTGCCACTTTTTATTTTACCATACATTTTACACAACACTAGAATTACATTTTGAAACATTTTTAACACCAAATTATGCAACCCCCTGCTAGAAGGGACTGAATAGGACATTTAAAGCATGTAAGCACCCCAAAGTCTATGGAGTTGTGGTGACATCATAATATATATAGGGAGGTGTGGGGACATTATATTGTGTATAGAGAGCTTTGGAAACATCATACTGTAAATAGGGCACTGTGAGGACATGATACCATATATAGGCAGCTGTGGGGATATCATACTGTCTATAGGAGCTGTGGGGACATCATACTGTATATAGGGAGCTGTGGGGACATTGTATCGTAAATAGGGCATTGTGGAGACATAATACTGTATATAGGGAGCTGTGGGGACCTCATACTGTCTATAGCACCTGTGGGGACATCATACTGTAAATAAGGCGCTGTGGAAATATGATATTGTATATAGGGAGCTTTGGGGACATCATACTGTCAATAGGGCACTGTGGGGACATGAGACTGTATATAGGGAGCTGTGGGGACATCATACTGTCTATAGGAGCTGTGGGGACATCGTACTGTAAATAGGGCACTGTGGGGACATGATACTGTATATTGGGAGCTGTGGAGACATCATATTGTCTATAGGAGCTGTGGGGACATCGTACTGTAAATAGGGCACTGTGGGGACATGATACTGTATATAGGTAGCTGTGGGGACATCATAGTGTCTATAGGAGCTGTGGGGACATCGTACTGTAAATAGGGCACAGTGGGGACATGATATTGTATACAGGGAGCTGTGGGGACATTATACTATATATATGGAGCTGTGAGACCTCATACTGTATATAGGGAGTTGGTGCCACACTTTCAGTACAGCGGGCGGACAATTTTATAATGTTTTTAACCAAAAGATTAACCCTCGATCTGCAGGTTATTAGCATTGGACCTGACAGGTTCCCTTTAAGCTGAGCTGCAGTATTATATTTTTTCCAAATCTTGCATGACCCCTTTAGAGTGTGACTACTACAGTTATGAGACAAAGTACAGCCACTTTCAGTCTTATGGGTTTATGTATTAGGACCAGAGTTGATCGGATCAGTCAACTTTCCTATTCATCTTTTCACACAGGATTACACTGGGAAATTCAATTCTCCACAAATGTAATGTCCTTTTTTTCTCTGGAGTCTCCACCAATCTGATAGCATATTAAATATAATGTGTATAACATAAAAATCCCTAATCTGACCTTCCCACTCACCTCTCCGGCCATCCCGCTCCTTACACACATGTTTATTCCAAGTAGCAAGTTGGTCTGAGTGACTAATGTGCCACGTTCTTTCCGTCTGTGTCAGTCTTACGTCTTAGACCTGGTGTAATTATCTCTAAATATGAATATTTCTAATGAAGCATTTAGCCCCTCGCAATGAAGGACATATTTTAAGCCTAAATTTATTGACAAAATACCATATAACAGACTCTAGATTGTAGGTTACACCATGCAGTGAGTTTCCTGTGTGAAGCCACCGTCTACACCGACTGATGTTCTTACCTGTCAATCAAATTACCACTTCTTGACTCAATGACCACAGATAATTATATGCCTTGAGTAGACGAGAGAAGACAGATGAGTAGAAATAATGTCCTAATGTGCACAGAGCTACGGAGCTTTTGTGTAGAGTTTAGAGTGGTCAAACACCTTTCAATCCCTCTTTACCCCGATGATATCACTGAGGGCTTCACGTGCTTCGTGAGCAATTTAGGTAAACCGTAACCCCATCAGGTTAATTTGATCAACTTGTTCCTTTTCTCCACCCTTTGATTTTAAAGATTGGCTAATGAACCACATCCTTTGTCACTTTCTCATTCTGTGACAAACTGAAGGACTGCATGAGCCTCAAAGGCCTATTCTCTAAAGTCTGAGGAGTCTGTAGACTCTGTGTAGGTCATACTACTCTTGAGGAACTATGAATGGACTTTCTTTTATCATACCTGCGATACAATTATAGGTTTCTCTGTTATTTGTAGGTGGGAAAACTTGCAAAATTGGCAGTGTATCAAATACTTATTTTCCCCACGGGAAAGTAGGCAGATCCAGCCGACCATTTGATATACTGCATATGGGGCCTCCCAGCTCAACTCCAACAATTGATGAGGAAGAAAACGTTCAGGACATTGAGAGTTCAACCACTGATACTTTTGTTTTCAGGGTAGATAAACCACTGGCATAGGAATCTGGCATTGACATGTTCTTCTCCCCGATTGAAAACACATCAACACTTGGCCAAGTCAAGCCCTTGTGTCTATGGGGGAGTAGGAAAAAATGTCTGTTTGGCAAATGCTTGGCTAGAAGCCATCTTGTATGGCCGGCTTAAAGTTGAATAAAAGAGGTGATTTTTCCATTACATTATTGGGTGAAATTTAACAATGAGGTTTTTGCAGAAAAATGTCATGTCACCATCTGAAAAGAAGTCGGATATGTCTGAGATCAGACTGCAACTATAATGACCATTATATATGGGAGGACAACGTGGAGCCATAACTGCTTTTTACAAATACATTCAAATATTTATACATAGATGAGATTGTTATTCTCTGTTTATGCCGACAGTGGCATTGTCTACAGTCTGGACTAGGTCTGCCAATATGACACTATTGAAGACTCGATTGTGCATTGTCATTAATATTGTTCTATATATATATGGGCATGGGTTGCTTTTGGTCCAGACTGTGTTTAGATGGCTTAATCTAATACAGATCGTGTGCTCATGCATGGTTTCCTGGCCTCCGAGCTTTGTCATGGAGGCGCAATAACACCCACTGATTGTATACTGGTAGCCAGGTTACTAATTCTGGCCGCTAGTGATGATCGGTGGGTGGAGCGCCGGAAATGACGTCAATTCCTGGCCACGGCAATTGTGCATGTGTGGCACCCCATGGTCAAAGTGCCACGGTGTCATCACTGCCCCCAGGTGGTGGTGTCACAAGAGAGCAACAAAGGGTATTCTCATCAGGCAACACACACACAACACCAACACCTCCAGGCCAGAAAGGGGAAACCAAGCCCGGGTTCAGGGTGAGCTCCCCTATATATTCTGGTCTGGGGAGGAGAAAGTTAGTGCAGTTCCTGCGAGGGCCGTGAAGAGTTCAGTTCATGGGAGGACTGTGAAGAAGACCTGGGTGTAAAGAAGCTGAGCTAGGCTCATCCCAAGTTCCAGGCCTGATGCTAGAGTCTAAGAAGAGGAGCAAGAACACACCTGGGAGGCTGAGCAATTCCGTGCTCTCCCCAGAGGAAAAGCATATAGAACGCACACTGGTGTCCGAGACTGTGAAGGGTCTCACATCCCGGCAGTCAGTACCGGAAAGTGGGGATTCCAAATTCTCCAGCTACACTGTACTGGAGGCACAGCAGCACCGTGAGAGTTCAGCGGCATACACCCGAGATCAGTGTGGAAAGAAAGGACTCGAGTTGCCAGTCATATTGTTACTTCGCAGGAAGAGACAGGGCCAGCAGCCTAGCTTGTGCAACTGCAGGAGCCAATACACAGCGCAGTAAGGGAGCCAAAGACGTAGCCAAATGGGAAGAAACCCCGAGTTGCTCTCAAAAGACCCGTGGACAGCTCCATATAACATCTGCTCCAGTAAAGGACTGAGAAACTACAAAAACAGTAAGTCTGCCTATTCCTTGTGCCCGTCGTCCTGCTTTCCACATATAGACTATTTACACTGCCCCGGGGATTGGCTTTATCCATGGAAAACTGTTCCATCCCAGCTGCCCTTCGATCACCCCGGAGGTTCTGCAGCAGCTGTGGCCATCCCTAGCCACACACCACGGGTGGCGTCACGAAAACTCCCCTGTATATAACCCTTTTTTCAACTGAAGCCCAGGCCACAGGACCGGGTCACGACCCCCGTGACTTCCCCCAGAGACAGCAGCAACTAGGCTCGGTCCCGATTACCCCATCGCCCTGGGGGCCTCTCACATGTGCCGCTACAGGCTATACTATTGGCCTGCAGGAACATGTGACCGTCCCAGCATTTGGGATTTAATCTCCGCCGGCATTGGTGGGCTTCACCTCTCATGATGAAGCATATGCATTAAATACAGCGAAACATACATTGGGAGTCCGGTCCAGATGGGATCCTTCCCTTTCTCCCAGCACTTGCCCTTTATGGTACGAGTCAATCCTTTGCTGATTCATGAATTGAGCATTGATCTCTTGTATATACTTGGGTGGAATTCTATTAATGTATATGGGTAATTAGTCTGTGAATTCAGGATTAATTAATGTTGTCCCTGTAAGGAATGTTATATTTGCATCTATCACCAAGTGAGAAAAAGAAATGTATCCTGTGATGATTACCCATTCGTGTATATCATTGTAAAGCTCTTCTTACCTTGTGCTGTTGTGCCCCTTGATTTTTACACCTGAATTTCCAACATATAGGGTTTATATTTTGTCTCATCTATCTATAAATAAAAAGCAGTTATGGGTCCACTTTGTCCTCCTTTATATGATGTCTGCTTGTGTTTGAGCCGCTGAGCGAAACTTTTGCCTAGTAGCTCTAATTTGAAAACCATATGGAATTAATGTATTTAACTATGATAGCCGGTACAGTGTTCAGCTGAGTGGTGAAATGATCATTCACCAATCAGTCATTCAAAGGTTGTGCAGCCATCAGCCTACTTCTATCTAATGTGTATGGCCATCTTTACTCCTTTACAGGAACCGTCCTAGGATTGGTGGTGACACAACCAGAGGTGGCGGTGACAGCAGAAGATGGAGACTCAGTGACCATCACTTGCTCATTTACATCTGAGTTTTCTGCCTATTCTGTGACATGGTCCATAGGGTGCGATATTAAAGAAGACCTTCAGAAAAACCAGTGTTACCAGCGTAGGGTCAACATCACATTCCCAGATGCTGTGCAGACATCACACAGCTCACAATATACAACCTATGAGGGGAAAACTACAATCACAATCAACAACCTGAAAGAGAACGACTCCGGAACGTTCTGCTGCCATATAAAGTCTGGTGGTAAGATGGCAACCGGAGCCGGGACCAGACTGGAGGTCACTCCGAGATCATCTTCTACAGGTATTCTATGACTTGTAGTTTACATTCCATTGTAAATATAGCTGGACCTAGGAACCCTAGATTACTCCGAGTCAGAGGAAGGTGAAAACTAACAACTTGAGAAATAACAAAATTGCCATAAAGGAATGGAGGCCTGACCCCATATAAACCCAAGATTGTAGTGAAGTATTTTGCTGGGTCAGTACAATTACAGTGATACCAAATTTTCATAGATTTTTTTTCATTTTATTTAAGTGATGAAAAATTGACATGTTTGGTGAAATTAATCGTAACATTATCTTTCCATCATTGGCGCTTGTTCTTGCGTGACGCAAATTTTCCACGTAAATACCTGTTTTATCACCATTTATTCCATTAAGATTGGAAGGAGCAGTGATATCAAATATGTTTATTTTTAGGTAAAAGTTGAGTGACTTGAATTTTTACTTTTTTTTATACATTTTTAAAAACGTTATATTTTTTTATTATTTAGAATTTTAAGGGGACTTGAACCTGGGGTCATCTGATCACTTACGCTATATACTAAAATACTACAATAATCTGTCTCCTATGAAGCTTAACCTTGCAAGAAGGCATCAGCTGCCATGGTGATCGATTGGTGCCCCACAAACACGTCGTGGAGGCCCGATACCAGCTTGGTACGCGAGAGCTCCAGCGCACGTTCCATTTAAGGATTGACAGCAGAATTTAAATGGTTAAACCGCCACAGACATAGCTCAGCTCTGCCTGCATGTGTAGAGAGAGTTCAACTACTGAGCCCCCTCCACCCTTGGGAACCCTATCTAGGTCTGGGACTTTACTAAATCTAAATTATTCTCAAAAGTGCTCCTAAGTTATTCTACACCCTCCCCAAAAGGGCCCAACTTTTGCTGAACTTCTTGATTGTGGGACCTTGGCATCATAGCGGGAGCCAACAACCCTTCACGACCCCTTTCACAGTGAAAGAGATAGATCTCACCCTTTGTAGCCGAACTAACTAAAAATGAGAAAACAAAAGCGCAATAGGGTCTTATCTTTTTAAATACAGTTTGAAAGTATCAATAATAACTGCTCATCTGGATTGGTTGTGTGACACATAACCAGTATAAGCGTATGGTACGGCTGGGGCAGGGTCCACACTCCACGTTTACTTGGTGGTAATCAGGAATTAACCTAAAGGGGACAGTGTTTTTATGATCCGCACTGCTGTACGATGAAAAGACCACAAAGATCAGTCAAGTAATGGTGGCTTAATTTGACGCGTTTCAGAACGTTAGCCCCGCTCCTTTCTCAGGAATGCAACCACAAAACCTCTGTTGTGTACCAACCGGTAACCGCTCTAATGATGTAACCATTTTGTAACAGGTTGATAGAGTAGGCGCCAGCAAGGGTTTAGCGCAAGGAGCGAATTTCCCTCTTTTACTGTGAAAGGGGCTGTGGAGGGTTGTAGGATTTTACTATGACTTTTGCTAAAAAGATGGGCCTTTTGGTGGATGTTGGTTTATAAATGAGCATTTTTCACAATGACCTATACTTAAAAAAAAATCACAAACCTGCAGATGTGAACTCTTTTATTACATAAAAAGGCAGCCCTGGACCAGTGTCAGGTCCTCTTTCAATATATTAAAGTTTTCAATGTTCCTTGTACTTTCAGACAACTTTATATCATTTCATAATTTGAGTATACAAACAATCTGCAAATCTCCTTAATTAAAAATTATGTTGTTTTACCGACAAACATTACTTCAGTGTCCCAGCCATTAGATATGTGTAACTTAGTGTCTGTCGTGAAATGTAATAAAATACCAGCAACAAAAAAGCTGACAATAAATGCAGGACGTGGGTGCTCAGATCATCTTTACAGGAAGTAGGTGGGTCTTTGCATCTTTACAGTAAGTGGGTGAGCCTTTGTATTTCTACTAGAAGTGGGTGGGTCTTTGTATCTCTACGGGAAGTGGGTGAGCCTTTGTATCTCTACAGGAAGTGGGTGAGCCTTTGTATCTCTACAGGATGTGGGTGAGTCTTTGTATCTCCACAGCATGTGCGTGGGTCTTTGTATCTCTACAGGAAGTGGGTGGGTGTTTGTCGCTCTACAAGTAGTGGGTGGGTTTTTGTCTCTGTACAGGATGTGGGTGAGTCCAGTGGAGTAACTTGAAGCTCAAGAGCCCCGATGTGAAAGCTCCAACGGGGCCCCCGATTATTACAAATCTTTAATATCATTGGTCTTTTTCTATAAGGCAAAGGGACTTTTGGGGCCCTCTAGGCTCCGGGGCTCGGGTGCGATCGCAACCCCTGCACCTGTTGTAGTTACGCCCCTGGGTGAGTCTTTGTATCTCTACAGCATGTGCGTGGGTCTTTGAATCTCTACAGGAAGTGGGTCTTTGTCTCTCTACAAGTAGTGGGTGGGTTTTTGTCTCTGTACAGTAAGTGGGTGGATCTTTGTCTCTCTACAGGATGTGGGTGGGTTTTTGCATCTCTACAGTAAGTGGGTGGGTTTTTGTATCTCTTCAGTAAGTGGGTGGGTCTTTGTATCTCTACAGTAAGTGGGTGGGTCTTTGTATTTTTATAAGAAGTGGGAGGGTCTTTGTATTTCTACAAGAAGTCGGTGGCTCTTAAATCTGTTTATTTAGTGGGGATGGTCTCTGTACAGGAAGTGGATGGTGGGTCTTAGTCTCTACAAGAAGTGAGTGTGGGTCTTTATATCTGTTTAATTTGTGAGGACAGTCTCTGTACTGGAAGTGGATGGGTCTATGTCTCTGTACAGGAAGTGGGGATGAGTCATTGTATCACTACAAGAAATGCAGGCAGCATTTTGTTTGTCTACAGAAAGTAGGTGCAGGTCTTTTTATGTCTACAGAAAGTGGGGGCAGGTTTCTTTACAGGAAGTGAGTTGGGTGAGCTGCGTCTTTGTAAAGTTAGTGTAGGTGCGTTTTGTGTCTCTACAAGAAATAGGGGTGCATATTTTTGGTTGTACATGAAATAGGGCTGTCTGTCAACAGAAAGTGAGGGCAAGTCTTTGTCTTTCTACATCAAATGGGGAGGAACTTTGTATCTCTGCAGGAATTACTTTTGTCTTTATAGGAAGTGGGAACAGAAGTTTGTCTTTGTACAGGAAGTGGGGGTGGATCTTTGTCTCTGAACAGGAAGTAGAGGTGGACCTCTGTCTCTAGACAGTAAGTGGGGTCAGGTCTTTGTCTCTATACAACCACCTGATGAAGATAGCATAGGCTATCGTAACGCGTAGTGGTGTATGAGAGCAGCTGTATTGCTGGTATTGCTTAGCGCTCCCCTTTATACCGCAATCCTCTTTTGCATATATAACTTTGTCTCTATACAGGAAGTCAGTCTTTGTGTCTGAACAGGAAGTAGAGGTGGACCTCTGTCTCTATACAGGAAGTGGTGTCAGGTCTTTGTCTTTATACAGGAAGTCGGTCTTTGTCTCTATACAGGAAGTGGGTGCACATCTTTGTCTCTGTACATGAAGTGGGTCTTTGTCCTTCTTCTCCTGCTCTCCTGATTGCATAACTGCATTTAGACATAACAAACAGGTAGGATTTCAGTTCAGCACAGGTCAGGACATTGCAAGCTGGGAGGTGAAGAAAATAACCTTACCACACCAGTAGTACTGGCAGAATAATGATGTGAGAGTGGATGGCAAGTTACAGAGCATGGAAATCCACACTATCCCTGGACATTTTGAGCTGGATGCCCTTTTATTTTAAGTGAATACACAATTTATATAAAGTTGAGGACGAAAGTGATTTTAATGAAAACATTTTTTAGATGGGACCCAAACCAAATTTTTTATGGTTTCTAATTTCTTTTTTGCTTAGACAAACAAGATCAAGACCCGAACATGAATATTTTCTATGCTGTCATTGGGGCTGAAGCTTGTGTTATAGTGATCCTGATTGCTTTGGTTATTAGGTTTCAACCCCGAGGTTTGTATCATTGGATCTATAGATCTTTCTATGTGGAAGTCAGTGATGAGTTCTAATGATTTTAGACAGAATATTATTGAAGAATTAGCTGAAAAGACCATATGGTAACATGGTATTAAATGATAAAGACACATCTCCCATGTTAAAGTTTTGTGCTGTATCTAATGTCCAGAAAACACAACCCAGATGTAACATATGATGTAATATTATATCATCACTACTGATATAATTATAATATAATAATATACGATGTGACCCATTTCTTTGCTTATTTCACAGGTTTATCGAGATCTAAAGATCAGGTGTGTGGGGTCATTGTAATAATACTGTACTGTGATATGTGGAGGAGATGCTTCCCATATACGTAATTTGCTTTACAACGACTATAAGGATAGTAAGGATCTGACAGCAACAGAGATGAGCATCTCCAGATGTGGCTGGCAGTTATCTATTTTTTGTCCCATTTATCCCATTAAACTTATATGTTGGATCAGTCATTGGGGAAGGGTTAAACAGAATCTGTGTGTTGTGTAACAGTTTACAGCATCTCTAACAGTGTAAATCACAATAAATCCATTAGCCACACCCCCAGCTAAGCTCCACCCACTGTGGCGCAAAAATAAATAAGGTGGCAAAACCTTTGCGTCTCTATGGCTTGTGTAAGAATTTGAGATGGCGTAAAGTCAGTAATAAATTCCACCCTATTTTTTGTACAGTAAATATGTTACTTTACACCAAAGACTGGGATGGGTTCTGGGTAATTGAGGTCCAACAAGGGTTATGAAGTCATCAAAGACTCTTTATCAGTAAAGATCCCCATACATAACAAATTATAGATGCCCTATTGATGGGATCAGGCTGCCATCTAATGTGTATAGCACATTCAACAATTGTCTTCTCCAAGAGATCCTCAATGATGAACTGATATGCTTGGGGAAACCTATATAGAGCCCAATCATCGAAGCTTTTACTCCACAAAACTGACATATAAACTTGAAAAAGCCACACATTTCTTGCACATCTCCGAGTTTTGCATGAAATCGGCTCCTTTTTGCATTTTAAGTTTAAAACAGCCTTGCCAAAATGGCTGAAGCTCGGTATGAGACTGTGAGGCCATGCCCCTATTGTAAAATTCATTAATAATGTTGGTATTCCTTACTCCAGAAATGCTATCCCAGTCTAGTCCAGTCTTCACAACACTGAAAAGTTGTCCCAAATTGGTTAAAAGGCATGCCCCTATGAATGGATTCGGAACATAGTACTCCAGTGAGGTCTTCATTAAGACTGGCATGTGCAATGAATCAGCCCTTAAGTGTTTGATTTTCTTGCAGAAACTAAGCATTACACCCACCCATCCAAAGAGACGTATCTTTGTGATACGGGACAGGGCAGGTCCTCCAGAACTAGAGACGATTTTTGACGTTGGTCTACACTTTGGCCAAAAGATAAGGATCCTGGTCCTGAAATAAATACCAATGAGAAAGGGGTTTTCTAACCAAATACATCTATTAAAAGGATTTTCCAAGCATAGTTGTATGACATATCCCAAGGACTAAAAGTCAGACGAGATCACTATTTGTAGAGAGAACAGGAATCTGGTGACCACATAAGACAATCTAAAGTTCTCATCAGCAGAGGATACGTAAAAGAAGGAATGGATAAGTTGAGATTGTGCCCTGCTTTCTTCATTACAGTCTATACGAGACTTACCTATATAGGGAAGATGGTGTGTCACGGTCCGCGCTACTGTCTCAGTGGGATCCCAAGGGATGCATGTGTGAGTGCACACCTATTGATATACTTAGTGTGTCACTAGTGATAGGGCACTATTGCGCCTCTTGTCTCCCCCCTTTTTTGTATTTATACGAGACTTAGGAACAGCTTTGCCTAATCCATAGCCCCCATAAATAGCACATTTCTCTCTCCATTGTATTCTACGGGACATAATGTGGTGTTTGATGGTTATTTTACAGGATCTGAAATCAGATCCTTCTGGGCTCCAGTACGCTGTGATCGGTAAGAAGAGTTTCCCAAAACAGCCAAGACCAAGAGTCAATGTGGATGCCGTCACCTACTCCGCAGTCAAGGTCAACAATGAAGAATATCTGGGCAGTCAGAAGCGTGAATTATATTAAATAGTCTTTAAAGTAAAAATCCAGACCAAGCTAATACTGTGTTATGCCTAATATATGGTCTAAAGATGACCAACTGTATCAGATCAAGGATGTGTGGCCTGCTCCACCAATACAGTAGTTACTCAATGTATAACACAGTCTGGACATTTAGCCTGATGTGAAGCTTTAATTATATGTTGTACATTTCATTAACATGTTTGCCTTATCCATTGTCACAGATTTAATAAACTTGTGCAGGAAGAATCATTTTCTTTGATAGTCCAGTCTTCACAACACTGAAAAGTTGTCCCAAATGGGTTAAAAGACATGCTCCTTTTAGGGAGTTTTTAATTAAAAAAATTAGATTTTTCTGTGTGTGTTCTTTTTACATTTATAATTACTTGGTTACTAATGGGGTGTCTAATAGACACCGCTCACCTGCTAGCACCAGGGCTTGATGCGAGCTCAGAATACACAGCTAACATCAACCCCAAAAGCCGTTAACATAATAATAACCATAGGCCTACCCATCCTGGTAATATCAGCCCACTGCTGTCTGCTTTATCTTGGCTGGTTATCGACAAAATGGAGACCCCAACTTGTTTTTTCATTTATTTATTTAATCATAAAAAACTCAACAGGGTGCAATTTTATTATATGTCTGTCTCTCTATATATTGCTATCTCTGTCGCTCTTTCTGTCGCTGTGTCTTTCTCTCTGTCTGATGCTTTTTCGGTCTCTCTGTTACTTTGTCTGTTGCTCTATCCATCACTATGTCTGACCATCTGTCTGTTGCTCTCTCTGTTGCTTTGTCTGACGCTCTGTGTCTATGTCTAACCCTCTATCTTTCACTCTCTCTGTGGCTCTCAGTCACTCTGTCTGTTGCTCTATCACTTGTCTGACCCTCTGTCGCTATCTCTATCACTCTGTTGCTCTTTCTGTCACTCTGTCACTCTGTTTGTCTCTGTGTCACTCTCTCTGTCACTTTGTCTGTTGCTCTGTTACTGTATCTGACCCTCTGTCTGTTGCTGTATCTGTTGTTGTGTCTGACCCTCTGTCTGTTGCTCTGTCTATTCCTCTCTCTGTTGCTCTGTCTGTCTGTCACTCTCTCTGTCACTTTGTCTGTCACTCTGTTACTGTATCTGACCCTCTGTCTGTTGCTCTATCTGTTGTGTCTGACCCTCTGTCTGTTGCTCTATCTGTTGTGTCTGACCCTCTGTCTGTTGTTCTATCTGTTGTGTCTGACCCTCTGTCTGTTGCTCTATCTGTTGTGTCTGACCCTCTGTCTGTTGCTCTATCAGTTGTGTCTGACCCTCTGTCTGTTGCTCTGTCTGTTGTGTCTGACCCTCTGTCTGTTGCTCTATCTGTTGTGTCTGACCCTCTGTCTTTTGCTCTATCTGTTGTGTCTGACTCTCTGTCTGTTCTATCTGTTGTGTCTGACCCTCTGTCTGTTGCTCTATCTGTTGTGTCTGACCCTCTGACTGTTGCTCTATCTGTTGTGTCTGACCCTCTATCTTTTGCTCTATCTGTTGTGTCTGACTCTCTGTCTGTTGTTCTATCTGTTGTGTCTGACCCTCTGTCTGTTGCTCTATCTGTTGTGTCTGACCCTCTGTCTGTTGTTCTATCTGTTGTGTCTGACCCTCTGTCTGTTGCTCTATCTGTTGTGTCTGACCCTCTGTCTGTTGTTCTATCTGTTGTGTCTGACCCTCTGTCTGTTGCTCTATCTGTTGTGTCTGACCCTCTGTCTGTTGCTCTGTCTGTTGTGTCTGACCCTCTGTTGCTCTGTCTATTCCTCTCTTTGTCGCTCTGTCTGTCCCTCTCTGTTGCTCTCTATCTCTATTTCTATCTATTATCCAGCTTTATAGATTTGACAAAAAAAGAGACTCTTTTCTCCAATGATCAATGTAAAAATTCTTTATTAATACATTAATTTAAAGGGATATACTGTACATATGAAAACCATTTGTTGTAAATCTAAGATGGAAAGGTATACACATGTAGAATGTAATGTATGGTAGTTTTATGCATAAGGTAAATAGGTAAACATGTATATATAAAGGCAAAGGAAAGTAAACAGGGAGTGTGTATAATGCTCTAAGGTGTGACAGTATGGGAGTCTCACAAAGTTAAAACTAAGCCTGGTTTCACACAGCGATTTTTGGGGATCAGTGGTTGTCCGTTGTAAAACGGGCAGCCACGGAGCCGATTTGGCCCCCATGTATCCCTATGGGCAACGGATCAGATTGGATTTGCCCTTAATGGCATCCAATTTGTGTAGGATCCAATTGTGTCCGATTTTTTGCTGTACCCAAAATTGGAGACTGCTCCGATTTTGGTCACAGTGGACCAAATCGGAGACAATCGAATCTGACACGATCCGCGGCCATTAACATGGGGGCCTATGGAGCACGGGTCCGAGAAAAGACAGGATAATTTCTCGAAATCGATTTCAGTGTACTGAGCATGCTTAGTACACTAAAATCACTCTGTTCCTGTTTAATTTCACTTACGCAAGGTATGTATATACATTGCGGAAGTAAAATTAACAAAAGCAAGGGTTAAACAAAAAAAAATTCCTCATCTCTCCGGCGTGTGTCCTGCAATGTGTGCCGTCTATCCCGAGCTTAAGGACCTGGCGGGGCGGGGCTACCCAATCAGCTGATCAGTCACATGAACGCAGGCATGGCAGGTGTGGGATTTAAACCACTCAGCTGATGTGGTCATGTGACTGCTCAGCTGATCGGTCACATGATCGTATCAGCTGAGCGGTTTAAAACCCGTGCCCGCCAAAACTGATTTTCTGCATCTCTACAACAACTGTTAAGAGGAGACTTTGTGCAGCAGACCTTCATGGTAAAATAGCTGCTAGGAAACCACTGCTAAGGACAGGAAACAAGCAGAAGAGACTTGTTTGGGCTAAAGAGCACAAAGAATGGACATTAGACCAGTGGAAATCTGTGCTTTGGTCTCATGAGACCAAATTTGAGATCTTTGGTTCCAACCACCGTGTCTTTGTGCGACGCAGAAAAGGTGAACGGATGGACTCTACATGCCTGGTTCCCACCGTGAAGCATGGAGGAGGAGGTGTGATGGTGTGGGGTGCTTTGCTGCTTTGAAGCTCATCAAGAGAATGCCAAGAGTGTGCAAAGCAGTAATCAAAGCAAAAGGTGGCTACTCTGAAGAACCTGGAATATAAGACATACAGTATTTTCAGTTGTTTCACACATTTTTGTTAAGTATATAATTCCACGTGTGTTAATTCATAATTTTGCCTTCAGTGTGAACCTACAATTGTCATAGTCATGAAAATACAGAAACATTTTTGAATGAGAAGGTGTGTCCAAACTTTTGGTCTGTATTGTATATGATACATTGCGGAAGTGAAAGTCACAGACCCGGACACAGACATGGCATTCGTGGGCACACATCCGATGGTGTCCTTTACTGTCTGTGGGGTCCTGCAAAAAACAGGATCTCCACAGACAGGAAAAAAATCACAATGTGAAAGCAGCTTAAGAGTCACTGCAAACAAATGAGCAGACAAAGGTGTACACTGAAATAACAAGCATGAAATACAATGTATGTATGTGTATTACACCTGTACACAACGCAGGAGAAGATTTATCATATGAATTTGCCCTTGGGGTAACGAGGCACCATTTCACACTCATACTAACACTGAGACCAAATAGCTGACAGTGATCCTTATCAACATTAGGTATCTGACCCTCTCTGATGAAAGTATGAGGGACATCAGAGGGATTATCCCGGGTGGTCTTCCTTGGTTATGATAATATATTCATTTTTCCATGTCACCTTTTGTTTTTTGCATCATTTGTGCTGATTACTATCTACTGTTCTCTTTCTCTACCTTTAAGGTCCTGTCACACGCGTCAATGTCGTCAGCGATCTGATCGCTGACGACATTGACGGCTGATCGCTGGTGAGCTGTCACACAGACAGACTCACCAGCGATCAATTGACCAGTGACATCATGGAAACGATTTAAATATCGTTTCCACGATGTCCTGCTCCCGCTGCCAGCCTGCTGGAAGCGGGAGCAGCCTGGTCTCCAAGGTACACTGCGGGTAACTAGGCAGCGCGCGCTGCCTAGATACCCGACGTGTACCTTAGTTACCAGCCTCCTCCGCTCACCGGGTGAGCGGAGGAGGCTGGTAACTAAGGTACACGTCGGGTATCTAGGCAGCGCGCGCTGCCTAGTTACCCGCAGTGTACCTTGGATACCAGCTCCCAGCGCTTGTGACAGGCGCTGGGAGCTGGAATATCGCTCGCTCCCGGTGTCACACGCAGCGATGCTGCGTGTCCACCGGGCGACAATCGCCAGGTTTTAGGACTGATTCTAAAACCTGGCGATCATCAACCAGCGATTTATCGCTGGTTGATGCAGTATGTCACACGTGTCAATATCGCTGCAACGTCACCTGCAGCCGATATCGTGCAGGCGATATTGACGCGTGTGACAGGCCCTTTAATGCATTCCATTTTGTATTGATGACTGGTATATAGTTTAGGGTTGGTGTATACGCTCCTTTGAATGTTACTTATTGCACTAAGCACTTTGACATATCGGCAGTTATCTGCTATAGACCTTTCCTGCCCTCCAGTGTCATATCTTCGCATTAGCACTTTAGATCTTCAATTCTCCTTCAGACAGCATTAATATAATAAGGACTAGTGACATCCTCCCTACTCTATATGCACCACTCTGGGGACTGCAGCAGCCGTGATCTGCTTTTATAGTGGTTGTGACTCTCACAACCACACAAGGTGAAGCCTCTGATACCTATTTAGGTCATATTTTATCTCTCAGTCCCTTCATCCTCCCTACTTTAATGTTCTGAGAGAATGACCTTTGGGTTTTCATTAATCATCAACATTAACAGAAATAAACACATGAAATAGATCCCTCTGTGTGTAATGACTCTATATAATATATGGGTTTCACTTTAGGTATTGAATTACTGAAATAAATTAACTTTTGGATGATATTCTAATTCATTGAGATGCACTAGTACATTGAGCAGCAAATTGATGATTAAGGATCTATCATCGGATCCAATTTAATAAATAATGGTTTTCTATTGTCATCACTCTTTGAACCCTTTCAGGCTTTACTATATGCTTTCAATCTTTCCAATGTGACAAAGACACATTAGCAGATAGTAGTTTATGTGTGGTCATGGAGTGGCATATAGAAAATTAAAACTATGTTTTCGTCCTCTCTATCTACATATCTAACAGAGAAAAATGGACGTGTCTTGGAATAAAGAGCATGGGGGGCTAGGGTGGGGGCTGCAGTAGCCTTAACTTAAAATAGCTTTAGCCACTTTGATCTTCTATATAAAAGAAATGTAAGATGTGTACAACTTCCTTTACCACAAAACCATAGGTCGTCTTCCTGCTTATTGACAGGAAGAACGCATCGTGCTCACCGTCCAGCTCAATAACGTCCAATTTCACTTCTGATTTCTCCGGTTCTAGTCAATCTCATGGTCAGACCATGAACCATATACAGTATATCGGGAGAGACCCCCAATCTTGATGACTGAACTTGGACTGGCTTGGATTAGTCAATGATTGGCTAAGTTGGCATTTTTGGCCACTTATGGTGTTTCATGGGAGCAGCCAGAAAGCACCAAGGAGTTGGAACCAAGCAACGTGAGAAGAAAGCTTTGGTGGATTGCCGAAGTTGATTAGGGCTTTTGTTAAATTTATTTTTTACACAGTAATGGCCACTTTACACGTCCCAACATCGGTACAATGTTGGATACAACGACGCGGGAGCGCGCAATTTTTGGGCAGAATTCCAAGATCACATAGGAGATGTAACACAGCGCGAGATCAGCAGGCAACGCAACTGCGATGTGTACGCCCCCTTGTATGGGCGACCCAGGAACAACCATTTAACATGGGAGAGAATAGGGGACGTTGTACTCCACATCGTTGTTGGGCTGTCACACAGCACGATCCGGCCACATCAACCATCCAATATCGGGCCGTTGGAGAGCCTGCTCATTTCTTCCCCGATATCGTTTTGGCATCGTTCTTGCATCGTATTGCACATTTACACCATACAACGCACGAACGATATCGGGCCAACGCACGAAGCACGTGACTTTTTATCGGAGTTGGACGCCGATATCGGGATGTGTAAAGTGGCCATAAGTGACATTTCAGTAATTATTTCACTGATAGAAATAATCAAATCAATTACAATTAAATTTGAGTTGAGTTTTATGAAATCCAAAGGTCTTGGTTAATTCCAACAGTTTGAAAATTAATTTGTTTGAAACACAAAAAACTGCACCGCGCCTGTTTTACACATTGATTTACATTCACACAATTTTTCTTCATTCTTAATGCACTAAAAGCATAAGGCTGGTTTCACATTGCGATTTTCTTGGATCCGTGGCAGTCCATTGTAAAACGGACAGCCGTGGATCAGATTTGGCCCCCATGTATCCCTATGGGGGACGGATCTAATCAGATTTGGCCTCATTGCCATCCGATTTGTGTCAGATCCGATTCTGTCCGATTTTTTGCTGTACCCAAAATCGAGACTGCTCCGATTTGAGCACAGTGGACCAAATCGCACAGAATCGGAGCCGACATGATCTGCGGCCATTAACATGGGGGCCTATGGAGTGATTAAGTCAATTAAAGTAGAGTAGGAACTAAGGGAGAAAAAAATGAATGAACACAGTATGAACATTGTTGACATAAGTGTGAAAATACATACTCTTGACAACTTGCCATATTTTAGAAAACATTTATAAACATTGAGAGAAAACCACCTTCAGTCCTTGGTATCTTTGGTTCTTTGACTGGGACCCATATGTCAGTGAGAACCCTTTTTTAAACTTCCGGGATGCCCCCTGTGTCTAAAGACCGAAGAAGGAAAGAGAGGTGCTGGATAGCAGCTCTAAGGCAGATGTAATAAGAAAAGAAAGAAGCGGAAAGATTGGTGTGGAGAGAGGGGTAGCATTCACTAATATGAAAATATCAAGAGGGTAAAGCAAATTATCCGATACTAGGCCTAGGGGACACGGCGGAAAGTAAGCATCCCGTTGTCCAGAACCCACATATTGCAATGTATGTCAATACCTCTACTATCCGGGAGACTGAGGCTGATGAGCAAATCCATCCTATTCAGGTCAGCTACCAGTTCTTTGCGAGACGGATGCCCAATCCGCTTCCTGGGTATCAATCTTTTCGCCACCATTAGGAAGTGGCGAAGTAGATTTTTCTTAAATTTAGAAACTGACATGTGTATATAGAGAAGAGTAAGCTCAGCAGAAAAAACTATTTGTTCAGACTCTTTGACATAGATCTTCCACTTCCCTCAAGAATGAGCGAATAATCGGGCAATTCCACCATATATGTAAGTATGAGCCTGTATGGAGTAAAAATTTGTTTGAGACCATGGGAAAAATTGTGTGCATATTTACTGGGCGCCTATACCACCTCACCACCACCTTATAATTTGTTTCCTGAGCCGCCGAAGAGAGAGCAGACCTATGAGTGGACACAAAGATCTTGTCCCATTCAATAGCTTACAGTTGATTTCCCAAATCCGTCTCCCATCTATTCATGTAGGTAGGGCGAGCAGGGGTGGAATCTAAATGAGCTAGAAAGATGTTATAGAGAGTTGAAATAGCGTTGGGGACAGGTGCCCACTCCATGCATCTATTCTCGAACGCTGTCAAGGGTCTAAATATCTCCGATGGACTCAATGACTTGACATAATTATGTAATCTGGCATGTAAAAACCAAGAGTCAGCGGGGAAAGGGGGTTGGGTGTCATGAACTGGTATAGTTCGGAAAGATCTTTAAGTACAGAGGCCGAAATATAGTTAAGTAAGGGAGGGTAAAAAACTCTGGGTACAGTTAAGAAAGGGGATCTACCCAACTCTACTGGGAACTGACAGTTATCATAAATAGGTGTTAAGGGACCCGGGAAGGTCGTCAAGTGGAGCGAGTTGTTTTGGCATTTAAGAAATGTTCGTAATTGAGTTGTATATTACACTCTTTTTGACAAGGATTGAATAATTGGGGTTTTAAAGATTGGCCAAAGTAAAGAATGAGGTTTTACAAAAGGTATGATAAAATAAAAAGTTACAAGTGATAGAGTAGTGTGCATGAAGAAAAAAACATACAACAGCTAAGTCTTTCGGAGCCACTAATAACAACAGAAGCATCACCAGTGGCAACAATCTATAGGGCTGTAGTACTACCAAGCGCAGACCACAACTGGCCTTCTTTGCCTTCAGCAAGAGTATTAGTAGGTAAGACGTTGTGGGCATGATGGAATACTAGACTGGGGCCTGTTTCTATTGCATCGGGTAGTTCTAGAATGTGTGTGATTATATGTTAGTCCAACTACCACTCCATTTGCTAATTTCAGTGCAACCGTGGAGGGTGAGGGGAGCCCGCTGCTACACAGGATGGCCGTGGCTTGGCAGGTGCTGCTGCTTGCTATCCCCCTGTGCACTTTCTTCCCCTTGTGCTGTCTACCACCACTTTTCGCTCTCTTTCCTCTTGTGCTGTCTCTTCTCTCTGTGCACTCTCTCTCCCAAGTACACACTCTCTTCCCTCTGTGTGCTCTTTCTTCCCTCTGTTCGCTCTCTCTCCCCTTATGCGGTCTCTCCTCATGTGCTCTCTCTCCCCTCTGTGTGTTCTCTCTCCCCTTTAGCTATCTCTCCCCCTGTGCACTCTCTCTCCTCTTGTACTGTCTCCCTCATGTGCTCTTTCTTCCCATGTGCCTCTCTCTTCCCTTTTGAGGTCTTTCTTCCCAGTGCACTCTCTCCTCTTTTGTGGTCTCTCCCTCCTGCATGCTCTCTCCCCTTGTGCTGCCTCTCCCACTTGTGCTCTCTTTCCCCTGTACACTTTCTCTGCCCCCTGTGTGCTCTCCCCTTGTGCTGTCCCTCCGCCAGTGCGCTGTCTCCCCTTGTGCTCTCTCTTCTCCCTGTGTGCTCTCTCTTCCCCATATACGCTCTCTCCCCCTTGTGCGATCTCTGTTCCCCCTATGCGCTCTCTCCCTTGTGCTGTCTCTCCCTGCTGTGCACTCTCTCTTCTTCCTGTGCACTCTTTCTCCCCTTGTGCTGTCTCTTACCCTGTGTGCTCTCTGTACCCCAGTTGTGTGCTCTCTCACTCATCCCTGTGCGACGTCTCTTTCCCTCTGTATGCTGAGGAGCTGCGGTGCCAGCCTGAATTTCAGAGTGGAATGCCAATGGGAGGAAGTGCAGCAGCAGGATGAGTCCATCCTCAAGAGTATGATGGAGTGGACCAAGGTGATAATGAATGCCTGCGCTGCAGCCAGGGTCTTGGATGGTGCGTGGACCACCCTGTCACAGATGTCCTGTAGTTGGTGCTTTATTCTTTGACTGATCATCCAAACTTATGGGCTTCTTACCCATTCAAGCTTAACTGTAATTTTCCAGTTTAACTGTAATTTACATAATTTCCTATAGGTGGCACTGTTTTCTGGACAAACTTACAGACAAACTACCGTAGATAGGGCTTTTATATAGTAGATGTAGCACATCTCATCTCAGTCATAGAAGGATGATGTTACTTCTGACAACAACACGGTCAGTTTGAGTTACAGTTCTGTACAGAATTGTCTGCCTGATCGTCAATGACTAGAAGGGATACCTGGCAGGTTTTTTTATTTTTAAAAATATGAAATATGTCAGTACACTGTGATTTTAAATGGTTGGTTACTAATAGGTTACCATTCATTTCTATGGTGATATTGATATTACTTAAGCTGAGTTTGTTTTAAAGATTAAAAGGGGATGGGTACAGTCCTAGGAGACCTCAGTGTATTAGACACAGCTGTGAAGGACAATTAGAGAACCTGCGATTGTGGAAAATTTATTAGGGAAAAGTTGGTGAATTTGAATTTCAAAAAATGTGGTCTTCTCTATTCCTTGCACGACTCCTCTTTAGCCATTTCATATTTGGGACATTTTTAATTTCTGTGCTTTAGTTTTTTACTCTATTAATTACAAAAAACACTAGCTTCCTTATTTCTAGGTCAATATAGGCTTGTGAGGCCTTGGGCATTTTGAACTCAGTGTTGGTGTTGATTAAAACCATTCATTTTAAGATAAAATGTAGTAAAAATTAAAAAAAAATCAAGTTGAGTAAAGTTGTCTCGCCTACTGTGGAAACCTTCAAAAGGAACCTCAAGACCCACCTCTTCTGACAAGCTGCAACCTGCAGTGATCCTCAGTCCACTAAACCGCCTCATGACCAGCTCTATCTTCTCCAACTGTATCCTCACCCATCCCTTGTAGACTGTGATCTCTCACAGGCAAAATCCTCTCTCCTCACCTACTATATTCTCACCCATCCCTTGTAGACTGTGAGCCCTCATGGGCAGGGTCCTCTCTCCTCACCTACTATATTCTCACCCATCCCTTGTAGACTGTGAGCCCTCACGGGCAGGATCCTCTCTCCTCACCTACTGTATCCTCACCCATCCCTTGTAGACTGTGAGCCCTCGCGGGCAGGGTCCTCTCTCCTCATCTACTGTATCCTCACCCATCCCTTGTAGACTGTGAGCCCTCGTGGGCAGGGTCCTCTCTCCTCATCTACTGTATCCTCACCCATCCCTTGTAGACTGTGAGCCCTCATGGGCAGGGTCCTCTCTCCTCACCTACTATATTCTCACCCATCCCTTGTAGACTGTGAGCCCTCGTGGGCAGAATCCTCTCCTCACCTATTATATCCTCACCTATCCCTAGCAGACTGTGAGCCCTCCCGGGCAGGGTCCTCTCCCTTCACGTAATGTATCTTTACCCATCCCTTGTAGATTGTGAACCCTCATGGGCAGTGTCCTCTCTCCTCACCTACTGTACCCTCATCCATCCCTTGTGGACTGTGAGCCCTCATGGGCAGGCTCCTCTCCCCTCCCCTAAATTATCCTCACCCATCCCTTGCAGACTGTGAGCCATCACGGGCAGGGTCCTTTCTCCTCCTGTACCTGTCTGTGCCTTGTATTGTTCATAATTATTGTACTTGTTTATATATATATGGTGCCCCTGCGGACTGGTGGCCACTAGATGGTGTAGCAGCCGGGACTGGTAAGCCAGTCACTCCAAACACACACCCAACACAATCTGATCCCAAGTCTAGGGACTCTATGCCCAGCAACAGGATGTCGGGAGGAAACAAGTGGAGGGTGGGAAGTTAGGACAGAACCTGGTTAGGGGAGGTAACGAAAACACACACACGCGCACAATGCCTTTCCAACTCCAGGTCAGAAGGGGAGCTCTAATGCCTGGGTTAAGGGCAGGTTTCCTATAAATTTTGGTCTGGGGGCCGGGTCAGGCAGTTCAGTTTCTAGGAGGTCTGTAGAGAATATCCTATGGTCAGGAGCCATGCTAGGCCCGTCAGCGGAAACTGACTAGCCAGTGTGAGTGACCCGTAGGTGAGGGTCTGAGGGAAGTGGAGAAAAGGTGTGAGGAGTGGAGCGGTGCCAGCTCACCTCAGCATCTAACGTAGTACGGACACCGGAGTCCGAGGTCGCCAGGGACTTCATGTCCAGCAACCAGCATCGGAGGGCGGGTGATTCCAAGTTGGTCGTCCACCAGAAAGGACAGGAGACACAGCCGCACCACAGAGCTCAGGAGACACAGTGAAAGGGGAAGCAACAGAAAAAGGGCTCAAACCGCCTGTCACACGGAAAGGACAGACAAGTGAGGAGAGAGTCTTAGCACATCTTCAAGCAGCCAGGGCTCACAAAACACAGTGCAGCAGGTAGGCCTCAGAACTTGCTAGGTGTGGAAAGCCCCAACTTCCAGGCACCGGATCCCTAACACCGCTTGTGAATTGTGCCCTGGATGAAGCAACTACTTGCAATAGTAAAGGTAAAGGATACTGTTACCCTTGTGTCTATCAGTTCTTCTGTGCATTGAACTCTGCATCCCCGACGAGCCCTACACTACAACAGACTATTTGATTGCCCTGGGGACCCGCTCTTGCTGTGGAGAGCTCAACCATCATTGCTGCTACTCCCAGCATCCCCAGAGGTCCCAACTGCAGCAGTGGCTATACCGGCCGCACTCCACAGATGGCATCACGATACTCTTTTGTTTTTGTTTTATTTTTATCCATTTTTCCAATACCTCTTTTTATCTGCTCGCCCGAGGCGGGGATCATGGACCGGGTCATGCCACCGTGACATCCCACAGCCCCAGACGACGACCAGAGGGCATAGTTCCAAGTACACCACGATCTCCGCCAGGGGCAAGACATATACCTCTCTTCAAATGTAAAGCGCCATGAAATAAATGCTGCTATAATAATAAATAATAATAATAAAATTGTAAAAGAAAATGTAATAGTGCCATTTTTTTGGGGGATTTAATTATTATTGCATTCATTGTGGTAAAAATAATCTGGCAACTTGATAAGTCTGAGTATTTTGGTAGCAAGGGTATATTTTAGTTTTAAAAAGAAATTCTGAACTTTGTAAAAAAAATCATTCACTGAGACACATACAGTCAGGTCCAGAAACATTTGGACAGCAACTGAATCTTTGTGATTTCAGCTCTGGAGGCTCTTTGGATTTAAAAACCTCATTTTGAATGGGTGAGTAGGAACCTGCTAACAGACAGCAATAGCAACTAAGGCTAGTAGGAGAGGGGTGCAGAAGCAGAGGGCATGACACCTCAACGTGACTACTGGGTGGATATATACATGGCCATCTTTATATGCTAAGTGTCTCATTTTTTACTTATTTCCTTAGCTATAATGCTTGTCCATATTCATCATTGCATAACTTAGTATTCAGAGTGCAGCTGTCTAATTCTGCTAATTCTGAAAAAGCATAACTTTTGTAATCATGGACAACCCCATTAACATTCAATAGATCACTTTCGCTTTAAAAATGGTATCATACTCTTTAGAGGTGACACAGTATATTGTAAAATCTAGTAAACCATTTATATCTAACGGTAATTGTACCCTTTGTTCAGCTGTCATGATACGTGACTATTACATGATATACAGGAATACAGGATGGCCGAACTAACACATTAACCACATTTTCCATTTAAGGGGTGTGAGATGTGTAAGTGATATAAAGCCGAAGAGGAGAACCGCTACATAATCTTTCTTCTTTCTCAACGCTCTGATCGAAAAATGGAACATTTGGTGAAACTCTCCGTATTTTGTCTGTTGGGTCATGTTCTACAGATCGGTAAGAATATATATATATATATCATGGCGTTCGCCAGTTTATTTTAATTTATAAAGAAATGAAGTATTAATTTATTTAGAACATTGATTAAGAGAAGAATAAGGACTGCTATGTGATTTATGTAGGAAATCACAAATATGTGGTTGTAGAAACAGATTGATTGCTCTAAGTGGGAGAAACAAAATAATGATCTTGTAGCTGTGATACCTTTTAATAGCTAACAAAAATAAAGTAATTGATGTTATATAGCGAGCTCTCAAGACTGCTTCTGTCACTTCAACAAAATTTAAATAATTGATGCTACAAAACAAGCTCTCGAGACTGCTTGCGTCTCTTCAACAGAAAGAAAATAAATGATGTAACAAAGCACGCTCTCGAGACTGCTTATGTCTCATCAACAAAAATAAAATACATTTTGTTACAAAGACGCAAGCTTTCAAGACTGCTTACATCTCTTAAACAAAAAGAAAATAAGTGATGTTACAAAGCAAGTTTTCAAGACTGCTTACATCTCTTCTCTTGTAAAATCAATTGTTTTTTTTTTCGTTGAAGAGACGTAAGCAGTCTCGAGATCTTTCTATGTAATATCAATCACTTTATTTTTGTTAGCCATTAAAAGGTATCACAACTACAATGTTATTATGTTATTTCTCCCATTGAGAGCAATTAATATGCTTGCACGGTACCATAGAGTTGGAAGGGACCTCCTGGATCATCTGGTCCAAAGTCTCTTTTTGGTTATAGAAGCATACTGTACATTGTTCCTTTAGCAAAAAAATCTATCTTTTTAATATAAGTTTCCATAGACATAAATTTAAATACAATTAATGTCTAATTTATATTTAATGTATATTAATAATATGTAAAGACTTACCGTAAATAATATACTGTATATTTCCACATTTTATTTGTTTTACTCTCTTAGAAAATGACACAAAACATCCTAAAATTCCATTGTTGTCAAAACACCCCAAACTGCATTTTTTTTCTTTTAATTTGCAAAAAATACAGGAATTTTATATTCTATTCTGTAAAATAACAAAATTTTATACAATGAAAAATTCAATTTATAATACTCTGATGAGATGAGATAAAATAGTAAAACATTAACGTTCTGTGCTCTTAAGACATTTTTTGACAGGAAATCCTGAAAATAAAAGCGAGAGCTAAATAATTAGAATCAAGAATATATTTTCTTTTATCTTCAGAACATAAAAGAAAATTAAAAAAAGAAGTTTATAAGATTTTAATGTATACATTTAATTTATATTAATTATTATTAAAAATAGAACATTAAAAGTTAAAGCCAGATATATTCTTTGTCTTTTGCTGTTGATCTTACAAACGTTTTCTAGTATTATGTATCAAATGTATCTACTAAGTTCCATGTTTACAATTTTAATGTTTACAAATATGTTTTTATTTTTTAGAAAATTTAATAGATTTTTTAAATTTATACAATAACTTAATTTTTGTGAAGTCTTGTTATGATTGTTATTTTTAGTGATACAATACTGAGTTATGTATATCTCTCTATAACATGACCATTGTTCATATAGGCGGATACTTGACCATAATAAAATATTAGGATATACAGCGCAGTGCAAATGTTTTAGGCAGCTGTCGTAAAAAGGGCTGCAAAGTATAAAGCCTTCAAAAATAGAAACGTTAATAGGGTAGAAAGATGAGAGGCTCAACACACTGCGTATAGGTGATTCAGGTTGGGTTTTCTGAATGGGTGCCGTCAATGCCGGTGTAATACAGCAGGTAACACAATAGATCTCAGCGCTTACAATCCAAGGGTCCAATCCAGCTCTCAGGCACACTCGACGTATAATAAACCGGTAGACAAAAGGCGCCCTTAGGAAAACTAGAGCATCTCAATGAATTAGAATATCATCAAAAATCAATATCATATTGCCATCTTTCAGGGTGTTTCTGGGAGCTCTGAAACGTGTTGACTAATAAATCAATATTATATTTACCCTTTGATCTCTCTTGGAATACTCCAGTGCAATTTTTAACCCTTCATCCTCCCTACCTTTGGGTTTTCATTGGCTGTAAGCCATAATCATCAACATTAACATAAATAAACACATGAAATAGATCACTCTGTGTGCAATGACTCATATGCGTTTCTCTTTATGTATTGAATTAGTGAAATAAATTAACTTTTTGATGATATTCTAATTCATTGAGATGCACTAGTAAAAGTTTACAAAAGAATCTTAGGAATGGGGAGTTTAAAATAGTCAAATATTTAATAATTATCATCACCTGAATTTGGGAGAATTTTTTTCAGTATACTTTACTAAACATAATACATATAATTCTTGAAATTTATGTATTTTGGGAATTTAATATCTAAAATCAATATCCAAAATGTTTCACGTATGGTGAGTTGTAACTTTTTCTATGCAAAAAAAGAAAATTGTTGGTATCTTTGTTAGGCATGTTTACAAAATGCTTTCCAGAGTATGAGGTATTACCATTATTTATATTATTCAAATATTTGGAGATGCATTTTTAAAATTTTTCTAATCATACACCCTAAATATATAATATTTAATGAGATACACGCAATATAATAAGTGACATGAGTGTTGCAATTAATAAAGGTGTTAATATTGCTTTGGCTGCCTTGTGGGAGGGAAGTTTTTTTTATTTATGGCATATTTACATACAGCATGTTTGTAAAATCCCCTGTTATTCAACCATGTGGACACGATATCAGGCTTGCAAATAAGACGGGGAAATAGAATGTTGGCAAGGAAATCTATCTTTCTGGTAACACATCTACAACCACTTGCATTAACCCACCACAGGACATCATCTTGGTTGACCACAGGAAGATATTTGAGAACTTATATTCTTTATTACAGAAAATTGCAGACTATACGCCGTAGAAAAGGAAAGGAACTCTTCATCAGTATGTTTATAACTGTTGTATACTTTATTAGGGGAATTATAGAGATGCAAGCAGCTACATTTTGAGTCACTGATTTTAAAGCTTGAGCAATAACATATTTACTGTAACCCCCAGTGTAAAGTCTGTTGTTAACAACCTTATTTTCTTGAGAAAAACTGTCTTCACTAGAGCAAATGTATTTCTCTCTAATGAATTACCGAAATGGCAGTGCTTTAATTATATGAGATGCATGGCAGCTACTTGGTTATATTATGGTGTTGCCAGCCATCGTGTATTAACCCTGCAATTGCAATCAACACCCATCAAGGTAATGTCCAAAAATAAACCATTTTTCAAAATTAACTTGTGTAAATCTGAGATTCAGATAATTCTGATTCAAATAGGAGATAAAGTCAGGTACGGCCGACATGTTTCGAGACCAAACAACCAGTAGGTCGTCCACATATCTTCCATACCATGCCAATCGAATAGAAAGGTTTAACAGAATTAAAAATAAATCTTTCCTCCCACCAAAACATGTATAAGATGGCTAACGAAAGTGAAAAATGAGACCCCGTAGGAGCACCCACCATTTGCAGAAAAAATGATTATCAAATATGAAATGGAATGTGTACATCTTCCTTATGTTTTATATTCTATTTTTTAAAATTACAAAGATATGCAAAAAAATATAATTTGTAGTGTGTTTGTCCAACAAGCTAGGAATCACAATTTCTCTGATTCTCTGACATATGAGCCTGGATTTGACAGGGCGGTATTAAAATGCCCTCCTTAAATTTGATGGCACTTCCACATTTTGGGAAATTTGACATAAAGTAGATTCACAGTAGATTGGTTGGTTCATCTCTAATTTTCAAAGTTAATTCTTCAGCCCTCCACCTCAAATAATTACCCTCATTAGATTCTACTACCTGATTACTTGATGTCTTTTTAGAAACTAAAGATGGGTGGGCATAACACAATTTTAATTTGACCTTATTGAATAATATTGGAAGTTGTTCTCCAAATCTAGATGAATTAGATGTTGCTTATTGGATCTGTGTCTCCAGACACAAGAGTATATTAAATGCAAAGTAAAAAATTCAAATATTTACCTCCCCTCTCACCTGTTCTGGAACTCCACTGTCTCTGTTGATCATTGTCAGCCATTTGGTCCTCAGGGCCTCTTTTTTCCACTATTACACTCTATTGTCTTCACTCTAAAACGGGTTTTTCTGGCTGTGAACAGGCCTCAAAGCTCACAGCGGGTTGCAAGTCTGTGGTGCATTCTGTAACATTACCTAATCACAACATTATGATACACAGTGACCTCCAAGGTCTGGTCGCAGCTGCAAGTCTTTCTATAGCGTAAAGACACTTGCGGTGGAAAGAAGAGGTTCAGACGACTGGTCGTCAGGCCATGGAGACGTAAAGCAATGGAAGTGGTGGGTAAAAGTGTGCGGTGCTATGGGTAATTATTTATATAATTTTTTAACCTATTGTCGGCCCTCTTCACTCTAGCAAAATGGCAGCTGGAGCTTGCCACCATTTTGCTGATTTCGAGCAGTCGAGTTACAAAAAAAATCTGTATTGTAGTAAATACAAATTTTTGTAAAATTTGAAATGAATTTAAATCCACTTGAATAGGATTGCCCATATTTATCTGAGACTAATAGTTACAACATTTGACCAAAACAAACATATACTTGACCGTAAGGAATGGAAGGAAAATTTCCCACTGTCCAGCACTCCCGGGATTTGAAGAGTAAGGAACTTGGTGAATAAATTAGCAAACTTTATTTGGGCAATATACATACAACGTGTTTCTGCCTATGCTGCCTTCATCAGGTATGGCCGCGTATGGCCCGGCAGTGCTGGACAGTGGGAAATTCTTCTTTCCATGCCTTGACTTCATGTGTGCCTGTGACAAGGTCCACATTGCTTCCACACTAAAGCTGCATACCGGCGCCTCATATAAGGACACTTATAAAGACAGGTCTATCAAGTCAGAAAACAGGACACCATAAAGGTTAATACAATACTATAAGAATCCTCTCTCTTCGTAGTACGTTCTACACTTAGAGTCTGCACCCCTTATGTACCCCTCTTTTCCTTGCACTGTATGATGTACTTGAGTGTAGAAGATAATAGCCTATTATTTCTGTTTCAACCTCTTTCATCCAAGGTTTATAGACAATTTGAAAAAAAATAAAAGAAAAATCTAGATGATAAAGTATATCAATTATCACATGGTGTTAACTGTTCTCAATGTTCTTCTCTACAACAGCCGGCCAACAAACTCCGACAGGGAAAAGCCCGCAAATACTGAAAGGCGGACCTGGAAAATCAGTTTCCATAAAATGCCCTGTTGAGCCTGACACGAGCCAGTTCACCCTAATATGGACATATGGCTTTGAACGTGAAAACCTTGCTCATCACGATCGTTACAAAGATAGAACCAATCTTAATATGGAAATGACTATTAGTGACCTGACAAAGGAAGATTCGGGAGGTTACTTCTGCCATTTAAAAAGTGGTTCAAAAGTTGTAGAAACAAGTTTCCTACTGGAAGTGACCCCAACACCAGACCCTGCAGGTACTATAATGTTATAAGATATCCTCAAATTAAAGATTTTAATGTGTATGGGCCATAACTAGTCAGTGTGCTCTCTATGAGCCAACGTAAAGTGCTTCCTCTATGCACCACATGGAACTCTAGAAGTTAATGCTTCTAGGAAAGGATGACATCAGGGTCCAAAAACTCATGGAACTTGACAAGACCTAATCTCGTGCAGTGTAAAATTGGAAACATGGGTTTATAATTGGTCAATATATAGGTTACTATGCTCCCTACAGCACTGCCTATCATTATGACCCACACAAGAGTGAGACATAAAATATTATTTATTATGTATTACTTACATAGCGCTATCATATATCACAATGCTTTTCATACATTATCATCACTGTACCCATTGGGGCTTACCATCTATATTCCCTATCAGTGTGTCGTTGGAGTGTGGGAGGAAACCGGGGACAATCCGGAGGAAACCCAGCAAACACAGTAGTAGTATAACAATAGCACAAGCAACATTTTAGATTATGGGGTCATGTCTTCTGGGGTCTATCCCTTTCCACCAGTCTTTTAAACTTCTATTCCTATCCACCCATAAGTAACTAAGCAAGGGAGACCCAAAAAAGAGACACACCTGGCTGTTGGGCTCTCATAAAACTGGTCTGTTTATATGTTAAGTATCTACATTTTCCAATATATTTCTTGAGCAGTAATGTCTTTCTGTAGTCAATATTTGCATACGTTAGCATTTCAGAGTACAGCTGTTTATTTATGATAGAATCACGCACACAACAGTTTCTGTCTCAGTCATAGTAAACTCTTTAACATTCTTTAAAAATGTTGATGGAAAACTGCTTTTTATTCAGGTGCCACAGAAGTATTTTTAGGCTATACTCACACTTTTCTGATCTGGTCTTTATAGATATATCAATATATACAGTAAATAAAGGGAATTGTAGAATTAAGATGATTGTTTGATGCAATGCAAAAATAAACCACTGGAGGGGAACAAGGTCCCTGCGTAGAAGCTGATGAAAAAAAGAAAGAAAAAGATGGGTAGGTAAGAAAGAAAAATAGAGAGTGAGAGAAAATAGAGAAAGAAAGAAAGAAAGAAAGAAAGAAAGAAAGAAAGAAAGAAAGAAAAGAAAGAAAGAAAGAAAAGAAAGAAAGAAAGAAAGAAAGAAAGAAAGAAAGATCATATAAAGCATGTTTCCTTCAAGGATGAGATTAGAACAGACACTGGGCCGGTGAAAGTTGTGGTGCAGTTGCTAAATATAAAAGGCTCTGCAAAACCAAGGAGGGCAAGGAGTGCCAGAGACAAGTCGTGTGGCTGCTAAGTGGGATCACAGCTGCAAACGCCACAGAAGGAAGTCGAGAACAGTGCGATTTTGCAGAATGCCTGAGCTATGCCTGAGCTGAGAGGAAGATCAGTAACCTAAACTGAGAGGAAGATCAGTGACCTAAACAGAGAGGAAGATCAGTGACCTAAACAGAGAGGAAGATCAGTGACCTAAACAGAGAGGAAGATCAGTGACCTAAACAGAGAGGAAGATCAGTGACCTGAGCTGAGAGGAAGATCAGTGACCTGAGCTGAGAGGAAGATCAGTAACCTAAACTGAGAGGAAGATCAGTGACCTAAACAGAGAGGAAGATCAGTGACCTAAACAGAGAGGAAGATCAGTGACCTAAACAGAGAGGAAGATCAGTGACCTAAACAGAGAGGAAGATCAGTGACCTGAGCTGAGAGGAAGATCAGTGACCTGAGCTGAGAGGAAGATCAGTGACCTGAGCTGAGAGGAAGATCAGTGACCTGAGCTGAGAAGAGAATCTGTAACCTGAGCTGAGAAGAAAATCGTGACAAGCGCTAGTAGAAGACTGTGACCAGATCCCAACTAAGCTTGGGAGACAATCCGGCTGTAGTGGAGGACTATTCCTGTTGGCCGTTACTGTCCTGCGCAGAAGTACAATATTGGTAGTTGACATGGACCACACTTCAATTAGTAAAATCAGCTAGTGAGTTGAGAATTTCTGCCCCTGAATTGGACTTGTGGCCCATTGGGTAGTGTCATAACACTCATTAGGGCTTGTGTACCGTTTAGTGTTATTTTGACAGCCAGTGACAGTGATCAATAGAGTGACACTGACATAAGATAATGTTAAGACGCATTGCAGTTAACCACTGCTTTACTACATTTTGCAAAAATATTTCAGAATTTCTTACACTTAACTATGCAAAAGTCTTGGCCAGTTATTTATCTTTAAAATGGAATAGAAAGTTTTCTCTCCCCTTTTTGCACTTATCCATTTGCTTCTTTGTCCCTTGATCCCCTCATTGTAGGATCTCTACCATCACTGACTCTCTCATTACTACTTCCTCGCTAATGGGGACCTAGTAGATACAGGACTCGTGTGCCAACTTTATACTGACGACTCAAGCATGCCATTTGTTTAGCTTTGCTCTCTACCAGTCCTTGCTCCAAAACTGCCCTCAATACACATCTCTGGCTGTAAGGTATCTCCTTCTCTGTGTTACAGACCCATCCACTGTATTACTTCACCCCCTATATACAATCTTTTGCCACCTCTTGACACTTGAACCTGAAGAACATCTCCAGAATTCGCCCCTTTCTCACCATGGAAACAACAAAAACCCTCACCATGGCCCTGATTCATTCCCGCCTTGATTATTGTAATTCTCTATTAATTGGCCTCCCCCTCAGTAGGCTTTCCCCTCTCCCGTCCATCTTTAATGCAGCAGACAGGATCACATATCTGGCTAACCATTACTTGTACACTTTTGCTCTGTGTCAGTCATTGCACTGGCTGCGCATGCACTATAGGATCCTATTCAAATTGCTTGTTCTCACTCACAAAGCTCTTCACAGTGCAGCACCTCCTTATCTCTCCACCCTCATCTCTATCACCCCACCCATTTTCTTCGCTCCGGAAGCGACTTTAGACTAACATCTACACAAATCCGAACATCCCACTCCCTGCTCCAAGACCTCTCTAAAGCTGCACCAATCCTCTGGAATGCTCTACCCCAAGAAATTAGAACTATCCACAACTTACATCAGTGATGGGCAACCTTTTGAGCTTGGTGTGTCAAAATTCGCCAAAAAACCGAGCATAAATCGCGAGGTGTGTCACCTTGAGAAAAAAACCCTAATTTTACGATATTTATAGTTTAAATAACAAATATGTATAATTCTTTAACTTACCTGCTTAGTGACTTCTTTGTTAATCTTTTAGTTGGTTTCTTTTGTTGGTCTTGCTGTTATTTAACCTGTGTGGGGTGTCATGAACTAAGATAAGTGAGAGGGAGGGGGAATTCTTCAAGTGATGGCGAACCTGTGGCAGTCCAGCAACAGCAACAGCTGGACTGCCACACTGCCACAGGTTCACCATCACTGATTTAGTGACTTTTTTGTTGCTGAATTTCATTGGCTAAATCTTCAATTGAAGGTTGGTATTTTGCACACTTCAAGGCCAAGCAAGCGCTACTAAGGTTATCTGTCAAAATGTCTATTTATATTCCACGTTCTGCTTACTACCGTTTCACTACATAGAACGCAAAATGATCTGCCATTTTTTTCTATAATGCCATACATCTCTGTCCATGTCTCTTGAAAGGGTCGGCTACTGCTACTACCACTTCCTTTACTTAACCTTGGTTTTTTTGGCTTCTCCATAAGAGGGGCAGTGGCAGAAGATTTATAGACAGCCCTGCAGGCAATTAGGGGTTAACTGTCTTTTAGGAAAGGGCAGAGTTAATAAGCAGAAATAGAAATTAATAGGGTGAAATGGAGTCTGTACTATGCTGCAAGATGGCGTTCCTTATGTAAATCAATGGCGGGAAACGGCACCCATAGCACAGGCCTCTTCCAGCCTCCCCCTCACTTATCTCAGTAATGGCCAATCACACATTCATGACACCCCAGATTCTGCCCAGAACCTTTCACTGGAGGATGGTTGCTGTAGTAATCACTGGACCTCCAGACAGACCTCCAGACAGCGATCACAGGGCCTCAGATATGCGTCCCCCGCAGCGTTCCGCTGCTCCCTGCTGCGCCAGCCAGAAGTTCCGCTTACCGGAAGTCCCAGGACTAGACGCTCTGTGCCGGAGCTCTGCTGTTCTGGCTACAGACCTCCAGCACATTTTTTTTCCCTCAGCTGTAGTTAGTGATGGGCGAGTCCTAACTCGGAATCGCTTGACTCTAGTCTAGCGAGTCCGAGCCCGGGACTCGCTACTCGTTGCTAGTCTAGCGAGTCCAATGTTAATGAATGGGGAAGCGAGTAATAGCGAGTAGTGTGAGATTTACAAATCGCAGATGTCTCGGAAAGCGCTCGCATTGCCGTGTCGGAAACCCGACTCGCAACAGTTTTTTGCTGCTGTGTCTGTGTCTGTGGTTTTTATCCAAATAGCGAGTCTAGTTTCTCCGGCGGCCGCGTGTCACTGAAAATGGCTACGCGTGTCAGTGCTGACACGCGTGTCATAGGTTCGCCATCACTGACTTACATAGTTTTAGGTGCTCCCTAAAAACACGTCTTTTTGGGGTGGCCTATCATGCTCCCTAGTTGAAGACATTTAGTCATAGCCTATCCGCTCCACCAGTCTCAAAAGCATTACAAAGAATGGCTGGCGACGGCTCATGCAGCCTTTATCAACTCCCCATTCCCTCAAATTGGCTAAACCATCATTGTAAATAGGCCCCTGTACTTTGTGCCACCCCCACCTCATTGTAGATTGTAAGCTCTTATGAGCAGGGCTGTCATTATTTTGCTTTAATTATTGTATTTTATTTTTCTGTTACTTATGATTATTTGGATATGAACCTCTGAATTGCAAAGGAATATGTTGGTGCTTAATATATATAAGAAGATCTCAGGCTTTCATTTCCCTTGTAACGTCTTTCATCCAAGAAATTATGATTAGATTAAAATTAAAAATTATAAATCTAGAAGATTAAATCTTTCATTTTCCAATATGACATGATATTGAGTTATATGCATAACTGCTCTCAATTTTCTTCTCTATAACAGCTGACCTATGTAATGTCACCGGGATAAATCCGCAAATACAGAAAGCCGAGGCTGGAACATCTGTGACCATAACATGTCCTATTAGACCTGACACAAGCCAATTCTCAGTAGAGTGGACTTTTGGATGTGACCGTGAAGATCTTTCTCATCATCAACGCTACAAGAATAGAACCAAACTTGGCGAGTTTAATATGGAAATGACGATTAGTGACCTGACAGATGAAGATTCGGGAAATTACTTCTGCCAATGGGAAAGTGTTTCAAAAGTTGTAACAGCAGGTATCACACTGGAAGTGATCGCAACCCCAGATCCTGCAGGTACTATAATGTTATAAGAGATCCTCAGCTTTACAATGAGTATGGACCATAACTAGTCAGGTGTTTGTATAACCTGGTATATTGGCCATGACCAACATTTGTGATTGCAAGACAGGAGCCATTAGGACCTGCTCATACCTCCCAGCATCTGTGGATGTGTGGACGTCATACAGTATGTGCACTATGTCACACCGATAACAAGTCACCAAGCTGGCTAATTAAAAGAAGTGCCACAGATGCCATTGGATTGGGAGCGGTTCTCATGGCTCCTGTTCAGTGACCAAAGACGAGGGGATGGTCGATGGAGCAAGTCATGCAAATAAAAGAGGGGCCAGGGGACACCATAGTCACAGGCTAGAGGCTTGAGGTTACCTCAGTCTCCCGGTCACTATCACAGGGAATTCTAGTGATGAGATGAGCATTGTGTCATGCTCTTTCCTACCCGGAGATTGTCAGACAGAGGTCTCCTGCTTTTCTTCCTGACACCAGGGGATGGTGTCAGTGCATTCCTCACTTAGCTCACACACAGTCCATCACACTCAGGTTTTTCTTAAACACATTACTTTGGCAAGATAGAAAATAAGATTTGGCACAAATTGTTACTTTTCAATTTTACGTCATACCGCCATTACTCATCTTCACAGAGGCTCTTTCCATATTGATGTTCACCTTCAGAGGCCGCCACCTGGTGAGGGAACTGGCTGTCATCAAACAAGCACCTTGCCACTTTGCGGACATATGGAGGTCCACGCAGAACACTAGGATAGTTTCCCAGAGATGTCTGCAACTCTTCCTTCCTCACTAGACACTTGACTAGGGATGCCAAACCCCTGACAGGAGCATTCCTGAAACAGCCCGATCCCACCTTCATTAAAGGTCACTTTCCACCGGTACTGCAAGATACCAGCACTCTACTGTCATCAGTGTCCTCGGAGTCCCTTTCTTTTGAGGCATCCACTAGATCTTATCTTTCTCTCAATAGCACTAAGAATCTTCCTTGCTCTCTCATCTTCTGTAGACTCCCCCAACTACTCAATACTCTCTTTGTCTCTACCTAATGCCCTAATCCCTTCCCTCTCATCAGACTAGAACCATCTTAACGCTTGCCGACCCACACCTCCCAGTGAGACCCACTATAATGAACCAGGGAAGGTGATACCTAGTGGTGGCCATAAATATTTCAACCCTTTCACATCTAAAATACAAACAATAATAAATAATGGCAATGATGGTTTTAGGACAAAGACTTCATAGGGAGCAGAAGACACCCGTCCAGTGATCAAAGATAAGGATGATGGCCGATAGACGAAGTCATGCAAAACAATCTCTAGTAACAAGGCTTCCTTAGATGAAAGCTTTACGCTATTGTATCTCCAGCTCTTCTTAAGGTTTCCTACATTATTTTTTACCCCATCCCAGGATTTATTACTTGAAGACTAATATTACTTATCAGAATACACGATAAAACTCTGCACAATACATGATTATGTCACATATCCTATAGTGGGATCTGCTATATAACGGTAATTTACCTTAAAGGGAATCTGTCAACAGGAATCCACATCACAACCTACTTGTAGCTCTTTTAACGACAAGTCCAGCAATACCTTAACCAGTCCGTTGCTAAGAAATCAGCATTTGAAATGATATGCAAATGAGGTTGAAGAGCTATTTGTAGATGTGAAGCCACTGTCACTCCAGCTCTATTCCCCACTCAGTTCTGCCTCCTCCTTTACCTGAAGTCAAATAGCATAGAGGCTGTCATTGAAGCAGGAGGAGGTGGAGCTGGGCAGAAAATAGATCTGGAGTGACAGAGGCCTTAGATCTACACATAACTCTTCACCCTCATTTGCATATAAGTTCAAATGCCGATTTCTCACTAATGCAGGAATGGACTAGATATGTAAAGTTATTGCTGGACTTGTCTTTGAAAGAGCCACATTTGCATATAAATAGTTGAAATCCTACTGACAGATTTCCTTTAAAGAAACAAAAACAATCTGTGCTTTACTCACCTTTCACAGGTCCACCAGCTCCCGGTCTCTAACATTGGGCGCGACACTAACCTCACATCCATAGTACGGCAGCCAATCAGTGAGCTCAGTGGCTCAAAGCTCGGCCAATGCCAGGAGCAGGGATGGAGACTTGCAGATGATCGATCCTGCGTAATGTGGTAACAGTGCTGATTTTTTTGTTTAAATAAAATGCAGGGAGGGATAATTGATATTGGAAAGAGAACATCCCCTTTAATATTGTAATACCCATGCAGGGGCTCTCAAGTTGTAATTAAGCTATCATTCCTCGTTTGTCCTGGTGATCTGACATCTGCAGAGTCGCTGGTTGGAGACAACTTCCCTTGGTAGACCATAAGCTCATTTCGGACATACTGTATAACTTGCCATGGTTCTTAGATGATAGTCACACAGTCCAGAAGATCGGCCACATTTGCCTATTAGGGTACACAACCCTCAGTAGTTTTTTGTTTTTCTTACCCGATTTAGAGACCAGATATAACTTCCATTTTCTATATGTTTTTCAGAAGCCGATTGTCATTGTCAACGTAGCTTCCTCATGGACCTCATACGCATCATCTGTCTCGCCATCCTGATTGTCCTTTTGGCCATCACAATGAAGCATTCCTGATTTTGATGTATATTTTATATTGTTGAGCAAAAAGATTCAAAGGACCCTGACCCCGTGCCCACATTGGTAGTCCATGGCCGCCAGACAGGAACCTGCAAAGCTCCTCCTACCTGACATCCCTGGCTTCTCTTCTTATTTAGTAAGTCTGGAGTGATGTCTTCATTGCGGTATGATGCAGGCATGATGTTACACTGGAGCTACTAATCCTAAGTACAGCCAGTAATACCGGCAGGTAGGAGGAGGTTCCCCGGGCTCTGGTCTGATGTGGCCACTGGACCAGGGTCATACAGATCATTTTGGTCAATGTCAATTATTATCTTTCATGCTTTTTGAATGTTTTCATTTTTCATACCCTCAACCCCTTTCCCATTATTCTAAATGATGCAATATAAAAGTATCAGTGAAAAAGACAACCCAAATGGGACAATTTTAGTAGGACCAGCTGTATATCTAACATGCTTCAGAAAGCTTTTAAATGTGTTCTACATTGATTGAGGACATGATTTTGTGGCACTTACTGATTCATAAGTATTAGAGACCCTTCTCTGGGAAGTGCTGCCTTCTTGTCAGTTACACCTTCCTCACTGATTGTACACCATGCTTGTTCTCAAAATGGTCATTAATGGAGGAGAAGAAGAGAACAACATTAAAAGAGGACTAAAGAGAATAAAAAGAATAAATGTCTCGTGATGCCACCTGCAGTTCTAGTGATGCTCACCAGCACTGCTGTCAGACCGCCAGGGATGGTGGTAATGCAGCTTGATGGATTAGCTCCCTGCAGAAGGAGCAGGTCCCGGGGACAGTGTTGCCGCTGCACCTGTTGTCGAGATGGCGGCTATTTAATAGTTCATGAGGAAAGAGACATGGAGACTCAGTAGCTCTATATGGGTACTTTAGTGCAAACTGGTTGTGCTGGCATGCAGGTTCACAGTCACACAGTTCTTTAGTAGGTAGCTGGCCGGGTAGTCACTGAGCAGAATAACGTCTCTTTGAGGCTCCCAGAGAGTACCTTCTGCTTTGCTTTCACTGTCCCGTTACTTTCCTTGCGCCTCCTTACTTCCTTGTGCTGCCCTGTTCTGCTTGCTTGTCTACCAGGCCCATTGGGTGCTATGAGGTACTGTTCTTCTCTTCTAAGGGGCTCAACCCTGTTTGGTGCTCCTGGTGAGGCTGCACATTCTGGACGGAGGAGACGGGGCTACTATATTGGCCCACGACCTACCGGTGTTGACGGCTCAGGGATAGACTCCTGCACCGCGACTCGGAGCCGGTTCTCCGTTGTGGACTAGGCTTCCCCCGGACTGTAGCAGGTCTGGACTGGGTTCCTCTCTTTGTCTGGGTCGCTGCTCCTTTTGGCACCCTCCCTGGGGTGGTCCCCTTTCGGGTTTCCTCCCTGCTTCGCTCCTCAGGCTAGACTAGATTCACCTGTTAGTTTTCCGCTTTTCCCTACCCTAACTCTCCTCCCACCGGGACCAGTCACCCTAGTAACAGGTTGCCAATTGGTCCCCTAGTCTAGGTGTAGGGATGCCAGGATGGGAGCCTCAGGTTGACGTTACACTCCCCAATGACAGGAACGGAACACTGCACACTCAATTATGGGTGCAGTACCCCTACTGTGGCGCACTGACCAGTGGGGCACCACATATGCCCCACCCACAAGGAACACCCACTAGCAATAAACTTATTTGGCTGATGGAGTTCAGGGAGCAGGCTTCACCTTCACCTTTAACCAGTAGAGGGCCACATACATATTATGGAACATACAGTTTTTTAATACAAATGCAAGACGCAAAGGTGACAAGTGACAACACCTCTAACCCTCCAACACAAGGCTGATGTAATCATAGCGGCATAATATCTGTAGGTCCCGAGGACCTTAGTGCTAAAGCCACCTCGGCACCACCATTAGCTACACCCTTGATACTGCACTTTCTGTTTAGTGTCATGATGTGAGTCCACACACAACATCCTCCCTCTGTATAAAGTCTTCACCGGTCACTTGTCAGCTCACAACTGCAATAGTGAAAACCCACCAGACACAGGCTGCTGCCGGCCGCGCAGTGCAGGAAGTCACAAGAGGAACCAAAGTCACAACCATGAGACACAATTCTCGGACGGGCAGCAAGGTATAAAAAGCAAGAAATGAAGCCTTCACCTCTTCTCATAATTATTCAGCATTTTCTGTTATTTCAGGTTGCAGGTAAGAACTAAAGAATTTCTCAGAATTCTGTACTGATTGTTTTTGGTGTGACTCCTATAATAATAATAATAATAATAATAAATAATGATGATAATGATATATTATGGTAGAATGTGGCTTTATTATTACCACCATAATCTGCAATATATGTCACGTAGATGTTATAACCTCAACAGGAAATTCCCCTAACGGTAATATAGGTCATAGATGACAAAGAGAGGGTCATACATTGTGCCGCTGGTGTTCTTGATGTAACCAAATGGGAACCACAAAAAGTTTAATTGGAATCCTATTGAGGAGGATTGCTGTGACCAAGATAGATCTGTGCCCCGGGCGCCAACATACCTAGTTACACCTCTGCACATATATTATATAGAGTCATTACACACAGAGGGATCTATTTCATGTGTTTAATTATGTTAATGTTGATGATTATGGCTTACAGCCAATGAAAACCCAAAGGTCATTATCTCATAAAATTAGAATGTTATATAAGGCCAACTGAAAAAATGATTTGTAACTCATAAATGTTGGCCTAAAGAGAAGTCTGTACAGTAAATGCACTCAATACTTGGTTGGGTCCTTTTGCATGAATTACTGCATCAATGCGGTGTGGCATGGAGGCGATCAGCCTGTGGCTGCTGAGGTGTTATGGAAGCCCAGGGTGCTCAAGTCAGCAGTCTTCCCCATGATTGTGTAGCCACTGAACCAGACTAAGGGACCATTTTAAATGCTTAATAAGCCTTTGCAAGTGTTTTGTGTTAATTTATTAACCCCTTCATGACCCGGACGTTTTTCGCTTTTCATTTTCGTTTTTTGCTCCCCTGCTTCCAAGATCCATAACTTTTTTATTTTTCCGTCAATATAGACATATGACGGCTTGTTCTTGTTTTTTGTGGGATAAGTTGTAATTTCAGATGCAATCATTTATTTTACCATACAGTGAACAGGGAAATGGGGAAAAAATTCCAAGTGCAGTGAAACTGCAAGAAAAGTGCAAATACATGTTTTTTGGGGGGGTTTTTTAGTTGCCATATTCACCATATGGTAAAACTGTCATGATGATGTGATTCCTCAGATCGGTACAAGTTCATAGACACCAAACATTTATCCCTTTACTGGTATCTAGGAGGTGAAAACAAAATTCAGAAGTATGAAAAAAAATCACACTTTTTGCGTCATGTTCTGCGACCCGTAGCGCCCTCATTTTTCGGGATCTGGGGCTGTGTGACAGCTTATTTTTTGGGTCTTGAGCTGACCTTTCTAATGATACCACTTTTGGGTGGCATGTGCTGTTTTAATCGCCCGTTATTTCATTTTATAGCAATGTTGTGGCAACCAAAAAAACATAATTTTGGCATTTGGAGCATTTTATTCATTACGCAGTTCACGGCTCTCATTAATTGATTTTATATCCTGATAGATCGGGCGTTTCTGAACGCGGCAATACCAAATAAGTGTATTTTTTTCATTTTTTTAAATACTTTTATTGTGAATGAGGGAAAAGGGGGGTGATTTGAACTTTTCAGTTTTATTTTTTTTTTTACGTTTGTAATAACTATATTTTACAATTCATCCTTGCTTTTACTCAGTGCCATACAGAGACACCCTGCTGCACAGTCCGATTGCTTCTGACAGATCCCGATGAGCTGCAGCACATCAGGATCTGTCACAATTGCACACTGTGAGTGGTTGGCAGCGCTTGCCAACCACTTACAGGAAGTGCTCCGAGACAGCTTCCGGGGTCAAGCCAGGACCCCCAGCTGTCACGTGAGCACCGGAGATCTTACGATACTGTCGCGGGATCTCTGGTGCAGGCGGGGAACAGCGCGATTCCCGCCGTGGCGGCTTTGAATCCCGCTGTCAGTAATTGACAGCGAGATCCAAAGAGTTAACAACACCGATCGGATCCCGGATCTGATCGCTGCTGTTAGCCCGACATCTCAGCTGATGAGATCAGACCGCGCCGGAGCTCACATCAAACCCCGATAACCAGCTCACGCCATTGTATAACATCATGGGCTGTGAAGGGGTTAAAATTTTCTGAGTTAATGACATTTGGATTTTCATTAATCATCAACATTAACATAAATAAACACTTGAGAGTTTGAGTTTGTGTGTAATGACTCTATATAATGTATGTGTTTCACTTTATGTATTGAATTACTGAAATAAAATATCTTTTTTATGATATTGCAATGATCTTGTACAAATCTCTTCTGAGTGTAAACAATGCTCATATTTGCCAAATGTCCTGGAAAGGCCTTGAGATATAAGGAGAGAACTCCAGAAATACCAAAAGAGTTATCAAATCTTCCAACAGAAATTCCCAAAAAGTCAATGATTCCAAGATGTAGCTTCGTAGAATGGGACACGGGGACGGAGATTGGGCACCGAGGGGGATTGGCTTCATGAAAGGGCACAAATGAATGCTCTTGGCAGATGATTGTCTTCTAAAGTTGCCACATATGAGACAGCGCCCTACGACCATGTCCTGAATTTAGTATTTCATCATGAATACAGCGCTAAGATCAAGAGGAGGGGAAGGTTTAGTCCAAATGTGGTGTCCAGGAGGTCTCCACTCAGAATAGGCAAGGACAGTATAGATCTAGGTATATACATCACCAGGCCCAAGGAATATATATAGATTATTGGATGAACTTCAAAATATATTAAGGAAGAGAATCTCCACAAAAATGAAAAAAATAAAAGCCTTAGACGCCACTTCTACTATCACTTCAGTTTTTCATTGCAACTTCCCGGCTGATTTTCTCTTCTGCTTCTGATGTTTTCTTATAATATATTCAATACTGTACAAGGATCAAGTGCTGCTGGATTATCAGATTTTCATTATCAGATTAAAGAAAATGTGTATTTTGCTTCTTTCACATTTGCAGTCTGGAAGTGATACAATGATAGCAGGTGGGTAGATGGCAGCCTCTCCAGGATTGCTTATGCACCTCTATTTATTAGGTCAGTTTTCGTCTTGTAGAGACGGACATGTCAGGTTCGGCATGCCCATGCATGGAGACTTAACCACCTGTAATGATCCTCTGGGAAATTAAATAGTCTCTTAAAACAGGAAGAGTAGTTGAATTCTAGTGCCACCTATTGGAAGTAGCAATCCTAAAAGTCAACCATTTGACAAGCCTTGTCACATGACTTAAGGTACCGTCACACATAGCAATATCGCCGCCATATGGCTGGCAATTTGACGTGAGCGCGGACGTTGCGGGCACTTTTTTACACATCGCCGTCGCCCTGTCACACATCGAGATCTCGCGTGTTCGGCGATCCTGCGTTCCGGAAATCCCCTGCCGCAGACCGGAAGCAATTTGACATTCCCACATCGCCGCCAAATCTGCGCGTCACACGCCTCCACCACATCAGCGATGTGGGCGTAGAGTGTGAGCGCACCAAGGTGACAGGCGTGCCAGAGAGTTGTACACCACACCCCTACCACTCTAATTGGCCGACACAACTGTGTAACCATTGGTCAGCCTTGTCAGGATGTCTGCCCACTACATGACGCATGTGTCCTTTCTACTGTATCGCTATTCAAATATGGCGCCTTAGCCATGGCCAGCCAATGGGAACGCAGGAGCGACCACCAATAGCGGCAGACGGGGTGCGCCAACAGAACGCTCAGGCACGCCTCTGGAATTGCTTCCAGATGGTCTGAGCTCTCTTTCTACATCTGTCACCTGTCACACGCAGAAATCACCTGGTGGCTATCGCCTGATTTCTCAGCAGAGCAGGTAGATCAGGCGACGCTCCACCAGCGATTTCACGCCGTAAAATCTCCCTGTCTCACGCCACTACGCACAGGCGATGTGGTTACCACATCGCCGAAATATACAAATTTACGGCGATATGGAAGCCACATTGCCGCGTTTGACGGTACCTTTAGACTCTCCACAAACAGAAAACTGACCCCATAGGTTCTCATTTTACCAGATCTCATGCTTTGCACTAACTAGGGGCAAACTGAAATTCTGGTTTGGTTATGATCCTAAGTCATATGACAAAGCTCATTAAAGGGTCAATATTGACTTTTAGAATTGCTACTTCCAATAGGTGGCTCTTCCTCTTCGAAGAGGAAATTTACATCTCTATTTATTGTGACATAGAAGAGATCTTACAACAGTGGGAGTTAGAGAGGTTTGTCTACAGAGGGTGCAGACAAAGGCCGACGTCACCACTCAGCACTCAGCATACCTGGGCCCTAAACAACATGGAGCCCAGTTGATGGGTTGGGACCTTCCTTTTTCATGTGATTGTGTGTCTTCAAATGCACATTCAGTTGCAATGAATTGTGGTGCACTGCAATACTTAAACTAGCCGCTCGCCTATTAGCGTCAGGCTGCTGACGTCAGTGTGCACGTGACCGGTGTATGAAGTCACTTTATGCACTGCTGATGTGTACTGCATATGGAACAGGGAGAAGACATGGACACGTAAGATGAATATATATATATTGGGGCCAGGATGAAAAATATGGGAACCAGGCGAATATGGCGACTTGACAGACATATGGGGACCAGGAAGAAATATGGCGACTAGACAGATATATGGGGGTCAGGCAGAAATATGGCGACTAGACAGACATATGGGGGCCAGGCAGAAATATGGCGACTAGACAGACATATAGGGACCAGGCAGAAATATGGTGACTAGACAGACATATGGGGGCCAGGCAGAAATATGGCGACTAGACAGACATATAGGGACCAGGAAGAAATATGGCGACTAGACAGACATATGGGGGCCAGGCAGAAATATGGTGACTAGACAGACATATGGGGGCCAGGCAGAAATATGGCGACTAGACAGACATATAGGGACCAGGAAGAAATATGGCGACTAGACAGACATATAGGGACCAGGAAGAAATATGGCGACTAGACAGACATATGGGGGCCAGGCAGAAATATGGTGACTAGACAGACATATGGGGGCCAGGCAGAAATATGGCGACTAGACAGACATATGGGGGCCAGGCAGAAATATGGCGACTAGACAGACATATAGGGACCAGGAAGAAATATGGCGACTAGACAGACATATAGGGACCAGGAAGAAATATGGCGACTAGACAGACATATGGGGGCCAGGCAGAAATATGGCGACTAGACAGATATATGGGGGCCAGGCAGAAATATGGCGACTAGACAGACATATGGGGGCCAGGCAGAAATATGACGACTAGACAGATATATGGGGGCCAGGCAGAAATATGGTGACTAGACAGACATATGGGGGCCAGGCAGAAATATGGCGACTAGACAGCCATTTGGGGACTAAGATTGAACATTTGGAGACCAGGCAGGCATATGAAGACCAGTGTTTTATATATGGGGACCAGGCAGACATGTGGAGACCAATAAGGAACATGTTTGAACCAGGCAGACAAATGGGGACCAGTGTTGAACTTCTAGGGACCAGGCAGACATATAAGAACCAGAAAGACATATGGGGACCAGACAGACATATGGGGACCAGGTAGACATATGGGGATCAGGTAGACATATGGGGACCAGGCAGATATTTGGGGCCAAGCAGGCATATGCGGACCAGACAGCCATATAGGAACCAGACATATGCGGACCAGACAGCCATATAGGAACCAGACATATGGGGACCAGACAGACATTTGGGGACCAGGCAGACATATGCGGACCAGGCAGATATTTGGGGCCAAGCAGGCATATGCGGACCAGGCAGACATATGCATAACATAACAAAAAACTGCGGACAGATTCATTTTAATATGAACAGATGACGTTTGTGTAAAGCAAATACTGGAAAAAATATACAAACCCCAAAAATCAAGGTGTCCAAGTCTCTTGAATGAGTGAAACTACATCTAGTCATCAAAAACTGAAACAGGTTGAACATCGCTGGTGTATGGCCAGATATCTTGAGAAATTCTTCTTATTTTTTCCGCCCAAGTCACACCTTATGTTTTCATTTTATATAACTTTAGACCACAGGATGTGGGCCGAGGCCGAGGTCATGTTTAGAGGAAGTGAATAATGCTTGGTTAAATCATGGTCATCTGACACTGCAACCAAAGCATAAAGATTTCTTGTAAATTCGAACAGAGCAAGATGGACTTGGTTTTGTTAAAAATAGATTAAATTGCACCATAAAGTTCACATGGTTTCAATATGAGGCTTTCAAAAAATGTAAAGGGAACCTGTCGGCTCATTTATGCCCCCTGTTCTATCACTAACTGTCCCTGCAGCTTCCTACTACATCCCTAACCATTCCTATCTGAGCTAAATGTGAAGAATAATAGTTGTAAAATCCTTTATAACTTACATTTTGCCCCATTGTGTAGACCTGTGGGCAACATATGGACCTTCTTTAAGGCTCCGTGTCCCCCCTCACTCTCCGGTGGGCATGATAATGTCATTCAGATGCGCGGTCCCAAGTTTCAAATCCATGGGCTGCTCCTTCCGGGTATGATGCGCAGACACATCACTTCCGGTCTGGTGCTTTGAGGGGGATTAACGGGTGTACTGGCTGGTTTCCGAATTTGAGGTGCGCATGCTCTGGAGCCGGCCAGTACACCCAATACACCCCCAAACTACGCAGGACCGGACATGATGTTGTCACGGCGTCATACCCGGAAGGAGCAGCCCATGGATTTGAAACTTGGGACCTTGGGGCTTCTGAATTAATGATCACACCCACCGGGGAGTGATACCATGGAGCGAAGGGGGAGAATGGACCTGGAGACACCCACAGGTCTGGAGAATGGGGGATATGTAAGTTATACACAATGTTTTTACAACCATTATACTACACATTTACGTCATAGAAAAGATACAGAAAACCAGTCTAATGCCGGCACTCCTAAAAAATGATATAATGTGCTATATTAACTTATTAAAAACGTTTTTTATTCTACACATGCAAAGTAAAAACAACGCGTTTCGGCTTAAAAAGAGCAAAATCCTTCATCAGGTATATTGTATTGTTCTATTTAGTTCAGTTAAGCTGAGCAGCCGGACACATTATTTCTAATATTTGATGACCCCGTTAAGGTGTGACCAATACAGTCATGACAAAGTCTACTATAAGGTTCAATTCTAAGTCTTTTTTGTCTCAGGACACAAAAAATCCATCTTGTCCTTAGAAGATCTTAAAATTAAGAAAACATAATAATAGATGAAATACAACACTTGACAAATTATTCAAGGTAATTATTTTTCCCAAAAATTGGCCAAAATTCAAAACTAGAGTGTAAAAAATTAATTGCACACTGTGGCGTAACTTGAAGCTCATGAGCCCCGATGCGAAAGCTCAACGGGGACCCCAATTATTGCAAATCTTTAATAGCATTAGTCTTCTTCTATAAGCCATGGGGACTTTTGGGGCCCACCTAGGCTCCAGGGTCTATTATAATCCCCCATATTATACAGACATGTACTATGGGTCTCAATGGTATTGCTTGAGGACCTTCTCTATCTCTGCAATCACCATCCTATTGCTTATTTAATGTGGATGACATATCCTATATCCTATATCATCTACATTGTTCCCCCAATTTGGCTCCTGCACTGGTGTATTTCACTCTGCCCTGGTAAGCAAAGTACTGTAATACACATGTGCTGGCGTTACCTCCAGGTCATTGGTGATCTATGGCCACTCCCGGTGCATGTGCAATGCAGTACTTTACCCTCACAAGGACCAAGCAAAATTTGCCTGCACAGGAGCGTGATTGCAGACACTATGTGGATGACATTGGTCACATCATGCACATGACTTAAGCAGGAGGACAGCATTTGCTTGTTATCAAATTTATGATGAGTGGCGGTGTTCGCTACACCACAAATCTTACTCCAGCAGGGGCTAATGTAATTCTGTGGACAAGAAGCGCAGTAGGGTCTTACCTGGAAATAAAAAGATATACTGAGTAATATAAGAGCTGATCTCTCACCTTGTGAAATTGTGTGACGCCCAACCAGTATTATGCGCATATAGAGCTGCAGCAAAGTCCACAAGCCATAAGGCTGAAGATAGCGTGCAGAAACTTGTAAAAAGTGTGGATAAATCTGTGCTGCTGTAAACAAAGAAATCCAATCCATAGAACATTGAATGAATGGGTGGTTTATTTCTTCTTGTTTCGAAGTGAAACCCACTAATTCTTCAGGAAACGCCACTAAATTGACAATTACCCATATGAATTGTATTTGTTTGCCTACAGCAGCGCAGATTTATCCACACTTTGTACAAGTTCCTGCATGAGCTTTCCTGAGACAGAAGTGAGGGTTTGGCTAGGGTCAGACTTAGGATCTTGCATCCGTTGGAAGGATGCATTACAGGATCCTTTTTTTCCCTTTGCCATTTTCATGGCATGTATGTTCATTTTTAGCGCATGCGTTAACGCATGGTATATACATGTACCATGCGTTAACGCATGCGTTTCCCATAGACTCCCATGTTAAAAAAACGCATGCGTTTTTGCAAAAGCACCAAAAAATGCTGCATACCGTGTTTTTTGGTGCACTTGCAAAAACGCATAGCGTCAAACGCATTGCACTTTTGCATTGGGAGTCTATGGGTGCATTAACGCATGCGTTTTTGCGCATGAAAATAGTGCATGCATTTAGCAAATGCATGATGCAAGTCTGACCCTAGCTTAACCCTTCAAAACACGTTGAATAAAGCCATCATTTGGATCCCTTTCGGTTCATTCATCACACCGGAGCACAGATCTTTTCCATCCACTTGCATATCCATTGACTTCTCGGTCATGACTCTTCATGAATCAGAAGCATCTGACTTGAACACGGCCCCTCATCAACACAAACTTGAACAACACAGGTCTTGATGGCCCATAGAATTCAAAAAGGGCTTAAGCAGTTTTTCTCATGACCGTAACATTGGTTTTATTGGTAAATTTAGGACACTTGATTTCTCCTGTGGGGATGTATTGACGACTTGCTGTCAAGGTTGCCCAGTTTACCGCTGATTTATGTAAATGTGGGATTGTCCTTCTTATGATTCCACAACCAAAAACAGGAATATGTCACAGTGCACATTGATATGATCTATATAGATAAACCAATATCATATTGCCTTATGGTGTTAATTCCCAATTTAAACAGGTGAAGAAATTCAGAATATGATGAAGTATCCAGAATTCATTTTTGCCAGAACCGGGGACGAAGTGACCATAAACTGCACAATGAATTTTCCTCTGACTCCCTTCTCCGTGTTCTGGACCCTAGACTGTAATGATCAAACACATCTCAATAATTATCAGTTGTACAAGGACAGAGTGATTTTCCATCTCTCAAGTCATCAGATTACCATACAGAACTTGACAATTCGGGATTCGGGATTGTACTGCTGTCATGTGGAGACGGCTGACGGCAAAAGACAAGTAGGTAATGGGACCTGGCTGGAAGTGAGAAAGAAGGTTGAAGGTAAGTCTAGATCTATCACTCTTACCCTCTTACAGTCATTTTATATTCTTTGAGTTTTACCTAAACTATAAGCAATTCTTTCCAATGCCACTCCTGTATATGTGCCCTCATGTCCTGGAGCAGGGGCGGACCTACCATAGTGCAGTTGGTGCAGCTGCACCAGGGCCCCGACTGGCTAGGGGGCCCCTTAAGCCTGCAAAGGGGCCCCCAGTCGCCCCCCATGACCCTGTGCCACTGTGCCAGAGGAGAGGGGGTCAACCGAGGGAAGCTTCCTGCTTCCCCTGGCTGAGCCCGCCCCTCCTCTCCTCCGCTGCTTCCCCGGCTCCCAGGGGCTCGCTCGATGCAGGTAGGAGCCGACGGCCAATAGCACCCACCCCCAGCGGCCGATAGCACCCGCCCCTGGTCCTCGCCAGCGGCCGCGATAGCAACCCCCTTCCGGTCCTTGCCGGTGGCCGCGATAGCACCCCCCCGTTCCGCCACCGGTCCTTGCCGGCAGCCGCGATACCCCCCCCAGCCGCCCCCCCGGTCCTCATTAACGAAAGATGCACCAGGGTCCCATGGTTGCAAGGTCCGCCACTGGCCTGGAGTGCATGTCTTCTGGAGTAGAAGGAAATAATTTTCAAGAAAACACTTCTGTCAGAGGTTTGTCCCACATGTCAATTAGTTATTTTGTTAATGGGGGAATGTTCACCTTGCAGAAAGCACCAAGTTGATGTAAGGAGACCTATAGGTCATCCAATGCTCCTCTGGGAAATTACATATGCAAATATGCTCTTCACTGTAGAGCCAATTTTGGGATAGCAATCTTAAACATTAATATCAACCTCTTAATGGGCCTAGACTCAAAAATTAGGATTAGAGATGAGTGAACCTGAAGCTGGAGCTTGGATGCTTTACGATACCAAAGCACTGGTTGGGAAAAGTTGGTGTTTGGCCTAGTGCGTGTCGCGTGCTGTGTTTCATTGGCTCACACTGGAATTTAAAGTACAGTTTTTGGGTGTAGTGTGCGTCCTTGATTTAAATAAAAAAAAAATATCCCTGCCATCCTACCTCCAGAAGTGTTTTACTTATGGCTGGCTTTATATGGGTGAAAAGCTGAACTGCCAATCATTGACTCCCATTGAGGTTTGGGTCAATTTTGAGTCGCGGACAATGTGCAAAGAAAGGTTTGGTTGCACCACCTGAACCCGAGCTTCCAAGATTCTGCTTATCTCTAATTAGGATAAAAAGCAGAAGCAGACACTGTTAGTAGACATGACTTGCGGGGTGTTTGCCGCTCATCAGTGCAAAGTAGGAGGTCTCGCCTATAAGTCTCTAATGCTGGCCAAGCACTCTCAGTAAGGAGAACTCCCATCAGAGGCCTCTATCTTAGCGTATTTGTCCTCCTGCTTTGCACTGATGAGGGGCAAACACCCCAAAACACAAATGAAGTGGCTTTTTATCCTAATTCTCTTGGCAAGGCTCAACCATGTTGTAAGGCAGAATACCGTATCCTTCTTTCCGCTCAACATCTGGCATCACAAACACATAAGATAATCAGTTGGTCCTTCAAAAATTGTCAGGGTGCGTTTACTTTGCCGTTTTTTCCATTTGTATCTGGATACCTTCTTCAACCATCTCATAAAAACCCCTAAAATTTGAGGTAAAGGGATTTGCTGCAACACCAAAACAATAGGATTGCCACTGCATGAGCTTTGAGGTACTGTAAAGCTCAGTGGTGGACCTTTGTTGAGGAGTGGGGGCGGTGCTGGTGGCGTCGGCGCGGTCCGGGGGTGTGTATGGTGCGATGTGGTGCTGGCGTTTGCGGTGGCTCTCCTACCTGCACGAGTGCGCTCCTGGGAGTCGGAGGGGCAGAGGAGAGGAGGGGCGGGATCAGGCAGGGGAAGCAGGAAGCTTTCTGCTTCCCTTGCCTGACCCTCCTTTCCTCTGACGGCGGCTTGTGGGGGTCGGCTGGGGGCCTCCCTGCAGGCTTGAAGGGGCCCCCTAGCCGGTCGGGGCCCTGATGTAGCTGCACCAGCTGCACCACGGTAGTTCCGCCCCTGGTAAAGCTTGGGCCCTCTATGTGAATGTTACTTTAGTAGGTCATCCAGACTATGAAAATGATATGGATTTTCCGAAGACATCACCAAAGTTCTATTATAAAAAAAAGACATAGTTACATTTTTTGGTGGATATAGGTAAATCTTCCTCTTTTATGTTCTTCTTATTTCTGTACATGCCTTACCTTTTATTTTTTGTAGTCTAGTTCAACCAATAGCTCAGAATATCTCAGTGTAGTCTCATGGTCTATTTGTTACCCACAGAATCAAGCTGCAAGAGAGACGTCCTATTACTTATCATGGAGGTTGTCCGGATACTTTTTCTCACTGTACTGATCATTCTTCTGTGCATAGTCATTAAGAAATCATAGAACACTCTCCCTTTCTACATTGATTTGGAATGATTGCTTTCCCGATGATCAACAAAGACTTTTGAGTAATCCAAGATTATTTTTGGAGGAGCCATCAAGTAAAGGACCATAAAAATGTAATGTACTGAAATGAGGCCCAAGTGTCGGTGGTACAATGAGAATTTTGGCAATTTATATTGTTTAGGTTTTAGTATGTCTATTTGATAATCATGTAAAATTGATTGTTGGGTGATCCTATCCTACGTCCTACAGAATCCTTATTTATCCTCCTATCGCTATTGAGCTTCATTATTTCTTTGGACACATGGTGTTTCGGAGGTGGAAGAAATGAGGAATGCCGTAAGGAGCTGTGCATGATGCTCATTTTTATGTAGATTTTGATAAAACTGAGTTAAGTTACATTTGTCCACCTCAAAAATAGGTACATTTAGAGGATGACTCCACCGATCAAGACAATCCTTCGACTTTCTCACATCTAAGTTATTTTGCACAAGGGTTGGAACAGACCAAAGGAAGACACTAGACAAAGACTTTGGGGCCAGATATTGTTAGTTCCACCACTTTCATTGGAGATAACCTGTCCTGAACGTTCTTCTTGTGCCAGTTCTACTAGGGGTAAACGTCGCTAGCATATCAGATTGAGATATGTGAATCACCTGTCCATTGACCTTAGTGCCTGACATTGTGTTTGAGTTTCTTCTGAATTAATACATTTGGTGTTTCTCTGGACTCCATCTCATCCTGTATCTAAATATTTGATCCTACCGCCTAAAACCATTTGGATTTGGTTTTCCAGAGAAAAAGACTTTGGGGTACAAACGTGTAAACTTGTATCTACAACCTGAACCCTGTATCTGCTCCTGTTCTTGTAACCTATATATTTGAACTTTGGCTTTGTCCTTTATGAGTCCCTGCTATGGAACCCAAAGTGTCTGGTTGTCTTCTCTTCTTGAGCACTGGACTTATTTTTGCACTCTGTAATGCAGGTGTGTACCCTTGTATCTTAAAATTTGGCACCCTTTGTCTTTTCTGTAGCCTAAATCTAGAGCAAGGAATAACTGTGAATCCTGCAGAATTCATTTTACCCTGCAATTATAGCTTGTATTGCAAAGGGTGATATATGCGGCTGCAATACTTAGGCAACTATATCCAGGCTCATATTTATCCTTGTAGATTTTTATATGACATTTTTGCTGCACAAGGTCCATAGCAGATATACAATATGAAGATATACCTATGATGTTAGTCACTAATGACAAGTTTTGCAGCAGTGTGGTCAAGTGTTCTGGGGTCAGGTACCTGGAGAGCACATCAACGATAGATAAAGTCAAAGAGCAAAGTGGCTAAACAAATGGATAGTCAGGACAAGGTTCAATGTCCGGCAGCAATAGATCAATCAAACAGACCAAACAAAGGAATAAAGGCCAACAAGCACCACTAAAAAGCATGCTACAACCGGCAGTATTCTGAGAGAACTGCTAAGCTAAATAGCTGGGCAATCACCAGGAACAGGGAACACTTAAATAACTCAGCTCCTCCCAGAATCACATTGGATGACTGAGCTGACACTCAACACACCCCAGAACCAGATTGCACAACTAAATTGTCATTCACCAACTGATAGCTCAGCATTCCCTAATCCCAAAGTTACAGCACACAGTTACTCATTGTGTCCTAAACGCACCAAACAAAGGAATAGTGACAATACCCTTAGGCCTTGTTGGAGTAGAAGACTTCTGAGTTCAGACTGACATGCTAATGACTAACTATTGCATTAGGCCCCCATACACATTTGACTAATATCAGCCAAACCACCCTGGTATTGACGGGTTTGGCCAACAGTCCAATGTGTATTGAAGTGTCAGCCGACTGGTCATCGATGACATGTCGATTGTGCGTAAGTCTAGTTTTCAACAGGCAAACGTATTGTTCTTCTAGAGGTAAGTCACCGGCCAATGTGTTAGTTGGTGGCTTTCTCATAGAGAACATGGGAGCACTCGGCTGAGCAAGAGCTAATGTATATGAGAGTCGGTTGAGATGGCTGTCAACCAAGTGATTGGCTGACAGCCATGTAATGCTTATGCCTGGCTCTCATTTATACCATCCAGATAGTTGATCAACCAGAAAGAAAACCAACCAATCAGCAAGAAATTGGACACTTGAACATGAAAATCATGATCCTAAATAACAATCGCGCATGCAAACAATGAGGGGGAAGCAGCACAATACCTACATTTGGCTATAACTCACACTTTATTATGTTCCTTCTCTCTTTTTGCAAGCCAGAATGATCTTTAGCCAATCCAAGGTCAGGCAGCTATTTGAGGAAGATTGGTGAGCAAACTATCTCTCGACCTTTTGTCTAGAAACTGGCGACTTCTCTAAATGGCTTTATTTTCACACTTTGCATTTGTATGAGGGATTAAGTCATGTGTAGTCGTAAGAGCAAATTTTAACAGCTGCTTATGAGACAGGTTTTATCCAATTTACAATGTCAATCTCCTTTCCTCTCTGAACACCGGTGGCTTGGAGAACGAGAAAAAGTCTTACCATTGAAATTAACAGTTGAGGAAACCCCATGAATGCTACAGGACATGTTCTTTCCCTGTGGTATTCCATATTTTATACATTCGCTATTTTGAGTTTTATCAAGTGTATGACAATATATTTACTGGCCAAAAGAAGAAAAACAATTTAATATCATTTTTTTAATCAGATTTAAAAACAAAAGAAAAACTAACAAACTCATGGTATTGTCACGTGTTGACTTCTCCATAGTCCACATGAATTGGTCTGCTGCAGTTTAAACCAGAGTCGGGGGTTAATGCTGAAGTTGCAGTTGCTGTCCATGTGCTGTGTGCAGCTCTACAGGTGGAGAAGTAGGTTTGTCAGGTGACCACACCCCTAGCCTTCAAATAGCCTCTCCTTCCTCCAGATGACGTCGCTGATAGAATTTCTCTGCCTTTGACCATGTAAGATGTAGATATCTCTGTGCTGCTGAAGATTCTTTGTGCTTTTCCTTTGGAAGTTGCTATTTATCCCTGTCTGTGGTGGGAGGTCAGAGGGAGTAGCACAGGGCTGGTTGAGGAGTGGAGGGCAAGGGTTGTGGCCCAGACCTCCTCTCCATCTGAGGTACCTCTGAGTATAGGGCTAGTTAGGGAGCCCTTTCCAGGGCCAGACTAGTTAACCAGGTTTCCTTGTCTGTTATACCATCCTGCTTCCTTTCCTTCATCGGCTACATGCGTGACAGGTATTGCCCATTACAATTACTTTTTTAGATAGTGGCCAATATTCACTTTGAAGGTTGAAAAATAGAAATGATTTTACTAATTACTATAGTAAATAATAGTTTATGGGCAACAATTTTTATAGGTTGTATTATTTGTATTATTATTATTATTATTATTACGAGAGATGAGCTAATCACTTTGTTGCAAATAGAATTTAAGTCCAGTCGAACAATTAGCAATTTGTTAGGCGTGAATTGCCTAATTTGGTGATACATTGTAAATGACTACATCAGCCAAAGAAGGTTTTCATTGTTTTAAGGCTGTCACAGCCAGTATAAAAGCAGAGGCAGGGAATGCAGCAGCCATTTGTTTTGTGAATCTGGATAGTGAGAGGACGTAACATAGAATCATACTATGGTGGAGTTGGAGGGACCTCCTGGGTGATCTGGTTCGACCCCCTGGTCAAACCAGGATTCTCTAAATCATCCCAGACAGATGTCTGTCCGGCCTCTGTGTGAAGACTTCCTTTGAAGGAGAACTCGCCACCTCTCATGGCCGCCTTTTCCACTCGCTGATCATAGAAAAGCCATAGTGGTAGTGAGATAAAGCCATGAAACACTGAAGAAACTGTACAGATAGTGTGTGGCAGCACAGCAGGGAAAAAGATTAGTGTGTGAAGGAAAAAAATTGTAACATACCTATCTATTCAGGGCAAGTAGAGGCTTTAGAGTTCATTTGATTCACAATAAGTCCATTCGCTGTCAAAATTCGGCAAAGCTGGCAAATTTGAGTTTTAAAAGATTTGCTTTTCTATAAAAGTGTACATTCAATTTTTTAAAGGGAATCTGTCTCCAGGTGTTTGCTGAGAGCAGCATGATGTAGGGACAGAGACCCTGATTATAGCGCTGTGTCACTTACTTTACTGGATTCCTCAGTTGTGAATAAAAACAGTTTTTCTCAACTCGTTCTCTGAATGCTGAGCTCTATATAACCCCACCCACACAACTGATTGGCTGCTTTCTGTGTATACTGGGCATAGACAGAAAGCCACCAATCAGTGATGGGGCAGGATTATATAGAGATCAGAAATATAGAGGGCACCATGGCAGCAGGTTTACTAGTAGTCTTGTGATAATCTCCTGCTGATAAATTAATGAGTTTATAAAAACCATATCAGGCAGTTCAGTAAGTGACTTATTGCTGGAATCAGAGTCTCAGTCCCTATATCATGCTGATCTCAGATTAGGTAGGAAAAATGTGATCAGATTCCTTTGGATTATTCTTAAGGGACCTAAAGTGTTGTTGAAATATTATCCGGATTTTCTAAAAACGGTCGAAGTTTGACCCAAGGAAAACCGGAGACACACAACAGTCCATAGATAAGTATGTCATTTTAGATATCATTAAAACTGGGTAAGATTTAGGTATTACTTTAATAAAATGCCACCTGTGTATGAAGACAGCTGTTGAGTTTACAGAAATATTACATTATCTCAGATCATTAACCAGTGTCGGCCTCTCAAGGGGCATCATTAACTTTAACGAGCAAAGTGCTGTCATTTATAAAGATGACAGACACCACGGATCTCATCACAGGACTGATATCATCATGGCGTCTTATGGTATTGGAATTAACGGTATCCACTTGATGACCCGAGCCCAAAACTGAGGAGGATGAACATGAGCAACATCAGCAGGTAAAAGATGTCTCCTAGAGAGGTAACAATCACTTTTCTGTATCACGGACATGAGATATTTTGGGGGATTGAGACAATGTAGGTAGGAGAAGATCCTCTGGTGGGCCCAAGCTCTGACCCAATAGAAAACCCAAAACGTCTAGCAGTAGATTACCTCATTTAGAGTCAACTGTTGACCAAATGAATTGTCCCTGGGGTCTAATTTGATCCCATTTCCTACATTCTTAGACCTACCCAAGCACGCGTACTCTATTTAGATGAAGAATGGGCCCTCAAAAATTGTCTTTTCTGGTGGACCCAAGGATCTCCAGTCCCATGACCTTGAGGTCAATAAATTCTAATGCGAGCAGATGTCCTTCATCTTTGCCCAAGATATTTAGGCCTCCTTCTATTAAAATGGTTGACTTGAACAGACTACTGTGCTAGTATCACACCCTGCATATCCCCACATCTACAGCTTGCATACCATAGAAGTCAATGCTAACAAGGGGTTTCTTTCTGAGTTATGGTCCGTCATTGGTCAACAGTCAAAGTATTAGGAGACCCAGCTCATATTGATTGTTGTATTTCTCCTAACAGTGGCATAATCCTCAGTGCCGTTCAGAGTTTTTCATCAGTTATATCACACTTTATTACTTATTTAGGGTCAACATTTTTCCGTCTCAGATCCACATTAGGGGCAAAATCAAAGGAAGTCAACTGTTCTTCAAATTGTGAGAAAATACACACAACTGAAGAAGGGACATACACTGGCGGCGCGTCCATACCGCTTGTTCAGGAGCCGTTCTCTGCTCTAACTCAAAGCCATACACAACCTGGCCCCACCATACATCTCCGACCTGGTCTCCCGATACCTACCCTCACGCAACCTCCGCTCCTCCCAAGAACTCCTCCTCTGCTCCCCCCTCATCACCTCTTCGCACAACCGAGTCCAGGACTTCTCCCGGGCATCTGCCTTACTCTGGAACTCCCTACCCGAACACGTCAGACACTCTCCTACCCTGAGTAGCTTCAAGTGTCACCTGAAGACTCACTTGTTCCGTCAAGCCTACAACCTGCCATGAGACCCAGGCGAACGCCCCATACCTGACATTCCCCCATCCTACTGTATCCTAACCCGCCCCTCATAGACTGTGAGCCCTTGTGGACAGGGTCCCTGCCCCTCCTGTACCTGTACGTCCTGATCGCCTAGATTTAGTGTACTTGTTCTTGTCTCCCTCATCCTCATGTAAAGCGCCATGGAACCTAATGGCGCTATATAAATAAATAATAATAATAATAATAATAATAATAACTCTGGTTCCTCTATATTGTTTTGCTGGACAGAGTGAAAGAAAAATGAATCAACCTACCAAATTGGCAGAGATTAATAAGGATGTGGTGGCTACTGGGCAATAGACAAGTTCCAAACAGTTAACATCCAGCAACCGCAACCATGAAGGATTAAAATATACCTTTTATTCCAAAAATAAAATCTTAACTTGTAAAAACAATGAAGCATAGAACAGACAAGTCTACGCGTTTCGAGCACTGAGCCTTTAGTTTTGACTAACGGTTCAGTACCCGAAACGCCTAAACCTGTCTGTATTATGCTTCATTGTTTTTAATTTTGTAATATAAGTTATGTTTTAATCCTGAAGTTGACCATTTGGAAATTATTTTGCTGTGTTTATTGTGCATTTTTTGGCAATGGAAGCTGCCGTCATCTCCTGGTAAAAGTTGTCCTCCAAGTTCACAGGGGAAGCGTCGCAGCGCTCGTTACAAGTTTAATTAATCTTTTGATAACTGCACTTGGGACCTATAGAATGGAAGGCAGAAACACTATCAGTGAGCCACAGGCTGAACTTTTAAATATTTTGGAATCTGTTAAAGAAGTTATCATATGTACTATATATATTCCGCCATATTGTGACTCCAGAAGACATTTTACAGTTATTATGTCTATTCTGACTAAAAACCTCTGTAACGGTCTGTTGCTTGAGGATAGGATAAGGAGCAGATAAGGGTGACCGGGAGTCGGACAAAAGTTAGATTCCTAGAGAAAAGCACAAGTCAGCCATCTTCTCTATGTCCTTGCTGTTAAGATAATGGTCCCAAGGCCAAGGTACATGAGCTTAAGACAAGTCAACAGTTGTTATCTTCTGTAGTCTATTAAAGTTTACTAATTATTTCAAATCGTCTATAATGCATATTTATAACGAGCCCCCACCATTGTATGATGGAATCTATTCTAATTCCAAGCTTCTGTAACCTATATAAACACTTACTACAATACAAAACGGAGATACTCTCTAGTGAAAGACCAAGGTTCTGTGTCTTTAATTTGATCATAGCCAGCACAAGGTACAGTTGTGGCCAAAAGTATTGACCATTCTGTCAGATAATACTCAGTTTCTTCCTGAAAATGATTGCAATCACAAATTCTTTGGTATTATTATCTTCATTTAATTTGTCTTCAATGAAAAAACACAAAAAGAATTGTCCTAAAGCCAAATTGTATATAATTCCACACCAAACATAAAAAAGGGGGTGGACAAAAGTATTGGCACCCTTAGAAAAATCATGTGATGCTTCTCTAATTTGTGTAATTAACAGCACCTGTAACTTACCTGTGGCACCTAACAGGTGTTGGCAATAACTAAATCACACCTGCAGCCAGTTGACATGGATTAAAGTTGACTCAACCTCTGTCCTGTGTCCTTGTGTGTACCACATTGAGCATGGAGAAAAGAAAGAAGACCAAAGAACTGTCTGAGGACTTGAGAAACCAAATTGTGAGGAAGCATGAGCAATCTCAAGGCTACAAGTCCATCTCCAAAGACCTGAATGTTCCTGTGTCTACCGTGCGCAGTGTCATCAAGAAGTTTAAAGCCCATGGCACTGTGGCTAACCTCCCTAGATGTGGACGGAAAAGAAAAATTGAAGAGAGATTTCAACGCAAGATTGTGCGGATGGTGGATAAAGAACCTCGACTAACATCCAAACAAGTTCAAGCTGCCCTGCAGTCCGAGGGTACAACAGTGTCAACCCATACTATCCGTCGGCGTCCGAATGAAAAGGGACTGTATTGTAGGAGACCCAGGAAGACCCCACTTCTTACCCCGAGACATAAAAAAGCCAGGCTGGAGTTTGCCAAAACTTACCTGAGAAAGCCTAAAACGTTTTGGAAGAATGTTCTCTGGTCAGATGAGACAAAAGTAAAGCTTTATGGGCAAAGGCATCAACATAGAGTTTACAGGAGAAAAAAAGAGGCATTCAAAGAAAAGAACACGGTCCCTACAGTCAAACATGGTGGAGGTTCCCTGATGTTTTGGGGTTGCTTTGCTGCCTCTGGCACTGGACTGCTTGACCGTGTGCATGGCATTATGAAGTCTGAAGACTACCAACAAATTTTGCAGCATAATGTAGGGCCCAGTGTGAGAAAGCTGGGTCTCCCTCAGAGGTCAAGGGTCTTCCAGCAGGACAATGACCCAAAACACACTTCAAAAAGCACTAGAAAATGGTTTGAGAAAAAGCACTGGAGACGTCTAAGGTGGCAGCAATGAGTCCAGACCTGAATCCCATAGAACACCTGTGGAGAGATCTAAAAATGGCAGTTTGGAGAAGGCACCCTTCAAATATCAGGGACCTGGAGCAGTTTGCCAAAGAAGAACGGTCTAAAATTCCAGCAAAGCATTGTAAGAAACTCATTGATGGTTACCGGAAGCGGTTGATCGCAGTTATTATGGCTAAAGGTTGTGCAACCAAGTATTAGGCTGAGGGTGCCAATACTTTTGTCCGGCCCAATTTTGGAGTTTTGTGTGAAATGATCAATGTTTTGCTTTTTGCTTCATTCTCTTTTGTGTTTTTTCATTGAAGACAAAATAAATGAAGATAATAATACCAAAGAATTTGTGATTGCAATCATTTTCAGGAAGAAACTGAGTATTATCTGACAGAATTGCAGGGGTGTTAATACTTTTGGCCATGACTGTATGTGCATACTTAGAAGTAAAATGTCACATTTGTTGCAAACTCATAAAGTCACGTTTGTGTGAACAAAATAAAAAACCTTTTATTTGCATCATAATTCAGTGAGTGTGCAATGTTCATCAGACTCTACTTTAGGGATGAGCGAGTATACTCGTAACTATTTGGTATTTGCCGAATAGCACGGTATTCGGGCTACTCACTACTCTGCAAGTTTCCTTGTGATTACTCGTTAGGAGTAGCAAGTAGTACATTCACTTTCGCAGTGTATCTATATACACTGCGAAAGTGAAATAAAAGTTAATAAAAGGTGTTAAAGGCGACGTCACACACCACCTGATTGCTACCGGCCATCTGATTGGCCATCAGACGTAAGGTCCTGGCAGGCCAGCGGATATGTTCTTTTTAGATCCTGGGACAGCCGTCAGATAGGTATGCTATTTTTATATTCTTAACACCTTTTATTAACATTTATTTCACTTTCACAGTGTATATAGATACACTGCAAAAGTACTCGCATTTCCCATTGACTTACATTGGACTCGTAATGAGTATCCGAGTATTAGGACCTACTCGTTACGAGTATAGTGAGTGCGAATATTTCACTACTCGCTCATCCCTACTCTATGTATGTGCATAGTCTATGTGCATATGTGTCTACATACACAGGTGGCCAAGAATGAAAAAAGAGAACCGGACAGTGCTTCCTGGATCCGCGCTGCTCACACAATGAAACAGGGTGATACCACAGTTATCGTGCAATGATGGCTTTTATTCCAATCCTTCCGGCATGTTTCGGAGTTATATCTCAACTCCTTCCACAGGGAGCCAACATAGTACCTCCATTTTTCGTTCTTGGCCACCACTGTTTGCAAGTAGAGTGAGAATCCTGCGGCAGCCATAACATACTTTCATACCGGTTGTGGGTGACACATCCGCCCCAGGTGAGCAGCGTCAAACGTTTGCACAACATAATTGTCATAAAGATAAAACCCTCTCCTCTTTTTAAAGTTTACACATACACAGGTGAGGAATGACAAAGTCGGGCATACAATCTTCAATGGGACCCTACACTGTCACTGTTTGCCCCTGGTACAAGGTCCATGAAAATGTTACCCTGGATTTGAGCCCATTGCTGTAAGGGTCTCAAGGGCCGCCAACAGGTTTTCAGGATTTCCTTAGTATTGCACAGGTGATAATTTAATCACCTGCACTGGTGATGATTGCAACCATTGTGCAATGCTAAGGAAATCCTGAAAACATGACCTGTTGGTGACCCTCGAGGCTTGGAGTTCCCCACCCCTGCTGTAAGCCAGTGACTGCCCCACTATGCTGCCTCCAAAACTGATTCCTAAACAAAACATATAGCGATGACACAGGGGAGCATGGTGGCTCTATTGCCTAGACAAGTAGATGTAGGCTGTAGAAGAGATATCTACATACATTTATTTGTTGGAAAGAGAAATATAGACTAGAGTAATACAGCAATATACAGACCTTCCTTACCTCGGGTTTGGTTGTGGTCTTTCATCTTTGTTAAACCACGGCATTTCTACAATCACAAAATATCTGCTCACGATAAAAGCATGTGATCATCTGAAACCTGTTTGCTTTCTTCTAGGCATCTCCCATATGAAGGTATGAAAGACCTAAAAAAGATAGATTAAGAGTTGTGGACCTCGTTATTATGGAACTGATGTGAGTACTTGGCTTCTATGGCTATGTGAACATGGAGGTCTTTCACTTGGGTTTGCTCCAAGAAACGCCTAAAACTCACTTAAAAAACCCTTGAAAGACCATTACCATTCATTTAATTTGCAAAAATGAATTTGCTGTTCCTATGTTGAGGGCTTTTTAGCTTTCTTTTATGGTTCTGGATTTGAAAAAAATGCTGGTGAGAATAAAAACTGCATATCATTTTATTGAAGTCACTCCTGATATAATGTGCTACAAACTAAAGTGTATGGGGGGCTTAGAAGATGATAACCATGTAAGACCATCCATACCTTTGGTACTGGTCAATTCTACTAGTGATGAGCAAGTAGTAAGATATTCGGGTTTGGATAGCTCTAACTGAATACTTTGTGAAAATAAAAAATGGAAAAAGCGCCTATGAGAAGCACCTGGTTGTCTAGTGGTAAACAGATTACAGTTCAGGGGGGCGTCCGCTCACCTGAAGAGGTTGTGTAACCTTGCACAACCTGCATATTGTGTGCTGTTAGCAAAAGGACCCCTCCGTCCTGGAGGCTTTGCTCACCAGCTGTGTTAGTTGGATCCGGTCATGTGCCTCCCCATCCGGTAATGGGATGCACAGTGTCACCAGATGTGACGTCAGATCAGGTCCTTCAGCCCTCAATTAAGCACGTCCTCGGTGCCCGTCAGCTCCAACCAAAATCCCAAGGGGATGTAACAGATTTAAAAGGAGAAGTAAAGTGATCAAGACCGGAGCGCTAGTATACACAAGGAAAAGGGGTCAAAATGGTTAACAAACCTCTTTATTAATAACCACGATGCGTTTCAATGGCGGCCTGCCGTCTTGATCAGGTGGATTTCTACTTTGAGCTGTTTCAATATTCATATCCAAATGAGTTCCCCATTGACTTGCATTGGATTTGTTACTCGTTCAAATAAGGTAAAAAATGTTTGTACCGTGTTAGGCTGCTTTCACATCAGCGGTTTTCGCTGATCGCGGAAGTTGCGGTGAAAAAACCGCAACTGCCGCGATTACCGCATAACGGCCGCACTTGCGGTTCACTTGCGGCAAGCCCCATACAATGTCTATGGGGCTTGCGGTAAGTGTGCGGCAGTTGCGGCAAGTGCGGTTTCGGCACTTGCTGCAGGTGCGGCCAAGAAAAAACAGCGGTATGCGTCTTTTTCACCGCAACTGCCGCGATCAGCGAAAACCGCTGATGTGAAAGCAGCTTTAGTCAATAGAAAGAGAGATATTAGAATGTAAAGGCCCCGTCACACTGAGCGATGCCCCAGTGATCCCGACAGTGATAACGACCTGCCGGGATCGCTGGAGCGTCGCTACCTGGTCGCTGGGGAGCTGTCAAACAGGCAGATTTCCTCAGCGACCAGGGACCAGGGAGCCACCTCCATATCACTGGAAGTGGGAGGACGCTGGTAACTATAATAAACAGCGAGTATCTAGACAACGCTCGCTGCCTAGATACCCGGTGATTATCATAGTTACCAGCGTCCTCCCTGCTTAGCGCTGGTAACCATGATAAACACCGGGTATCTAAGCAGCGCACGATGCCTAGATACCCGGTGTTTAGCATGGTTACCAGCCTGTGAGTTCGCTGATCGCTGGTCTCTTGCTGTCACACACAGCGATGTGCGCTGACCAGTGGGAGACCAAGGACCAAAAAATGGTCCTGAACCATGTGCAGCGATCAGCGACCTCACAGCAGGGGCCTGATCGTTGCTACATGTCACACATAGCGACATCGCTGGGGAGATCGCTGTTACGTCACAAAACCTGTGACGTATCAGCGATCTCGCTAGCTATCTCGTTATGTCTGACGGGGGCTTAATAGTCCTCAGTGGTTGATACCTTTTAATGGCAAACTGAAAAGATGGTAAATAATCACAAGCTTTCCAGACCACTCAGTTCTCTTTATCAGGCTAATAATGAGCTAAATGTCTTATCTCTGAACTCTGATGTTTACTGCCTCAGATGCTCTTCTTCCTCCCAACACAGACCAGACCACTATGTTCTGCTTATTCAACCCTGCATATGTGTATATATGTATGTGTTCAGAATTTGCGTCATTAAGCATGATGAAGATGCCTGAGTTGTCTCGAAAGCTTGCTAGTATTCACCATCTTCTCAGTTCGCCATTAAAAGGTATCAACCACTGAGGACTCTCAGATTCTTATATCTCTAACTCATTCAAAGTATTTGGTTAGAGCTATCCGAACCCGAGTATTTTACTAATCGCTCATAACTACAGTAGGAACCAAGCATTACACACTGCCCATTCCACTCCAGTCAATGTCTTTGTAATAGAAGTCCAAACAGGTCCAGAGTGAGAAGCACTCTTTGTAGCAGCTTTCCACATTGGCCAAGAGATGAGGATACCCCTCTATCAATTTAGAATCATGATGTATAAAATGTTTTCTCTAAACTGGCCAGCCTATGTTATTTAAGCTAAATATAGGCAAGGGACTGTGAAATGATCTGATTTAGAATTCACTATATTGTCCATCTTACAGGTTGTTGAATTCGCCCACACAACTGAACTCAAATCATACGATTGTCAAATATTTCATCATTAAAGGTGTAACAGATGTTCCAGAGATGCAGGTGCCGATCTTCTTATTGGTATTTGCCATTTATCTTATCACTCTTGGTGGTAACCTGACTATACTCCTGTTGATCTGCCTGGACCATCATCTCCACAATCCCATGTACTTCTTTCTGGGTAACTTATCAGTGGTGGATATCTCCTGCTCGACTATCACTCTACACAGAATTCTTCTAAGCTTCCTAACTGGAGATAAAACCATCTCAGTTACAGAGTGTATGATACAGACGTATATGTTTGGTTCCTTAGCGGGTCATGAATTATTTATATTAACAGTCATGAGCTATGACCGCTATGTCGCAGTCTGTAAGCCATTGAACTACCACATGGTTATGAACCGAAGAACATGTGGTCTCTTGGCTTCTTTTTGCTGGGTGTTGGGTTTTGTTCAAACTATTTCACTTGTTGGGATATTGTCTACTTACACATGTTACACCTCTATTGAAATCGACCACTTCTTCTGTGACATCGTCCCTATGATGAAAATGACTTGTAGCGACACCTCAGTTTTGGAAACTTTATTCTTCTACCAAGGTCTCTTTCTTATAACCATTGCTCCATGTGTTCTTACCTTCATGCCTTATGTCTTCATCATCGCTGCCATCGTGAAGATTCATACCAACTCTGGCCGACGTAAAGCCTTCTACACGTGCTCCTCACATCTGGCAGTGGTTGTGTTATTGTACACCACTCTGGGAAGTCAATATCTTTCTCCAAAATCCATTAGCAGCTCCAAGAAGCTTTTTGCCTTGTTCAACACAGCTATTGTCCCAATGCTCAATCCACTGATCTACAGCTTAAAGAACAGAGATGTCAAGGAGTCTATGAAAAGGATGTTTTCTTGGTTCAATCGCAAAAACTAAATCTTAAGGAAGCAATAAACCTTAGAGACTATGTCCACCATCGCCGTCTACATTTTTTGCTAACAATAAATAAACACTAGCACAAAATTAGGAAGAGTGGCTCCACTACAGGCTGCTCCAATGGTCACTCCAAGACGGTAAATGATGATGATGTCCCATTCCCAAGTAACCTAAAGACCGGAGTTAGCAATTGACTGCAACAGTCCAGTGATTGGAATAGGACATTATCTGATTTTCATAGGATGAAGTCCCGGTTCAGTCATCTAACTCAGAGGTCCCCAACTCCAGGCCTCAAGGCCCACCACCAGTGCATGTTTTCAGGATTTCCTTGGCATTTGACAATTGGAATCACCACCTGTGCAGGAGATTGAATTACCAACTGTCAAATTTCTAAGGAAATAATGAAAACCTGGACCGTTGGTGGGCCTTGAGGACTGGAGTTGGGGACCTCTGATCTAACTGCTACAACCAATCACAATCCTCAATGGTTATGTGACTAAAGAGAAGGACACTATCACTTCCTGTCCTACGGAGACCACCAGAGAAACCTAGACTGGTGCCACGGGAGTTGGAGCCATTGCCTATACTTTCTGTGATTATTTTGGTCATTTTTCTGCCTTAACCCAAATTTTTTTTATGTAGTTTGGAAATTTTTTTGGTTTCAAATGATCGGCATTGATGAATTTGTGTCAAGTATAGTTAAACCCCATATGTTATTATTATAAAAAAAAATATTTAAATACTTCTTTGAAATACAAATAAAGAGAACCCAAAAAAAAAACTAAAAATTTCTGAAGAGCGTTAATCTAATAAAGCTGACTTTAGTATAGGGCTTATACATTGGTGCTTTTGCTAAATGTGGGGTTCACCAGGAAAGTAAAAAAATCCTCTTTGGCCCTCGATTTCCCATGTCTATGAGTATGCTAGCGTTCTTTGCAATTATGCAATTCACTTTCTCTTATGGATGTACGTGGGACTGGTAGAGTAGAAATCAAACTGGTTAAGGCATCATTTAGACATCAGTTTTCATGGAATGTGGTGTTCAAGTATAGAATGTTTATCCATTATAATCTATGGAGCTATTCACATGTCTACATTATTTTGTGAACAGTGTCCCCGATTAACCAACATATTGCACCAAAAAGTATCTAATCCATTATGAGCCTTGGCGTATCATATGCCAAAAATTCTATGCCCTCCAATTGGAGTAAGATTTTTGGCAAGGAGCTTGGAGGCGGATGCCAATTTTCTGATGCACCTGATTCATTAAGAAGCCTCTAATGAATCAGAAGTGCCTGACTCCAAGACGTCCCATCATCAACAATGGTGCAAAGTTGGTCTTGTTGAATTGAAAGAAGCCATCATACATCTATGTGGATAGTAGGAAGTAGGTGAGGAAAAAACAAAAAATCTCTAAAACAGAAATTGGTCATGTGGGTAAGAAGTAAAGGAAATCAGTCACTAGGTTTTTGCCACCCAATCTGAAAGCACCATAAAATAAAGAGAGAGAACCTGATTCCAGCAATATGTGACCTACTGAGCTGCTTGCTGTCATTTTGATAAAATCACTGTTTTATCTGCGGCAGATCTATATTCTTATGGCTCGGTTTGGATATCGACCCAGTGACCTGTTGCTGTATGGTCAGTTCCTCTGTCTGCTGGACCTTTTCTTCCCTGTCTGAATGCTGATGTTTCCAATTGTCGTTGATCTCCCATCTTGGTTTGCTTCTCTCCAAGTGTTTCTTATTTTCCTGTTTTGGTCTTCCCTATCACATTTTGGATTGGGGTTTATATCATCACCTTTCACTGAACTCCCTTGCTGGCTATACCTCTAAGTGGACTTTTATTTAGGAGTTCTTCTAGATTTTCACCTTAGGGGTTTATCTTATTGAGTAAACACCTGTTTAATTCCTGCAGTTAGTCGGTTTGATTTCCTTTCCAGCACCTTTTTCTTTCACTTATTTTGTGGTTCTGGGAGATTTTACTTGTTCCACTTATTTGTAGCTCTCTTTATCTTTCCCTCTCTACCTTATATGAATGTGTTTCAGCATAGGGGACCAATTGGTCAACCCATTACCAGGGTAACCGGTCCCAGTGGGAGGAGTGTTAGGGTAGAAGGAGCGGGAAACACACAGACGGATCTGGTCTAGTCTGAGGGATGAAGCAAGGAACAGGTCCTAGAGAAGCACCATAGGGAGGGCGCCCGAAACGAGTGGTGACCCAGATGGAAGGGGGAGACCCAGTGCCAGACTGTAAGAGTAAACAGTCTGGGGGAATCCCGGTCCACAACGGGGTACCGGCTCCGAGTCACGGTACAGGCAAGTTCAACCCTGAGCCGCCAAAACTAGTGGGTCCCGGGTCTGCCAAGCAGCCCCCGACCTTGTCCACAATGCATATCCCCACCAGGAATCCTCAAACTGGGTTGAGCCCCTTAGAGAAAAGAAGGGTAACCTCATCACACCCGACAGGCCTGGTAGGAAGTGGGTTTGTGCAGGGCAGCGCACGGATAGAAAGGAGGCGCAAGAGAAAGACACAGCACTGCCCGGGGGATACAACTCCGCCTGCAGGGAGGGTTGTCAAGGGGCTGCAATACCATCACCCCCGGCAGTCTGGGAGCGGCGCTGGTGAGGTCACCAGAACACTGCATGTGGCGTCACAAGACTTTATTTTTATTTCTTTTTTTTTTTTTCCTTTTTCCAGTGACCCCCAGGGTTACGGGCCCGGGCACAGGCCACCAAGACAGCACCCCAACTCCATGCCCGGGTACAGAGTTCCCAAAGACCCCGAGGTGGGTCATAGGCTTATCAGAAGAGATGGGTCTTTGGGTTCCTTTTGAAGGTTTCCACAGTAGGTGAGAGTCTGATATGTTGGAGCAGAAAGTTCCAGAGTATGGGGAAGCACAGGAGAAGTTGTGTATGTGGATGTGGGAAGAGATGATAAAAAGAGAATAGAGAAGGAGTTCTTGTGAGGATCGGAGGTTGCATGAAGGTAAATACTGGGAGACCATATCACAGATGTATTGAGAAGACAGGTTGTGGATGGCTTTGTATGTCATAGTTAGGGTTTTGAGCTGGAGTCTTTGGGCAATGGAAAGCCATTGATGAGATTGGCAGAGAGGAGAGGTTGGGGAATGGAGGGGAGAGAGGTGGATTAGATGGGCAGCAGAGTTTAGGATAGATTGTGGGGGTGCGAGAGTGCTAAACGAGAGGTCACAAAGGTGGAGGTTGTAGTAGTTCAGGTGGGAGATAATGAGAGTGTGCATGAGTGTTTTTGCCGATTTTTGGTTAAGGATTGTGTGGATCCGGGAAATATATTTGAGTTGGAGTCACCAGAAAGTGAAGAGGGCTTTGATATGTTGCTTGACGAGAGAGTCGAGGGTTACTCCAAGGCACCGAGCATCTGGGGCTGGGATGATAGAACAGCCATTAACTTTGATGCATAGGTCTATTTGGGGGGTTGAGTGAGGAGGAGGAAAGATGATGAATTAGGTTTTGTCTATATTAAGGTTTAGAAATCAAGCAGAGAAAAAGAAAGATGAAATAGCAGACAGACATTGTAGGATTTTGGTCAGTAAGGAGATGATGTCAGGTCCAGAGAGGTAGCTCTGTGTGTCATCAGTGTACAGATGATACTGAAAGCCGTGAAACTCTATGAGCTGTGCCAGGCCGAAGGTGTAGATGAAAAATATTTCTGTCCATTGTGCTTACATTATTCATGGAATCAATTTGACATAATTAATATTTACTTTTTTAATTAAACCATGAACAACAACATATTACATAACAACAAGTCCATTACATGTAAACATCACTAATTGCCTATCCATATGGACAAGTAACAACACAAAGCTCAACAAATGTATAAAAAAAAATCAATTCACAAAAATATAGAAAGAATAATGAGTCTCAATGGAGATTAAAAGAACAAAGGGATTAATTAATGGGATGGCAGTAGGTATAAAGCAGAAGGGATCCCAGGTCTTATGTGATATTACATATAATTGCATGGTAAGTGTCCCAATTAATATATCTGGCCCAATGTTAGGGGTGTATAAAATTAAAAATATAATTATAAATAGCACATTAATTACTCTTCATGGTCCTAAATACCAATCAGACACAGGAAGGAATGATTCCACTAGTAATTTTGCACTAAAACGGAAAAATAATCACAATGAGAGAAAAATAAAATGGCAATTGGATCCGGATTGGTATAAAAAAATTTCAATGACTAAGTCCTAATGCAATGGTCTTCAACTCTGGTCCTCTTGATATCCTTCCTTGGCCTCAAAGTTGCCTCCAAAGGGGGCTGCATTTTGCTGGACCTTTAGTGCTTTGTTTTATTAGGGGCCTGTTATTGTGTGAGACATCGGCTGGGGCCACTGTGCCGAAACAGAGCCGGTTTTGAACGGGTAAGTACCGTAATGTCTAATTAATTTGTATTGAAGAAGGTTAATATTATTAGTTTAATGGTTCTACCAGTTCAATTTTTAATTACTCCATGAACTATGACATATCATAGTACATTAGAGTGAAAAGGCTTGAAAAAGCCAACGCGCAATAGGGTCTTACCTAAGTTAAAACCAGGAAGGTAACGAGGGATGAGACTCACTCGGTGAAGTCCTTGTAGGACATGTGCAAGAAAAATGCTGTTGAAGAACCTCGCTTCAGAATAAAGAAAAGGAGATGAATGGCTTAAAATCTCCACTGCTGAAGACCCAATGACAGAACAAAAATCAGGACATCTTGATATGTTGGTTTATTCGCCATCACATTTCGAAGAACAATCTTCTTCATTTTTGGTGGTTTGTCCTCATGAAGAAGGTTGCTCTTCGAAACACACTGACAAATAAACCTGCATTTCAAGATGACCTGATCCCTGTTTCATCATTGGATCTTCGGCAGCTTTAACCTCGTTCATCTCCTTTGGCTTATATCGTAGTACATATCAGTTTTGAGCATTGATATATTGCTAAAAAAATAATTGACGTGGTAGAAGTAGACGTTGAATGTATTGGAGTGAGTTGAGTTTCTCATTTAATTGATTCTACCAGTTCATTTCTGACTCATTGCCGTTCCCATATAAGAAACCTGTTACAGATAAAAAGTAGACTATTTTCTGACTAACTACATAATTTGGAGCTCCAGATCCATTGGAATTTTTGTGTATTTTTTTTATCCACAGGAATGTGTGAAGCTATAGGGATATACAAGCTAGAGTTAGATAAAGAACAGTGAGACTAGAAGATGAAGTAGGAAGACTATCCTCATCACTCTGGACCCAGATATGAGGCTGAGTATAATATATATTTATTGTGATTGTCTTGAATGTGGCTGCGGATGATTTCTTTTGACATCTTTCATGTATTTATAATTGTAAATGTAGATTGGAGTGGAAAGTTTTAATGCCACATTGCTGTTATAATTAAGATTAAAGCGAAGTCTTCAAACAATGTAGCTTATTCTACGTGTTTCGGAGCAACCTTCTTCATCAGGAAACATTACATGATAGGTAAATGAAGGCAAACGTGATGTTCCTGATTAAGGAGGTTGCTCCGAAATTCTTGGGTAAATGTGATGTACCTGATGAAGTAGGTTGCTCCAAAACGTGCAGGTAAGGCTGGGGTCACATTTGGAGGGAGCGTCCTTTGCAAGGATACCTTAAAGGAGACAGTTTTTTCACTTGCCATTTTTTGCCTTTTTAGCGCTAGCGTTAACACATGCGTTAACGCACGGTACATATATGTACCATGCATTAACGCATTCGTTTCCCATAGACTCCCATGTTAACAAAACACATGCATTTTTGCAAATGCCCCCAAAAATGCTGCTTACTGCGTTTTTGGATGCTTTCGTAAAAATGCATAGCGTCAAAAGCGTTGCATTTTGACCATGCGTTTTTTGCATGGGAGCCTATGGAAGCGTTAACGCTACCGTTTTTCACAATTGGGAATTGTGAAAAATGCTAGCTTTTAGCGCCTCAATGGCTCAAGTTTGACCCTAGCCTTAATGTGATGTTCCTGATGAAGGAGGTTGCTCTGAAATGCGAAGAAGGTAAATGTGATGATCCTGAGAGAGGAGATTGCTCTGAAACACGTAGCAGGTAAATGAGATGTTCCTGATGGAGGTTGCTCCAAAAAGCATAGAAGGTAAATGTGATGTTCCTGAGAGAGGAGGTTGCTCCGAAACATGCAGAAGGTAAATGAGCTGTTCCTGAAGTAGGTTGCTCTGAAAGGCTTAGGTAAATGTGAATTCCTGATGAAGGAGGTTGCTCTGAAATGCGTAGAGGGTAAACATGATGTTACTGATGAAGGCGGTTGCTCCGAAATGCGTAGAATAAACCACTTTGTTTGAATACTGCATTTTCATCTTTGTTATAAAAGCAGCATGTCATTAACCCATTCTACTCCAATTTGCTATCATCTACGTATCTACCATAGTGGGGCTGCTGCAACTGTTTGTACCAGACATTTTGCGGTGGTTGCGTCTCACACAATCAGTCCCACCTGTCTCTCTGGTTTTTCACTCAAGACCCCAGATAATACCCTATTGCAATTTTTCTTTTATCCTATATAATTATTATAAAGGATAAGTATATTACCAGTTTACATAGAGGTTCCTGACTAGTCTGGTGCTAGTGACTGAATATATATATTTTACTCCATGTAAATAAACTTCACTAAGTAAAAACATAGACCCAACACTTTTGTTTTTGCTCCCATTTTTCGTGAGCTGAACCCAAGATCTACTTTTTCTATGTACAAAAGGCCTTTTTTTCTCTCACATATTGCTCACAAATGTGTCTAAACACTGCTCCTTTGCCTAAATAATACATCCACCCATGTAACCATCAATTGTCTCACGCAGCTCAACACATCGCTATTATTCTATCACGTAGAGTTGATTGGATTGTTAATTGTGGCTTGTGAAATGTTGGCCAACTCTTCTTTAATGACTTTGCGAAGTTGCTGGATATTAGCAGGACCTGGAACACGTCATCGTATACGCCGATACAGAGCTTCCCAAACATGCTCAATGGGTGAAATGTGAATATGCTGGCTATGAAAGATCTGGGATGTTTTCAGCCTCCTGGAATTGTGTGCAGATCCTTGCAACATGGGGCAGTGCACTATCATGCTACAACAGGAGGTGATGATTGTGGATGAATGACACAATAATGGACATCATGATCTTGTCATGGTATGCTCTGGATCGATGTATATGACAGCGTTCCTGACAGTATCCAGCAACTTCAACAATCAACAACCTTATCAGCTCTATGGAATGAAGAAACCCAAGAAGCAGAGCGCCACACTTCCAGATAAAATAATTCCTTTGAGGACATGTGTACAGAAGAATACCGCTTTGCTTCTTGGATTTATGCTTTTGTTCCATGACCTGGGATTATCTCCTGGCACCCCCGGATTTTCCTTGTCAATTGGATGCCGACACAAGGGACCAAGACATGGTATGTCCCTGCTTTCTACATTTCAATTGTCCTGTGATGATGGTGCACACACTAGCCTAGTTCTTGTATGTGTCTATGGAAAAGAGAGATGTTGCACTGCGAGAGGAAAATGGTGGTCGGGCTAGATACTGACTGGTGTTCTGACCTTTTATTGTGGCCAGCCTAAGGCGCACCTTTGCAATAATCATGTGTCTAATCTGCATCTTGATATGCCTCACCGATAAGGTGGATGGATTATCTCAGCCAAGGAGAAGTGATCACTGACACAGATTTATACAAATTTGTGAAAAAGTCTGAGATCTTTGAGTTCAGCTCATGAATAATAGGAGTAAAAACAAAAGTGTTGCATCTATATTTTTGTTTAGTATATAACAAATCCTTAATGTTTTTCAGGTACTATAAACAGAAGCAAAAATGAAGCAGAATCAAACAATCATCACCTATTTCATCATAAAGGGAATATCCGATGTTCCTCAGCTCCAGGCTCCGATATTTGTTCTTGTGTTACTCATTTATCTCATTGTTCTTGTCGGAAATATGAGTCTTCTTCTCCTGGTCTGCCTGGACTCCCATCTTCACACTCCCATGTATTTCTTCTTGGCCAACCTATCTGTAGCTGACATGACGTCTTCCACTGTCACCCTACATAAGATCCTTCTAACCTTCATCACCGGAGACAACACGGTGGTCTACCTGGCCTGTCTGGTGCAGTTTTATGCATATGCTTCTTTATCGGGAAATGGACTTTTCATACTGACGGCCATGAGCTACGACCGGTATGTGGCTATTTGTAGGCCGTTAAAATATAACGTTATTATGAACTTTAGGATTTGTCTTCTGTTGGTCTCGTTTTGTTGGATATTTTGTTTCGTACAAACCGTTCCTTATATCTGGATATTATCCATGATCTCTTGTTATTCCTCCAATGTGTTTGACCACTTCTTCTGTGACCTTGTTCCCTTCTTAGAAATAGCATGCAATTACAAGTCCACACTGGAGAGACTTTCCAAGATACAAGGACTTATAGTTTATGCACTTTTTCCATTTTGTTTAATTTCATCTTCTTATCTATGTATCATCAGAGCCATAATGAAGATACGTTCCAGTGATGGTAGAAGAAAAGTCTTCTACACGTGCTCCTCACACCTTGCATTAATCGTTTTGCTCTACATGACCCTCATGTTTCAATATTTAGTACCCAGTAACAGTCCGGGCTCCAAAAAACTGTTTTCTTTGTTTAGTACATCGATCGTCCCTGGACTTAATCCACTCATTTATAGTCTGAAGAATACAGATGTGAAGGCCGCATTCAGACGTAGACTGGGGAAGTGTAAAGCGGATATTTTGTGAATTATTAGATTAAGATATGTCCTAAATTTGGAAAAAGTAGATTATTCGGTTTCTTATGTTTGTTTTTTAGTAGGCAAAGATCTTTTCCGAGAGGACTTGAACTTTAGTGTCACCTGTTGGAATTAGCGATCCTAAAAGTCAATATTGACCCATTAATGAGCCTTGTCATTTGATTTAGGATTTATACCACATCAGAACCCCAGTTTTCAGACACGGTGTTTCAGAGTCGTTGCCCCTCATCAGTACAAAGATCTAATCTGGCTGTATGAGAGGTTAAGGGGTCAACTTTTCTCTTTGTGGAGAGTGACACACCAATTCAGCATGCTAGTAATGAGGAGAATTATTATTATTATTATTATCATCATATATTTATATAGCACCATTAGTTCCATGGCGCTTTACATGTGTAGGGACAGACGAGAACAAGAACGTAGAATAATGACAATTAAATCATACAGGTACAGTAGGGCAGAGGATCCTGTCCACGAGGGCTCACAGTCTATAGGGGATGGGTGAGGAGACAGTAAGAGGGGGAGAGGTGAGATGGTGCAGCGGATTAGGTCTCAGTGTGGGTTGTAGGCTTGAAGGAAGAGGTGGGTCTTCAGGTTTTTCTTGAAGGTTCCCAGGGTAGGGGAGTGTCTGATGTGACGGGGGAGAGAGTTCCAGAGTATGGCGGATGCACGAGAGAAATCTTGTATGCGGTTGTGGGAGGTGGAAATGCGTGGGGAGAAGAGGAGGAGCTCTTGAGAGGAGCGTAGATTGCTTTATGGGAGGTAGCAGGAGACCAAGTCGGAGAACGGACATATAAGGAGGGGACATGGCCTTGTATGTCAGGGTTAGGGTTTTGAACTGGGATCTCTGGGAAGAGGGGAGCCAGTGAAGGGCTTGACAGAGGAGGGAGATGAGGGAGTAGCGGGGCGATAGGTGGATAAGTCGGGCAGCAGAATTGAGGATAGTTCGGAGAGGTGCGAGGGAGGTAGTGGAGAGGCCGGTGAGCAGGAGGTTGCAGTAGTCGAGGCAGGTGATGATGAGGGCGTGGACAAGTGTTTTGGTAGTGTTATGGTCGAGGAAAGAGCGGATTCGGGTAATGTTTTTGAGCTGGAGTCGGCAGGCGGTGACGAGGGCTTGGATGTGGGGCTTGAAGGAGAGGGAAGAGTCGAGGATTACCCTGAGGCACTTGGCACGGGGGACAGGTGAGAGTGAGCAGACATTGACAGTGATGGATAGATCGGGTGGGGGGAAGAGCGACTGGGGGGAATTAAAGCCACGATGCTCGTCTGGAAAATAAAACAAGCAACTGTCTCTCCAGAGAGGAAGTAGACAAACTCTAGTGCCACCTATTACAAGTAACAATCCTAAAAGTCAATATTGACCATTTAACGAGCCTCGTCACATGGTTTAGGATTTATATCAGATCTGAACTCCAATTTGAAGACACAGTGTTTCAGAGTAATTGCCCCTCATCAGTGCAAAGTATGAGATCTGATCTGGCTGTGTGAGAGGCTAAGGGGTAAGCTTTTTTCCTTGTGGAAAATGACACACCAATCCGACATGCCAGTAAGAGGACAATTAAAGCCGTAATGCTCTTCTGGAAAATAAAATAAGCAAATGTCTCTTCAGAGAGGAAGCAGACTTGAACTCTACTAGTGATGGGCGAATCCTAAACTACTCGGAATCACTAGACTCCGACGAGTCTGAGTCCAGGACTCGCTACTCGTTGCGAGTCTAGCGATTCCAATATTAATGAATGGGGAACCAGTATTGCAGCGATTCCTCTGCTGCCGGACCCTATAAGGGGTCTGGCAGCAGAGGAAAAACCTGCAAATCCCCATGTTATTCTTTTAAAGCCAGCGGAAAAAAGCCGCTGGCTTTTAAAGAATAGTAGAAAAAAAATAAAGGATTGAACCGGGGGAGGGTTAGGTGGGGGGTGAGGGGGGGGTGGGGGGAGAGGGTGGAGAGGGTCAGGGGTGCACCGGACCGGCCGGCTACTTACCGCTGCCTCCGCCGGCGCCGGCTGCAGACTCGCTCCCCGAGTCTCTGCTGCTTTTTCCGGAGATTCCCGAACACTGACAGAAGCAGTGAATAAATTAACTTCTGTCACTGCTCGGGGATCGCCAGCAGCAGAGCGAGTCTGGCTGACAGCAGAGTTCAGCTCAGGTCATAATGACCTGAGCTGAACCCTGAGGGTACCTTTACACGCCGCTACAACAGGATGGATACAACCCGCTACAGGCTACGATTGTAGCTTGCGTCGTCAATATAGCCCGTAGTAGCGGCGTGTGAAGACGGTAGGAGGCAGCCGGCAACAGATACATCTGTTTCCGAGCACTGCTCTGAAACAGGTGGCTACAAAGCCGATTGCAGCGAGCTGTATCGGCGTGTAAAGAAGCTACAGAAGGGATGTCTATACCCCAGGCGATGTACGCGGGATACCGCGCACCTTCAGCGATCATTGGAGGAAGCTCCTGCGTTACGATTGGTAATCGCTGCATAGGGCGGCATATTTAAGGAGCTGACCAGTCACACTACACAATTGCTCGAGCGTCATGTATTAAACAGCCTCCTGCGATGCCTGCCCAATCATCATGTTATTGCTTTGTCCTATCAGCGTACGGACGTCTCGTACTCCACAATTGTGGCACGCCTATGTGCTGTCCCTGCTGCACCAGGTCCGCCCATATTAGCTTGTTGTAGCGGTGTGTAAATGAGGTAAGGTAAGCTACAGATGGCTACTTGAGACACCCGGCGATGTATCTAGCTATAGATGTAACGTAGCGTAGCGCACCTTGTGGCGGCGTGTAAAGGTGGTGCGTTTACCGTTTGTAACCGTTTGGCCGTGCTCGTGCACGTGAAGTAGCGGGTTGTATCCATCCTGTTGTAGCGGCGTGTAAAGGTACCCTGACTGTTTAGTCAGTTCTCAGCTCTGCTATATCCCTGTCTGTCTAAGCACAGACAGGGAAGTAGTAGAGCTGAGATTGTGTTTTGGACTACGTCGGACGGAAGAGGATTTTTTTAATTAAAGATGGAGTCCCTAATGGCTTTTTTTTTTTATTTCTAATAAAAAAAAATTTCTCTGTGTTGTGTTTTTTTTTAAAACAATTTAATAGAAATTCATGGCGGTCATGTCTAATATTGGCGTGACCGCCATAAATTTCGGGCTTAGGGCCAGCTGATAATACAAAGCTGGCCTTAACCTCATTATTACCCAGTGAGCCACCCGCCACCAGGGCCACTGGAAGAGCGGGGTTCAGCGCCAGAGGATGGCGCTTCAATGAATGCGCCATCTTCTGGGGCGGCTGCGGGGGGTGCCCAGAAAGCTTGGGCCTCCATGAGCTGCGGATTCCAGCCCCCAGCTGCTTAGCTGTACCTGGCTAGACATAGAAATTGCGTGGAGCCCCACGCATTTTTTTTTTATTATTTCATGAAATTCATGAAATAATAAAAAAAAAGGGCTCCCCTATATTCTTGTGTCTGGCCAGGTACAAATAGGCACCTGGGGGTTGGAGGCAGCCCGTCGCTGCCTGCTGGATTCGGCTGGTTACAGAAATACGGGAAGCCCACATCAAATTTTTTTCTGACAAATCCTTAAAACAATATAAATAAAAGGGACTGCATCTTTATTAACCCCTGGACCATGGGCGAGGGGTTAATAAAGATGCAGTCCCTTTTTTAGGATTGTGTTATTGATTTTTCAGAAAAAAAATGACGTGGGCTTCGCCGTATTTCTGGAACCAGCCGGATCCAGCAGGCAGCTCTGTACCGGGTAGGATAGCGACACTTGGGGACAAGTGTAATTCTCCAAGGGGGAGTGTAGTGCCTCGCTGATCAGGGCGCTACAAAAGGCTACTGCACCCCGAACAGAAGGTGCAGTATTATTGTCCTGGAATGGGGTAATGGAAGTTTGAAGCTCCCCACCATATAAATACACCTAGAGATAGGGAGCAAATTGGACAGCCCGTAACCAAGGTAATTGGTCCCGGTGCGAGGAGAGCTAGGGTATATAGTGAGTGGGAAAAGAGCGTGAGAAGTAGTGTGAAGAGCAGAACAGAGAGAGGAGTAGAAGGAGAAGTAACGGGGAGGGCGCCTGCAAAGTGGCGGCCCAGACAGAGAGGGGCAGACAGAGGGTGACTGAACAAACAGGGGTACCGGGTACAAAGCGGTGCAGAGGTCCATCCCTGAGTCGCAGATACCAGTGTGATTGACAGCTTCTTAGGAGCACTATCCGCCCAACCTATGCACGGTCCCCACCAGAAGCACCAAACCGGGTTGAGCCCCTAGAGTGAGAAGAGGGTGTCCCATATCACCCAACAGGCCTGGTTCACAAGTGGGATTCGTGCAGGGCAGCGTGAGGAAGAAGGAGTGCGCACAGGTAGGACAGTGGAAGAGAAAGGAAGGGACATAACTGGAGCTTCGGATAGACATTGCCTACTGCTAGGACCTCCCGGTCGACTACCCTGGCTGTAACAACCGTATACCCTGTAAAATGCTGATTACCGGAGTAAAGGCCCGTGCAGAGCAAGCAAGTGTCTGTGTTTCCTTCCTGGCGAACTGTGACATTCCAGTCTCACAGCAGAGACTGCACTGCCCTATTCCTATCATCACACTACACTGGCCCGGGGGATCCTGCTCTACATGTAGGGAGCTACAACACCTTGCTGCCATCCATTCCCCCGGAGGTCTGCAGCAGCGCTGGTGCCATCACCGGATCTACAGGTGGCGTCACGACTTTTACAAATTTTATTCCCCATCAAAAATTCCCCTTTTTATTCTTACCCCAAGGGCACGGACTCGGGCACCAACCACCCGTGACATCCTTGCACCCGAGATCTGAGTATCCCGACCCTTGTGGGCTTGATATATAATATCCTCCATCCTTAAACTATATTCATATAATGGGCCCCTTCCAATAATATAGATCTCCATCCTGGGCAATTTCCAGTAATATAGTCCCCTATCCTGGGCGCTATCCTGTAAAAGTACCATCTTGACATCCTCCTTTACTACTTTAAAAAATAAACAATACTTCTTACCTTATTCCACTCCCATAATATGCAGCGTCCCCTTCTATAACAGGCACAGAGACCAGCAACTGACATCGGCATGCACGTAATGGGCAATGCACAGTATCACCACCATGATCCACCTGTGACAGGCTTGTCGACGTCAGTTTCTGGCCTCTGATTGGCCATTAACGTGTATTGCAGTGCACGGAACCGGTGTGTCACTGCACCACAATACATTTCAGTTGAATGTATGTCCTGGGATGCACATCCACTTGAAATAGGCAATGTTGCAGCTGGGTACCCCTCCTTCACAGGTCTGGTCATGGACTCAGATTGTTTGACCGCAATCGCTATGTACCTGCTCTTTTCCTCTCTCCAACCAGTTAGTTGCATTGTGTGCAATTAATTGCCGTATCTTAGGGGGCCTACCTTCTTTCTAACCACTTTGGTGTTACTTTAGTGCAGCATATTAACAGTTAAATGGCCATCCTTAAGACAGGATCAGATATATGGGGGTCTGACACCTCGTCTTCTTGATGATCAACTGTTGGCTTGTTCCTGCTATGGCCGGTTGTGCATAGAATATAGACCTGAGACAGCACAGCTCCATACACTCTCTGGTGCCCTTTCTTTCATAGTGCACTCTAGCCTCTATTCACTTCAATAGAAATGGATCTTCAATACCTATAATGACAACTAAATAATAGACGGAGCTGTTCAGGTTCTTCATCCTGGCTACAACCGGCCACAGCTGCAAAACCCATGTGATATAGAGCTAAATGGCCCAATGTGATGTCCATTGTGTTAAAATTACTCATCAACTTCACATTATTAGTGTTAATAAACACAACAAACCCCTTACATGTGAATGTAATTAATTATCTACCATATCCATATGTAACACAAGGCCAAAGTGATGCAATAGAAATCCACAAAGATGTAAGAAGAATAATGAGTCCCAGAGGAACCGAGAAGAACAAAGAGATTAATTAGTAGTAGCGAGAAGAGGTATAAAGTAGCAGTGATCCCAGGTCTGAGTGCCGTATTATATATACTGGACTGAGACCCACAATTATGACAAGGTAATTATATCATTCAGTATTGTCTCTTATACATGGTCCCACGATTGGGACATATAGAGACGAACATGCAACAAACCTATAATAATTAGCAAGAAACTGTGACTTTGTGACCAATATATCTGTGGACAAGACTCAAAACGGCCCTTAAATTATTCTTCTTGGGCCAAGCCACCAATTGAAGAATTTCTCCAAATACGTCCATATGATTTTGTCGGTTAAGTATCCTCATATTGGTCTATTTTAATGCACAGCGCAATCAAGGAATCTCCAAGAGATCAGGTAATTGATTGACTCATTTAGGACTATTGATTGCTGCTCTACAAGGGAATGTTTTTGTAGACCAAAAAAAAAAAGAAACTACATGTTTGTGTAGGTTCACATTCATTCTGTGCTGTATGTAGAGTGACATGGCCTCTCCAGGGCTGTGGGGTGCTCTGAACTGGGCTGGTCGGTTCTTTTGGGAAAGATCTCACTGCGACGTGACCCGGCTCTGTGGCCCTGGCCGTGTCATAAAAATAGGGAAAAGTCATTTCGCCACCCGTGGTATTTGGCAATTGGCTGGCTGATGCCGCGGTTAAGATCCACTGGGGCGGCTGGTGACGCAACAGAGATGTTATAGTTCTCCACAGGTAGAGCAGGGTCCCAGGACAGTAATAAAGTCTATTTAATGATGGTATCAATTGTAGTACAGGGCAGGTGACGCAGTTAATAATTCTGAGGACACAGCAGGGTGCAGTCTTCACACTTTACTCACAGTCTCCAGGTTACAATCACCAGCTGGGTGTTGTGTCTTCCAGGTCGGTGATCCAGCCAACTCTCGAGTAGTTTGGGTACACTTTACCGGGACCCCTTTTGGTGTACTTTTCCGTTGCCCTCCTGCCCTGCACCTCACACACAGTGTCCCAAGCCAGAGGCCACGGGTCTAGCCAGGCGATGTCTTCCTTGTCCCCTTGACTCTATGCAGCCGTCATTATAGTGAGCATGTGTGGATTCCGCTGTTGCACATACAGATACCACAGCCTCCGATTTGCTAGTTGTGTCTTACGGTCTCTCCGCTAGTCTGGGGCCGGTCCCCTCTGCGACCTGGTTCTTCCACCCGACTACAGTTGGCATGGGTTTGGGCGCCATGGGTGGATCCCTCACTTCCCGTGCCCCTAGGACCCTTTCTCTGTCACTGGAGCCCCTCCTATGTCTCTCCTCTCGCCTCCCTTGTCCTGGGACGAGCCTCTCCACCACTTCAGTCCCCAGTACATCTCTCTCCAACTCCCTCGCTAACTGACTAACTGACGATTTCCTCATGTTCTCTCTACTTCCTTTCCTTCCGGTTGTCCTATCCTTATCTACTTCCTCCACCCACACTCTCTACCTAGTTTCCCCTCCAGCCTGGGATGGGTCCCTCCCTAAATAGGGTCCACCCAGATCCCCTGGCCTGGAGTGGAGTGGTATTGGATGTTAGTGTGTGGGTATCGGGTAGTGCCCCCTCCTTACCCGAAAGTGGGGTACGACACCTCTAGCTGAGGTGCACCACCTCTGTGGTGACTGGACCCTCAGATGTGCCACAAGAGCACTTCATTAGGATTCCTGGTTAAATCCATGAAGATTGGGTCTCAGAAGGAACCTGCAACAAATCCACGGATGGTGCCCTAGCTGCAATAAGGAAGATGGATCACTGTGTATTCTGTCTGTCTACCGTTCCCGAGATGTTTGTTTTTCTTAAGTAGACACAAAAGAATAGAAAAGCACATTTTTGTTTCAATGAACCCCACTGGAAAAGAGGCCAGATGGAGTACAAAGTAATGCTGCCTGCCTCATTATAATGAAAGGCTACATAGGGGCTCTGTTTGGGGGATCCTTCTGAATCCTGTGTTTTTTAGACATGGTGCTTAGCATAGAGCATTAAATGAATGTGAACCAAGCCGTGGACAAGGGTGGTGTTCACATTAGTACCTCTGCATTAAAAATGAAAAACAATCACAATACAAATAAGAAAAATGTAATTAGATGACTACAGTGGGGGAAATAATTATTTGATCCTTTGCTGATTTTGTTAGTTTGCCCACTGACAAAGACATGAACAGTCTATAATTTTAAGGGTAGATTAATTTTAACAGTGAGAGCTAGAATATCAAAAATAAAATCCAGAAATCACATTGTCTAAGTTATATAAATGTATTTGCATTTTGCAGAGAAATAAGTATTTCATCCCTTTGTCAAAAGAGATTTAATACTTGGTGGCATAAAGCTTGTTGGCAGCACAGCAGTCAGATGTTTCTTTTAGTTGATGATGAGGTTTGTGCAGGAGAAAGTTTGCTCCACTCCCCTTTGCAGATCATCTCTAAATCATTAAGATTTTGAGGCTGTCACTTGGCAACTCGGAGCTTCAGCTCCCTCTATATGTTTTCTATGGGATTAAGATCTGGAGAACGACTAGGCCACTCCATGACCTTAATGTGCTTCTTTTTGAGCCACTCCTTTGTTGTCTTTGTTGTATGTTTTGGGTCCTTATCATGACTAGAAGACCCAGCCACGACCCATTTTTAATGTCCTGGAGGAGGGAAGGAGGTTGTCACTTTTTACAGTACATGGCTCCATCCATTGTTCCATTGATACGGTAAAGTATTCCTGTGCCCTTAGCAGAGAAACACCTCCAAAACATAATTTTTCCCCGCCATGCTTGACTGTGGGGATGGTGTTCTCTGTGTCATAGTCAGCATTTCTCTTCCTCCAAACAGGGTGAGTTAATGCCAAAGAGCTCAATTTTTGTCTCATCTGACCACAGCACCTTCTCCCAATCACTCTCAGAATCACCAAGGTGTTCAATGGCAAGCTTCAGACCGACGGCACATGTGCCTTCTTGAGCAGTGGGACTTCGCAGGCAGGGCAGGATTTTAATCTATTACAGCGTAATTTCTTACCAATGCTTTTCTTGGTGACAGTGGTTCCAGCTGCCTTGAGATCATTAAAAGTTTCCCCCGTGTAGTTTTAGGCTGATCTCTTACCTTCCTCATGATCCTGGATACCCCACGAGGTGAGATTTTGCATGAAGCCCCAGATCAATGTAGATTGACCTCATGTTGTATTACTTCCATTTTCTTACTATTGCTCACACAGTTGTCTCCTTCTCCCCAGCTTTGTCTTCCTTATGGTTTTGTAGCACATTCCAGCCTTGCGCAGGTCTAGGATCTTTTCCCTGACATCCTTAGAAAGCTCTTTGGTCTTGCCCATGTTGTAGAGGTTAGAGTCTGACTGATTGAGTGTGTGGACAGGAGTCTTTATACTGGTGACAATTTAAGACAAATGTCATTATTGTAGTTGATTGGGAACTTCAAACTGGTCTGTAGGAGCCAGAACTCCTAATGGTTGGTAGGAGATCAAATACTTATTTCTCTCTGCAAAATGCAAATAACTTTATATAATTTAGACAATGTGATTTTCTGGATTTTAGTTTTGATATTCTATCTCTCAATGTTAAATTTAACCTACTACTAAAATTATAGACTGTTCATGTCTTTTTCAGTGGGCAAACTTACAAAATCAACAAGGGATTAAATACTTATTACTCCCATTGTATATGCATTGAACAATTTGCTAAAATATTCTGCTTCATATGGTCTACAGACAATTTTAGTCCTTTTGGACCTCAACATGATACCCTTGGATGTGAGTTTTAGCTGTAATTATTGCTTAAAAAGAACTGGCATAGAATGTCCGCAAAGTATGACATGTTGGCGGTATTTGATGATTAGAGCTCAGGTTCCATGATGTTCCTTGGAACCACTGTCAGATATGTGACCGCTGCAGCCGATCATTGGTCTCAGCTGTTATACATTGGACACCTGTCAAAGGGTTGGTTAGCTGCAGCCGTCACCTGTTTGTCTGTCTGGCAGAGAAGACATGTAACCGCCAGTATTGGGACCTGATCAATAACTGGGAACTCACCGAGACATGGAGGCTGAGTATAATATACAAGTATGTTTCTTGTAATTGTGTTGAATGCGCCTGTAGATGTTTTGATATCTTGTAAGTATTTATCATTTTAGTAAACTCTATTATTTCCTCCTGCCAATGTGTGTGAACCCCTTATTCTTGTGTTTTTGAATTGATTATGAAACATTGTGATTATGACAATTACTTCAGTTGGGAAACTTTTTGAAAACCATAAACTAACCACATTATTGTAATAATAATCATACACTAGTCAGGACCCATATTGTTTTTAATTGGTGTTTTTGTGTTCTTAGTATATATGCAATTAAGTTTTCATTTTTTAATGTTATTTTGACGTGCGCATTAGTATATGCAGGGTCTTTCTCTCCCTTGATTAGCTTAATGCCATTTGGCAATAAAAGGCTGGGGTCACACATAAGCCCTCAGTCCGTTTTTGGCTTCATTTTTGTCATTTTTTTTTTCTAAGTCCAAAAACTGACAGAAAAACGGATTGGATGTAATAAACACCCTGTGCGTTTTTCTCTGGAGCTCAAAACATTGCTCTGTCCGTTTTTGAGCCAAAAACGTTGCTAGCAACGTTTTTGGCATCAGTTAAAAAACACATGCGCTTTTTTAACATGGGGCCCTATGGGAAACGCATGCGTTAACGCATGGCACATATAGGCACCTGCGTTAACGCATATGCGTTTTTAATGAAAAAATGACTAAGTCCAAAAACGTTCAGAGGTGCAGGAGGCTCAAAAAGCACCAAAAAAAAAACGTATTGGTCATGGAAATCACTTCCAAAAACGGACTTCTATGTGTAAAGCTGCCATTAACCTTTTATTATTTGCCACTGTAACATGCCAACTGGAAGAGGCAGGTCAAGCGCCAGGAATTGGCGCTTTTTATGAATTTCTGGGGCAACTGTAGGCAGAAGTTTGGAACCACCAGAAGTCTTCCTAGACCTGGCCGTCCAGCCAAACTGAGCAACTGTGGGAGAAGCGCCTTGGTGAGAGAGGTAAAGGAGAACCCCAAGATCACTGTGGCCGAGCTCCAGAGATGCAGTAGGGAGATGGGAGAAAGTTTCACAAAGTCAACTATCACTGCAGCCTCCACCAGTCGGGCCTTTACGGCAGAGTGACCCGATGGAAGCCTCTCCTCAGTGCAAGACATATGAAAGCCCACAAAGAGTTTGCAAAAAAACACATGAAGGACTCCCAGACTATGAGACAGATTCTGTGGTCTGATTAGACAAACATGGTGGTGGCACATCACACTATGGGGTGTTTTTCAGCTGCAGGGACAGGACAACTGGTTTCAATTGAAGGAACCATGAATGCGGCCAAGTACAGAGATATCCTGGATGAAAACCTCTTCCAGAGCTCTGGACCTCAGACTTGGCTGAAGCTTCACCTTCCAACAAGACAATGACCCTAAGCCACAGCTAAAATAACAAAGGAGCGGCTTCACAACAACTCTGTGCCCATTCCTGACCGACCCAGCATGAGCCCTGACCAAAACACAACTGAGCATCTCTGGAGAGACCTGAAGATGGCTCCACCAACGTTCATCATCCAACCTGACGGAACTGGAGAGGATCTGCAAGGAAGAACGGCCGAGGATCCCCAAATCCAGGGGTGAAAAACTTTTTGCATCATTCCCAAGAAGACTCATGGCTGTACTAGCTCAAAAGGTGCAAATACTCAATACTGAGCAAAGGCGCTGAATACTAATGACCATGTGATATTTCAGTTTTTCTTTTTTAATAAATTTGCAAAAATTTCTACATTTCTGTTTTTTCAGTCAAGATGGGGCACAGAGTGTACATTAATGAGAAAAAAATTAACGTATTTGAATTTATCAAATGGCTGCAATGAAACAAAGAGTGAGAAATTTAAAGGGGTCTGAATAATTTCCGTACCCGCTGTATACAGATAACTAAAAAAATAATGCATTGGTCAAGGGCAACATAAACTGGGAATAAAACAAGTCCCAAAATCATTGTTTGGCCTTAATGCCAAGTAAAGGAAAAGCCACTGCCTCACAGACCCACCAACATGCCGTTAGGAAGGTCCATTGGCCATCTTTTGCTGCATTTTATCCATGCCCTATATTTTTGATACAGTTTCTGATGGAAGTCTGCTGCCAGATGGCCTTGGGGGTTGCAGGGGCAACTCCTCTAGGTGCATTTTCTGCAACCACCTGCCCCCTAGCACACTCTATTATTGCCACAGCTGGAGAGGATGATGGAGGAACCAGGGGATGACGATCCCCTCTAGAACAGACAGAACCAGGACAATCTTTGTGAAAATGTCAATTTCCTGTGAGTTTGGGTGCATCTGGCTGGCCATCAGAGACACATTTTGGCCACCCCCGATGTCAGCTTCTCTCCAGGTCGGCCTCCTCCTGCCACAGGGCAAATAGAAGGGCGGTGCCAATCTGGCAAATACCAACTGCAAACTATGCCTTCATGCCCCACACCTTCATGAATGTGACCTCATCCCTAACAAAGATGGTATCTAGTCTTTGAGGAAGATCATCACGCTGCAGGGTGGTGCGATTGACATAGCATCAATGCTTAGTTCTATTTTCCAATAGGAACTAATACCCTATATCCTGTTTGAATAGCACCACCTTGCCTTTAGTGCATTGGTTGAGGAATTCATTAGCCTTAGGCCCATACAGCCAGTCCTGGGCAATGGCATCTGTATGCTAAATCTCTTCAACAAATAACATAGGAGAACGGGGTGGTTGATACCTTGCTGGATACTTGCTTGGAGGGGGTAGGGTTCCCCACATGGCATTACCCCACCTAAATACCTCCGGAGGTGGTGAGGGTGATCCACACAGCTGGGAAACATTGCCTTCTAGTTGCTCCTCTTCCTTGGGCTCCCCATAAAGGTCCTGAAGGTCTTGGGGAATGGGATCCAGTAGCTGAGACTACGACACAAGCTGCAACTGGAATGTATCTAGACATACTGTCAGATCATCTGCAGTCTGAGGTGTGCTGCTCCTGAGCTCGGATGCCAAAGGTTAAAAGTCACCTAACTCTTGGGACTCGCTCCTCAGGTTTGCGGCTTGCATAGGAACCCAGAACTGGATCCGCACCTCATTACAAATGATGTCCAAATTGGGAAGTGCGGTGGAGCTCCAGGTGACATAGGTCTAACTCTTCATCTCCTCTCCATGATTTCCTCTCGGTCTGGTTCTGCCAACTCATCTTCTGCCCCTGGGGTGGTTAGGTAGCTTTTATCATCCTCCAAGTCAAGGTCGCGGGTGGTCCATGAAGAAACGACTGCAGTGTGGAATCCAGACAGTGTACCTGCGTGCCACCAGGAGTGTAGAGGTAAGATGGCGAGAGACGATGTTAAAGTTTCACAGGTTTGGGTGTGTTTTGTTTGCTAAATGGCTCACCTCTTGGATTGAGTGCCATGATTCAGATCTGAGTAATCAGTACTGGAGTTGAATGTTTGTACACTAATGTTGAATAATGCCTAACTGCTAATTAACACCTGTACGTCAGGCCACAATGTGTATACACTGGCTTGCGGATATTTACCCTGTTTCCCCGAAAATAAGACAGTGTGTTATATTAATTTTTTCACCCAAAGATGTGCTAGGTCTTATTTTCAGGGAATATCTAATTTTTTTCATGAATAAGAATTCAAATTTATTGTTGAAAAAAAAATTAACATTTATTATATACTGTATAATAGTAGAGCAGGGACAGAGTGTATGGTAAGGCGGCATCAAGCCAGTAGGAGGAGCTCAGCACAGCAGGGACGTTATCGTGGCAGGCAATGGGATAACAGCAGACATCTGGTAGTAGGGGGCAACAGGGTTGGCGGCAGGCGATGGGCCTCTTGATGCTTTGCCTGTACATTTACGAGTGACGACCACAGAAGGGAACATCGGGGTTGGCGGCAGGTGACAGTTTTTATGTCCTGCATGCCGCTGCTCTACAATGGACGGTGAAGGTAGGGGACAACGGCGACAGGCTAAAAAGAATTACAGCTGCATGCCCTGATGTTCTGCTTGGCAGGCATGCTTCCAAACCAAACCTTTGCTAGATCTTACATCCGGGGGAGACCTTATATTTACCAATTCAACAAAAACTATACTAGGTCTTACTTTCAGAGAAAAAGGGTAATTGTAATTATTATTGAAGCATGACATGTTAGTATGAAAGATAATGTTGAAAATAAATAAGTTTATTCAGGTCACCAGTCACAACTAATTCATCTGGAATGGTGAATCAGACTACTGGGCACTGCAGGAATGCCAGGAGGACAGCTGCAATGGATATGCATTATACAAGAAATGCAACTCAATGTAATTCACTATGGAATTAATAGAACTATATCAATGAATACATATTATCATTAGTAGTATTATGAGTATTATGACATTAAATACTGTTTGCACATTTTTAAAAAGCAATAGCCATACTATGGGGTTTCATCATTGTGAACAGACCTATAAGGTCATGAATGTAAAGCATATAATGGTCATATGCTATTTTTATATGAATTGCTTTCACATAAGTGGAGAACAGATGGCCTTACACGCTGGTGACCCTCTGCAATATTAAAGGTTTGCGCTCCAATGAAAAAATATTTACAAAAAATTCACTTAAAAATATTAAGCTCTCTTAAACTGATGTTTTAAGGACATTGTAACCTGCCGAGACTTCCCTGCTGCTGCCACATCTGGCACTGTTTCTAAAGGTCAAAATACTTGCAAATTCCAGAGAATTCCTTAAAATTCTACAGCTTAACACAAGCCTGTGGACCCGATGCCTGGGGACACTCCTAATCATAGGTTACTTGATGTCCCCAGTGAATGGCTCTTCCGGCAAACGCTTTGACCCAAATAAACAGGTAAAGTTTTAGGGCCATTTTAAATTCAGAACTTTTTTTAGAACAAATTCGCATTCACTGACTTCTGGGGAAAGTGTTCGGGTTTCCGATCACTGAACCGAATCAGCCATGTTCTTGCCGAATTTGAAATTGGCGAACATGTTCGCGCAAAGTTTGCTCATCTCTTGTCATGAGTGGCTTGACACAAGAAATACAACAGTTGTAGTCCATGTCCTGGATACGTCTCTGTGTGGGGGCTCTTGATGCACAGACTCCACCAGCGTCCACTCCTTGTGAATCTCTCCCAAATTCTTGAATTGCCTTTTCTTCGGTTATCCCGGTTGCGTGTGCACCTTTTTCTACCACACTTTTTCCTTTCACTCAACTTTCCATTAATCTGCTGTGATACAACACAGCCAGCTTCTTTAGCAATGACCTTTTGTGGCTTACCCTCCTTGACATGTAAGTCTGGTCTTAGTGACTGAATATATCTATTTTACTGTAGATAAACTCTAGCAAATCCTTAATGTTTTTCAGATACTATAAACAGATGCAAAAATGAAACAGAATGAAACAATCATCACCTATTTCATCATAAAGGGAATATCCGATGTTCCTCAGCTCCAGGCTCCGATATTTGTTCTGGTTTTATTCATTTTTCTCATTGCTCTTGTCGGGAATATGAGTCTTCTTCTCCTGGTCTGCCTGGACTCCCATCTTCACACTCCCATGTATTTCTACCTTGCTAACTTGTCCATAGTGGACATGACGTCTTCCACAGTCACCCTACATAAGATCCTTTTAACATTCATCACAGGAGACAACACGGTGGTCTACCTGGCCTGTCTGGCACAGTTTTATGCTTATGCATCCTTATCGGGAAATGGACTTTTCATAATAACGGCCATGAGTTACGACCGGTATGTGGCTATTTGTAGGCCCTTAAAATACAACGTTATTATGAACTTTAGGATTTGTCTTCTGTTGGCCTCGTTTTGTTGGATATTTAGTTTCATGCAAGTGGTTCCTTATATCTGGATATTATCCTTGATCTCTTGTTATACCTCCAATGTGATTGACCACTTCTTCTGTGAACTTGTTCCCTTCCTAGATATAGCATGCAATTACAAGTCCACACTGGAGAGACTTTCCAATACACATGGACTGATCATTTATATAATTTTTCCATTTTTTCTCATCTCAACTTCTTATCTCTTTATCATTAGGGCCATAATGAAGATACGTTCCAGTATTGGCAGAAGAAAAGTCTTCTACACGTGTTCCTCACACCTTGGATTAATCGTGTTGCTCTACACATCTCTTATGTTTCAATACTTAGTACCTAGTAATGGTCCGGGCTCTAAAAAACTGGTTTCCTTGTTAAATATAGCAATTGTCCCTGGGCTTAATCCACTGATTTATAGTCTGAAGAATAAAGATGTCAAGGCCGCGTTTAGACGTAGACTGGGGAAGTGCAAAGCTGATATATTGTGAAGTGTAGATTAACTATTTCCTAAACTTGGAAATTGTAGGCTATTCTATTAGGGTGCCTTCACACTTGCGTTTGGAGCGCAGCGCACCGAACGCAGCCAAACGCTTGTGCACATGCGTTCCTATGTTTAACATGGGAACGCATGTGCCTGCGTATGGCTGCGTTTGGCCGCATTTGCGTACGGATACACATCATTTATGCGCCCTCCGACTGCACTCCAGATGCATCATGTTGCATTTTTTGTGCGTTCGTGGGCGCTTGTTTTATCCGCAAGCGCACAAAAAATGCATGGCTCTCAATGGATCCGCAGTGTGCTCCGCATGACAGCGCAAGCGAGCGCTGCGGATCACATTGAAATCTCTCCCGGTGGCCGCCGGTGATCAGTGGCGGCCACCGGAAGATCAGTCAGAGCCACAGCTGATCTCCTGCTGGTGTCAGCGGGGAGAAACAGCTGATCTGACGGCTGTTTAAACCTCCCGCGCCGACACCGAATGGGTGAGATCGGCGTAGGAGATTTGAAGCAGCAATCAGCTGTTTCTTATCTCCTGCACCGATATCACCCTATTCGGTGTCGGCGCGGGAGATTTAAACAGCCGTCAGATCAGCTGTTTCTTCAAATCTCCCGCACTGACACCGGCGGGAAATCAGCTGTGGCCGGGAGGAGGAGATCTCTGCCACTGATCTCCTCCTCCTGGCCGCCCCCGAGACAACTGATTGGCTGGCGGGCTGCATACTAATGTGAACGCATGCGGTGATTCTCCGCTGCGTTCACATAAGTATGTGCTGCGTTGCACTGCGCATGCAGACACAAACGCAAGTGTGAAGGCAGCCTTATTATGTTTTTGGTAAAACTCCATTCAAAATTTTCCACTTATTTGAAGCAAAATACACAAAACTGGTAGAGATTGTTACAGCTAATAACACAAGGAGCATCTGAGGTCTATGGGATTGAGTAGATTGTCCATAGTTAATTTTAAAAGAAATATAATTTGGCCAATATTCTTTATTTTTCTACCAAATCTTCTTATTTCCAAATAAGTGGCACCAGATACAGTCATGAGAATACCTTAATTACCCCGCTTTGAATATTATGGTTTTATTTATTTAGGAAAAAATAATTAAAAAAAACATCTTGTCCTTACAAAGTCCTGAAGTTAAGTAAATACAACCACAGATGAACAGCAAAACATGGCAAATTACTCCGTGTCATTATTTATTTACCAAACTCTAGGACACAATGCAGAAGCAGTGTGGGAAAAAATAAGTACACCCTTATCAATTGCTTGTAAAACCACTTTTAGCAGCAACAACTTAAAGTAATTGATTCCTATTATAGGAGGGGTGGGGAGTGGTGGGATGGGGCTGTTGCTAGTGTTACTATTAGAGATGAGCGAACCTTTTGGGGTTCGGTTTAGGCTAGGGTCACACATAGCAATCCGTTTTTGAAAGTGCTTTCCATGACCAATCCGTTTTTTTGGGTGCTTTTTGAGCCTCCTGTGCCCCTGAACGGTTTTTGGACTTAGTAATTTTTTGCCAAAAAATGCTAGAAAAAACGGATCCGTTTTTAAGGCACCAAAAAAAACGGATCCATTTTTCCATAGGGCCCCATGTTAAAAAAAACAGATCCATCTTAAATGACACCCAAAAGCATTCCCAACAACGTTTTTGGCTAAAAAACGCTCCTAGCAATGATCTTGGGTGCAGTAAAAAATGGATAGGGTGTTCATTACATATAATCCGTTTTTCCATCGGTTTTTGGACTTAGAAAAGAAAATGCAAAAGCTGATGGCAAAAACGGGCCAAGGGCTTATGTGTGACCCTAGCCTTAGTTTGGTTCGCTGAACCTTCTGAAGTTCGCCAAACAGTTCAGCCAGCAGGTCACAGAACCTCCCAAACCCCATTGGTTTCAATGGGAGGCAAAACCAAAGGTGTAGAAAACATCTTCAGGAGAGCTCAAAAGCTGCCAAAGTAGCTCAAATTAAGGGCACATAACAAGAAAGTGGCATATATTCCCCAGAGTTAAAATTAACATTTTTTATCATGGCACACTATGGATGCCTGGCCCAACATTTCAAGATTCAACATTGATCAGGAACAGGTGCATGAGGGACAGGAATAGGCATAGTGCTCAGTGAGCTCTGCTTAATTCAGGAAACCCACAACAAAGAGACTCCAAGAAGAGTCTCCACATTTCAAACAATTATGGCCAGACATCACAAAAATGGCATCAATTGACCCAGAATAAAAATTGTAGAATGGCAAGATCAATGCAGCACACTGAAAAGTCATCATCGCCAAGTCGGCCTAGTCTGCGACAGGGGTGGAAAGGTCCTAGAAGATCCATTACTTGTTCATCTTGATGAAAGTTAGGGGCTCTGCACTTTCAGGAGACAGCTGGATACATTTATCCATAAGGACACCACCCACAGCACTGAAGAAACGTTCTGAAAAAATGCTGATTGCTGGGTATGACAAAACCTCAAAGGCGTGATTGGCAAGCTCAGGCAATGCCCCCAAAATGTAAAAGGATCCAAGTGTGGCGCCCCGCAACGAGTGCGTCACAGGAGGGTATTGCAGCCACACATGCAGCCACAATATCCTCTGACTCAGCAATGATCCAGTTAACTTAGAGATCCAACCCAACATGCAACACCTAGAACAGGGGACCAATCATAGGTCCTGGTGGGTGGAGTGTTAGGGTAGTGTAGTGGAACATACAATAATCTAGAGGAGAACAGAGAGGAATCTAGAACCTGACAAGAGCAGACTAGAACTTGGAGAGGAGCGGGGGCTCCGCACCCCGTGCGGGCCCCTGGGCCGTCACCGGTCGGGTGTCAGCACCTGAGGCCTTAACCACCGGGATTGGGCATTTCTACACGGGTTCCCAAAAGACTCCCGTGCCCACAACTCACAGCCGGTTCACTGGTACCGAAGCTGGCAGCAGTTCACCTCTGCCACGCGAACCAGAAGAGTGGAGGATCAGCTTTACAGGAGCACCCCACCACCAGCCAGTTTCCAGTCGTCTAACCAGCGGTGTACCCACTGAGGGACCCAAGGCTCCCCAAAGCATCCAGAACATACATCATGGATAGGGCATTGAAGCAGCCTCCCCGTACCCGACCTGGTATTCCTGGGCGACGCTGGCAAAAGAAACTAAGTAGGTAGAATGGAGGAACACTGCGGATCTCTGAGGGACACCGTCACTGCTGAGTCCAACCGGTCTACTACTCAACCACTGTATACCATGTACAGCCTGCTGGTTACAGTAAAGAACCGTTATAGAGACTTTCTGTGTCTGTGCTTCCTTATGAACTATCCGTCCGCACAACAAGGTAACCGCAGCTGCCGCACAACATCTTGAGCAGCTCCAGCCCCCGGGGATCACCGCTCAGCCTGTGGGGAGCGTAACATCTTGCTGCTGTCCATCCCCCGGGGGTTCCGCAGCGTCGGTAGCCCTTACCGAATCTACTCATAGGTGGCGTCACGAATAAAACAAATTAAACCCCTTTTAATCTGTTCCACAAAGACGTCTTCACTTTTGATCTGCACTACACCGGGCCCCACTACCGGCAGGCGCGGTCCACCCGTGACAAGGAGGGAAGAAGAATCGCCTGTCTAAACCGGAGTCAGCCGGCCGCGGTGAGTCAGAAAATGGCGTCATGAACAGGATACGAGCAGGCCCGTTACCCAACGGGTATATTGTGCTTAAACTGGACTTTATTGTCTACAAATTGGACTTTGTTCGTCCCTAAAAGAACTTTCCCGCCTTTTCACCATTGGGCCAAGATGGCGCCCAAGATGGCGTTCCCGCCACAAGAAGCCGCCACGTGCAAGCCCAGGAGTGAGTCAACCCCCCCTCATCGTGGGAGGGCTAAAGACAAAAGGCGCCAAACTCGTTGTCCGCCCTGATTGCTCGAATCAACCATGGGGGCGGACCCCAAAGACTTTTCCCACCATTGGACTACAAAAGCCCAGAGGAAATGGGAGTGTCACAGACAGTCAGACAGACTTCTTCACCAGCTCTACCAGAACGTCTTACCGGTTGAACGGGTGTGGTTTCCCTCCAAGAAGAGAATGGCCAGCACGAGACTCCAAGACCTAATGCGAGAGGTCGAGGCGGAGGCCAGAGCAGCCATAGGCCAACCGGGTCCGGATCCTGCCCTTACCATAGACGGCAGCCCCGACTTCTGGCTAGAGGCTCTACAAGACCTCCGGGTGCGACTACTTGAGACAGTGGAATGGACGATTCGCAGCTGGAGCGCGACCCTAGGCAGAAGACTCCATCATGCGATGCAGCAGAGCCGACCGGGTACAGCTTCTCCAAGCCCAGACGACATCGCCAGCTTTTCAACAGCCTCACCGTCGCCCACCACCTGTCCTGCTTCGTCACCGGAGCCAATAGACTGTATCATTCCCGTGAGGACCACAGCTCGACCCGTTCCAGCGAACGATACCGCAGCCGATCCCGTTCCAGAGCCGGAGCTTCCAATATGCTCCCACGAAGAAGCTGACATCTACCTGGTTCCACCTGCGGAACCCGCGACTAGTTTCCACATTACCGAGACTGTCGCCTGTTTCTCCCCTGAACCGGAGGCCTCCTCTGCAAATACAGAGGCCTACCTGGTGACCGGGATTGAAACACCACTTCCCGCTGCTACAGAAGAAGAGGCAGGCAGCCTGGAAGTCCTGCACAACGACCCAGACGAGAACTTTGCAGCACAGCCACCCACCGATCCAGAGGATTCCATCCCATCGTCTTCGCCAGCCGAGCAGCCCGACGTAGTCATCGAGGAGGTCGAGGAGGATGACGAGGAGACCTACAGTCCAGCTGAGGATCTCTACACCGGGTTCGCCTGGGGAGACACAAGGAACCCTTCTGCCAGGCGATCAGCTCGGGTGCACTGGTCGGGTGCCGCCGCAACAGTATCTTCTCCGGTTCCGTTGAACCGGGCTCCACTCCAGACTGCCCAACAAGCTCGAGCGGTTCAACAACCAGCACGCCGTAGTGACTTTATCCACACGCCGCATCACTCCGACGAAGAGGTACGTCGTATCCGGAGAGACGAGTGGCACACTCGACTGCAAGCCAACATGCAGGCTCGCGCCGAGGCCCCCCGCCAATCTCCATTGCCTGAGCAATTCCGAAAAACCGGGTGGGTAAGCACATTTAACTTGTCCACCGGGTGGGGATTCGTAAGGGAGGAGGGTGTGAGTACCGAAGTGTTTGTGGGGCGCCGTGATGTGGAATCGCACCTACCGCGAGGCCATCCAAGCCGAGACTTGTATAGAGGGGACATAGTAACCTATGAGCGCCATATATGCCGTGATGGGTGGTTCGCTATACGAGTCCGGAACACTGCCATCCATCAGTGACTTAAGTGTTGTTTGAACTTTGCTATTAAAAGAGACTTCTTCCTGTTTGCACCGTAACACCGCGACTTGGCGGCTACAGCCTGAACTTTTATTCTAAGGACAGCCGACCGCCCCCCGGGTCCGCGCAATGTGTTAACCTGTTTATTTACCTTTTTCACTTTTATGCATACAATGACCTGTCATTAATAAAAGTGTATTACCTGTTATAAAATATAAAAACCTCTGTAATGTGAGTAGTGTGACGCTTGGGGACAAGCGTATTCAACCAAGGGGGAGTGTGGCGCCCCGCAACGAGTGCGTCACAGGAGGGTATTGCAGCCACACATGCAGCCACAATATCCTCTGACTCAGCAATGATCCAGTTAACTTAGAGATCCAACCCAACATGCAACACCTAGAACAGGGGACCAATCATAGGTCCTGGTGGGTGGAGTGTTAGGGTAGTGTAGTGGAACATACAATAATCTAGAGGAGAACAGAGAGGAATCTAGAACCTGACAAGAGCAGACTAGAACTTGGAGAGGAGCGGGGGCTCCGCACCCCGTGCGGGCCCCTGGGCCGTCACCGGTCGGGTGTCACCACCTGAGGCCTTAACCACCGGGATTGGGCATTTCTACACGGGTTCCCAAAAGACTCCCACAACTCACAGCCGGTTCACTGGTACCGAAGCTGGCAGCAGTTCACCTCTGCCACGCGAACCAGAAGAGTGGAGGATCAGCTTTACAGGAGCACCCCACCACCAGCCAGTTTCCAGTCATCTAACCAGCGGTGTACCCACTGAGGGACCCAAGGCTCCCCAAAGCATCCAGAACGTACATCATGGATAGGGCATTGAAGCAGCCTCCCCGTACCCGACCTGGTATTCCTGGGCGACGCTGGCAAAAGAAACTAAGTAGGTAGAATGGAGGAACACTGCGGATCTCTGAGGGACACCGTCACTGCTGAGTCCAACCGGTCTACTACTCAACCACTGTATACCATGTACAGCCTGCTGGTTACAGTAAAGAACCGTTATAGAGACTTTCTGTGTCTGTGCTTCCTTATGAACTATCCGTCCGCACAACAAGGTAACCGCAGCTGCCGCACAACATCTTGAGCAGCTCCAGCCCCCGGGGATCACCGCTCAGCCTGTGGGGAGCGTAACATCTTGCTGCTGTCCATCCCCCGGGGGTTCCGCAGCGTCGGTAGCCCTTACCGAATCTACTCATAGGTGGCGTCACGAATAAAACAAATTAAACCCCTTTTAATCTGTTCCACAAAGACGTCTTCACTTTTGATCTGCACTACACCGGGCCCCACTACCGGCAGGCGCGGTCCACCCGTGACAAGGAGGGAAGAAGAATCGCCTGTCTAAACCGGAGTCAGCCGGCCGCGGTGAGTCACAACCCCACCTGATGACATGGATATTGAGCTCTATATGCTCCTGCATCATCCTCTCCAGTTGGTCACTTTTTGCCAGACTTGCACTCATTTCGACCAGTGGACGGGATGGTTAAAAAACTTGGTCAAATGATCCCCAGAAATTGTTTCTGATGGCTACATTGCTGCTGCTAATGTTTCTACATTGACGACTAGATGTTCCCTGTGTTGGAAGTGTAGATCTGTGATGCGTACTGTCAGGTCAGCCACCAGCACCTGTCATACCCGGGTAGATGCCGGGGCCCTCAAAAAGTGAGAGGGCCCACTTGTTGTCTGTGAGGGAAGGAGTGAAGAGACCTGATCACACACAGCTGTCCTCTCTCCCTCTCTTCTTTCCTGCCCTGCACTGATCTAGGTGATCGGTACACAGCAGGAGAAGAAGCTTACCGAGAGCTGAATGGAGGATGAAGGACCTTCCAGTTCCAGTCATGTAACTGATCATATGACTGGAATTAAGGCCCTTAATGGTACTGCTGCTGCTTAAGTTCTGCAGCCTCCTGAAGCTCCCAGTGGCTCCTCTCCTGCTTGGCACCGATGTGGTAATGTATAGATTGTGTGTGTGTGCGTATCTGTATGTGCATGCACTGTCCATGTAGAAGAACTGTGTGTATGTGTGTGTGTATGTGTGTTTCTACGTGCATGTATTGGCAATGTAGCAGAGCTGTGTGTTTTTGTATGTGCATGTAGCAGAGCTGTGTGTGTATCTGTGTATGTACATGTAGTGTCCATGTAGCAGAGCTGTGTGTGTCTGTATGTGTATGTAAGCAGAGCTGTGTGTGTATTTGTATGTTCATGTAGCAGAGCTGTGTCTGTAGTGTACATGTATTGGACATGTATCAGAGCTGTGTGTGTAGTGTCAATGTAGAAGAGCTGTGTGTGTCTGTATGTGCATGTATTGGGCATGTAGCAGAGCGTTGTGTGTAGTGTGAATACACTGGTCATGTAGCAGAGCTGTGTGTATCTGTATGTTCATGTAGCAGCGCTCTGTGTGTAGTGTACATGTATTGGGCATGTAGAAGAGCATTGTGTGTATCTGTATGTTCATGTAGCAGAGCTCTGTGTGCAGTGTGCATGTATTGGGCATGAAGCAGAGCTGTGTGTGTATCAAAATGTTCATGTTGGAGCTGTGTGTGTAGTGTGCATATATTGGGCATGTAGATGTGTATGTAGTGTAGATGTATTGGGCATGTATCACAGCTGTGTGTGTAGTGTCAATGTAGAAGAGCTGTGTGTGTCTGTATGTGCATGTATTGGGCATGTAGCAGAGCGTTGTGTGTAGTGTGAATACACTGGTCATGTAGCAGAGCTGTGTGTGTATCTGTATGTTCATGTAGCAGCGCTCTGTGTGTAGTGTACATGTATTGGGCATGTAGAAGAGCATTGTGTGTATCTGTATGTTCATGTAGCAGAGCTCTGTGTGCAGTGTGCATGTATTGGGCATGTAGCAGAGCTGTGTGTGTATCAAAATGTTCATGTTGGAGCTGTGTGTGTAGTGTGCATATATTTGGCATGTAGATGTGTATGTAGTGTAGATGTATTGGACATGTATCACAGCTGTGTGTGTAGTGTGAATGTGGAGGAGCTGTGTGTGTCTGTATGTGCATGCATTGGGCATGTAACAGCTGTGTGTGTATCTGTATGTTCATGTAGCAGAGCACTGTGTATAGTGTGCATGTATTGGGCATGTAGCAGAGCTCTGTGTGTGTATCTGTATGTTCATGTAGCAGAGCTGTGTGTGTAGTGTGGATATATTGGACATGTAGCAGAGCTGTGTATGTAGTGTGCATGTAGCAGAGCTGTGTGTATCTGTATGTGCATGTATTGGGCTTGTAGCAGAGCTTTGTGTGTGTAGCGAGCACGTTGCAGAGCTGTAAGTCTGGTGTGCATGTGGCAGAGCTGTGTGTGTATCTGTGTATGTACATGTAGTGTCCATGTAGCAGAGCTGTGTGTGTCTGTATGTGTACGTAAGCAGAGCTGTGTGTGTATTTGTATGTTCATGCAGCAGGGCTGTGTCTGTAGTGTACATATATTGGGCATGTATCAGAGCTGTGTGTGTAGTGTCAATGTAGCAGAGCTGTGTGTGTCTGTATGTACATGTATTGGGCAAGTAGCAGAGCGTTGTGTGTAGTGTGAATGCATTGGTCATGTAGCAGAGCTGTGTGTGTATCTGTATGTTCATATAGCAGAACTCTGTGTGTAGTGTACATGTATTGGGCATGTAGAAGAGCATTGTGTGTGTATCTGTATGTTCATGTAGCAAAGCTCTGTGTGCAGTGTGCATGTATTGGGCATGTAGCAGAGCTGTGTGTGTATCTGTATGTTCATGTTAGAGATGTTTGTGTAGTGTGCATATATTGGGCATGTAGTTGTGTGTGTAGTGTGGATGTATTGGGCATGTACCAGAGCTGTGTGTGTAGTGTGTATATAGCAGAGCTGTGTGTGTCTGTATGTGCATGCATTGGGCATGTAACAGCTGTGTATGTATCTGTATGTTCATATAGCAGAGCACTGTGTGTAGTGTGCATGTATTGGGCATGTAGCAGAGCTCTGTGTGTATGTACCTGTATGTTCATGTAGAAGAGATGTGTGTGTAGTGTGGATATATTGGACATGTAGCAGTGCTGTGTGTGTATGTGCATGTAACAGAGCTGTGTGTGTCTGTATGTGCATGTATTGGGCATGTAGCAGAGCTGTGTGTGTGTAATGAGCACGTTGCAGAGCTGTAAGTCTGGTGTGCATGTGGCAGAGCTGTGTGTTTCTATTTGTGCATGTAGCAGAGCCATTGAAGTCTATGAGTATATAGCAGAACTGTGTGTGTCTAATAAAGTTTTCAGAAAAACACTAACTATAGATTGGGGGTGTATTTGGTGTACTCACCAGCTTAAAAATGCGGAGTGCGCATGTGTCGCCCCACTATTCAGTGCGCCACTACAGGGGTACTGCACCCAGATAAGTGTGTGGTGTCACGGTCACCAGAGGATGGTAATGTTAAACCTGAGGCCCTCATCCCTGCATTCATACACTTAAGGTCCTGTCACACGCGTCAATGTCGTCAGCGATCTGATCGCTGACGACATTGACGGCTGATCGCTGGTGAGCTGTCACACAGACAGACTCACCAGCGCTCAGTGGACCAGTGACATCATGGAAACGATTTAAATATCGTTTCCACGATGTCCTGCTCCCGCTGCCAGCCTGCTGGAAGCGGGAGCAGCCTGGTCTCCAAGGTACACTGCGGGTAACTAGGCAGCGCGCGCTGCCTAGATACCCGACGTGTACCTTAGTTACCAGCCTCCTCCGCTCACCGGGTGAGCGGAGGAGGCTGGTAACTAAGGTACACGTCGGGTATCTAGGCAGCGCGCGCTGCCTAGTTACCCGCAGTGTACCTTGGATACCAGCTCCCAGCGCTTGTGAGAGGCGCTGGGAGCTGGAATATCGCTCGCTCCCGGTGTCACACGCAGCGATGCTGCGTGTCCACCGGGCGACAATCGCCAGGTTTTAGGACTGATTCTAAAACCTGGCGATCATCAACCAGCGATTTATCGCTGGTTGATGCAGTATGTCACACGCATCAATATCGCTGCAACGTCACGTGCAGCCGATATCGTGCAGGCGATATTGACGCGTGTGACAGGCCCTTTAGAGCTAGGGGACCAATTGGCTAAACCCGTTACAATGGTAACTGGTCCCGGTGGGAGGAGCTAAAGTGGAGAGAAAAGAACAGGAAGAACAGACAGTTAGTCAGTCAGAGGAGTAAACAACCATGAGGAAAGTTGAGGAGAGAGGACCCTGCGGGGCTCGCAGTGGAGGGTGCCAGTAAAGGAAGGCAACCCAGACAGAAGGGGGATCCCTGGCTTGTGCAAGCCCCGTGCCGGACTGCACTGATAACCAGTCTGGGAGGGAACCAAGTTCAAAGCGGAGAACCGGCTCCGAGTGCGGTGCAGGAAAGTTCAACTCTGAGCTGTCAAACCGGAGGGTCACAGTCCTTCATATAGCCATGACCCACTCCAATGCACGTCCCCACCAGGATCTTCATCCAGGGTTTGAGCCCCTTAGAGAGAAGGGTAAACTCTAACAGACTCGTGGGCCTGGAAGTAAGAGGGCGCTCTTACTAAGTAGGGCAGCTCATGGTAGTAAGGAGAGCGCAGTGAGAGAGAAGGACAGAGGAAGAAACCTGAGGGAACATCATTGGGGGCCACAGAGAGACTTTGCATCCTTTGGTGACTACCCGGCCAGCTGTGTACTTTTTGAAATGCTTGAGAAGTCACCAGTAAATACCCGTGCAGAGCAAAAAGGTCTCCCGTGTTTTATTTGTACTATGACATCAGGTTCTTCACTACCCTGAGGACCCTGCTCAACCTGTTGGGAGCGACTTCATCTGGCTGCCTACCCATCGTCCCCAGTGGTCTGCTGGCAGCGCTGGTGTCATCACCAGACACCGCAGGAGGCATCACAAATGAACTTTTATTTTACTAGACCCCTTTTTGAGCGACCACCATGGCCCTGGCACCGGCTACCGTTGACAGCACCCATAAATAACGTCCGTGATCCAAGTACCCTGGCCCTGGGGCGGGTCCCGCATATTCTGGAGATGGCTAGTCCATCCAATACATCCCCACACTGCGCAGGACCGGAAATGACGGGCTGCGGCGTCATCCCTGGAAAAAGACAGATTTCAAACTCCAAGAGGAGGAGAGGCCACTTGATACTGTGCTTGCCATCAAGTGCAGCAAATTCTCTTTCTGCTCCTCATCTAGCTGTGCTGCTGTTCTGGTGCCTTTGGATTGGATGAGCCAGTGTTTGGTTAGTACAGATTTCAGTAACATAGTAGTGTGGCACCCCTGCGGACTTGCGGTCACAGAAGGTGATGCAGCTAGGACAGGTAAGCTAGTCACCCCACTCCGTGTCAGGCAAGGGATAGAGCGGCAGCTAGGTGGAGGTTGGAGTGCGAGAGAAAAAAACAGGAAAGGGGTGGTGGAACTAGACTAAAACCCTAAGAACACTAAGTTGGGGTGGCTTACCCAGGAAGACACAGAGAGCACTGGTTCATGTTCCTAGCGTGAGTGAGTAGGTGAGGAACAGAACCCCCAAGCCGAGACACCCCGAGAGCCAAAGTGTAACACCGTAAAGGAAGAACGTGGACCCAGCGGCCTGTGCCACCGTAAGGCCGGTCCGGCTCCCTGGCCGAGTACTGAAGGAGAGAAGAAGGGTTCCACGGTGGGTCCCGATGAGTCAGGACACCGGGAGGACCAGGCCGACACCAGGATACCGGCCCTGTAGATGTGGTTGGCAGCTATATGCCCCAGCCACAAATTAACCGGTGAGGTGAAGGGACTTTATGCCCGGAACCCAACCCCCTGCACACAAAGGAAAGACCGTCATATAGAACTAGGATTCCCGGACGGGAATTTCCACAGAAAGTCTGCCACAGCTGGCCCAGAGTAGATGCGAGGGAAGGAACAAGAGGCCCGAAAGGACTAGAAAGGGGGTGCCCCTAGTGAACTGTCCTGGCTGCAGAACCAGAGACCGGGGCCGATTGTGCACTGTATGTAACAGGAACTGTACCAATCAGAGCAAAAGTGCCCGGACAGACTCAGAACTGTGTGTGAGAGACTCTCCTTTGCATGGCAGTGACAAGTACCCGCCTGCAGAACAGCACACTGCCTACTGCAAGCCGTCAGGGAAGACTGCCGAAAGAGGATAAGTGCAGAGGCCAGACGGCCCATTCCATACACCTGCTCTGGGGAACACCAAGCCCTACCTGTGGAGGGCTCACCATCCCGGCTGCCGCCTTCATCATCGGTCGCCAGAGGTCTGGACGGCAGCTGTGGCTTTACTAGCCACAAACCGTGGGTGGTGTCATGACCTACTTCAAAACTTTATTTCCCCATTTTCTTTACCCCCCTGTTATTGCCGCACCTGGGCATAAGGAGCCGGGTCACGTTGCCGTGACATTCCCCCGCAAGCTGAAGAAAGGGCCCAGTTCCGAGTACCCCTGCCCCAGGGTGCGACAGTAGCACCTATCCCACATATACCGCCAACACCAAGTCTACTCCCCTTTCCACTATGACGTCAGGATTTTCCTCCCGTGTTTAATGCACACAGATTTAGCAACAACTTGTTTGAGGCCAACAAAAAGCCTTTTAGGGGAAACACAAAATTTGCCAATTACTTGTTTGAGGCCAAAAAACCCTTTTTAGAGGAAATGTAGCAGAAATTAGTGTGTTTTGCTGGATATTGCTGTGGATCATTATCAAGGTAAAACCACGCAGCTGGGGGTGGCAGCCCATAGCTAGCTGCTTTATCTGCACTGATATTTAAAAATACAGGGGACACCTTTGCAATGTTTTTTAATTATTTATTTTTACACTCCCTATGATGGCAGGTTCATTGCCAATGGCATGCAATCAGAGACATTAGCACAATGGGTGGGGGTGCTACAGCTATTCACAGGCGCTGTGACAGAGAATGGTCATCTGTAGAGATGAGCGAGTATGCTTGTCACTACTCAGTACTCGCACGGATATCTCGGTACTCGGGGTACTACCTGAGTACTGTCTTTCACTAAGGGGGAATGTGGCACCCCTGGGTAAAAGTGCCACAGTGTCATCACTGCCCCCGGGTAATGGTGTCACCAGAGAGCAACAAAGGGTATTCTCATCAGGCAACACACACACAACACTAACACCTCCAGGCCAGAAGGAGGAGACCAAGCCTGGGTTCAAGGTGAGCTCCCCTATATATATTATCTTCTGGGGAAGAGAAAGTTAGTGCAGTTCCAGAGAGGACTGTGAAGAGGACCTGAGTGTAAAGGAGCAGTGCTAAGCTCATCACAGAGTCCACTGATTAGTTCCAGGCCTAAGGCTAGGGTCTGAGGAAAGGAGAAGTAGGAACACACTTGGGAGGCTGAGCAACTCCGTGCTCACTCCAGAGGAAAGGCGCACAGAACGAACACTGGAGTCCAAGACTGTGCAGGGTCACACATCCCGGTAGTCAATACTGGACGGTGGGGGTTCCAGATTTCCAGCCACACTGTACCCACAGACACAGCAATGGAGACAAAGAGTTCAGAGACACTGACACTCGGGAACAGGGTAAAGTAAAGGACTCGAGTTGCCTTTCATACCGGTATCTCACAGGACAAGACAGGGCTGGCAGCCAAGCTTAAACAGCAGCAGGAGCCAAATTGCAAGCGCAGTAAGGGAGCCAAAGATCCGGTCGGGTGAGAATAATCCCAAGTTGCTCTCAAGATTCGGTGAACAGCTTTTACCATCTGCTCCAGCAAAGAACTGAGAAAACTACAAAACAGTGAGTCTGCCTATTTCTTTTTCTGACTATTTACACTGCCCCGGGGATTGGCTTTACCTGTGGAGAGCCGTCCAATCCCAGCTGCCATCCATCATCCCTGGAGGTTCTGCAGCAGCGGTGGTTCCCGCTGACCACACACCACAGGTTGCATCATGACAAACTCCCCTGTATATAACCCCTTTTTCAACTGAAATCCAGGGCACGGAACCGGATCACGACCTCCGTGACTTCCCCCAGAGACAGCAGCAGCTGGGTCTGATCCCGAGTACCCCATCGTCCTGGGGGCGCCTCACATGCCTCTTTATGGTACATGGCCTTGGTACATAGCATCCCATGCTGGTACCCAGTTATGTATGGCCCCCATCTTGATACATGATGCCCCCATCGTGGTACAGTACATTGCCCTCATCTTGGTATACAGTCCCAATCATACTGCACACTTAAAAAAATGATCATACTTACCCTGCCTCTGCTCCTACCCCTTCCATTCTCCAACATTTGGGAGGGCAGCTCAAAGAACTGTATAATCCCTCCCGTGGGTGTGATGACCAACTACGACGAACAACGGCAACACCCACGAAGATAGGGAGGAAAGAAAAAAACGTGACGAAGAGCCAATAAGGTGGCAGGAGGTCGTGGGTAAGCGAGATCCCGGCAATGGCGGAGTGTTGGATGGAAAGTGTGGACTCCTCCAGTTCCCCAGAGGCCAGCCAACAGTTGGAAGTGGATTTTGACTCCCTGGAAAAGAAGGTAGATGCGCTTGGCCACCGGCTGAGTATCGGAGAGGAGGTGGAGCCCAGTACTGGAGCAGGTATGCCAGCTGCCCCCCTGCCCGACGATTATCTCCTAGACCCAAGAGACTTTTCTACCCCCTTAGCCCTGCTACGGCAGCTGCCAGCCTGGCCTGAAAGGAAACCCGAGCCCCCGTACAGGGCTTAGCTGAACCCCTGACCCCAGAGCCGCCGTTGGTGGGAAAACCCAGGAGAGGACATAATGGGATTCTCGGGGGAGGTGGTAGCGGGCCAGGAACAAGTGGAGGTCCTCACCCAGGAGAAGTATAGAAATCGGTGGAGCTCCCGGTGGGAGGCAGGAGAGGAGGAGAGGCGGGCTCAAGAGAAGGCAAGGCTAGAGAGGACCATCCAGGCTAAGGCCCCATGCCGGGAGGGTATTGTCACTGCGTTCCGTGACGGGAGGGGATGGGGGTTAATCCAGGATCCAGCAGAGTTGTGTTTGTGTACCAGACGGACGTAAAGTCCCACCTGCCTTATGTCACCCGGGAAGGGATTTGAAACCTGGGGACAGGGTCACCTTTGTACACCAGGAGGGAGAGCATGGACCCTACGCCCTCTGTTTCCATCGAGTGTGGCCAGGGGAAGAACCATTGCCAGCCCTCGTTCCGGAGCCAGTAGAGACACGGGATCGAGGAACTCAGATCCTGATGCTGGAATTCTCGCCACCAGTCTCATCTGTGACTCGTTGCAGCAGTAATGCCCGGACAGGCAACAAATTTGTCATTGAACACTGCTTACCCTTTGCTCCCCCCAGCTTTCCATATAGTGTTTTTCCCCTTGATTAATAACGAACATTGAGGTTATGGATTATGATTAACCCGGACTAGAATTGTATATAGTTAGCGCACTACAGTGTGCTCCCTCTTGGTTTTATTGTACACTTTCTTGATGTGTATATGAACGTTTTACACTTGAGAGGACAATTGCACTTGTGACCGCAACACTGAAAAACTCACTGGCTTGGCCAAAGTATCGGTCAGTTTAGTCCCTGTTGCAACACCCACGACTTGCAAGCAGGTTTTTCTTGTGGTGGGTTCCTGAAGACTAAGAGACAATGGACAATCGCTGAACTCTTTTTTACTTTTTTCTACTTTTCCATAACCTACCCATAGTATGAGTAAGCTGGTTTTTGTTACATAACTTTCAAGTCACACACCTCCCATGCAAGGAAGAAAAATTATACTTGTAAACTTTTATTGTTATTGTTATATGCATAAAAAAAATGTTTGAGCTTTGTGTAACACCGAACCAGGTCCTAGCACGCAGACGTGCTATCCTTTGCTCAGGGGGAGTGTGGCGCCTCTATGGACCAGTCGCCACTAGATAGCGCAGCAGACGGGATTGGTAAGTCAGTCTCACCACATAAACACCCAACACATTCCTGATCCCAAGTCCAGCAATGGGATAGTGGGAGGAGCCAGGTGGAGGGTGGAGACCTAGAGAAGAAACCGGTTAGGGGAGGTTATAAAAGAACACAGACAAACACAACAGCTAGCTAGTTCAGAGGAGTAGTAGAGAGAAGTAGAGACCATTCCAGACCCGTCCAGACCAGAAGTCCAGTCAGAGGAGAGAACACCACCAGACAGGACTAAGAGAACAAGGACCCGGTGTCCTGCGCCACTATGAGGCTAGCCCGGGTCCAGGGCTGTGAACAGAGGTGCAAGTGTGGCGCTCCACTGGTCAGTAGGGGTACTGCACAAATAACTGAGTGTGCGGTATTCCTGTCATTGGGGAGTGTAAAGTCAACCTGAGGCTCTTATCCCAGCATCCCTACACCTAACATAGGGGAGCAATTGGCTAACATTTACCAGGGTAACCAGTCCCGGTGGGAGGAGCGTTAGGGTAGAGGGAGCGAGAAAAGCAGACAGAGATAGAACGATCTAGTCAGCTCGAGTCTGAGGAGAGAAGCAAGGAACAAGTCCTAGAGAGACACCACAAGGAGGGCGCCCGAAAAGGAGTGGCAACTCAGATGGAAGGAGGAGACCCAGTGCTGGACCTTACCACTGTCCAGGGGAATACTGGTCCACAAAAGGGTACCGGTTCCGAGTCACGGTGCAGGCGAGTCTAACCCTGAGCCATCAATACCAGTGAGTCGTAGGTCTGCCAAGCAGTCCCCGACTACGTCCAGAACGTGCAGCCCCACCAGGAGCACCAAACCGGATTGAGAAGAAGGGTAATCTCATAGCACTCAGTGGGCCTGGTAGACAAGAGGGTTGTGCAGAACAGTGCAAGGATAGTGAGGAGGTGCAAGACAGAACACAAAGGGACAGTGAATGTAGTTGTAGTTGAAGAAGCACTCTGGGAGCCTCAAAGAGACTTTATTCCCCCAGTGACTTCCCGACCAGCTACCCGCTAATGACTGGGTAACTGTGTACCTGAACTGACGTGAACTGTTGCCAGTAAAGTACCCGTACAGAGTCATCAAGCCTCTGATGTCTTATTCCGTTAATCTAGGAAGTAGCTGCTACCACAAGATCAGCTCAGCAGCATCACTGCCCCTAGGACCCTTCTCCACCTGTGGGGAGCTGTATCACCCAAGCTGCCTGTCCATCATCCCTGGAGGGCTGAAGCAGTGCCGGTGCCTTCACCAGATACCACAGGTGGCGTAACAAGACTTTATTATTTCTTTATTTTTATTATTATTTTTCCCTTTTTACCAAGTGACCCTAGGGTACATGTTCGGGAAGGCCACCAGTGACATTCCCTTACAGTAAACGCCCAGGTACCGAGTTCCCAAAGACCCCTGGGCAGGTCACAAGACAGAGGGACTCGAAGGTGTGCTCGAGTCAGCAGAGACACCAAGGGACTGAGCCGCAAACAGAGTGCCAGTTCTGCTGAAGTGGCAGGGAAGCTTTATGCCCCAACCACTAACCCCAGTGGGGTGTGGGGTCTTTATGTCCCGAGACCCAATCTCCGGTGCAGTGAAAGGTGCCGTTGTATTAGGACTAGGGGACCCGGAAAGTCACCCAATGAAAGCCTGTGACAGCTGGACTGTAGTTAGCATGCACAACAGACCGAAAAGGCCCAAAGAGACATGAAATGGGGAGTCGCAGATAAACCATCCTGGCTGCTGAAACCACACCGGAGCCGCTGCTAAACTGTTGTGAGCTGTACTAATTGGCGAGAAAGGAGAGTAAAACCGGGTTAAAGCTTGATACTGTTTGAGACTGTGTTTCTTGTGCCTGAGAGGAGACAGACTGATTTGGTGAATCGGCGGTGAGAGAGTACCTGTGTCTGCGAATCCTGCACCCACTGCACTACACTTATTAAACGGCTGCCCGGGGACCAGCCCTACCCGTGGAGGGCTCAACATCCTTGCTGCTACCATCCTTTATCCCCAGAGGTCCTGATGGCAGCAGTGGCTACCCATAGTCGCGTACCATAGGTGGGGTCACGTAACATCCCAAAAACTGTTTTCCCCTTTTATTGACCTCCCGGGACCACGGAGCTGGGTCACAACACCGTGACATCCCGCAGCTCCCAGACGACGATGAGAGGGCCTGGTTCAGAGTACCCCATTACCCTGGTGGGCGACTCAAATATTCATTCACTTAATGAGCTGGTACACAAGATCATGTGTCGAGGCCCAGGGTGTGGGGTACTGGTGTGTCAGGCAGCAAAGGGGTTAACTGTGTCACGGGGAACGGTGTCCGCGCCTGATCCCATGTCCTGGGGGACTATTCTTTCGAAAAAGGGTTATATTTACAGGGGATTATTTACAGAGTTTGTCGTCGTGACGCCACCTGTAGTTTCAGGTGATTTGCACCAGCGCCGCCGCAGTCCGCCGGAGGTTGATGGTATCGCAGTTTGGATGGTGTAGTCCCCCACAGGTAGGACTGGAACCTCCGGGGCAGCGTTCCTGTAGAGAAATAAGTTCATGCAAAACAAAAGCAGGCTGAGTCCAAAGTCACTGTTCCTCCGGGTACTTTACTGGCAATTGTATTAGTCGCATACAAAAGTTACAGTGCAGTATTCCTGATGGTGTGAGGACAGGTAGCTGGACGGGTGGCTGCAGGCAGATCTTAGGTGGTGTGGTGGACCCTTGGTGTGTGCCTTCGTATTCTATTCTTGTATATTCCTTTCCTGCTTCCCAGTGGTGGTGAAGTCTGGTTCCATAAAGCTAACCTGACCTACTGCATCCTCTCTCCTTTGCTTCCGTTGGGTTACCCTCTGCTGGCTGACCACCGAACCATGAAGCAGTGCCTGGTACCCTCTTTCGGTCGCTCAGGTGAGAAGTGTAGACTCCACGGATCTCTGGATTTTCTGTGGCCCTAAAGTATCCCACAGGTCGGGCTCCGGTGCCCAGTAAGCTTTCAGGACTGAAACTCCTCAAGCTCTTCCTACTCCCTTCTGGCTGTCTACTCCTGGGAGGCTTCCTTTCTCTCAGCTAGCCTGTCTCAGACGCCCCTTGTCTGATCCAGACTCACTGTCTGACTGACTTGTTCCCCCTAGAGGTGGTTTTATTCACTCCCGGGTGACCTAGTGTGGGAGTGTTGGTTAATGGGTACCACCTACCATCCTATGATCCATCTGCAGCTGGAGTATCTGCACCTCCTTTACGGGTGCAGTACCCCTCTGTGACGCCTGCATAGCTGGGCACCACACATGCCTCTGTTGCAGCCTATGCCTGCCTCCTATGACCCTCTATGCCCCCAAATTCAACATAGCGTACAGTACTGCATTTCAAACGTCTTACCAATTACAATATGCTACAATAAGAAGGTGCAACAGATACAGTACAGTACAGCATTTGAATGCCTGGCATCCTTGTCATTTCCGGTTGTGCAACATCTGTTATTCCTGGTTCACAAGTCAGATTTCTGCTCACATGTTGAAGAACAGTAGCTCGTATCTTGAAAAATGGGCGTGTTGGTGTACTCTTTTGTGAAGGTTTGGCTGCTTTTTTTTAAAAAAATTTTAAGTAGTTAAAAAAAATCAGAGATTTGGGAAAAAAAATGTTGCTTGTGTCACCATTTTTCAAGAGCCACAAAATGGTTATTTTTTGGGATCTTGGGCCATGTGATGGTTATTTTTTGGGCACTTAGCTGATGTTTTTACTGATACCAATGTCTGTCCGCTATTTCATCTTTCTTTTCTGCTCGATTTCTAAAAACTGAACATGGACAAAGCAGAATTCATCATCTCTCCCCCATCTCACTCTACCACTCCACCAGACCTATACATCAAAGGCAATGGCTACTCCCGTTCTCCAGTCCCGCATGCTCGGTGCCTTGGGGTGATCCTAGACTCTGTCCTTTCTTTCAAGCCACATATCCAACCACCTCCTGCCAACTCCATTTCAAAAATATTTCCTGGGCTATATATTCCTTGACCAAGAAACTGCAAAAACACTCGTGTATGCTCTCATTATCTCCTGCCTTGACTACTGCAACCTCTTGTTCTTTGGCCTCCCATCTATTACTCTTGCACTATTTCCAGGCCTTTCCCCTTTGGCAATCTTTTTATTGCATTCCCATTGCCTAGAGGCTCCAGTTCAAGATGCTAAACATGACCTACAAAGCCATTCACAATCTGTCTCCACCAAACATGGTGACATGGTCTCCTGGTACATGCCTGCACTTAACCGCTGATCCTCTCAAAAACCCTTCTCTATTCCCCTCTTATCTTTTCTTTCCATAACCGCATACTAGATTTCTCATGTACATCTCCCATACTCTGCAACTCCCTGCCCCAAAACATCAGACTCTACCATGGAAACCTTCAAAAGGAACCTGAAGACCCACCTCATCCGACAAGCCTACAACCTGCAGTGACCCTCAGTCCCCCAAACCACTGTACAACCAGCGCTATCCTCACCTACTGTATCCTCACCCATCCCTTATAGACTATGAGCCCTCGTGGGCAGGGTCCTCTTCTCATCTACTGTATCCTCACCCATCCCTTGTAGACTGTGAGCCCTCACAGGCAGGGTCATCTCTCTTCCTGTACCTGTCTGTACCTTGCATTGTTCATAATTATTGTACTTGTCTATGTATACCCCTCCTCACATGTAAAGTGCCATGGAATAAATGGCACTATTATAATAAATCATAATAACACAGTGTTTTGATTGCCTCTTATGACATTTTATTATAATGATGGCCCAAAAAACTTTAATTCTAACATTTTTTTCTCATCACATTGTTTACTGATTGGTTTAATTTACTTTACATTATGATAGATTGGATGTGATAGCTGTACTCATAAAAGGTTCCTTTTAATTTCAGGATTATGCAGCCACTCTAACATGGATTTTCACAGTGGGAACACCCACCTCATTAGGTCTAAGAAACGTATTCAATATTGTATGCAATTGAATTGTGAAATCTGTTAACAAATCCACTTTTGGGTAAAGCTGCTGGTAAAGCTGATAAACTGTGTTCTGCCTAGTGCAGGCTCCGAGGGGGTGGAGCATGACAGATTCTCTTAGTGACCTTTGAACCATTGTGTCATGCTCCACCCCCGCAGAGTCTGCACTATGCAGAACACAGATTATTAGTTTTGTATTATTATTATAAATTCCTATTTCTATCAGAAAAAAACATAAAATGACTAAGTTGATTAATGGAATAAGCTACATATATAACTATGCCGCCCAATTCGTTTATGTCCAATGAGTTTATATTAGTCATATAATCAAATTCACATACGGTAATATTGACTTTTTTCAATTAAATCATTAAGGACATGCAACAACACAAACGCTCATCTAATGCACAAAAAAAGCAAAACACAAAGGTGTAGAAAGAATAATGAGTCCCAATTTCACAGAAAATAGCAAAGGGATTAATTAGTAGGAAAGGCAGGAGGTATAAAGCAGAACAGATCAAAGGTCTTATATGACATTGCATGTAATTGCATGTGGTAAGTGATTCAATTACTGTATCTGGTCCTATGTTAGGGGGGGCTTACACTATGGCAGCTCATGCTAATACTTGTATATAATATCCCATTAACAGCTCTTAATGGTCCTAAACATGCAGCGATAGCAAGGAATGATTCCACGTGGAATTTTGCATTAAAAGGGAAAATAACTACAATGAAAAGAACTAAAAAGAAAATAGAATTTGGATGGATATATTTTATTGAGAATTCGTTTAAAAAAATGAATCAATATGCCTTAATGCAGTGTTCCTTAACTTTGGTCTTCTCGTACCACTCATAAATTTCCTTCACTGGTCTCAAACTTACCAACGAACGGGGCTGCATTTTGCTTGACCCTTAAGCCTCGTGCACACGTTGAGTGTTTGGTGAGTTTTTTTACCTCAGGATTTGTAGCCAAAACCAGGAGTGGAGCAATCAGAGGAAAGGTATAATAGAAACACGTCACCACCTCTGTATTTATCACCCACTGCTGGTTTTGGCTACAAATCCTGAGGTAAAAACTCACTCAACATGGCCTCAAGCTATGTTCTCATGATTAGTATTTGGTGAGTTGTTTACCTCAGGATTGTAGCCAAAACCAGGAATGGGTGATAATACAGAAGTGGTGACGTGTTTCTATTATACTTTTCCTTTGATTGCTCCTCTCCTGGTTTTGTCTACAAATCCTGAGGTAAAAACACCAATTACGGTACTCAATGTGTGCACATGGTCATATTTTGTGAGAAGCTGCCTGGGGCCACCATAGTGGAGCAGAGAAGTTTCAGCAGGTAAGTAATATTTATTTTATTTGTGAAGGTGGATATTAAATCATGTTTCTAATGATTTTTACTACTTGGAAAATTCTATACTGTACACATTGATTTACTCTGTGAACTAAGACATCATAGTACATAGCAGTTGTGAGCAAGTTTATATTGTTATTGATGAAAAATATTTGAAATGGCAGATGCAGGGATTCCATGCATTGGAGCGAGTTAGGTATATCATTTTAAGGTCATGTGCATATGTTGAGTATTTAGTGAGTTTTTTTACCTCAGGATTTGTGTGTATGAAAAAAAGTAGTTTTCCTGAGGTGGTATTCCCACATGAAGAAGGAGACAGTTCATTCGAGAAGTGCATTGTGGTTTTAATATGTTTTATTAAATAACTTTTTTTTTTTCATTTTCCAAATGTGATTAGTAGCACCCAGTAAACCGCTTTTTTTCATATACACGTTTCTCAAACATCCTCCTACTAATTGAAGGTATCTAATTCAACAGCTGCCATCTTTGTTTGAAGACCTAAGGGCCACTTTACACACACCAACTTATCTGTCCAACTTCTGAACAACTTACTGGTTGCAGTGAAATCATGGACACATTGCTCCATTTTGTGGCTGTGTACAAATGGAACAATGTGTCCATAATTTCACTGCAACCAGTAAGTTGTTCAGAAGTTGGACAGATAAGTTGGTGTGAGTAAAGTGGCCATAACTCTCCGGTGGGCTGCCGGGCTTCGGTAACCAAGTGGTACTCTCCTGAACCCTGGTCCAGTGTTGTTACGGGGCACACTATTACAGCAAATAAGGCATCCGGCCAAAGATTTGTTTCTACACTCTGTGGGCAACCAATGGGCTGACAGGTTTTCAGTGTCTACATTGCTGCAGGATCCATCTTTGATGCGCCATACCAGAGCATGTGCAGCTCCCACCACCACCTGTATCTTTGTCCAGGATATCTTCCGATGTCTCTATCTTAAACCCTTTCCAGCATTGTGCCTGTCCTGTACAACCACACGGGTGAGTGACATTGCTTCCAACCTATTCGTGGACTCCACAGGGCTTTACGGTCCTGGTTGAGGGGATGAGAGGGAGAGAGGCGCAGATCTAAGTGTAGATACAATAAAGTTCAAGTGTGATCTAAAAGAAAACTCCTCACCTTTTGAATGTCTTGTATCGCATATGTCAGTAGGGTGCAGGAGTGGAGCTGGATCCTCCTGGTTTGCAGCTACGTGCCGGACACTCAGAACCTCCAGCCGTGATCCAAACCGGATGTTTTTTCCTGAATATTGCCTCCAACCTGTACTTCATCTTCCGTCTGATGCACACAGTAGCGCTTTGTTTCTTAAGTTTACCTCAAGATTTGTAGCCAAAATCAGTAGAGGAACAATAAGAGGAGAAGTATAATAGAAACATGTCACCACTTCTGTATTTATCACCCACTCCTGGTTTGGGCTACAAATCCTGAGTTAAAAAACTCACCAAATACTCAGTGTGGGCACGTTACCTCAGGTGATGAGATATTGGTGAGTTTTTTTACCTCAGGATTTGTAACCAAAACCAGCAGTGGGTGATAAATACAGAAGTGGTGAATTGTTTCTATCATACTTTTCCTCTCATTGTTGAACTCCTGGTTTTGGATACAAATCCCGAGGTCAAAAGCTCACCAATTACTCAACATGTGCATGTGGCCTTATTATGTGAGTTTGGCTTAGGCAACCATGCTGGGTTTTAACAGGTAAGTAATATTTATTTCATTTGTATTAATAATATGTGTTTAATTGTATTATTTCGAGGCTTAATCATGACACTTGACCTTTAAGCCACGTGCACACGTTGAGTATTTGGGGAGTTTTTTACCTCAGGATTTGTAGCCAAAACCAGGATTGGAAGAATCGGAGGAAAAGTATAATAGAAACATATCACCACTTCTGTATTTACCACCCACTCTGGATTTGGCTACAAATCCTGAGGTAGAAAACTCACCAAATACTAAGCAGTCAGGTGATGTCCTATTAGGCCACGTGAACACATGGAGTATTTAGTGAGTTTTTAGCCTCAGGATTTGTAACCAAAATCAGCAGTGGGTGATGAATACAGAAGTGGTGACATGTTTCTATTATACTTTTCCTCTGATTGTTCCTCTCCTGGTTTTGGCTACAAATTCTTAGGTAAAAAACTTACCAAATAGTGTGTGCATGTGGCTTAAGCAGTCAGGTGATGTCGTACTAGGCCATGTGCGCACATGGAGTATTTGATGAGTTTTTTACCTCAGGATTTGTAGCCAAAACCAGGAACAATCAGAGGTAAAGTATAATAGAAACATGTCACCACTTCTCTATTTATCACCCACTGCTGGTTTGAGCTACAAATCCTGAGGTAAAAAACTCACCAAATACTCAACGTGTGCATGAGGCCTAATGGTTCCACTAGTTTAAGCCCGACTCATTGCAGTTTCACAGATAAGAAGCATGTTACAGATGGAAAATGGACTATTTTGTGAATAATTACATAATTTGGACTCAGGTCTGTTTGGATTTTTGTATATTTTTCATCTATAGGAATGGGGAGCCACTGGAGAGAATAGTGAGGGGGCTGCATGGAGGCATGGACTCCAACCCCACCCCCCTTCAGGGTTTAGTTACATCTCTAACTTTGGTTTAGACTAGTTAGGATAGTTGGTTAGGTTAGAAGACCGTATTTATTAGTATGGTGTAGAGTAGAATTAGGTAGTTCAGGAAATTATGTTTTTTGTGTTTTTGTGATGTTTATGACATGCCCACTCCAGGGCCGTGGGGTACTCATTACCGGGCCAGTTCTTACAGTTCTTTTGGCGGATGTCAAGGTGGACACCTGTTCCATGACCCTGGCGGTGTCAACTAAAAGTTCAGTCTCAGATTACAGGTATAAAAAGAAAAGGGGTATACGTGACGCCACCTGCGGTGTGCAGCTATGTGTGACTGTCGCTGCTTCATAACCTCTGGGGTTTGATGACTGGCAGTTTCGATGGTTTCGCTCCCCGCAGGCTGAGCAGCTTCCCAGGGCAGTGAGTAGTACAGTCAGTTCAGGGTAATTGGCCGGTGTTCATTGGTCATCAGCACCTCTTATATTCATGCGGCCTTTGCAGTTGTTGATCGCCACTAAGAAAAGTCCCAAACACGTCTGTTGGAGTTCTGTACCTTTACTGTAATGTTTCAACAAGGCCGCCGGGTGTTTCCCCTTGCCAATCTCCGGTTTCACCGGTCTCTCTAGAACTGAGACAGTGTCATCAAGACCCCCTTAGGTGTTCCTTGTTCCTACGGGTGTTTTTTTCTCTGGTGGTACTCTCAGCACTCTTAATTTGTCTCGCCTCTCCTCTCAGCACCTCCACACACAGTACTCAGGTTCCGAGAGCCACGGGTGCTCAGCTGTACTGCTTCCTGGCACTGCTCCCTAGTTCGGCTACCTTCTCTAAGTTGTGTCGGGTGTTCGGCCGCAGCTCCCATTAGGAACTCGAGGCCTCCGGTTTTAACGGTTCGGGCATACAGCATCCGCACCATGTTCAGGGCCGGTTTCCTGTATCATCCACCAGCCTCTCTGTTCTCTCACCAAATATGGTTGTAAGGGGATCTACATCTCGTTCTGTACCCCGAGGGCTCTGTTCTTCCTCCACACCCATTGGTCATTCCCTCCCGGGCGAGCGTGACCTTGCTCCAGCCCACAGGAGCTAACACCTCCAACATCCTACTCCTTTGCTGTTCTCCTCCCGACTAACTAACTCTACACTTCCTCATTCCCCCTAGTTGAGACTGGGTCCTCCCCACGGAGTCCACCCACCGTCCCATCCCGGGGACCTAAGTGTGTGTGGTGTGTGTGGTGCGGGTCTCAACTTCACCATCCAGGTACATGGAGAACAGGAGTACTACACTCCCACTATGGGAAGAGTGCACTACCCCCGGTGGGGATGTGAAACATTAAATTAGGAGAATAGGGTGGTGGAAGTCAGAGAAACACAGACTTTATATTCAATCCAATTTGAAGGTCTAATTTGTCATATTTGTGATGGGCCCCCAGGTCGTGAGGTACTCAGAAGCCGGGTCGCTGCTGCGGCTGGGGAATCATGTGTTGTGACCCGGTCCTGTGGCCTAGGCATCAGTTAAAAAAGGGATGCTTACAGGGAGGTTGTCGTGACACCACCCGTGGTATGTGGTCAGTGGGGGACCACCGCTGCTGCAGAACCTCTGTCGATGATGGATAGCAGCTGGGATAGGATAGGACGGCTCTCCACGGGTAAAGCCAATCCCCAGGGCAGTGTGGAAAGTCTATGTACAGGGTGCAGGGCAACGGGCGCAAGTAACAAGCAGACTCACTGTTTTGTAGTTCTCTCAGTCCTTTACTTGAGGAGATGGTAAAAGCTGTCCACAGAGTCTTGAGAGCAACTTGGGGTTCTTCTCACCTACCCGGGGCTTTTGGCTCCCTTACTGCACTTGTACTTTGGCTCCTGCAGTTGCATAGGCTAGGCTGCTGGCCCTAGCTCTTCCTGCGTGGTACCAGTATGACAGGCAACTCGAGTCCTTCACTTTCTCTACCCTGTTCCCGAGTGTCAGTATTGCTGGAATCTATACGCTGCTGTGTCTCTGGTACAGCGTAGCTGGAGAATTTGGAATCCCCACTTTCTGGTGTTGACTGCCGAGATGTGTGACCTTGCACAGTCTTGGACACTGGTGTCCGTTCTTTGTGCCTTTCTTCTGGGGAGAGTATGGAGTTGCTCAGCCACCCAGGTATGTTCCTTCCTCCTTTCCTCAGACCCTAGCCTTAGGCCTGGTGTTAGTCAGTGGACCTTGGGACAAGCTTAGCACATCTCCTTTACACCCAGGTCTTCTTCACAGTCCTCCCAGAAACTGAACTGACTGCTGCTCCCCAGACCAGAATATATAGGGGAGCTCACCCTGAACCCTGGCTTGGTCTCCCCCTTCTGGCTTGGAGGTATTGGTGTTGTGTGTGTGTTGCCTGATGAGAATACTCTTTGTTGCGCTCTGGTGACACCATTACCCGGGGGCAGTGATGACACTGTGGCACTTTGACCCAGGATTGCCACATTTGCTTTTCAGGTGTAAGACTGGTTTGGATATTAGGCCACTCTTTTCTATATTGGGCCAAGAAGAGGGCTTCGGCAAGGAGTTAGGCTAGGGTCACACTTGGGAGGTTGCATCCATTTACAGGATGCATTAATGGATCCAGTTTTTGCCTTGACATTTTTATGGCATGTTTTTTCATTTTTAGCGCAAGCGTTAAAACATGTGTTAACGCATGGTACATATTTGTACCATGCGTTAACGCATGCATTTCCCATAGACTCCCATGTGAAAAAAAATGCATGCATTTTTGAAAAAGCACCAAAAAATGTTGCAGACCATGTTTTTATCGCAACTAGCAAAAACGCCTTGCGTCAAACGCATTGCACTTTTGCATGTGTTTTTTGCATTGGAGTCTATACACATTTACACATGTAAAAAATGCATCCGTTTAGCGGATGCATGACTCAAGTGTGACCCTAGCCTTGCTCAACAAATTTATCATTGGATCTTGCAAAGGTTGCGGTTTATGGGTATAGTAACAGAGGGATGACATGGGATGCATTGTGTTTTACTGTCCACAGGCTTTAATTGTCATTGCCTCATCCGGATTTGATTATTTTGCACTTGGTGGGATATGATATAGGGAAAGTATGCACTTTGGATTTCATTTGGCACATCAGGACAGACTTGAAGGTGGTGAAGGTGATGTGCCAGATGCCTTTTTGTTTTTTCCAATATTGTTCCTCGCTTGGTGTGGCAGTCTGAGAATCTCCTGTTTGTTGAAACGATTTGTAAAAAGATTAATCGGACCATCAAAAAATTCATGCCAGTAGTTAGTGTTTTTTTGTTTCATCATAGGGACTTGGAGGGTTTCCTTCACTGTCTCTAGCGGCGAGATGGAATTCATCTTATTAACATAGGCTTAGATATATTTAATTTAGAAGAAAGAGAACGGCACTCACCGGTTGTTTCTTTGTGGAGTTGAAGCGCAACTGCTTGAAACGGTTAACCATCGTCTGACTCTGCACCCCCTCCCTCCCTGCACCCTGTAACTCCAACATGGAATAAACTCCACAAAGAAACAACCGGTGAGTGCCGCTCTCTTTCTTTTAAAATGTCATCAGGATCTTGTGCTTCGAGCTGAGCAACACCGTGTATTTGCCATAGACCACAGCAGTGGGTGGTGTACAGACCCTAAAGGTACCTTTACACGCCACTACAACAGGATGGATACAACTCGCTACAGGCTACGATTGTAGCTTGCGTCGTCAATATAGACCGTAGTAGCGGCGTGTGAAGACGGTAGGAGGCAACCGGCAACAGATACATCTGTTTCCGAGCACTGCTCTGAAACAGGTGGCTACAAAGCCGATTGCAGCAAGCTGTATCGGCGTGTAAAGAAGGAACAGAAGGGTTGTTTCTACACAATGCTATGTAGCTGGGGCGTGACACAGGCTCCGGGTTACCGCGCCCCCTTTAGCGATCATTGGAGGAAGCTCCTGCGTTGCGATTGGTTGTCGCTGCACAGGGCGGCATATTTAAGGAGCTGACCAGTCACACTACACAATTGCTCGAGCGTCATGTATTAATCAGCCTCCTGCGATGCCTGCCCAATCATGATGTTCTTGCTTTGTCCTATCAGTGTACGGACGTCTCGTACTCCACAATTGTGGCACGCCTATGTGCTGTCCCTGCTGCACCAGGTCCTCCCATATTAGCTGGTTGTAGCGGTGTGTAAATGAGGTAAGGTAAGCTACAGATGGCTACTTGAGACACCCGGCGATGTATCTAGCTGTACATGTAACGTAGCGTAGCGCACCTTGTGGCGGCGTGTAAAGGTGGTGCGTTTCCCGTTTGTAACCGTTTGGGCGTGCTCGTGCACGTGAAGTAGCGGGTTGTATCCATCCTGTTGTAGCGGCGTGTAAAGGTACCTTTACTGTACGGACTGACTGGTGCCCGGATTCCTTCTACCTTCAACTATATTTAATTTAGGTTTACAGTCGATAGTGGAGAGATGGCTGGGGGGGTTTGTGGGGATCTCACCGTAGTCGGTGTGGCTGTTCAGGGATAATTTTTGTAATAAAATTCTGGTAATTGTACAGTTTAGTTTATGTCACTAATATTGGATGGATGTTTTCCCATCTAGTTTGGTTATATATATTCATTCTTAGTAGTTGTAAATATGTAACCCTGTCAAACTAGGTGTCATTGATTTATTTACGATGGGTTTTGGTTTGGGTGGCAGGTGTGGGGCCTGTGTCTCCATGTATGAAGCTCCAGGGATATAAAAGTTAGGGTTAGGCAAAAAATAAAGAAGGTACCATTACACGGCTCAACAACATTTCCGCCATCGTTCAAAAGTGACTTCTGAAACGATGTTGAAACGACATCGTTAGTGCGTCGTTGCGTGTAAATGAACAATTCAACAAAGATAGTTGGTCAAGTCAGAGTTGACAGGTTTTACAACATGTTGGAAAACCTGTCAACTTCAACTCAACCAACCTGCTGCATCGTCCTGTGTGACACCGCGATAACGATGTCACGGACTACTTCGCCCATTCACAGCAATGAGCAGGAATCGTTCACAGTGTTTGCGAATGATACCTGCTCACAACATTGTTGGTGAGTTGTCCCCGATATCTAGACGTGTGACATCTAACCAACGATGTTGAACAGCTGCCAAGAAATGCTGCGTGCGCACGAGATCATTACCGACATTGCAACAAAGTCATGCCGTGTAACCGTACCTTTAGACTGCAAGATGAAGTTGGAAGAATACAGTATTCTTCTCATTCTGGACATGATTTATAGCAGAGAATTCGCCCTGATATAACAATACATGTTTATTGTTTTTGTCTTGGATGTGGCTATGCATGATTTATTTAGATATCGTTTATGTATTATTTATTTTAAATAAGTATTTTCGCTACTAACACTGAGTGCACCTGAGATCTATGGGGTTGAGTATGTCATCTATAGTTAATTCCACTAGAAACATAATTTGGTCAGGATTCATTTTCTTTCTACTGTCTTTTTATTTCCATATAGGTGCACCAAATAGGCCAGAGACATGAAATGCATGTAAGATACTCACACAAATCTCGCATGCCTCACCCGGCTTTCCGGACAGGAAAAACATATGCACCTGTCCAGAGAGCCGGTGGCCATTCCAGGTGAGTCATGCGAGACTCATGCAAATATCTCTTATGCACCTTGCTCTGTGTATCTCTGGCCATACAGTCATGAGAAAAACTGAGTACAACTCTTGGAATATTATGGTTTTATGTATCAAGAAATAACAATAAAAAAAACTTGGTCCTTAAATATATGTATATAACCAGTTTACATAGAGGTTCATGACATACATCTGACACTAGTGACTGAATATATATAAATATTTATTCACTTATATAGCGCTGTAAATTCCATAGCATTTTACATACATCAGTAATACTGCCCCATGTTGGGGCTCACAATCTAAACATCTTTTCAGTATGTATTTGAAAATGTGGGCGGAAACCGGAGGAAATCCAAGCAAACTGGGAGAGAACATACAAACTCCTTGCAGATGTTGTCCTTGGTGGGGTTTGAACCCACTACCCCAGTGCTGCCAGACTGCAGTGCTAATCACTGAGCCACCATACAGTACTAACTAGTGAGCCACCGTACAGTGCTAACCACTGAGCCACCATATACAGTGCTAACCACTGAGCCATCATACAGTGCTAACCACTGAGCCACCATATACAGTGCTAACCACTGAGCCCCCATACAGTGCTAACCACTGAGCCACCGTACAGTGCTAACCACTGAGCCATCATACAGTGCTAACCACTGAGACACCATACAGTACTAACTAGTGAGCCACCATACAGTGCTAACCACTGAGCCAACATACAGTGCTAACCACTGAGCTACCATATACAGTGCTAACCACTGAGCCATCATACAGTGCTAACCACTGAGACACCATATACAGTGCTAACCACTGAGCCACCATACAGTGCTAACCACTGAGCCACCGTACAGTGCTAACAACTGAGCCAACATACAGTGCTAACCACTGAGCCACCATACAGTGCTTACCACTGAGCCACCATACAGTGCTAACCACTGATCCACCATACAGTGCTAACCACTGAGCCACCATACAGTGCTAACCACTGAGCCACCATACAGTGCTAACCACTGAGCCACCCTACAGTGCTAACCACTGAGCCACCATATACAGTGCTAACCACTGAGCCACCATACAGTGCTAACCACTGAGCCACCGTATACAGTGCTAACCACTGAGCCACCATATACAGTGCTAACCACTGAGCCACCATACAGTGCTAACCACTGAGTCACCATACAGTGCTAACCACTGAGCCACCGTATACAGTGCTAACCACTGAGCCACCATACAGTGCTAACCACTGAGCCACCGTATACAGTGCTAACCACTGAGCCACCGTATACAGTGCTAACCACTGAGCCACCATACAGTGCTAACCACTGAGTCACCATACAGTGCTAACCACTGAGCCACCATATACAGTGCTAACCACTGAGCCACCATATACAGTGCTAACCACTGAGCCACCATATACAGTGCTAACCACTGAGCCACTATATACAGTGCTAACTACTGAGCCACCATATACAGTGCTAACCACTGAGCCACCGTATACAGTGCTAACCACTGAGCCACCATACAGTGCTAACCACTGAGTCACCATACAGTGCTAACCACTGAGCCACCATGCTGCCCAATATCTATTTTACTTCATGTAATGAAAGTATAACAAATTCTAAATGTTTTTATGAACTATAAACAGATGCAGAAATGAAGCAAAATCAAACAATCATCACATATTTCATCTTAAATGGAATATCCAATGTTCCTGAGATCCAGGCACTGATATTTCTTCTGGTTTTACTTATTTATCTCATTGCTCTTGTTGGAAATTTGAGTCTTCTTCTGCTGGTCTGCCTGGACTCCCATCTTCACACTCCCATGTATTTCTTCTTGGCCAACCTGTCCGTTGTGGACATGACATCTTCCACAGCTACGCTACATAAGATCCTTCTAACCTTCATCACCAGAGACAACACGGTGGTCTACCTGGCCTGTCTGGTGCAGTTTTATGCACATGCTTCTTTATCAGGACATGGACTCTTCATACTGACGGCCATGAGCTATGACCGGTATGTGGCTATTTGTAGGCCGTTAAATTATAATATTATTATGAACTTTAGGATTTGTCTTCTGTTGGCCTCGTTTTGTTGGATATTTGGTTTCATGCAAGTCATTCCTTTTATAGTGATGATAACAATGATCTCTTGTTATTCCTCTAATGTGATTGACCACTTCTTCTGTGACCTTGGCCCCTTCTTAGAAAATGCTTGCAGTGACACATCCATACTGCAGAATATTTCTAACATACAAGGACCGACCTTTTATATAGTTGTTCCATTTTTTCTCATTTCAACTTCTTATCTTTTCATCTTTAGGACCATAATGAAGATAACTTCCAATATTGGTAGAAGAAAAGTCTTCTACACGTGCTCCTCACACCTCACATTAATTGTGTTGCTCTACACAACTCTCATCTTTCAATACTTAGTACCTAGTAATATTCCGGGCACCAAGAAACTGGTTTCCTTGTTTAATACAGCGATCGTCCCTGTGCTCAATCCACTGATTTATAGTCTGAAGAATAAAGATGTCAAGGCCGCATTTAGACGTAGACTGGGGAAGTGTAGACCTGATATTTTGTGAAACGTAGCTTAAGCTATCCTCTGTGCGCAGCGCGCATACTATACCTAATGTAGGTATAGTATGTGCGCTGTCTGAAGTCCAGCAGGCTTATACAGTAGATCTATGGGCTGCGCAGTACCATAGATCTACTGTAAATGCCTGCAGGACCCTGGACAGCGCACATACTATACCTACATTAGGTATAGTATGCGCGCTGCGCACAGAGGAGCTGGCGGCTTCATTCATAAAAGTGTAAAGTAGCTGACAGGAGCCGGCTACTGTACATCAGGAATTACATCATTATATACCCACCTGAGTGGGTGGTATGTCTCTAGGGGGGTGGGCACCCCCTAGAGACATTATAGCCACATTTATTAATAAAATTTCATCTTTTAGAACACTGATAACAGTTTGCTCATCAGGATGAGCAAACTATTTGGTAACCAGATTGCTCCGGATTACACATCCAGAGCAATCCGGTTACCGGATTGCAGCTTCAGCAATCCAGTTAAGGGATTGCGGCTTGTCTGAAGCCAATTGCGTTCACCGCATCCGAATCTGGATGCGGTGAACGCAATTTCTGTAATAAATGTGACCCTAGCCTATGCGAGCATACTGATTGTTGGTTATCACAACTGAGCCAGGTGAGACACATACACTCACAGGCGAATTATCTTATCTAAACGATAGGACCCATTTGCGTCTTTTATGTCTCCTCTTTTAATGTAGACAGCGAGAGCCTGGCTGTTTAACCCCCTAAATGATCATGATCAATAGTGATGACAGCATTTAGAAGATTGAGAGAGGGATTGGGCTCCATCACTTACCCGATTAGGACCCCCTGTAACGTGATCACTGGGGCCTGACGGTTGCCATTACAGTGGGTTTTAAAATAATGACCCCTTTATCTATCACCTGTGTGGTCTATTAGACCATGCAAAGAGTATGGTCTAACAGTGTCCTGCCAGTGTTACACTGACAGGTCTAATGCATTGCCATGTTTGTGCATTGCAATACATTAGACCAGTGATAAGACTAAAAATCATTAAAAGTCCAATAAAGTAATTTTATTACTTTACCACAGTGAATGCCATTAAAAAGACTCCGATAAAACAATTGCTGAATTTCTGTTTTATACTCATTCTGCCACCCAAAAATCTGAAGAAAATGTGATAAAAAATGGTATGTGCCCGAAATGGTACCGATAAAAACATCACCTCATCCCAAAAATAGCAATGCCTTGATGATTCTGTAGAAAAATGATAGTTCTCTAAATATGGCAATGCACAAACATTTTTAAATAATTTTTGTAGGGTGTGACAGTAGCCAAACATAAAAACCCGATACAAATCTGGAATCAGTACAATCACACCGACCCAAAGAATAAAATTACAAAAAAGGGGGGTGACAAGAGGCGCAATAGTGCCCTATCACTAGTGACACTCTTTGTGTGAGTATATCAATAGGTGTACACTCACCTGGTCCAGTTATGTGACCCACAACTGGTTTGTAAGCATTCGGTTTATAGCTGCTGCCGGACCTCCACCAGCCACTCGTACGTGGAAAAACGCTCCTATATAGGGAAGATGGTGTGTCACGGTCCGCGCTGCTGCCTCAATGGAATCACAAGGAATGGATGTCTCCAAGAAGTCACAACATGCAAAAAATCTAAATAGATGGTTGCGCCACACTGCAAATTTAGGGGTATAAATTCCCGTTACACTGTACGTATCACTCACCTAAGTTGGTTGTGCCCTCTGCACAACTAGATTAGCCGCAAGTAGGTGAGATTTTTTATGCAGGATCCCTGTCTTCATCTATTGCCTGTCTCCCCTTTTCACCCCGGTCTGTGCTCCGTCTCTCACACGTGCACCGTCCCGTGCACGTGCAGGGGCCAGGTTTCTGTTTTCTTCAACAAGGTCCTCTCCCAGAGCTGCTCGTACCACTCTCCCCAAAGGGAGAAAGGAACGTAATGCAATAATAAATGTGGTATATAGAAATGAGCGCTAGGGATAATGGAACAAGCCGAACGCTTTTGTAGACATTACCTATAGGTTTATTACAATAAACACAGTACAGGTCCTTCTCCCACAACGCGTTTCGACGCTACATGCATCTTCCTTGAGGAAGACGCATGTAGCGTCGAAACGCGCTGTGGGAGAAGGACCTGTACTGTGTTTATCGTAATAAACCTATAGGTAATGTCTACAAAAGCGTTCGGCTTGTTCCATTATCCCTAGCGCTCATTTCTATATACCACATTTATTATTGCATTACGTTCCAAGAAGTCACAAGGAAGGCAAGGTTCCAAAGTAATGATCTCCTTTAATCACCAACGCGTTTCGGCACCTATCCTGGCACCTATCCTGGCCTAATGAAGGTGCCAAGATAGGTGCCGAAACGCATTGGTGATTAAAGGAGATCATTACTTTGGAACCTTGCCTTCCTTGTGACTTCTTGGAGACATCCATTCCTTGTGATTCCATTGAGACAGCAGCGCGGACCGTGACACACCATCTTCCCTATATAGGAAAGAATGAAATTGTCTTATGACCTATACTGCCGGAGGAACTGTGTAAAAAAAATAATTAAAAGTCATTCTTCATCTATTGTTGATCTGCTTATTTTGTCTCCCAAAGAGAAGAGATAGGCCTGTTTTACATCTATGAGGTCCCTGCGCTAGGCTACTCTGCCTGCCCTGCGCCAGTGCAAATGCAAGCTCAGGGGCATTTAGGGGCTTGGGCAGCCTAGTGCAGGGAAGCATAGTTGCCCTGCATTTGCGCTCAGCTGCGCTCGGTGCCCTCATTATATCCTATGGCCGAGCACAGCCGAGCACGCGCTCTGGATAGTGTGAATCGCAAGTGAAAGTGGCAGGAGACCAAGCCTGGGTTTCTGGGTGAGCTCCCCTATAAATTCTGGTTTGGGGCGGAGCCAGTTAGTTCAGTTCCTAGGAGGACTGAGGAAGACAACCTGGCGGACTGAGGCTGTAGAGCTCGTTCCAGGATCACTGACTCGATGCCAGGCCTAAGGCTAAGGTCTGAGGAGTGTCACAGGAACACCTGGGGAGCTGAGCAACACCGTGCCCACCCCAGAGGAAAGTGCAGAGAACTGACACCGGGTCTGCAACTGTGCAGGGTCTAACGTCCCGGCAGTCAACACCGGAATGTGGGGAAATCTAGGTCCCCCAGCCACACCGTGCCCCGGAGACACAGCAACGGAGAGAGTTCAGAAAGTGACACCCAAGATGAGGGTTAGAAGGGACTCGAGTTGCCTGTCATACTGGCACCTTGCAGGAAGAGACATGGCCGGCATCGTAGCTGATGCATCTGTGGCACCGCTGCAACCAGGGCTGCACAGGGTGAACTATAGCCAGACGAGATAAGACGGTTGACTTAGGAACACACACACACCAACACACTCCGACTCTGAGCCAATCACTCTATGGAAGGCAAGGGGTGGCGGGAGTTTAGAGAAGTGTATGTGGAGAGAGAGACAGACCCGGACAAGTGGGTAGAGGAACAGTATTAAAAACACTGGAACACTAAGTTGGAGGAGTTGATTCTTAGGAGGAGAGATTCCCTGGAGGCAGCAGTTCCCTGGAGGCAGTGTACCCAGGAGAGGACTCTAGAGAGAAAGGCGAGGGAAGAAGCACCACAAGCCGATACACCCCACAGCTAGACACTGACCATAGTGGCTTCTGCAACCAGTATAGCTGGATGGAGGACCCAGAGCTGACCACCGGAGAGGCAGAAGGAGCCTGGTGAGCTCAAATTACACCTGGGTCACTGGAGGGCTAGGCCAGGACAACCAGAGAGCCAGCTCTGTAGAGGTGACTGGGGAGACTTCACGACCCTAATCACGAGACAACCCGGCGTGGTAAGGGGACTCTATGACCCGCGACCTACCTACCGCCATGGAGTAGGAACACAGCCATCGTACTAGGGCTAGTGACCCTAAAGCAGATGGAAGCATCACTAAAGAGTCTGTGACGGCCAGACCGAACCCGTGAGCGAGGACAGAGAGAGAGACAAGCAGGGCCTGAAAGGTATCTTGAGGGAAGCGATGCGAACTGTATGAGCTGCGGTAGAACCTAGGTCCCCAGTAAAGTGTAAGAATTGTGACTGTGAAATGTGCTGTAACTTGCTTTTAAGAACAATGGAAAGTAAAGTACCCGGTCAGCTCAACGTTGTGTGAGACCGTCATTGTTAATTGCTAAGACTCCTAGACCTACACCTCCGGAGCCACAGACTGAAAGTCCCGAGTGCTGGCTGGAGAAGCTGCAGCAGAGAAGTAAATGCAGTGCCCGGAGCACAATCCCTCATCAGGCCCATTCCCTACACCTGTTCCAGAGACATCCAGTCCTACCTGTGGAGTGCTCTCCATCTCAGTTGCCCCTCACCACCGTCCCCAACAGGAATATGGCAGTGGTGGTCCCCACTGACCATATACCTCGGGTGGTGTCATGACAATCTCCCTTTTTGTTCTGCCGCATCGGGACTACGGAGCCGGGCCACGGCACCCTGACATCCCAGAGATGATACAGTCCGGCCCCGAGTACCCTGGTCCCTTGTGGGTGCCACACAGCCGCACGAGCCAATAATTAGAGCACACTAACGGAGCCAAAGACCCAGCCGGGTGAGAAGGAACCCCAAGTTTCTCTCAGCAAAGACTCCGTGGACAACTGCCTGAAGTCAGTTACCTGAGTAAAAGACTCAATAACCAACAAAACAGTGAGTCTACCTATTACTTTGAGCCCGTCATTCTGCACCTTAACCCCTTATTACATCTACTGCCCCGGGGATCCGCTCTGCCCGTGGGGAGCCACTTCATCTCAACTGCCTGTCCATCTCCCTGGAGGTTCTGCAGCAGCGGTGGCACACAAACAAACAATCTCCCTATTCACCATTCCCTTTCCCAACTAAGCCAAAACCCCCTTTTCAGCCTCACCCAGGGTCACGGAAACCGGGTTTCGACACCCGTGGCTCTTCAGAGACATTAATAGCCCAGTTCCGAGTACCCCACAGCCCTGGGGTCTGACACGTGAAATTATATAATTAGCAATGAGCCAGTATCATCATGGGGATACCTTGATGAAGCAATAATGCCCCGATAAGCAAAACGTGCGTTGGGGCCGAAACAAGGAGGGGATCCTTTCCTTTCCTATTCTGTCAGCATTTTCACGCACTTGCACCTTTGATATGCTTTTGTAACCTGATTATGTATTTTATCGATCTGTACTTAATTTGTGATATAAACTGGATTGATTGTAACATTGATTACTGATTTTACTGTGAATTCTTTTGGGAGTATGTGATCATTGCTGATGGGCAAATGTGCAATATCTGTTTGTGCCTGATGTAAAACTGTACAGTGCTACCTGGTACCCACCACATCTTTTCATTATTTTGCACCATATTTTCTGGGTTGCACTTAAAAGTATAATCACTTGGTTGTAAGCAAAGAAAACTCCAATTGTCCTGTCTTTTTGTTTGTGTTTTATTCATTTATCTCACTGTTCTTGTTGGGAATATGAGTCTCCTTCTCCTGGTCTGCCTGGACTCCCATCTTCACACTCCCATATAATTCTTATTGGCCAAGCTATCTCTAGCTGACATGACGTCTTCCACTGTCACCCTACATAAGATCCTTCTAACATTCTTCACCGGAGACAACCGGAGACAACATGGTGGTCTATCTAGCCTGTCTGGCAGTGGCGTAGCGTGGGGAGGGCAGTCCGCCCCAGGCGGCACATGTGTAGGGGCGGCAATGTGGCAGCTACTGCCATAGGATCTGCGGCCGCCGCCTGCGCTATGTACTGAAGCAGTGCAGCACGTCGGCTGCTGGCTGCTTTCAAATGTCCCGCCCCCTGCAGCTCTGCTGTGCACACTGAGAGGGAGGTGATGTCATCAGTCAGCGTCCCGCAGGGCAGAGCACAGTACACATGCTGGGGGAGACTGGAGGAGGTGAGGGGAGCTGCGAGGAGAGCGGAGGGAGGAGCTTGAAGGTGTCGGTGAGAGGAGAGCAGAGGAGCTGAGAGGAGAGGAGAGCAGAGGAGGGGGTAATGACTGGCCAGTGATCTGAATGAAGGGAAGCAGTGAGAGCCAGCAGAGGTGGCTACCTGTGCTGCAGGAGGACACCTAGGAGCAGCTCCGGGTCACAAGGTGACTGATCTCCTGCTTTGTAGTGAGTGGGGGAGGGGCGAGGAGTGGGACCCAGCTGCTGTGAGCAAGTGAAGCTGCCCATGTGAACAAGCCCTCCTGTAGCACAGAGGATTGTGATACCTGAGTGAGGAATCTGTAGAATGTGTGTGTGAGTTGTGTGTGTGTGATAGCCGTGCCTCTGTGTGTGTGTGATAGCCGTGCCTCTGTGTGTGTGATAGCCGTGCCTCTCTGTGTGTGTGATAGCCGTGCCTCTGCGTGTGTGTGATAGCCGTGCATCTGTGTGTGTGTGATTGCCGTGCCTCTGTGTGTGATAGCCGTGCCTCTGTGTGTGTGTGTGTGCGTGCGAGCCGTGCCTGTGCGTGTGCGAGCCGTGCCTGTGTGTGTGCGAGCCGTGCCTCTGTGTGTGCGAGCCGTGCCTCTGTGTGTGTGTGTGGGCCGTGCCTCTGTGTGTGTGTGCGGGCCGTGCCTCTGTGTGTGTGTGTGTGTGCGGGCCGTGCCTCTGTGTGTGTTTGTGTGTGCGGGCCGTGCCTCTGTGTGTGTGTGTGCGAGCCGTGCCTCTGTGTGTGTGTGTGTGTGCGGGCCGTGCCTCTGTGTGTGTGTGTGCGAGCAGTGTACTAGGTGTACATCTGTATATTGCCATCCTCTGCTCTCTGTACTGTGTTGACCTGTATGTTACTATCTTCCTCCGTGTGCAATGTTTCCTATGTGTATAATACTGTTTATTCTCATTAATTTACAGTTAGATTGTTTTGTATTCAGTGTTTGATTTATTCCATTCTTCTATCTTTGGTGCTATATACTGTATATCCCAGTATAACAATATGATGACTATAATAGGGACACCGTGGTGATCAGTGGTAGGACCTGTGGTGATGTCGCTGCTCGCACTTTACGGCATTACGGCATGACATCATAACTAAGCGCCAGCGGCCGTTCCGGATCCCGGAGGCCGCAAGCGCGCATCCTACTGCAGTTGATCACCATTGAATTTGACCCTGATTAACAGGTACACTTAAGTGGCTCCTAACCCACTAGCGGTACCCCCCTGACCCAGGAATTATCAACGACCAAGGGGGCGGCAAATTTTTCGACCGCCCCGGGCGCCACAAACAGTTGCTACGCCACTGCTGTCTGGTACAGTTTTATGCTTATGCATCCTTATCAGGAAATGGAATTTTCAAACTGACGGCCATGAGCTACACCTGGTATGTGGCTATTTGTAGGCCCTTAAGTTATAGCATTATTATAAACTTTAGGTTTTGTCTTTTGTTAGTCTTATTTTATTTGATATTTTGTTTTATGCAAGTCATTCTATATATCTGGATAATATGCATGTTATCTTGTTTTTCTCTCAATGAGATTGACCACTTCTTCTGTGACCTGGTCCCCTTTATGAATAATACATGAAATTACTATGTGGTGGAGTTAGTCTGTTCAGTACGGAGCAGTACTGAGAAGACATCCTGTGGGCTGGAGCAGTGCTAAGCTTGCCCTAGGAGAGCTAAAGCCTAGCTTGAGGGAGCCTTAGGCAAGGGTCTGAGGAGGTAGAAGAAATCCTGGGGCTAGCAGAGCAGTGTCGAGCTCACCCCAGAGGAGTCAGCGCCAAGAACCGGACACCAGAGTCCGAGACTGTGCAGGGCCTAATGTTCCGGCAACCAATACCGGAGGCTGGGGAATTCCAAGTTCCTGAGCCACACAAGTGCTTGCAGGCAAAGCAGCATTAAGAGCCCAGGAGCAGCCGCCCGCAAAGTGGGGCTGAAAAAGGACTCGAGCTGCTTGTCATACTGGCACACGCAGTAGAGAGAGAGAGATAGGTCCGCAGCTCAGCTTTAAGCAGCAGCAGGGACCCGCAAGAGAAAGTGCAGCAGAGAGGCCTCAGAACTTGCTGGGTGTGGAGAACCCAGAGTTGCTCCCAGGTTACACCGACTAACGGCAACATCACCTGTGGTTGAACCGGTATTGCCAGTAAAGGACTTGAGGAACCAACAAAACGTGAGTCTGTCTGTTACTGCTCACCCTTCTTCCTGCACCCTACACCCTTCAACATCCACTGTCCTGGGTATCCGCTCCACCTGTGGGGAGCCAATCCATCCCAGCTGCCCGTTCATCGTCCCCGAGGTTCTGCAGCAGCGGTGGCCACTTATAGCCACAAACCACAGGTGGCGTCACAAATAATCTTTAAAAATTTTCCCTAAGAACTCTTTAACACTGCACCCAGGGTCACGTAGCAGGATCTCGACCCCTGTGACTCCCCAGAAACACCGCAGCCCATTTCCGAGTACCCCACGGCCCAGGGGCGCATCAACTACAAGTCCACACTTGAAAGACTTTCTAACATACAAGGACTGATCTTTTTCCATTTTTCTCATTTCAACTTCTTATCTCTTTATCATTAGGGCCATAATGAAGATTTGTTCCAGCATTGGCAAAATAAAAGTCTTCTACACGCGCTCCTCACACCTTGCATTATTTATGTTGCTTTTTATGACTTCATCTCTCAATATTCAGTATCAAATCATAAACTAAGCTCAAAGAAACTGCTTTCCTTGTTTAACCCCTTCAAGCCCAAGGGCATAATAGTACGCTCTTGGCCATGTCCCTCCCTCTGATGCGAGCTTACATCATCCCACTCACGTCAGCTGATCTGATCAGCTGATATGTGAAACTAACAGCACCGATTAGATCTGCGATCCGATTGGTGCTGTTAACCCTTTGGACCGTGCTGTCAATCATTGACAGTGCAATACAAAGCACCGTGGTAGGGATTGCGCCATTCCCCGCCGGCATTGGATGTCCCATGATGCAATCACAGGACCTCAGTGGCTACCTTCACAGCCCGGAATCCTGCGATGACCACGGATTCTGTCTGGAATCACTTCCTGTGACATCCACAGAAAGTGATTATTTCTACTGTTCAGACACTTGCAGCAGTTAGATATTGAGGGAACAATAAGGATTTTTTCATTATGGTAGAAAAACAATTAGATTATTGCATTAAATAGACATTTAGGAATGAAATCAATGTTAGCTTTGGATCACACCTATAGTGAAGGTCATTTTATTAGCAAATCCTAGCTTTTATTTTACGTGTCATTAAAAACCCATGTGATCTTTAGTTATACGGCCTAAAGTAGTTATATCAATTGAGCCATAATTAGTTATCAACTTTACATTCTTAATGTTATTTTATATCTTTAAACCAAGAGAATAAACACAACAAATTCCTTACATGAGAACATCATTAATTATCTATCATAAAAACTTTAACATGTGCCTATGTAATAAAACAGAAATCAATTACCGTAACAAAAAAGTAAGAAGGATAATGAGTCTCACAGGAACCGAGAAGAACAAAAGGAATAATTAGAAGGAGAGAGAAGAGGTATAAAGTAGCAGTGATCCCAGGTCTGACTGTATTATATATACTGGACTGAGACACATGATTATAATAAAGGTAATTATCTCATTCGGTGTTGCCTCCTATATATGGCCCTATGATTGTATATAGTAAAATATACAACATATCCAAGATAATCAATTGGGGAACTACGACTTTGTGGCCAATGTATCTGTGGATTTGAATCACAATGGCCCTTAAACAATTCTTAAGAAGACAAAAAAGCATGGTAAGGCACACTTTTGTTTCGATGAGCACCACTAGAACGAAGGCCAGATGGAGCCCAAAGTGACCCTGTCTGCCTCAATAGAGTGAATGGCTCTGTTATTGGGGTTTCCATTTGAATCTTGTTGTCTGGTATCGGAGCTTAGCATAGAGCATGGAACGTGAAGCTTGCTGCTCACAGGAGGAATATTTCCACTCAGGGGCGTAACTACAATAGGTGCAGGGGTTGCGATTGCACCTGGGCCCTGCAGCCTAGGGGGGGCCCCAAAAGTCCCTTTGGCCTATAGAAAAAGACTAATACTATTAAAGATTTCCAATAATTGGGATTGATACTGACTTTTAAGATTGCTACTTCCAATAGGAGTCACTAAAGTTCAAATCCTCTTTCTCTCTGAAGAGGCAGTTTGCATATATATGTTCAAGAATTTGCTTAAAATTGACTTAATTTGCTCCAATACCAGTTTCAATCCTCATATGCCTGCAACAAGATACTCTTGGATCTGACCTGTAGCTGTAAGTATTGCTTGGAATATCTTCAAATTATGAAATATTTGCAGGATTTGATGACTACAGCTCAGAACTCCTGGCCTGATGCAATATTTTCAACAAGGTTCTATGGTGTCCTTTGGAACCACTGTCAGATATGTGGCTGCTGCAGCCGATCATTGGCCTCATCTGTTATACATTGGACACTTTTTCAGTTAGTGATTGACTGCAGCAGTCACTGGCCTGTCCAGCTGACAGAGGAGGTACATGGTAAGGTGAGTATATATTCATTTTTAGCATCTTAGTAGTGTTTCGAAAAAGAATCAGTAGTGGACAACCCCATCAATTTTAGAGTATTACATATGAATGTTTCTATAGTTCTTTTTATTGCCTCAAAAAGAAAAGTCTCTATTGAATAGAGGTTTTGCATCATCTCTAGGCAGATTGAAAACTGTACTAATATTCTATTTTTCTTTAATGATTGTCCTGAATGTAGACCAAGAAACATGCAACATAAATGGACTATTATTTTATCATCACTTGGAACAGGTTATTTCCATTTAACTAATAGCCTGACAGTGACTTCAAGATTTTGTACATGGCTATAATTTGAAGTTGTACCAAGTTATAATATGGCACCTATACCATACGTAACCAGCTTCATACAGTAGCATCCAGTGGTTCCTGATGTGTAGAATATCACTGTTTTATATTCTGTATTAAATAATTATAATAAATTCTCATTGTGTTGTATTTGAGGTCTTATAAAGGGATGCAAAAATGAAACAGAATCAAACAATCATCCCATATTTCATCATAAAGGGAATATCCGATGTTCCTCGGCTCCAGGCTCCGATATTTGTTCTTGTGTTACTCATTTATCTCATTGTTCTTGTTGGGAATATGAGTCTTCTTCTCCTGGTCTGCCTGGACTCCCATCTTCACACTCCCATGTATTTCTTCTTGGCCAACCTGTCCGTAGTGGACATGACGTCTTCCACAGTCACCCTACATAAGATCCTTCTAACCTTCATCACCGGAGACAACACGGTGGTCTACCTGGCCTGTCTGGCACAGTTTTATGCATATGGATCCTTATCGGCCAATGGACTTTTTATACTGACGGCCATGAGCTACGACCGGTATGTGGCTATTTGTAGGCCCTTAAGTTATAACGTTATTATGAACTTTAGGATTTGTCTTCTGTTGGCTTGGTTTTGTTGGATATTTTGTTTCATACAAACCGTTCCTTATATCTGGATATTATCCTTGATCTCTTGTTATTCCTCCAACGTGATTGACCACTTCTTCTGTGACCTTGTTCCCTTCGTAGAAATAGCATGCAATTACAAGTCCACACTGGCGAGACTCTCCAACATACAAGGACTGATCATTTACGCAATTGTTCCATTTTGTCTAATTTCAACTTCTTACCTCTTTATCATTAGGACCATAATGAAGATACGTTCCAGTATTGGTAGAAGAAAAGTCTTCTACACGTGCTCCTCACACCTTGCGTTAATCGTGTTGCTTTATATGACTTTCATCTCTCAATATTCAGTACCAAGTAACAGTCCGGGCTCCAAAAAACTGTTTTGTTTATTTAATACAGCGATCGTCCCTGTGCTTAACCCACTGATTTATAGTCTGAAGAATAAAGATGTCAAGGCGGCATTTAATCGTAGACTGGGGAAGTGTAAAGCGGATATTTTGTGAAATGTAGTTTCAAGGGAACCGGTCATGTCCTTTTATGTTTTTAAAGCGCTCCCAATGATATTTACTCACGTGGTCAAAATTGTTGGGACCCCTCATTTAATGAAAGAAAACCCCACAATGGTCACAGAAATAACTTGAATCTGACAAAAGTAATAATAAACAAAAATCTATGAAAATGAACAAATGAAAGTCAGACATTGCTTCAACCCTGCATCCACAGAATCAAAATAAAACGAAACTCATGAAATAGGCCTGGACAGAAAGGATGATACCCCTGAAAATAATATGACAAAAGGGACGTGTTAAATCAAAGTGTGTCCACTAATTAGCATCACAGGTGTCTACAATATTGTAATCAGTCAGTGGGCCTGTATATAGGGCTACAGATACTCATTACGGTGTTTGGTGACCTGGCATGTACCACACTCAACATAGACCAGGGACCAATTCAACTCCAACTCCACTTTACTAGGTACCGGCAGATGTTAAGGTTTAACACGGTACAGTCTGGTTTAACGGGTGATTGTTGCCGGTTCAGGGTTTCCTTATGGAGTCTCTAGGTGTTCCCTTATCAAGTCTTTCGGGGTCTAAACTGTTCTTCTCACTATTTACCACCCTTGCAGAGCTCTCCCGCCAGTCCCACGGTCTGTAGCTAGTAGGTAAGGTTTGTTCCTTACCGGTACAGACAGGAGTGTTTCCCTATTTCTTCTCCTGCCACCGGAATTCGGCCCATTACCTATAGTGTCCTGAACCGGTTTTGGTCCTGAGGGGTGAGATGCCTTTTGTGGTGCTACCGGCAACCCGGTGATTATGGGTCCGCAGCTCGTCGGTTTGCAGCCAGAGATAAACTGCTGACCGCCTTGGCCTCCCGTGTTGCTGGTGTTCCCCAGACTAAACCAGCCGGCTCCAACCAGTTCTGGTCCATCTTCTTCTGTCCTGGGCCCCCTCTTAGAGATGGGGATCCCTCCTGTCAGCAGCCTGCCAGGCACGTCCTATCTGGCTGCCTTCCCAGCGCTAACTGACTAACAACTGTCACTCAAGTGTTCCTGCACTAACATAAGCTCCACCCCCTTTTGTACCTACTGCATTATCGGTCTCTCTATACTCAGGTGGCCTAGTGTTGTGGGGAAATTGAGACTCCATAGGTTAAACCCTAAACCCACAACTTACAGAGGAACACATATACATGTAAAGTGTAATACCTCTCTGTGGCACCTAGCCAGAGGGGCGCCACAGTAATAATCTAATTGCCTTTCTAATTACTGTAGTTAAAAAGTCCACACTGGTCCCTCTCTACTTTTTTTTACATACTTCATGTTATGCGTTGACTGCTCTGTAGTCTGAATATTAAATGTTGTTGATTTCCTTTGAGTCATCGAAGGTTAATGTCAGTTTTTTCCTTGTTGCTGCTGAAGTCTTTCATCAGGTGATGGTATTGATTATTCTCCTCTAGTTTTTAAATAGTCACATGACCCATCACCTGATGCTGTTGTTAGAGTTCATTCTCTTTTAGACCCTCTTGCTGTGTGGTGGCGGTTTTCTGATGCTGAAGCTTTCCAAGAGACTCCCTAGCTCTGCCTATTTCCAAGTATCCCATATTATTTTCCCTGTCAGTTTTAAAAGGAACCTGTCAGGTTGCTTTACCCCTCTAACCTATCACTACCTGTCCCTGCACCTTCCTAGCTGCTCCCTAACCATCCCTGTCTGCTCTAAAGGCGCCCTATGAAGAAGGATAAAAATAACTTATATAGTTACATACAGTCTCCAGTTGGAGACTGGAAAGGCGGGTGTGGCACCCCTGCGGGGGATTGCCACAGGATCCACCGGTGCAAGGAGGGAATTACACCTTGGTTAGCACAGCACACCACACCTTCCACCCCAGACCTGAAGGGGGAGCTCTACTGGCTGCCTTAAGTCAGTTCCCCTTTAAGAACATCCAGGTCTGAGGGGAGGAGTTAGTTAGTCCCAGAAGTCAGTCTAGAGTCTGCAGTGAGAGGGAAGAGAGAGGAGACGGAGGAGCTGGTCGCTGGGAGAGATCCAGGCCCAGGACCAGGGACCACTGACCACTGTGAACACCCTAGGGAAAGGGTTGGAGGCAAGTGGAGAAAGAAGGGAACTAAGAAACGGGAACTGGTTACTACAGCCCTTTAGTACACCCGGACACCGGAGTCCGACGCCGTTAGCATTTAGTGCTACAGCAAAAGCCCGGAAGACTCAGGAGTAGTTCAGCCCTTAGGAGAATGAAGTAAGAGATGCTAAACTGACCAAGTATAGGACCATGGGCCATAGGAGGAACAGGGACCCCGCAGAAGGACCTCATTGCCAGTTTAGGACAAAGCCCAGAGAGGAAGAAGAAGCGGTGGGTTCAGACTCAGGCAGGACTTACCCCACACCACAGAGCACAAAGACAGGAGAGGCCTCATAACTTTGTAAGGTGGAAGTCCCAAGTTGCAACGGGGACCTGGTTATTACTCTGGACTGTACCTGTTACATTGTCACCAGTAAAAGGTACTGAAATAACAATCCCTATGTGTCTGTGTGCCTGTCTAACCACCGCAATTTACTGCCTCGTCTGCAGAGACGCAACTACTACTCCCCTCAACCATCCCCGCTGCCCTGAGGTAAAGCTCCACGTGTGGGGAGCTGTACCACACTCTGCTGCACCCATCATCACCACAGCGGCCGGCTGCAGCGCTGGTATACCCGTTTCCAGGTACCATAGGTGGCGTCACGTTAAGAATCCAGGCCACGGGACCAGGGATCGACCAGCCTTGATCCCCCATCAAAACAGCCATCAGCTCCGGTTCCCGAGTACCCCACACCCTGTCGACCGCCTCACGGGCTCTGGGCTCCATTCCTCCTCCTTGCTTGGTCTCTGCACGCCCCACTGGGCGTCATCGTTCCGTCTCTTGATCTCCTATTTTTAAAGTTGCCGCCTCTTCTGCTCCTATGAAGCACTGGCCTGAATGTCAAATCCGGTCCAGTACATTGTGGGGCTGATCACGTGGTATGGGCCGGCTTCAATATGCACACTGTGCATGCGCTGGAGCCCGGCCCATGCCATGTGATCAGCCCAACAATTGGACAGCCTCGTTGAAACCCGAGACCACGCTGATACAAGGCCCCATGAAACTAGAGACCGTGAGATTCCAATGGGTGCATAGAGTTGACTTAATGGGGTTCCCTGATGCGGTTCAGTCAAGAGAAGCTTCAGTGGGAAGTGTGGCCGAGATAATAAGTGAAGAAGAGTTTCCACGGCAGAGACAAACTGTCAAGGAAGCCAAGCGCCAGGAACAGCAGGCCAGATAGAAGACCAAGGAAGAAGCCAACCTGCAGGATAAGGCCCGTACCTGGAAAACCGCAGCGAATGACCAGGCTGAGCGGAAGTATGGGACTGTTGTAACCTTCAACTTACAGCATGGCTGGATATTTATCCTGGAACCCGGCATGGACAAGCAGATCTTCATCAGCAGGATGGATGTCGAATCGTACCTTCCCAAAGGGCATCCCGGCCGAGATCTGTACCCAGGATACAAAGTAGGCTATGTACGGTACCTGGGACATCGTGGGTGGTACGCCCTATGAGTATACAAAACAACATCCCCAAGACACACAGCAGAGCCCTGTACACACTGCAGAGCACTGGACACACAGCAGAGCACTAGACACACAGCAGAGCCCTGTACACAATGCAGAGCACTGGACACAGCAGAGCCCTGGACACACAGCAGAGCCCTGGACACACAGCAGAGCACTGGACACATAGCAGAGCACTGGACATATTCTGCAGAGCACTGGTGTCCCCTCTTTTGTGGGCCCCTGGGCACTGTGTATTTGCTCCTGAAATGGGGGCCTCCTGTGTGCTGTGGCTCCCCCTCTCCCTCCTAACCTGTGTGGCAGACACAATATCACAATGCCCATCTGCACTGAGTCAGGAACAGAAGTCTATGGTCTTCTGCAGGAAGTGCTGGAGGTGCAGGAGATCACAGAGCTTAGCTTCCGGCTCAGTGCAGACGGGCATTGTGATATCGTGTCTGCCACACAAGTTAGGAGGGAGAGCACGGGGGGTGAAGGGGGCCGTAGCACACAGGGGGCTCCCGGGGGAACCACTGTCAGGGACACATACACAGCACCCAACGGAGAATACAGGGCAGGTGATGCTGTCTGGCTGCAGCAGACAGCATGGCCCCCTAGGTACTTCAGGGCCTCGACACTTGACTGGGTGTGTCGGGTGCTGACGCCGACCCTGCGGACAGGTAGCACTGGGAGAGCAACCCGTGAGAGAAAGGAACATAAAGAGGTGTCTTGGACAAGCTATCCTGGTTATTTGAGGACTCTTTGGACTGAGATTTGGCAAGGGACAGTACTCTGCAACATTGCTAAAGTGAACGCTAAATAAAACGGTTATAAAACTCAGAAGCTGCGTGTGAGACTGTTTATTTCAATGCCTGCGGAGCCACCGACTGAAAAGCCAAGCAGACCACAGAAAACCTGCTCCAGTAGGGCCCATCTGTCCCCCTCAGCCAGAAGAATCCCACGACCTGCCACAGCGGCAGACCCTACCGGCTGCCCTGGGGAACCGCTCGACCCATAGGGAGCGATTTCACCTTAGCTGCTTCTCCAGCATCCCCAGAGGTCCAACGCTGTAGTATCGGCCATCAATAGCCGAACATCACGGGTGGCGTGACGACAACCTTCTCTAAAACCAAAATCCCCAAACTTTTATTGACACCACCAGGGTCACGGAGCCTGGTCTTGACCCCCGTGACTCCTCAGCAGAACTGTAGCCCGTTTCTGAGTACCCCACATCCCTGGGTGGCGTGTCATGTGGTGTATGTAACACTTCTGTTTTGATGTTGTTTTGTTTGAAAATATTTAGTGCATGCTGGGAAGCTCAAATGGGATGTCATCAGGGAGCTGAGGTAGCAGCTACTGCCACAGACTCTATTCGCACCCTGAGACGAAGTGTCACCAGTGACACCTGTTTCAAAGGCTGCACTAGTCTCTGCTCTACCAAGCATGCACTGGTACTCAATTCAAATGTATGCTGAGTATGAGCTCCTTTGTCACTGTATAATATTACTTTTCAATGCACAATGTCAGTGCGCTCCCTCGCCGGCTCTAATGAGAAGTGATGAGTAGGCAAGAGAGCGAACTGTCTGTGTGCATTGTAAGAAGAGAACATAGTAAGCAGAGATTGCAGAGGCCAACCCAGATCCCCCACAAGTGATGTCTGTTTTGAGAGTGGGGATTGTCTCTACTCTGTGCATTCCCTCTTTATCATGTGCACTGACAGTGTGCTTTTTTACCGGATCTAACATCTTCCACTCCCAAGGATCAGCTATTTGCAGTTCCTGCTATGGCCTGATCTATGCGAGGGCAACACAGCATCATACACTCTCTATTGGTCATTCTTTGATACTGTACTCAAGCAACTATTCTCTTCAATAGGAATTGATCTGCAATACCTGCAATGGACACTACATAATATATGAACCAGTTGAGGTTCTTCACCCTGTGTATAATTGGCCACAGCTGCAAAACCCATGTGATATAGAACTATATGGCCCAACGTGTTTATGTCCATTCTACCAAAATTACTCTCATCAGTTTCACAATATTAGATTTGATTGTCATTATTAAACCAAAAAAAACAAGCACAACAAACCCCTTACATATGAATGTCATTAATTATCTACCATATCCATATGTAACACAAGGCCAAAGTAATGCAATAGAAATCAATCCACAAAAATGTAAGAAGAATAATGAGTCCCAGAGGAACCAAGAAGAACAAAGGGATTAATTAGAAGGACAGAGAAGAGGTATAAAGTAGCAGTGATCCCAGGTCTGACTGTATTATATATACTGGACTGAGACACACAATTATGACAAGGTAATTATATCATTCATATTTATTGTCCTGTGATTGGGACATATAGAGAAAAACATGCAATAAATCTATAATAATTAATTGGGAAACGAGGACTTTCTGGCCAAGATATCGGTGGACCTGAATTACAATGGCCCAGAAATAACTCGTTATGGTCCTGGCCACCAATCGGAGAAATTCTCCAAGTATCTTCAGATGATTTTATTGGGTGACTATCCCCATATTTCAACCTTGAGTCTATTTTAATACTTATCACAAGTAAGTAAGAGATAAGGTAATAATAATTGATTGATTCACTTATGGCTTTGATCCTCTGTTGATCTTCTACAATGTAATGTTTTTGTAGACCAAAAAATCGAAAAAATAACAAGTTCATCTACCTTCACATTTATGCTGGCATTTGCCATTGGGTTCCTATCTAAATCTCTGATAAGGCACACCTTTACAAGGAGCCCCTGACAAAGCTCAGACGTGGCCATTAGCTATAATGAAGTAAAACCATCACAATACAAGTAGAATTAGATGACTAGATATGTTGTGGGGTCTAAAGGGTCGTTGTGGAGAGTGATATGCCTGACTTACCAGTGGAAGAAGACTTATTGGCCAAGCAATACTCCTCTGGGAAAGTAAATATGCAATTACTCTTTAGAAAGGACAAAGATGAGAACTCTAGGGCCAGATAATGGAAGTAGCAATCCTAAAAGTCAATATCGACCCTTTAATGAGCCTTGTCATGTGATGTAGGATAAAAGCTAAAACTATATTTGCAAAAACCTGTTATGTGCTATTTCCCTCCTCAGAACAAAGCAAGAAATCGGATTTGGCGCTCCACAAGGAGAAGCGTTACCCTATAGACACCAATCAGTGGCCTCTTGCTTTGCACTAAGGAAGGGTAATAGCCTGAAACATATGTCTGAAAACTAAGATTCTGGTCTGGCTATTATCATAAGCCATATATCAAGGCTCGTTAAAGGGTCGCTTTTGACTTTTAGGATTGGTACTTACAATAGGTGGCGCTAGAGTTCCTCTCTGGAAGTAATTTGGATCTATATGTTCAAGAGTTTGCTAAAACAATTTACTTCATATGCTCTATTCCCTTTACTCTTAGATATGATCTCTGGCTCTAAGAATAGCAGTATTGCACACCCCAAATTTAGCTTCGGGGATTGGGTTAATAGGGTTGAATTTTATATTAGTAGGATCTGTATTGTGTGTTTAGATACCTGAAGAAGGATATATTGCATTCGAAACAAGTTGTATCTCCTCTATATCACCTTACCAAATAAAAAAAATTCAAAATATCATCTTTGGAAGTGAGTCCTGGTACGCGCTTCCGTTCATCGGTTGGATACACTCTTCTTGTTATAAAGAGACATACAGTGTTAATGGACTATTATTTTACCACCAGCCCCAGGTATATAATAGGATCACTTGGACCATGTTATCTCCATTTAACTACTAACCTGACTTCCAGCTATAATTTGACTTCTTCAAGTTGTACCAAGCAATAATACGGCACCTATACCATACATAACCAATTTCATACAGTGGCATCCAGTGGTTCCTGACGTGTAAATCTGGTAATAGTAGTAGAATATAACTATTTTATATCCTGTATTAAAAATAATTATAATAAATTCTCATTGTGTTGTATTTGAGGTCTTATAAAGGGATGCAAAAATGAAGCAGAATCAAACAATCATCCCATATTTCATCATAAAGGGAATATCTGATGTTCCTCAGCTTCAGGCTCCGATATTTGTTCTTGTGTTACTCATTTATCTCATTGTTCTTGTCGGGAATATGAGTCTTCTTCTCCTGGTCTGCCTGGACTCCCATCTTCACACTCCCATGTATTTCTTCTTGGCCAACCTGTCCGTAGTGGACATGACGTCTTCCACAGTCACCCTACATAAGATCCTTCTAACCTTCATCACCGGAGATAACACGGTGGTCTACCTGGCCTGTCTGGCACAGTTTTATACCTATGCATCCTTATCAGGAAATGGACTTTTCGTACTGACGGCCATGAGCTACGACCGGTATGTGGCTATTTGTAGGCCGTTACGTTATAACATTATTATGAACTTTAGGATTTGTCTTCTGTTGGCCTCGTTTTGTTGGATATTTAGCTTCGTGCAAGTGGTTCCTTATATCTGGATATTATCCTTGATCTCTTGTTATTCCTCCAATGTGATTGACCACTTCTTCTGTGACCTTGTTCCCTTCCTAGAAATAGCATGCAATTACAAGTCCACACTGGCGAGACTCTCCAACATACAAGGACTGATCTTTTACGCAATTTTTCCATTTTGTCTCATTTCAACTTCTTACCTCTTTATCATTAGGACCATAATGAAGATACGTTCCAGTATTGGTAGAAGAAAAGTCTTCTACACGTGCTCCTCACACCTTGCCTTAATCGTGTTGCTTTATATGACTTTCATCTCTCAATATTCAGTACCAAATAATAGACTGGGTTCCAAAAAACTATTTTCCTTGTTTAATACAGCGATCGTCCCTGTGCTTAATCCTCTGATTTATAGTCTGAAGAATAAAGATGTCAAGGCCGCATTTAGACGTAGACTGGGGAAGTGTAAAGCTCACATTTTGTGAAATGTAAATTAATCAAAAGGTCTAAATTTGGAAATTGTAGGTGACTCTGTTTGTAACAGTAAAAATCCATTTAAAAGTTTTCACTTCTTTGCAGTGAAATAATGTGAACTAGTAAAGATCATTACAACTAATAACACTGATTTGGGGTATCTAAGGCCTTTGGGACTTAGGAGATCAAGTTGATTTTACTAGAAACATAATTTGGCCAACATTAATTTTTTTTTACCCAATTTATTTTATTTCTGAGTCAGATACGTGGCACCAGGTACTTAGTGAAGCTTATAGGTACCGTCACACTTGGCGACGCACCAGCGATCCCGACAATGATACGACCTGGTAGGGATCGCTGGTGTGTCGCTATGTGGTCGCTGGTGAGATGTGAAACAGTCAGATCTCACCAGCGACGCAGCAACGATCCGGAATGATACGGAGGTCATTGGGACCCTGTTTCTCAGACCTGTAGTATTGAGGTCACTGTCCCTGTCAAACACACCGATGCATGCTGCCCAGCGGGACCACAATGATCAGAAAATGGTCCAGGCGACTCTGACACGACCAGCGATCTCACACCAGGGGCGATCTCGCTTAGTGTGATAAGGGCTTTAACCTCCACTCTGAGACAAAAGAGAAGGGAAAACATGGTATAGCAAAACTGCAATGAAAATACTAGATAAGGCAAATACATGAAGCTAATGTAGAATGTAACAAAAGAAATGAGGCAAAGCAAAACTGCTTAGGAATATCGCAAAACTGCTTAGGAATATCTGAAAAAGGAGAAACTCAGCTTACTTGTTGGCCAATCCATGTGAGCCCGGTAACCGACAACAAGGTACCCTGTATTGTTGAAATCAAGATCACTTTGTCTTTGGTTATTGGCTCACATGGATTGGCCAATACATCAACTAAGTTTCTCCATTTTAAGATTTTCCTAAGCAGTTTTGCCATTCCTCATTTCCCTTGTTACATTCTACATTAGTTTCATGCATTTGCCTTATCCAGTATTTTCACAGCAGTTTTGCTAGATCATATTTTCTTTCTTCTTGTGTCCCAGAGTTCAGCTGTATGCTTCCCTATATATGTGCTATTTCAGTGTGCACCTGTTCACATTGGTTTCACCTGTCAGTTTTTTCATTTAACGGCCCCATATAATGTCATGATAAAAAGTATGTACACCTCTTTGAATTATATTTTATTCCAGGTATCAAGTCATAATTTGTAAGACACAATAGACAGCATAATAAAAAAAAGTTGAGGGGTACACGGTCTTAAAATTAGGTAGCTATAGCCTCCGATGAACAATAACCATTGACAAATTGCAGGAGCCATGTGTGGAAAATTAGATAAACTCCATAAATCAATTTCTTGTAGAACCAGCTTTAGCAGCAATAACTAGTAATTATTTTCAATATGACTTTATCAGTCTCACTTTGATCTGAAGAAATGTTTGATAATTCTTCTGTACAACATTGCTTACATTCATTGAGGTCTGCAAGCATTTATGGGCACATCTATTAAGGTCCCACCATAGAATTTTAATGGGGTTAAGGTCTGAATTTTAACTGGGCCGTTGCAACAACTTGATTCTTTTTTTCTGTTTCATCCATTCTAATGTGGATCTTTTGCTGTGCGTGGAATCATTGCCCTGTTGACTCAGTTTTCAACAACTTTAGTATTTGGACTGGTGGCCTCATATTTGATCTTAAGAAATAGAAGATCGCGTTTTTTTTAGGAGCGCTCATCCAGCAACAGCTGTGCTGGTTGTTATGGTGCTGGATGAGCGCTCCTAAAAACCTGCGGTCTTCTATTTCTTATGTTAATGTCCCCCTATGTGGGTGAGCAGTAAGGACTGCTCTTAGCAAGCCTGCAATCAAACAAAAGTGTGGCGCCCCTGCAGTCTTGTCGCCACAGAGGGGTACTGCATCCAATCAACGGGTGTGGTATTCCTGTTCTCAGTAAATGGGATGGTAAGTCCGGACACCCACAAAAGCACCCAACACATCTGGTACCAGGGACGGCGGGCAAACCCAAAAGAGGGAGGACCCACGTAGTCAGTGGGATGGTGGGGGGGAAGTGGAGGATGGGAAGTTAGTGGGGAAGCAGTCAGGAAGTAGTAAAGGAAAGAGAACAGGAAGTAGTCAGTCAGTGTGTGGTGGAGTCAGAGGAGTGGAGACAGTCAGTGAGGAGAAAGAGCAGAATGTGGGATCAGTGAACGGAGAAGGTCCCAGAGGACGTGAGTGGAGATGAGGCTTGTCTTGGGTCCCAGAACAGCAGACTGCAGAGAGACAGAGGGACACCTGGGGGCACGGGCAGTGAGCGATCCACCTGTGCCCCCGAATATGAAGTAAAGCGGAGGGTCAGGTTGAGATCCCTGAAGGTGGCAAGGAGACTCTACTCTCCGACCACAGAACCGGAGGCCATGAGATCTAGAGGAGCTGTGGCCAACTCCCGACACATACGCCGAGAAAGTAGCCGTACTAGGGTCAGGTGCCTTGGTATCGGTCGCCCAACAGGACCCGTGGCTGCAGGATTGGGGCACTGTGTGCGGAGGTGCGAGCAGGAGTAGCTGAACAGGCCGCATTGAGAAAGAGAAGAAGGAAGGAACACAAAAGGGGATGTCTTGAACAAGCTATCATGGTTGCTGAGGACTCTCCGGACTACAACTGAACCCAGAACTGTACCCTGTGGTGCTAGCAGAGTAAAAGCTGAGTAAACCGGGTTTGGAACTAAGAACTGTGTGTGAGACTGTTCATTTCCCGCCTTAGGAGCGTTAGACTGATAAGCTGCGCAGGCCGCAGGGACCTGCCTGCGTGGCATTCCAATCCCTATCTCCAGCCAGATCAGCCCCGCTGACCCCACACTGCCAATACCTGTATACTGGATGCCCTGGGGAACTGCTCTACCTGTGAACAGCGCAACCATCACGGCTGCCATCCCATCATCCCAAGATGTCCCACACTGGCAGTGTCGGCCATTCATAGCCGAACACCACAGGTGGCGTCACAACAACTACCCCTAAATCCCTATAACTTCCCCTATTCCATGAACATCCTCCCTTTTTATTGAACACTCCAGGGCCACAGACCAGGTCACGCCACCACAACAACCCATCCCTTAGGATGACCTCGTCAGACCCGGCTTTGAGTAATCCATGGCCCCCACGGGGCATGTCAAAAGCACCTGTGGTGATGTGGTGAAAACAACACCCCCTGCGGTCAAGTGATCCGGTCCAGTGACCAGACCAAGAAACGCTGTACAACACTCCGTCCCGGGACCCCAGCACTCACGCTGATCTCTGGCAGACATGTTTTAACTGGGGTTGAGCAGAGGTGCACAACCCCAAAAGGTGAGACACCACTTGGCATTACTTTTAACCCCTAAACCACCAGGTTCAGCCTATGGGCGCCCCTTGTTTTTTCTCCTCCTATTTGATCTTAGAATACTTTGTTATGTCAAAAAATTAGAATAGAAACTTCATAAGCTCACCAGACCCAATAGAGAGTGAGTCAGCCTGGGTGCGGTGCACGGATTAATTCCTGGGCCCACTCCCAAATGAAAAAATACTGGGAAATTCAGCTTCCGCAATAAGAAGGAAAAAATGTCTTCTAATTAAAACATACTTTTATTAGACCATATTTAAAATTAATAAAAGTTTGTTTACGTGTTTCAGGTAGAATTCTGCCCTTACTCATAGAGAAGTATTCTGCCTGAAACGAATTAGCGAGGTTATATGGATTTTAAATATGTTCTAATAAAAGTATGTTTTAATTAGAAGACATTTTCGCTCCTTCTCACTGTGAAAGCTGAATTCTTTGGTACACAGAGGAGTTCATGGTCGGCTCCATGATAGCAAGGTGCCCAGATCCTGCAAATCCTAAACAAGCCCAAATCATCGCCCTTCCACCATTTTGATGTATGGTCTTGGTTGGCCATGCTCTCATGTTTTTCTCAGAAAGAAGAAACTGTATATTTGCAACCCTTCCAAACAAACCATACCAGATCAGTATTTTTCTGATAGTCCGTCATTAACGTGAACGTTAAAAATGCGGAGGCCTTTAGTGTCTAAGTAGTTTTTGACTTTTTGTAATTCTCTGAGCTTTGCACAGTGTGACCTTGGGGTGAATGTTCTGGGAAGATTGTCAACTCTCTTGAATGTTTTCTAATTTTTGTTTTATAAGCAGGAACAATTGCTTCTCTAAAGTCTTTCTTTCTTGACCTTACGTTAATACCCACCTGACTGCTCCAGACCAGCAAACTGCCAAAACTTCTGCTTTTATAGAGATGGTCACAACCTCTGATGAACAATTTAATAATTGGTCAGAAGCTAACATTGATTTTAATCCTAAATGTTTGTCAAGTTAAAGTAATAATCTAATTGCTTTTCTAATATACTTTAGTTAAACAGTCCCCACTATTTCCTCGCTACTTTTTTTTTTCATACTTCTGTTTTGATGATGCTTTGCTTGAGATTCCCCTGTGCATTCTAAGAAACTCAAGTGGGATGTCATCAGGGGGAAGAGGTGCCGGTCACTACCACAGCCTCTGTCCACACTCTGAAGTGAAGTGTCAGTGACATCTGTTTAAGCTGACCCCCAGGGCAGCTTGAGGTACCTGAGTGAGTTGGTAGTTGTATTTCTGGTGCTTTTGACGTGTTAAGAAAGTTCACAGACACAGCGGGTTGCAGTCTTCAGTTTTTTCACTCACAGTCTTTGTGTAACAGCCCGCTGAGCACTAGGTTGTTGGAGCCAGAGGTCCAGGTACTCCAGGGTAGGAGGATGACACAAAACCGGCACTTCTTCTTTGTCCTTTCCCAGCCTCTTTACACTTCGCTTTGCTTGCCTGTCCTGCCTTGTGCCTCGCCACACAGAGCTCTGAGCCAGTGACTGTGGGCTTTTCTTAGGGGTTACCCTGCAGTTTCTCTCCTTAACCCTATGGTTGCCACCTTTGCAGATGTGCGCGGTTGTCGACCGTGTCACCTTGGAAGTGCCACACAGTCTCTGGGTTGCTAGCTGAGCCTGGTCTGTCTTCTCCACTAGTCTTGGCCTTCCCGGTGCCCCTAGTCTTCGGCCTAGTCCCTCCACTGCCTGCGCTTGACAATGGATACGAGTCCCACGGGTGGATTGCTCACATCCTGTGTCTCTAGGACCCCTTCTTTCTCCTGAAGCCACTTAGGTGTTGTTTCTGCTCCTCAGTCTGGCCTTAGGATGAGCTCCCACTTGCTCCAGTCCTCTGGATATTTAAGTTCTTTCTTTTTGTGACAGGCGTCCTTGTTCCAGCTTCCCTCCAAATTGACCGTTGTTGTTCAACGGTCTCTCCTCAGCTGGTCAACGCTCTCCTCAACTCTTCAACTGTCTCTCCTTTGTTCTAGATCTTTCCCACTCTATTTATACCCTTTGTCACGTGTCCCACGTCATCTACGTGTGTTCTTCCTGACCTCACTCCTCCCAAGTGCTCCCTCTAACTACTTCCTTCACCAACCAACCCCCCTACAATGGTTCCTAGTGTGTTCTGAGTGTCGCGGCACCGGTCTGTGCCCCTCTTACCAGTGGGATACTACACCCTAACAGGGGTTCAGTACCTCTATGGCGACTGGATCCGCAGGGGCACCACATGTGCATCTTGTCATAAATCAGTATGTTGCATAAATGACCATCAACTGTCCTCATGTAAAGCGCCATGGAACCTAATGGCGCTATATAAATAAATAATAATAATAATAATAATAATCAACTAAGTTAACTATAGTAATTACACAATGATGACTTATCTTAAAGTTAGGTTGAGACTGACATCTTGCACTCCTAAGGATCAGCTATTGGCAGCTTCTGCAATGGCCGATTGTACATATTGTATAGACTTGGTACGACAGCTTCGTACACTCTCTAGTGGTTATTCTTTGATACTGTACTCAAGCTCCTATAAACTTCAATAGGAATTGATCTGCAATACTTGGAATGGACACTACATAATATACGAAACAGTTCAGGCTCTTCAGATTACATTATTAGTGTTGATTGTTATTATTAAACTAAGAGATTCAACACAACAAATCCATTACATATGAATGTAATTAATTATTTATCATATTCATATGTAACACAAGGCCAAAGTAATGCAATAGAAATCAATCCACAAAAATGTAAGAAGAATAATGAGTCTCAGAGGAACCAAGAAGAACAAAGGGATTAATTAGTAGAAGAGAGAAGAGGTATAAAGTAGCAGTGATCCCAGGTCTGACTGTATTATATATACTGGACTGAGACACACAATTATGACAAGGTAATTATCTCATTGATATTTAAGGTCCCGTGATTGGGACATATAGAGAAAAACATGCAATAAATCTATAATAATTAGCTGGGGAACGACGACTTTCTGGCCAATATATCGGTGGACTTCAATCATAATAGCCCTTAAATAAGTCTTCGTAGTCCTGGCCACCAATCGGAGAAATTCTCCAAGTATCTTCTAATGATTTTAAGGGTTGACTGTTCACATATTACAACTTTGAGACTTTGTTAATACTTATCACAATGAAGGAATCTCCAAGAGATCAGGTAAGGATAACTGATTGATTCATTTATGGCTTTGATCCTCTGTTGACCTTCTACAAGGAAATGTTTTTGTAGACCAAAAAAAAGAAAAATAATAGAAGTTCATCTATCTTCACATTCATTCTGCTCCTTATGACCAGCATTGCAATTGGATTCTGAACTAAATCTCCAAGACCACAGACCTTTAAATGAAGCCCCTGACAAAGCTCAGATGTGGCCTTAAGCTATAACAAAGTAAAACCATCACAATACAAGTAACAAGAATAGAATTAGATGAGTATACATGTTGTGGGATCTAAAGAGTCCTTGTGGAGAGTGATATGCCTGACTTCCCAGTGGAAGAAGATTTATAGGCCAAGCAATGCTCCTCTGGGAAAATAAATATGCAAATGACCTCTTTAGAAATGAAGATGATTTGAACTCTAATGCCACATAGTGGAAGTAGCAATCTTAAAAGTCAATATCGAACCTTGCCACATGACTTGGGATAAAAGCCAATCCACAATCTCTATTTGCAGATGAGTTTTGGGGTGGCGTCCCTCCTCAAAACAAAACAAGAAATCTGACAGCCTACAGCCAAATCAAATATCTTGCTTTGCACTGAGGAGGGGTAACACGTCTGCAAATTGAACATCTAGTTTGGACTTTAAGTCATATTGTGAGGACCAGGGGGGTTCGTTATGATTCAGCAGTGACACGAGCAAAAAGAAAGCCAGAAATCAATTTAACCAAAATCGGCAATACGTTTCACAGTGATATGCCTCCCTCAACTCAAACGACAGCAGCATTCACAAACACCCAGCTGAGAACATGGATCACAGTTCTAGTCCAAGGGCTCCCTGCAATGTATCAGGAACCAGGAAACCATTTACCTAACCGAAAGGCTCCACACCAGGGTGGTCACCCCATTACATCGTCTATATAAATTCAGTGAGTGTGCAGCACCGTAATTCCCTGAAATAGAATGATGATTCACAATCTTATGAAACTATACACTCATATCTACATGTCCTTAACAGAAACAATATCTAACTCCCCTTTACTAACACAGGCCCGTTGGATCGGCTGCAGCCTACAAGTCGATCCTCAGTCATGGGATTGATCAACTGGCCTCCCATCCACGACATTGTAAACCATCCTCCTCAGTACTGGTGTAAGATAAGATAAGATAAGATAAACTTTATTGATCCCGGAGGAAATTACAGTATTACAGCACCAGAACAAAGATCAAGAACATTTCACACTTTACAAAATAAGTCTATATGGACAGCAGATGCGGGTAGACAGGTACTTGTAACTCACCTATTCCCCCCATACACATAGAGCTTCACATAGTCTTGGGATGCTTTACACTTATACATTTGTTAAACATCCCCACAGCTGTCGGAACAAACGATTTTCTGTATCTTTCCTTTTTACACAAAAGGTGTCCCCTTGATAGACAGACTCTGTCTCTTCATAAATCCAAAGAGGTTAGTGCTTGTGTGATCTGCGCTGCCGTCAGGATGAAAGACACGGGAGACAAGGAGCATCTTGGAAGGAGGCTTGTCTCCTGTGTCTTTCATCCTGACGGCAGCACAGATCATACAAGCACTAACCTCTTTGGATTTTTGGATATGACACCACTTTGCACGTGGAAGTGAGGATCCAGCGGCAGCTGTCCATGCGAGTATACTGGTTGTGGGTCATCACAACTGAAACAGGTGAGCACACACACTCACGGGGAATCATCTTATCTAAAACAATAGGATCCATTTGCACCCTTTGTGTCTCCTCTTTTATTTAGAATCTGTCTCTTCATTGGGGAGAGCCTCCTCTTTTTCCTCTCTATGGCATTAGCACACAGTCTCTATAAACTCAGCCATGGCCCACCAGTGGAATGAAAGTGCACCTCTACCAGTCCACATACAACTGTCCACGTCAGCCCTCTGCCAGACCGCGCATGTGCCAGACCCTTTATATTTGGAGCACAGGGGTCCACCTGTTGACTTGGGGTTGCCACTGCAGGGTTTGCCCTCTACACACTCTCACAATGTGACAAGGCTCGTTAAAGGTTTGATATTGACTTTTAGGATTGCTTCTTCCAATAAGTAGCATTAGAGTTCAAATCCTATTCCTCTCTAAAGAGGCAATTTACATGTACATGTTCAAGAATTTGCTAAAAAATTTACTTCATATTTTCTAATTCCAATTTCAAAACCTCATGTTCCCCCAATAGAACTGTAACTATAAGTATTGATAATAAGGAACTGGCATAGAATATCCTCAAATTATGACATATTTGCGAGATTTGATGACTACAGCTTTGGTGCAATGGTCTGAAGCAATATTATCCATCCAGGTTCCATGGTGTTCTTTGGTACCACTGTCAGATATGTGACTGCTGTAGCCGGTCATTGGTCTCAGCTTGTTTTACTTTGGTCATGTCTTCAATTAGTGACTGGCTGCAGCAGTCACCTGCCTGTCCGGGTGGCAGAAGGGACACAGAGTTGTGGGTACATGGTAAGGTGAGTATATATTAATTTTTATTATTTTAGCACTATTTGAAAACCAAAATCAGTAGTTGACAGCCCTATCAATCAGATGAATGTTGCTATAGGTCTTTTTATTGCCTCCAGAAGAAAGGTCTTTGTTGTATAGAGGTTTTGTGTCATCTCTAGGCAAACTGAAATACTAATATATTTTTTTAATGATTATCTTGACTGCATAATATGAACACTTGGAACATGTTATATCCATTTAACTAATAGTCTGACTTCCAGCATTTGCCCATGTCTATCATTTAACTTCACACAAACGTCCAAGTTGTGCCAAGCTATAATATGGCACCTATACCATACATAACCAACTTCATATGGTTGCGCCCAGTGGTTGCTGATGTGTAAATCTAGTAATAGTGGTAGAATATCATTATTTTATATCCTGTATTAAAAATGAATAAATTCTCATTGTGTTGTATTTGAGGTCTTATAAAGGGAAATAAAAATGAAGCAGAATGAAACAATCATCACCTATTTCATCATAAAGGGAATATCTGATGTTCCTCAGCTCCAGGCTCCAATATTTGTTCTCGTTTTACTCATTTATCTCATTGTTCTTGTCGGGAATATGAGTCTTCTTCTCCTGGTCTGCCTGGACTCCCATCTTCACACCCCCATGTATTTCTTCCTTGCTAACCTGTCCGTTGTGGACATGACGTCTTCCACAGTCACCCTACATAAGATCCTTCTAACCTTCATCACCGGAGATAACACGGTGGTCTACCTGGCCTGTCTGGTACAAGCATACATGTTTGGATCCTTATCGGGACATGGACTTTTCATACTGACGGCCATGAGCTACGACCGGTATGTGGCTATCTGTAGGCCCTTAAATTATAACGTTATTATGAACTTTAGAATTTGTCTTCTGTTGGCCTCGTTTTGTTGGATATTTGGATTTATACAAGTCATTCCTTATATTTGGATGATATGCATGTTCTCTTGTTATTCCTCCAATGTGATTGACCACTTCTTCTGTGACCTTATCCCCTTCATGGAGAATACATGCAGTGACAAGTCGACACTGGACAGACTTTCCAAGATACAAGGACTGATCATTTATGCAATTTTACCGTTTTGTCTCATTTCCACTTCTTATCTCTTTATCATTAGGGCAATAATGAAGATACGTTCCAGTATTGGTAGAAGGAAAGTCTTCTACACGTGCTCCTCACACCTTGCATTAATCGTGCTACTCTACACAACTCTCCTCTTCCAATATACAGTACCAAGCAATAGTCCGGGCTCCAAAAAACTGGTTTCTTTATTTAATACAGCGATTGTCCCTGTGCTCAATCCACTGATTTATAGTCTGAAGAATAAAGATGTGAAGGCCGCATTGAGACGTAGACTGGGGAAGTGCAAAGTTGATATTTTGTGAATTGTACATTAATCTATGGAATAAATATATACATTTTAGGCTATTAACATGAAAACTAATATTTATAGTCAAGTAAACTCCCACAATATTGGATATTCCTGACAGCATACAGTGTGCGTTCTGTAAGGACAACCCCTTTAAGTAAACAATATAGGCCTTTTCAAAGGTTTTAATATTTTATTTTTCTTGAGTAAGGGCTCCTTTTCACTATGTATTCTTTTCCTTTTTAAAAATTATTAAAAGGGTATTCTCACGTTATTAGTTTGCTTTAGTTATGTTGACAGCATGAAAATAAGCAAATTTGCAATTGACTTTCTTTTTCTGTCTGCTGTGTTTCATTTACTATGAGACATTTTATCTTGCATAGTGTACAGCTTGTTTCCAAGAAACCTGACCACCTGGCCTAGTATATGCACTAGCTACATTCCAAGAGAGGAGTTAACTCCTAACATCCCAGTGAGCTCTCTTTAGCCTTTGATTTCTTTGGAGTAGTTATCTCCTCATCTCTTTCTCCCTCTGTTTTAGCTCCTGAGAACTCTTATAACTCTTGCACAATCATCATCTCCCCATCATTATCTTCAACCTCCAGAGCAGATTTCCTAATCATGACTCAGGAAAGTTGTGAGCTTGTTCATATATGCTGTTATCTCTGCAGTTCAAACATAATGATACCCATTGTGGTGCAGTGGCTGGCTGCCTTGCTGGGACTTGTGGTTCCACGGCTCGGGTAAGGCATTACATGTGCTATGATGCAGGTTTGAAAGCCTGGGGAGTATCTGTCAAACCTGGATCCACCTGTGGGCGTGACACAGCAGACTTAAGCAGACTCCCTCCTGGTTACATGGGCTGTGACATCAGAACAGGTCCTTCACACAGGAGGTGGAGAGCCTTATGATCTGAAGGAGAGGTCTATCAGAGCCACTGATAGGTGAGGAGACCTTGGGAGGCCCGGTTCATCCCAGAGCTCAGGGAGCCCAATCCTGGTCGGAGCCCGGCCAGACAAGAGTCTGTGAACCTCCAGGAGCAGGAGGTCTCTCACCTGGGCCTAAGGTCAGTGATTCCCTCCTATGGACTGCTCGGGATATATGTGTGAGCTATGCACTACATGCAGTTTATGAGGCACTTTAATAAACTGCTGGACTTTTACTTACTTTAACACATGGTTGTTTGGTTTCAATTACACTGCGAGTCCTCCAGGCGTACGCCACCTCACACCATGTAGACTCAGAGTAATCCTCAGGCAGCTGAATATGTTACAGTAGAACTATAACGTTCAGCACCAGTTCTGCTAATGTTACAGTTCTGCTATTTACCAGAACTGTCTCACAAGAAAGAGATCCAGCCTTCCCGCCTTCACCGCCCAGAAACCAAGAAGTAAGGAGACTGCAGAGCTGTGAGCTGCTAAAGAGACAATTTCAGAATAATCTATTAAATAATATAAATAATATAGTGATAGCAGTAGTAATTCGAGCAATTCTATAAAATATATGATGAAAATCTATATTATAACAAATAAAGAGACAGTTACACTCTGAAATGCTAAGGCATGCAAGCAATCAATACAGGAATATAGACATGCCTTACTGCTAAGGAAATACATCTATCAATTGAGATGCTTAGCATATAAAAAAGACAAGTTTTATGGGAGCCCAGAAACTGGTGTCATATCATTTCGCTGGGTCCCTGCCTAATCTAATGCCTATATTTAGATTAAAAAGATTAATCAGATGACTGTTATGTAGGGAATCTGTCATCTGGATCTAACAGCCCCCCAAAAAAATTATATTTATATGCGTATGTGGCTCTTTCAAAGACAAAGTCTAGCAGCATTGAGAAATCAGTGTTTGAAATGATATACAAATAAAACACTTAAAGGATTAGTCCGAGTCCAAGCATTTTTTTCCTAACGTCCTGTCTAATTTATTCCTACAATCTAAACTATGTTCTAATATACTTGGTTTAAAAAATGATCTACCATTCCCTCTCTACATTATCTAACAGCATTTGCGTTATTTTTTTTTCTATTTCCGGTGTCCGGTGTCGTGTCGTGTAAGTGCCCCAGTGCATGCTGGGATACTCACACAGAACGTCATCAGAGCAGGGGGAGAGGCTGCAGTAAGTACCACAGCCTCTGTCCCTCCCTTAAAAATTGCCACATTAGTGACTCTGGTTTTAGAGATGGGGCTGTCAATGTTGTATCTTTGAGTGTCTTAATGCAGAGACACATTGGTTTAAAGGGATCCTGTCACCTAGTTTAAAATGATATGCCTTGAACCCATAACTATCTGACCCTGCAGCTTCCTACTACATTACTAACCATGCCTGTCTGAGCGAATAGTGAATTATAATTGTGGAGAAAAGCAATTTATAAACTTGCATGTCCACAGACGTGTGGGCACTCCTAGACGGCTGGCCGACAGGTGGGCAGTCTCTCCGGGTCCACTCTCTCCCTGCCTCACTGCTGGGCGTGATCATTCATTCAGGAGCAGTTCTCACCTACTCCTTCCGGTCATGACGCGCTGCCGGCCAGTAGCGCGTCTTTTCCAGTATGTAAGGGGTATTGGGTGTGCAGGCCGGCTTCAGAATGAACACTGCGCATGCTCCGGAACAAGCTACATGTATATTATTTAACAGTTTTCAAGTTATATTCAAAGTTAAAAAGAGGTATGTTATTAAAATCAACCTGTTAGAAAATTCCCTGGGGGTCTGTCACCACGTCTGTGGAGTCAGTAAGTCAAACCTCCGACTCCTCAATTTCCCTGAAGCTGACTCCAACTCCGACTCCACCAAAATGGACACCGAATCCACAACTCCAACTCCCTCATATATGGCTCATGTGATACATTTATTGTAGTACAATGTAAACATCAGGCTTTAATCATGATTATGACACAATAATGAAGATATTTAGAACATAGTATTCGCTGGGAGTGATGGAGTCCCGTCTCCCAGTAATATCAGAAGAAAACGTGCCAGTGCGCAATGCACTACCAGAGCGAACAGCAGCATTATCTGCGCTGCCCGGAACTGACACTCCACCCCTCAAAGCCGGTGAGGGGCGACAGGTAATCTGACAGAGACCCAAAGCACGCCCAAATGTGCGAGGGACCGGCTTTAAATAGTCATTATGCTTCACATCTTTGAAAGCTTTTGGTCTGGACATCACTTCTTCTTCTTTCAGTTTTAGCTCTGGTTGGCACAAGATCTTGCTGGATATTGTGCGATCTTGTGGCTTAAAAAAAGTGTTTTATATAGATGCCATAAGATGGCACACTAAGGGAACACTTATTAGGCTGTGATCAGCATTGCCAAACAATCGGGACCCCGAAACTAAGTTGTGTGTTGGCTGATGAGTTGACAGAAGGAACTTATTTCTTCCAACTACTTAAATGCCATCGCTATTCTTTGCAGCATCTTAGTTGTTAAATGGCCAGAAACTGACTGAGCCTAATACATCATACTCACATTATTCAGATGGGTGGATTCGCCTTAGGTCGGCTTCACACCACGTTTTTTCGGCTGTCAGGCTATGTCCGGTGCTTTGCAGGAGGCACCGGACACAGCCTGACAGCTCCAGAGAAACAGAACCGGAGGGTCAATATGCCTTCCGGTCCTGTTTGCAGACGGATTCTGCAGAGTGCAGCTGCAGGAGCTGTCCCATGCTGAAATGACAGAATCTCGGCTAGTGGGGAGCTATCTGAGGTTTTGAACTCTCAGCAGGGGACAGCTCCAGGTGCTTAAGTTCAGTGCCGGCCTGGGGGGATCCGGCACCATAGACTCCGGAACGCCCCGGATGCATTTTGTGCAGATTTCTTGCCCCTGACAGAAAATTGCAGCAAGCTGCGTTTTTGTGTCCGTGAGAAAAACCTGCATTCTCCCGAATCCTCCAGGTCAGATGGGAACTCATAGGAATACTATGGGGCCGAAATCAGATCCGGGGCTGTCCAGTTCACACTGGACAGCCCTGGATCTCATCACACCGTGGTGTAAAGCCAGCCTAAGCAGCATGAGCTGAACTTCTTCTCAAGCTGCTCCCATCATGCCCAGCGTATCTTCTCATAAATTCTAGCTGTATTCCTGAGATCTTAATACTTATTGCACAATGTTTAATATGGGCCCAGCGCTAACAAAAACCCTTTACCAGTGTCTGTTCCCTGATGAAGGAGCCAGGAAGGCACCGAAACGCGTAGGAGAATAAAGAAGGATTGGATTGAACATCGTTTACTCGGTTTCTTTGATGTGAGGTATCCTGGCAGCGCGGACTGTTGTACACCTTTTTACCCCAAGCTTCTTGTTGCTTCCTAGTACTGTCGTTCTTCACGTCACTGCATTGTGTACGGTGGGCAGGGGTTATAGGCGGAGTATGCCTTACACGTCACTACCTCGTCAATGCGACGTGTCAGGATGGGTGGACGCTTAAGTGGAACCAGGTGGAGTCACCAAGCCCGGTTAACACCCTCTCAGTAGCGCTGTCACGCTCTCTGCCTTGTATTCACTGATGCATTTCAAGGGATACCATCCCTCTTCCTCAGAGTGTCTTCCTCAGAGGAATTCCACGAGACATCAAAGGGTGAATATAATATTGATTCATTAGTCAACACGTTTCAGGGCTCCCAGAAACATGGCAATATGACATTGATTTTTGATGATATTCTAATTCATTCAAAAAGGTCAGGTTATCCAGCATAGGCTCAATGGTGTAATTATCCCATAAAATGTAACTTTTATTTAGGATCATTAAAAAGGTTAATTCTGGCCATGCAACTGATGAAATAACTTGTATACACTGGACTGACTCCCTAAGGGACTAAGTTACTTCATCATGGTCTCATTCTAAGTCATTCAGATGCACTAGTATATGGCCCAATGCATTATGTCCATTGTGCCAAAATTACTCATCAACTTCACATTATTATTAATCTTAATTTCTATTATTAAAGCCAGAACATAACCACACCAAATCCCTTACATGGGAATATCATTGATTAACTATACCTATACCCAACATAACTCTTCATTAATGAAATAAAACTCAATTCACTAAAAAGTTACAAGAGTAATGAGTCTCAGGGGAGCCAAGAAGAACAAAGGGATCAATTAGTAAAAGAGAGAAGAGGTATAAAGTAGCAGTGATCCCAGGTCTGACTGTAATATATATACTGGACTGAGACACATGATTATGGCACGGTAATTAACGCCTAGATATTGACCTTAATATTGGGACATATATAGCAGAGTATATAACAGTCTGTAATAACTACGACTTTTGGACCAATATATCTGTGGATATGAAATACAACGGTCCTTACACTACTCTTCTTGTTCCTATCCACCCAAGAAGCTCAACAAGTAAATCCTGATGAGTTTATTGGTTGTGAATCTGCTCATTTCAGCTCTGGGTCTATTTTAATGGATATCACATCAAAGAAATCTCCAAGAGACCAGGTGACTATAGTGTAACGAGTGGCTAAACGTTCATTACCGTATATAGTCGCGTATAAGCCGAGTTTTTCAGCTCAAAAAGTGGGCTGAAAAGTCCCCCCTCGGCTTACACGCGAGTCACTGTATACTGTATACATGTATACAGTATACAGGCCGCCCGCCCCCCCATCGCAATACAGGGCCCCCCCCCCTTGCTGCCACAAACCTGTAAAGGAATAAATCATTATACTTATCCCTGCCGCTGTCCCGCCGCCGCCATCGCGCTCCTCCGGCTTCTTCCGGCTTCCTCCTCTGGTCGGCGCAGGGAATGACGTCATTGTCTGTGCGCCAGAGGAGGAAGTCGGAAGAAGCCGGATGAAGCCGGAGGAGCGCGATGGCGGCGGCGGGACAGCGGCAGGGATAAGTATAATGATTTATTCCTTTACAGGTTTGCGGCAGCAAGGGGGGGGGCCTGTATACTAGCACTTGGGCTGCTGTATATACCTCTGGGGCTGCTGTATACTACCACTGGGGCTGCTGTATATACGTCTGGGGCTGCTGTATACTACCACTGGGGCTGCTGCTGTATATACCACTGGGGAGGCTGCTGTAACACTGCTGGGGCCTGTATATACTACTGGGGAGGCTGCTGTATACCACACTGCTGGGGGCTGTATACTACCACTGGGGAGGCCTGTATACCACTGGGGGGGCCTGTATACCACACTGCTGGGGGCTGTACACCTGTGCTGGGGTCCACCCTCGGCTTATCCACGAGTCAATAGGTTTTCCCAGATTTTGGGGGCAAAAGTAGGGGGGTCATCTTATACAAGGGTCGGCTTATACACGAGTATATACGTTATTTCTTCTTATAATTTTATCCATCATGAATCATTACACAAGTTTGCAAGGCAGTCGAAGGAGGATTTCCGGGTCGTTAATTGACCAACCCACCATCTAAATAACCCCCAATCCATTAAATAAAAACACAACACTGCTAATCACTTGGTTAAACAATTTGGCCACAGCAGCCTTTATTGCCTATTGTCTGCATACTAAGGAAAGAACAACGGGTACGCCGTCCAACTGGTGTCCCAACTTAAAACAATAGGCAAACCCTCATATCACACATGGATAACACCGATCCAGAAGCCTCCAAACCTTGTCCATGGCCGCAAAACACCAACCCCATGGAAGAGGTATTGATTTCCGAGAACCGGTATCCCAACCTCGCAGATCCCCATGCCTGCAAGGTACCTGTAACAGGAGCCACTATACCTTCCAAGTGGCTCACCTCCCAATTACTAGTGAAGATTCACTGCCTCTGGACCAGACCTACCCCCGCTACCGTGACAACAAATCCAACATGCATCCTAAGATAACATACCAACCCATACCACCAACCATTCTCACATCACCCCCATTCACATCCAGTAACTCAAACCCAAACAAGGGAGGGCGGGTGGGAAACTGCCCTGGCTTCTCCCGGAAATGGAGTGAGGGGTTACTTCCCTCTGTCCAACCTATAGCTGCCCTTAAGCTCCCCCTCTTCCTCCCTCTAAATCAAACCCCAAACCAATTATCTCCCTCTGCCTTTTATGAAATTCCCTATGTCTATACCTTCCACTAATAACTCCCTCCCCGAATGTCATGGGGATTGTTCACCTTAAGGGTTCCCCGTCTTTTCTAATTACTTTATTAGGGGATTTGTCTTTATTCCTGTAAAGAATTGCATGTAAGTAACTTCCACCACTGCTTTTCCTTGGTTTATTTTCCTGCCTTTAGCTACATTGATATCATTTGGAGTACAGCTGATGGCAGTGATGGGTCAGCCCCTGTCTCCTCCTCTGCACAGGCTTCTCCCCAGAATTAGCGAGACACAGGAGATGAGCTGACCCATTAAGCTGGAAACACACCGTCCAAGTGACATGCGAATTACTCGGACCGGTCTCGGATCATTCACCCGGCACGACCCCTGCCTCTCTGGATGGAATACTGTCAGTGGTATGTTTTTCTATGTAGCTCCACTGCTTCCGTCCAGAGAGGGGGAGGCCATCCCGGGTGAATGATCCGAGACCCGTGCGAGTAACTCACGTCACTCGGACAGTGTGTTTCCAGCCTTACTGCCATCATCTGTACTCCTCATGAGTAGGTTCTGATATCAATAGAACTGAAAACAGGAAAATACTGTAGAGTAGGGAAATGCGGTGGGCAGAAACCACTAACATGCAATTTTTTACAAAGATGAATAAAACACCCTAATAAAGTGATTAGCAATTTTTTTCTATGCTGGACAAAATTATTTAAAAATAAGAAAAATAGTTACTGAATAATTTAGGACTTTGATAGCAAGTTGATTTTCTATTATCGGAATGTTTTTGTAGATAAAAAAGAAAGGTTTGGTTAGGTTTGCATTTATCTTGCTATACGCTGAGCACTGCCTAAAGATCTCCGTCAAAAGCCTGAAAACTAGGATTTAGCTTGAAGTCCCAACAAGGCCCTGACTGAGCCATCCACGATAATGAAGCATTTTGCATGGCACAGCCCTGTTTCTTAAGAAGGCACAAGCGCAAACTAGACCATACTTACTTTTATTTTGATGGACATCGCTGAAACGGAGGCAAAAACAAAGTACAAAGTGACTGTTAATCTCATTATACTCAATGGCTTTGTCAGGGGCTTTTCATGCCCCCTGAGGAAGTTATACGAAATGCGCATTGGGGTGTAGGGACACTGGACGCACTACACTCCATCATAGCTGTATAGGATCTTTTTGCAGGTATATTTTCGCACACTTGTTCACTTTGTGCTTTGGCTCAGTTCTAAGTCTTCATTTAGTCTTTTGTTATGCAAGCTAGGGAGTGCCCCACTCCTATTCTGAGCCAAACACATAAGGTGCTGTCTGCTGCACTGTGTCCATACTGGACTCTACCCATCTTCATCCTGCATCCATGAGGTATACTGATACAGAATCAGGTTTTAAATTAGTTAGATAGGGACCGTTATGATATGGGTCACCTTGGCAGGATGGCTTCATACATTTTTTGCAAAAAAAGTATTAAGTACCCTGTTATTGACACTGATTTTTACTAGCACTTGCTTTGTATTATTACCTATTATAGCAGAGTACTTCTACACATTTATTATTTTCTTCACCTACTGTATCCTCACCCTTTCCTTGTAGACTGTGAACCACCGCAGGCAGGGTCCTCTCTCCTCATCTACTGTATCCTCACCCATCCCTTGTAGACTGTGAGCCCTTGCAGGCAGGGTCCTCTCTCCTCACCTACTGTATCCTCACCCTGTCGGGGAAAATTTTACTGTTCCACTCCCTCGCCAGTCATCCCAAATTCGACTATGAACACGTGGTACCAGATAAGAGTAAATCAGACTGAGAGAGTCCGGTTCACGCTCATAGCGTGTCCAGGTTTAATAATGACAACGTACACGGCAACAACTACTGAACCCAATATCCGGGTACAGGGCATTTTATAGTCTAAAAGATAAGCATGTAAATGTCCATGGCAGGGTGGGAGTTAGGTGGGATTAAGCTAATATCTATGTTTGTTAATAATAATAGTTCTTTGTATTCTGAGAGTCCGTTCTTCATCACGTCATGGTATCATCCCTTGGCTGCTGGGATACCGGTTATCTTGGATTTCTCATAGCACGGCCTGGTGCAGGCACAGCGAGGACCAATCAGCTTGTCCATTCTCAAGGCAACTTCTGCACAGCTACATCTTCTTTTCCAGCATACTCATCTAAGAAGACACTTTGTTTACAAACAGCTCCTTGTTCACAGACTCATAGTGGGAGAGAAGGAAAGAAAGAAATAGATGGAAGGGGGGGAGAGACAAAGAGAGAAGAGAAGAAGAAGAGAAAGAAAGAAGGAGAGACAGATAGATAGAAAGGGAAAGAGGGAAAAGAGGGAGAGAGTGACATGGAGGAAAGAGAGAGATGAAGAGGAAAGGGGGGATGAGAGAAGAGAAAGAGAGAGAGAAAGAAGAGAGAGAGAGAAGAGAAGGATGAAGAGGAGAGGTAGAGAGAGAAGAAAGGTAGAGAGAGAGAGCGAGAGATGGAGGAAGGGGGGGGGGGGTGACTCAAAGACGAAGAGAAGATGTTGGATACGTACCTGAATACAGGAAAAAACTTATTGTTTCATTTAATGCTATATGAGTATAAAAACTAAGATTAATAGATAATATATAATTCATCCTCCACAACCCATCCCTTGTAGACTGTGAGCCCTTGCAGGCAGGGTCCTCTCTCCTCACCTACTGTATCCTCACCCCATCCCTTGTAGACTGTGAGCCCTTGCAGGCAGGGTCCTCACTCCTCACCTACTGTATCCTCACCCATCCCTTGTAGACTGTGAGCCCTTGCAGGCAGGGTCCTCTCTCCTCACATACTGTATCCTCACCCATCCCTTGTAGACTGAAAGCCCTTGCGGGCAGGGTCCTCTCTCACCTACTGTATCCTCACCCATCCCTTGTAGACGGTGAGTCCTCACAGGCAGGGTCCTCTCTCCTCACCTACTGTATCCTCACCCATCCCTTGTAGACTGTGAGCCCTTGTGGGCAGGGTCCTCTCTCCTCACCTACTGTATCCTCACCCATCCCTTGTAGACTGTGAGCCCTTGCAGGCAGGGTCCTCTCTCCTCACATACTGTATCCTCACCCATCCTTGTAGACTGTGAGCCCTTGCAGGCAGGGTCCTCTCTCCTCACCTACTGTATCCTCACCCATCCCTTCTAGACTGAAAGCCCTTGCGGGCAGGGTCCTCTCTCACCTACTGTATCCTCACCCATCCCTTGTAGACGGTGAGTCCTCACAGGCAGGGTCCTCTCTCCTCACCTACTGTATCCTCACCCATCCCTGGTAGACTGTGAGCCCTTGTGGGCAGGGTCCTCTCTCCTCACCTACTGTATCCTCACCCATCCCTTGTAGACTGTGAGCCCTCGTGGGCAGGGTCCTCTCTCCTCACCTACTGTATCCTCACCCATCACTTGTAGACTGTGAGCCCTCGCAGGCAAGGTCCTCTCTCCTCACCTACTGTATCCTCACCCATCCCTTGTAGACTGGGAGCCTTCGCAGGCAGGGTCCTCTCTCCTCACCTACTGTATCCTCACCCATCCCTTGTAGACTGTGAGTCCTTGTGGGCAGGGTCCTCTCTCCTCACCTACTGTATCCTCACCCATCCCTTGTAGACTGTGAGCCCTTGTGGGCAGGGTCCTCTCTCCTCACCTACTGTATCCTCACCCATCCCTTGTAGACTGTGAGCCCTTGCAGGCAGGGTCCTCTCTCCTCACATACTGTATCCTCACCCATCCCTTGTAGACTGTGAGCCCTTGCAGGCAGGGTCCTCTCTCCTCACCTACTGTATCCTCACCCATCCCTTGTAGACTGTGAGCCCTTGCAGGCAGGGTCCTCTCTCCTCACATACTGTATCCTCACCCATCCCTTCTAGACTGAAAGCCCTTGCGGGCAGGGTCCTCTCTCACCTACTGTATCCTCACCCATCCCTTGTAGACGGTGAGTCCTCACAGGCAGGGTCCTCTCTCCTCACCTACTGTATCCTCACCCATCCCTGGTAGACTGTGAGCCCTTGTGGGCAGGGTCCTCTCTCCTCACCTACTGTATCCACACCCATCCCTTGTAGACTGTGAGCCCTTGTGGGCAGGGTCCTCTCTCCTCACCTACTGTATCCTCACCCATCCCTTGTAGACTATGAGCCATGGTGGACAGGGTCCTCTCTCCTCACCTATTGTATCCTCACACATCCTTTGTAGACTGTGAGCCCTCGCAGGCAAGGTCCTCTCTCCTCACCTACTGTACCCTCACCCATCCCTTGTAGACTGAGCCCTCGCAGGCAGGGTCCTCTCTCCTCACCTACTGTATCCTCACACATCCCTAGTATACTGTGAGCCCTCGCAGGCAGGGTCCTCTCTCCTCACCTACTGTATCCTCACCCATCCCTAGTAGACTGTGAGCCCTCGCAGGCAGGGTCCTCTCTCCTCACCTACTGTATCCTCACCCATCCCTTGTAGACTGTGAGCCCTCATGGGCAAGGTCCTCTCCCCTCCTGTACCTGTGTGTGCCTTGCATTGTTTATGAATATTGTACTTGTTTATGTATGCCCTTTTCACATGTAAAGCGTCATGGAATAAATGGCGCTATAATGATAAATAATAATAATATCTTATTTTTTTTAGCATCTGAACAGTGCGGACAGACCCTTCAATTTTAAACTGTGGTTTATAAATGTTGCTAGAGATCTTTTCTTAATTTCAACTCTATCAATTTTTAAGTATTTTTTTAATGACTGTAGAGCAAAGAATATTTCACTTAAATGAACTATTCTTTTATGGACAGTATATAATATGATTACTTGGAAAACCTTAGTTGGACATGTCATCTCAATGTACATAATAGTACCGTATTTTTCGCACTATAAGGCGCACCGGATTATAAGGCGCACCCTCAAAAAATGACTTTTAAGCCGTCTTGGTCCATATATAAGGCGCACCGGATTATAAGGCGCACCATATTACTATAAAAAAAATCCCTCTGTAGCCTCCCATCACCCTCGAGCATCGCTATGTAGCCTCCCATCACCCTCCAGCATCCTTCTGTAGCCTCCCATCACCCTCCAGTATCCCTGTGTAGCCTCCCATCACCCTCCAGCATCCCTGTGTAGCCTCCCATCACCCTCCAGCATCCCTGTGTAGCCTCCCATCACCCTCCAGCATCCCTGTGTAGCCTCCCATCACCCTCCAGCATCCCTGTGTAGCCTCTCATCACCCTCCAGCATCCCTGTGTAGCATCCCATCACCCTCCAGTATCCCTGTGTAGCCTCCCATCACCCTCCAGCATCCCTGTGTAGCATCCCATCACCATCCAGCATCCCACACAGTCAGACACACACACACACACTCAGACACACACACATACACACTCAGACACACACACACGCACACTCAGACACACACACACACACTTACTGTACTGTGTGGCAAGGCACTCACAGCGCTGGAGCCCTCAGCCAATCACAGCGCTGGAGCCCTCAGCCAATCACAGCGCTGGAGCCCACAGCCAATGACAGCGCTGGAGCCCTCAGCCAATCAGAGGCTATGGGCTGACGTCAGCTGGCCTCGGATTGGCTCAAGGCTCCTGGGCGGAGCTGTGATTGGCTGATGGGCTCCTGGGCTCCTGGGCTGTGAGCGCGCCCGATGCAGCGGCGGCACCGGACACGACAGCGGGGACGGCGGCTGGTGATCGCGTCCCGCACAGTGATGTGAGGCAGGCACCGGCACCGGCACCAGCATGGACGGCGGGGACGGCGGCTGGTGATCGCGTCCCCGCACAGTGATGTGAGGCAGGCCCCGGCACCAGCATGGATGGCGGGAATGGCGGCTGGTGATCGCGCCCCCGCACAGCGATGCCAGGCGGGCACCGGACAGAGGGGGATGGCGGGGACGGAGGATATTGCGGCACAAAGGTATGCCTTATTTTCTGGGGGGTGCTAAATTTTCCTGGAAAAATCCGTATATAAGGCGCACTGCACTATAAGGCGCACCTATGATTTCTGGGAAAATCTTAGTCTTTTAGGTGCGCCTTATAGTGCGGAAAATACGGTACCTTCGAGCTGTGCATGTGACTATAATATGGCTTCACTGGCTGTATTGAACAGTAACATGGCACCCATATGGTATGGGTCATCAGGTGGTTCTTGTGATGTTGGCTATCACTATTTTATCTTATGTATTAAACAGTATAGTAGATTCTCATTGATTTTTATTCCAGGTGTTATAAAGGGATGTAAAAATGAAGCATAATCAAACAATCATTACATATTTCATCATAAAGGGAATATCCGATGTTCCTCAGTTCCAGGCTCCGATATTTGTTCTCGTTCTACTCCTTTATCTGATTATTCTTTTCGGGAATATGAGTCTTCTTCTCCTGGTCTGCCTGGACTCCCATCTTCACACTCCCATGTATTTCTTCTTAGCCAACCTGTCCATAGTGGACATGACGTCTTCCACTGTCACCCTACATAAGATCCTTCTAACCTTCATCACCAGAGATAACACAGTGGTCTACCTAGCCTGTATGGTACAAGCATACATGTTTGGATCCTTATCGGGACATGGACTTTTCATACTGACGGCCATGAGCTACGACCGTTATGTGGCTATCTGTAGACCCTTAAATTATAATATTATTATGAACTCTAAGATTTGTCTTCTGTTGGCCTCGTTTTGTTGGATATTTGGTTTTGTACAAGTGGTTCCTTTTGTTTGGCTGTTATCCCTGATCTCTTGTTACTCCTCCATTGAGGTTGACCACTTTTGCTGTGACCTTGCCGCCTTCATGGACATTGCTTGCAGTGATATCACATTATTGGAAAGTTTAACCATCATACAAGGAATGAGCATTTATATCATTACCCCCTTATTTCTAACTTTTATTTCTTATGCATTTATAATTAAGACCATATTGAAGATACAAACCAATATTGGGAGAAGAAAAGCCTTCTACACATGTTCCTCCCACCTTACAGTCATTGTATTGCTCTACACAACTTTAATCTTGCAATACGCCATACCTAGTCACTTGCTGGGCTCCAAAAAGCTTTTTTCTTTATTTAACACAACTATTGTCCCCGTCCTTAATCCATTGATTTATAGCTTAAAGAACAAAGACGTGAAAACAGCTTTTATAAGGAGGTTTGGTATCTGGAAAGTGGAGACTTTTGCTGTAACTTGAGATCTTTTCTATTTTCTATTGTCATTTCTCTCACTTTTTGAATATAATTCTAGAAAGATAAAGATTTTGAATTGTTATAATAAAATGGAAATCACAATTAAAAATAAGAATGTTTAAGGCTCTTTTCTTGAGAGAGAAGAAAGTATTGGAAGATAGGTAGATAGGTGCCTCAGGCTGGTTTCACACTACTGGTTTTTGGAATCTGCTGGAATGTAGGTAAAACCTGCACCACCCTCCCCCTGCTTTCAGAGAACATGATGCCACCATTTGTTGTAAGGCCCCGTGCCCACAATATGTAGTTTGATGCTCTTTTTGAAGCACATTTTGAGAATCTGCATCAAAATCTGCATGTGTATCATGAAGCCAGCAAAGTCTATGAGAGTTCTGAGGCGCTGTGCCAAAGTTTTTTTTTTTTCCTTGAAGATTTGGTGCAGATTTTGGGCAGAAAAAAGAACAGATCTGAACCACATGTGCAAAGAAAAAAAAAAAGCTTGTGGGCTCAGCACTTTGGATCTGTCATAGACTTTGATGGTCTCAGCATAGACTTGCATATTTCGATGCAGATTCTCAAAATCTGTGTCAAAAAATGCATCAAATAATGCACCGTGGGCACAGGGCCTAAGGAAGACCATGGAGAGCTGTGGTGAAAGGGCTTGAGGATTCCTCATGCCCCCTGGCTACTTCCACAAAGACGTCTAGGGCAGGGGTAGCCAACTACATTCCTCCAGGTCTGAAAACAGTTCAAGATTTCAGGATTTCCTTAGCATTGCACCTGCAGATGTGATGATTTAAACCCTGTGTGCAATGTTAGGTAAGTCCTGAAACATGCACCGTTTTTAGCCCTAGATAGCTACACTTGGCCAGCCCTATTCTACAGGAGAGTGTGTAGTGTCTTGCTTTTCCATACTCCAGACCGTCAGGCCAGAGACCTGTGGCTGGTTTACTAGTCTCTGTAGGGCAGTATCAAAGTACCTGTTTGCAGAAACAGTCCAGTACACATGGAGTGAAATACAAAAACCTTTACTGTGCCAAAGACTACAGTATAATAAATCTTAAACATACATATATGAATATACATAGTATATATAACGAAAGTCGCACAGGGATCAGCAGACTCTATTAAAATGTTGGAAAGGTCATGAAGGGCAGCGCCCATTATTGGCTTTCAGTTATAGCCCAAAGGCTGTGTGCATGCCCACGTATCCAGCAGGAGGAAGAGCAAATAGTGCTAAACTTGGGAATGTGATGATCGTTCTATATAACTGGCAGAGCTGCTGTTAAGGCAGAACCCCGAGAAACTTCGAGACCCTTTACCCCTTTACAGGGATCTAGACTTACAGCAGAGCTCAAGAGTTTATTGCCTATGGATGAGCAGCAGGCCAGAGCAGGGTGGTTAGTCAAACAGGGAAGACTGGAAAAAGGCAAGGGTGGGAAACTGAATAATAGCAATGTCAGGAAGCTGTGTCAAAACTGAGAGGACAGCGAGGTACAAAATCATCAGGAGAAATCAAAGTCAAAGAACAAAGCTAAGGTCAAAACAGTATCACTGGAAAGCAAGCTCTAGATAGAATGGGGAAGAAAGAATGCAACTGGAAACTTGTGAGACCAATCCAAGAGTATATAAAGGGAGTGGTACCTCACCATAGGCAGGAGCACAAGAACCAATGACCCCACCTGGACCCACACAGCAACACTGTCAGACTCAGAAGCACAACAGGTCCCAGCCCCACTATGCCCAGAGGACAAGCAAACCCTGCTCTCTACAGAATTCACTGCAGGGACATCTCCCCTAACACCAGCATCACTTACAGTGTGAACACGGTGATGCTTGATGACAGAGGCAGAAGCTCTGGCAGAGGTGTAATGCCTTTAGCGTCAGCACCATCTATAGGGCGAATATGGCGGTGCCTAGCTACTGGGACAGGAATTACAGGAGCAGATACAGAGGTGGACACATCACTACCACCACCCATAGATGGTGTATGGTAGCGCCTAGTGATCGGAGCATGAATTACAGGAGCAGGTCCAGGTTGAGATGTGACAGGGAAGGGGAAATAAAATAAACAAAAAAAACAGACCTCTATGTTCATAGACCTGAAAGACAACTTTAAGAAGTCCTTCTTCGGACAAAATGCCAACTAAGGGATGGGTCTGCGACCCAACTGTGTCGCCCCAGGGTGTGGGGTACTCGGGTATCAGGTGGCAAAAGGGTTAATCGTGTCACGGGGAATGGCGGACGTGCCTGATCCCGTATCCTGGGGACTATTCTCTTGAAAAGGGGGGTTTACAAGGGATTATGTACAAGTTTATAGTTTGTCGTGACGCCACCTGCAGTACCTGGTGAGATGTCACCAGCGCCGCCACAGTCCTCCGGAGGTCGGTGGTAATGCGGCCGAGATGGTTTAGTCCTCCGCAGGCAGGACTGGGACCTCCGGGGCAGCGATTCCTGTGGAAGGAATGAGTTCATGCAAAGAAGATGCAGCAGGGTCAAAAGTCACTTCACCCGGGTACTTTACTGAAACTTTAGCCGCGTTATTACAGTCCTCAGTGCAGTTAGATGTTAGTTGACAAGTGGCTATGGGTGGCTGCAAAAGGATCTCTGGTAGATGGACGGAACCCCCAGCATGTGCCTTTTCTTCCCTGCTTCCCAGTAGCTTGTGTGAAGCCTGACCTCATATAGAGTAAGTCTGACCACCTGCTGTTTCTCCTTTCTTTCCCTTGCTCCCGTCGGGTAACCTTCTGTTGATCACTGCAGCAGCCTGCTGTGTCTGGTCCCCTCTAATGGTCGCTTGGGAATCAGGGCCGTATATTGATATACCCCCGTGCTCTGGATTTTTACAGGTGCGGGCTCCGGTACCCGGTTTCTCTCCTGGGGTGAACTCTACGGTTCCTCTATTTCCCACGCGTTCTCCGTGTCTGGGATCTGTTCTGGTTGTCCCTGGGTCCCTCAGCCGAGGAGAACCTCTTTCTTTCCTCAGGCTCCCTGCCTGATCTTTTCAAGCTCTCCGACCTGTAGGCAGAGACCTGAAGCCTAAAAGGCCTCCAGCTGAAGACCTCCTTGCTCCCCGTGGGGGCGACTACATACCCTCCCGGGTTCCCTCCCACCGCTTGACCTAGTGTGAGGTGTGGGTTTAGGGTTCCGCCTACCATCCTGAAATCCACTTGCAGCTGGGATAACTACACCTCTGTTACGGGTGCAGTACCCCTCTGTGGCACCTACATACCTACATAGTAGGGTGCCACACAACAACATGCCTTTTTTTAGGAAAGTGCATTGGACTTGGTGCAAATACTCTCTTTCAGCTTTCTCAGCTCCACACTGGATAAAGGTCGCCATTGCTGATGGTACTCCAATGCCGGACAGTTTTGGGGGGTCACAGAGGCTACTATTGCAGGAGGATTCTCCGCCACCACCTGCCCCTAGCACACTCCATCAGGGCTACAGCTGGAGGAGGCGATGGGGGAACTAGGGGGTAAATGCCCCCTCTGGGAGAAAAGGGACCAACAAGTGGAATACCATCAGGCTCTGTGGGTTTGGGTGCAGCTCTCTGGCTAACCTAAGAGAGGCCTGTACTCCACCCAATGCCACATTCTCTCCCACTCAGCCTCCTGCTGCCACTTCTTAAAGTCGTCGACGGTGGAAACCTGACTTAAGCCAACAGCGAACCACTCCTTGCTGCCCATCAACTTCATGAATGTGACTTCCTCCCCAACAAAGATTGTGCAGAATCTTTTGGGAAAATGGTCACACAGCATGGTGGACTAGTTGACATAGCACCAATGTCCAGCAACTTGTTCTGCTAGGAAGCCAAGCCCCCTATCCTTAAAGAATGCCACCACCTTGTTTTGGGTACATTGGTCATGAGAGTGATTGGCCTTAGCTCTATGCAACTAATCTTGGGTGATGTTATCCACAAACCAAATCTCCTCAACAAAGGAGACAGGACAGGGTGGTTCATGCCATATCAGATAGTTGCTTGGTGGAGGTAGGGGTCCCCACATGGCAGTCACCTAGTTGAAGACGTCTGGCCGGAAAACACAGATGCCTGGAAACAGGGCCTTCTGACTCTTATACCTACTCCTCTTCCTCATTATCCTCATGTTCCTCATCCTGGTGAAATTGCTGATCCAGTAGCTGTGGCACCTGATGCAGGTGCAATACAGCCAGACATGCTACAAGATCCTCTGGACATCTCATGCCTCTGGATGGCATGGGAAATGGGTCACCTCTTGACTGTGAGCTCCTCAGGTTCTCCTCTGGCATCAGAGCCCAGCACTTTATCTGGACATCACTGCATATGAGGCCCAATGTGGGTAGTGCAGAGGAGCTCCAGGTCACATATGTATCCATGTTGTCCTGTGCAGGGCGTTCTGGTTCTGGTGCTGCTGAACAACCCTCTGTACTGTGGAGACATCATAGTGTGTGTGGGGTTATGTACTGTGGGGACATCATACTATGTGTTAGAGAATGTACAGTGGAGACATCATACTGTGTGTGGGGGAATGTACTGTGGGGATATCATACTGTGTGTTGGAAAATGTACTGTGGGGGCATCATACTGTGTGTGGGGGAATGTACTGTGTGGATGTGGCACCCCAGAGTTTGCATGCCACTATGTCAATATCGCCTCCGGGTGATGGTGTCATACCTCAGAGCAACAGAGGGTATTTACACCAGGCAAACCAAAGCACACAACACCTTTCTGTCTCCAGGCATGAAAGGGGAGATCTAAACCTGGGTTCAGGGCAGCTCCCCTATAAATTCTAGTCTAGGGCAGACTTAGTCCATTCAATAATGAAGAAGACATCCTGTGGGGTAGAGCAGTGCTAAGCTCACCACAGGAAAGCCTACCTGAGGGACCAAAGGCAAGGGTCTGATGAAGTCAAGGAGAGTCTAGTGAGCAGAGCGGTGTCGAGCCCACCGAAGATGAACTGTGCCAAGAAACGGACACTGGAGTCCGAGGCTGTGCAGCGCCTAATGACACAGCAGCTAATACTGGAGAGAGGGGAATTCCAAGTTCCCCATCCACACCAAGTGCCCAGAGGCAAAGCAGCATCAAGAGCCCAGGGATAGCCGCCCGTGAAGTGGGGCTAATAAAGGACTAGAGCTGCCAGTCATACTGGCATGTGCAAGAGAGAAAGAGAGAGGGCTGCAGCTCAGCTTCAAGCAGCAGCAGGTACCCAAAGGAGAAAGCACACTAGGGGAGGCCTCAGAACTTGCCGGGTATGGAGAATCCCGAGTTGCTCCCAGGTTACACGGACTCAAAGCGACAACATCTGTGGTTCACCGGTATTTCCAGTAAAGGATCTGAGGAACCAACAAAACGTAAGTGTGGTGCCCCTGTGGACTGGTCACCACTTTAAGTTGCAGCAACCGGGATCGGTAAGTTCAGTCACCCCAAACACACACCCAACACACTCCGATCTCAAGACTAGGGACTCTATGCCCAGCAACGGGATGGCAGGAGGAGACAAGTGGAGGGTGGGAAAGTTAGACAGGACACGGTCAGGGGAGGAAACCAAACCAGAAAACACCACAGCTAGTAAAACAGTCAGTGAGTAGTGAGTCAAGCAGAAGGAGAGAACACCATTATTACACGAGACTGAAAGGACATGGACCAGGCGGTCTGTACAAACCATGAGGCTGTTGCGGGTCCCGAGCTACAGACCGTAGAGAGGCAGAAGGAGTCCTAGGGCACAAGTAGTGAGCAATCCACCTGTGTGCCCGAATTAGCGCGAAAGCTGAAAGAGTGAGGCAGAAACCAAGGTGTCGGCTCTGAGGTGTCCAGGACGCTCCATGCTCCAATCACGAACCCGGAGGGGTGGCGAAGAGAGGGCCACCGTACTAGGGCCAGGAGACCAGGCAGGTCGCCCAACAAAGGTCCATGGCTGCTGCATCGTAGCTTTGTGTGCGGAAGAGTAAGAAAGAGAGGCTCATGGAATGGAACGCAAAAGGGGGTGATCTGGATGAGCCATCCCGGCTGCTAAAAGACTAACGGAGCTAACTGCCGAGAAAGCAAAGTAAATCGGGTTGAAGCTCAGCACTTTGTGAGACTGTCATTTCTGTGCCTGAAGAGAGGTGGGCCTAGTTCACATCTAAGCCTGGTCTGCGTTTTGCTTCATTTGCGTTTCTATGCGTTTTTAGCAGTAAAAACGCATCCAAACGCATGCATTTTGGCCCGTAGGGTTTAATGGAAACGTATGCAAAAATGCATGAATAAAAGCATGTCATTTTCAGCAAACGCAAAAACGCATGCGTTTTTGCAAACGCAGCCCAAAATGTTGCAAAACATGTTTTGGGCTGCATTTGCAAAAACGCATGTGTTTTTGTGTTTGCTGAAAACTACATGCGTTTTTGCACGCGTTTCCATTAAACCCTATGGGGCCAAAAATGCATGCGTTTGGATGCGTTTTTACCGCTAAAAACAAATAGAAATGCAAATGAAACAAAACGCAGACCCTGTGGTGTTTTAAAAGCTGCATTTTCTGCCTCTGTGGGAGGGGCCAGCAGGTCACTGCTCTGTGTGTATGAGAGCAGGCTGGTAATGAGCTGTGTGGGGAGCCAGCAGACAAGGGGTTAACAGAGATTGCTGTGTGGAGACAGATGACATTACAGAGAGCTTGTACATTGGAGTTTACATCCAGCTCTGTGCTGCATTGTGATAGCTTGTCTCCTTGTGAGCTGCTGTCAGCAGTGTAGGCCACACCCCCTCTCCATTATCTCCTCACATGTCCGTATTCATTGTGAGGACGGCCCTGGCACAGAATCAGCTTCATTCACAGTGCTCTGAGGACATCTTGTGGAAGGATTATCAATGGTAACCAGCCAGAATTTTCTAATGATCCATATTATAAAGTTTATTAAAATCTCTTGCTCTACATTATTATTATATAAAAATTTAAACGGCGGTTACACTTTAAACATTTTCTAGCAAAAATACATAAAACAACAAAGTTTTTTTAATTTAACATTCCAAATTCATGCAATAAGCTTGATATATAACTACATAACCCGGTGCACTTATGTGTATTGTGCCAATATTGGTCATGTAATCAATTGTACACTACTACTGCTGATTTCTCAGATTAAATCAATAACAATAGAACTAAAAGGTTCCTACACGTGGATATCATTAATTGCCTATATCTTATTATACACTAAAAAATATTAGAATCTGAGAGTCCTCAGTGATTGATACCTTGAGGACTCTCAGATTCTAATATTTTTCTATCTACTGGCTAACACGGTATAAACATTCTTTACCTTATTAGGAGCAAATAAAATCAATTCAGAAAACAAACATAGAATAATGAGTCTCTATGGAGCCAAGAAGAACAAAGGGATTAATTAGTAGGACAGGTAAGAAGTATAAAGTAGCAGCGATTCGAGGTCTTACTGTGATATCACCTGTCCTGGACCAAGTCACCTGGTTATTGTATGGAATGGTATGGTAATTGACCGGTTCAATCTCCTATATCCAATATGGCCCTATGACTAGGACTTATACAGTGAAACAAGCAATAGTCCATGATAATTAGAAAGTGATCTATGACTTTGTTTGGAGATGATGATGGACCTTTAATTACTCGTCCTGGTCCGAACCACCAAATCAGAGACATTTAACAACATCATCATGATAATTTGGTTGAGGTTCGTTTCCAGCTTTGGGTCTATTTTAATACATATGACATAATACAAATCTTCAAGAGATCAGGTAAATATGATTATTGAATAATTTAGGACTTTGATAGTTTACAGTCTATCAAGAGACATTTGGTGGCCTATTTTCTTTCGTGTCGTGGTTGTCAACCTCATTCCTTATATTGCCCCAATTGGATTTTGTCTGGAAGCTATAATTATTGTCAGAGAAGAATTGGCACTGGATAACCTGTTGGGGAAAGTCTACACCTGGAGCTCAGAAACAACGGTCTACTCTGAAGCAGTGTCTTCCACCGAGGTTCTATGAGGCTTCTTTGACCATGAGAAGTCATTTTGCAGTTCAAACTCCATCTATACAAAAATGAGAACATTTATTTTCACCTCTGTCATATCTTTGCTGTTAGCATTGTAAACCTAGGACACATAATCAATAGGATATAAAATGCTTACATAAGTAGTATGGTCGATAATAGTCACACGTCCATCAAGTTAAACCAAGACATAGAAGAAGACATGGATAAGGCCAAATAGTTTGAGTAAACTTTACAACTTTTTTCACTATTGTTCCTGAGGATAATAAAAGAAGCATAAGTCACAAAGAAATCAGGCCTAAAGTTCTATACATTTACATACATTGCGATGTTATGTTGTCCTAAAAAGCCTTCTTTGAACCCATAAACTGTTATTGAAGTGTTCACCTACTGTAGGCATTTCTACACATTCACTACTCTTCGGCTTATTTTACAGAGGCAACTTTTTGTCTACATTTTTTATCTATAAAAATCTCAATGTTTTTACAAACTTTTTTGATCTGACATGTTTTAAAGTTTTATGGTCTTCTTTTTTAAAGTATTGTCTGCTAGTGGATCCTTTATGGGGGGGACACTGTGACCCTGCTTGGAATCCAGTTAGGAGTTAAAGAACACTACAAATACCCTCTATTTTTATAACTGGGATAGGAAAAGTGCACAGGTGCCAAGAGTTGTGTCTGCTTATAATAGTAGGGGTGAGGAGTCTTTCTTGAGGTCAGTGACTACTTACATTATTCTGTTGGTCAGTTTGAGAGTTTAAGCAACAGTTATCATACTTTCCACAGACTTGTTACGGCCCCCTAATGTTCTGAATCTGCTCCATAACATTACTAATATAGTCATAGAAAAATCTTGGAATCTGTGGTTGATATCTTTTAATGGTTAACTGAAAAGATGGTAAGCATAGCAAGGTTTTGGGACACTTTGGCCCCTTTGTCAGGCTTCAGTTGCAGTAATGTGGTGTATTTAATTATATGTACCAAACGTTCAACAGGTGGCATGTACGTAGGGGAGACCGGGCAAAAATTCAGAACAAGAATAAATTCTCATCACCACTCAATGAAAGAAAAACGTATGGATCTACCTGTAGCCAAGCATTTTTGCAGCCCTAACCACAGTAAAACCGATATGGGGCTGCTCATCTTAAAAAGCAACTTCAATTCTCAGAGAGAGAGAAGAATTTGGGAATACAAATTGATAACGACCTTTGACACATTCAAAACAGGATTACATGTCTCACATGGATTCAACCGCTTTTATATAAAATGAGTGGGCATTTGGGAATATCACATCTTCCAACAGACTCAAGTTAGAGGACAATTAACTTTTGACACGTTTTATGTAAACTGTCTCATTTCGATTTATGGCTTTCTACATATCACTGAGGAATCTTCAGGTCTCCACAGGCCAGTAATCATAGAACAGTAATAAAATCGGTTCCTCTTATCTTAGAATTTTGACTTTACCTTCCCAGCTCCTCTCCCCCTCCCTAGCGTGACTCTGCTTTACTTCACCTGACCTATTTACTACAGCATCAACCCTGCTTACATATATATGTATATGTCTTCAGAATTTGTGTCATTATCTGCCTGACGAAGGGGCCACAGTGTCCCAAAAGCTTGCTATGTTTACCATCTTTTTAGTTAGCCATTAAAAGGTATCAACCACTGAGAACTCTCAGATTCCAATATTTTTCTATCTAATGGTAACACGGTACAAACATTTTTAATACAATCATATGAATAACACCGTAGAGCAGATTTATCCCAGTCTGTACAGATATGCACTTAAAGAGGACCTGTCAATAGATCAGAAGTGTTTTATCTTGACTGATCTCCTGAGCATGCAGGTGTTTGTTTGTTTTTAATTCACCATACAGTTCCAGAGATATGGGCCTTTATATTTAATGCTAATTATGAAGGTCTTTAAAAAGGAAGCAGTGCTCATAGGATCCTCAGGGGCGTGTCCTTAGACTACTGTGCTTATTTATGCTGTGAGCCACACCCCCATAGTTAAGCTCTTAAAAATTACTAAATCTAAAGACCCATATTTCTGGAATCATATCACTGATTTAATAAAGAAAAGCAATGAAATACTCAGGAAAGTAACAGGAATAAAATAAGAACAGAAATGTCCAGGTCTGATCTAAAAAAAATTATCTTTAAGAATATATGTAAATAGTAACAATACCACTCAAGGGAATTATAGTAACAAGTTTTGTCTATGAAATGGCCATGAACATCTGGCATCATCCCTGACCAATGACGTAAATTGAAGCTTGTGGGCAAAGTCTTTGACAAGATCCCCATCTACCATGTGCCTTTAGTAAGACTGGAGTCTTAGAGAATATTGATAAGCCTGTGATTTCAGTAGGGTTTTGTATTTTTGGTTTTTGACGTATCCTAAAAAAATGCTATGAGTTAAATCTTGATTTTATTTTTATTCTGCCATAGAAGCATTATGTATTAGGCTTTAGTATATGTAATATTAATTTTAAAAAAGGGCCCTTTCTATTTAACAGAGGATCTTCTCTATGTACATTCATACGGGTACTATTTTTAACCATTTCTGGCTTGACTGTTGAATTCTTATTGGGCACCAGGTCCAGCGATATAATATGTTGACTTCCAGTTGACTACTTTTGTGATTTCGAGCTTATGTACATGGCTATATCATGGCTTCATTCAAGGGCTGAGTTGTGCACAGTTATTCCCACTTTATATCTCTATAGGCCCCCAGATTCTGAAGATGTAAATCCGGTACTGATGACTGCTTAAAACTTTTTTATGTCACGTAATAGTAATATTGCATTGTGTTTTATTGCAGGTACTATAAACAAATGGAAAAAATGAAACAGAATCAAACAATCATCACGTATTTCATCATTAAGGGAATATCCGATGTTCCCCAGCTCCGGGCTCCAATATTTGTGCTTGTGTTACTCATTTATCTCATTGTTCTTGTCGGGAATATGAGTCTTCTTCTCCTGGTCTGCCTGGACTCCCATCTTCACACTCCCATGTATTTCTTCTTGGCCAACCTGTCCATAGTGGACATGACGTCTTCCACTGTCACCCTACATAAGATCCTTCTAACCTTCATCACCGGAGATAACACGGTGGTCTACCTGGCCTGTCTGGCACAGTTCTATGTTTTTGCCTCTTTATCGGGACATGGACTTTTTATACTGACGGCCATGAGCTACGACCGGTATGTGGCTATTTGTAAGCCCTTAAATTATAACATTATTATGAACTTTAAGATATGTCTTCTGTTGGCCTCATTTTGTTGGATATTCGGTTTTCTACAAGTAGCTCCTTTCATCTGGCTCGTATCCAAGATCTCATGTTTTTCCACTAATATAATTGACCACTTCTGCTGTGACCTTGTCCCCTTCATGGAGATTGCCTGCAGTGACATCACAATATTGCAACAACTGTCCGAAATACAAGGACTTATTATATATACTCTTCTTCCATTTCTCCTCATTTTAACGTCCTATATGTTTATAATTATCACTATAGTGAAGATACGTTCCAGCATTGGTAGAAGAAAAGCTTTCTACACGTGCTCCTCACACCTCACCGTCATCATGTTGCTCTACACAATGTTGATCTTTCAATATACGGTCCCAAGTAATAGCATAGGCTCCAAAAAACTGTATTCTTTATTTAACACTGCGATCGTCCCCGTGCTCAACCCTCTTATTTACAGCCTAAAGAATAAAGATGTCAAAACAGCTTTTAGAAGGCAGATTGAGAAGTGTGAAGCAAACTCATTCTGCTGTATTATGGCAGGCAGTGTCCAAAGATCGAGGATAACAAAACAAACTGACCCACGATCAGTGGAAGCTGGAGGAAAGAAGGCGCAAGAATAGGTTGTTATCCAATAACAATCTGAAAGGGATCAAAATAAGGGAAACCGCTCACCTTGTGTGGTTGTTTTAGACATGACTACTATATAAGTGCTTAACCGATTGCCGCAAACCCAAAGGTAGATAAATTCTTGAAACTGGAAGCAAGGTAAGGCTAGGGCCACATTTGCTATTACCTCACTGCCCAAGGGGTCACGCTAAAAAATTAATGTTTTGCAGCATAAACGTGGTGCTACCGCCATGGTAGCGCAACTTTTACGCTGCCCATACTCACCTATGGAGGTCCCGCCCCTAATGCGAAATCAACGACGGCATCAGATGGTAATATCGCGGTATTTCCAAACGCGAGCAAAGGCGCTGTAGATTACCATCTGATGCCGTCGTTGATTTCGCGTTAGGGGCGGGACCTCCATAGGTGAGTATGGGCAGAATAAACGTGGCACTACCAACGGCAGTAGCACCACGTTTATGCTGCAAAACATTAAGTTTTTAGCACCCCCCCGGGCAGCAAGGTAATAACAAATGTGACCCTAGCCTGTGGGTTCTATTGTGCTGCCGGAATAAGACATGGGTCCATCATCTATATCACAAAGTTTATTTGGTCGTCAACGCATGTCGAAGCTATCCGCTTCTTCATCAGGACAAATAAGTTGTTTGTCATTATGAAGAAGCGGATAGCTTCAAAGCATGTTGACTACCAAATAGACTTTGTGACATAGATGATGGACCCCTGTCTTATTTCGGCAGTTCAATAGAACCCTTTCCTTGCTTACAGTTTTAAGATCGAAGAAATAAAATCTAAGTTGATATATTTTTTTCGTCAATAACTACATACACGACAGGAGATTCCTGCTGCCCAAACTACAGACAGCGAGAATCAGACATCCGGGTGTGTTGTAATCTGAAACGCTGCCATATTTCAGAGAAAACATGTTTTAGAAAAAGGGACATATGATAGCTTGTGATATCCAAATCCACAGTCTGCAGCAGTTTCCCCGAGTAAAGAGATTCCAAATATCCAAGTGGCAGAAAAGGGGGTTTAAAACCATGCTAGCATTCAAATCGATGAAATAAACTCATTGGCAAAAAATTATAACTCTTTGTGTGATTTATTCCTTTACGCATTTTATGGTCTGTATGCCTCTTCTTCAGGAGAATCACAAGATGTACATCCTTATAGCCACACTACCATTCAAACAAATGAAATAAACTCATTGGCAAAAATGTATCACTCTTGTGTACATCTTGTGATTCTCCTGAAGAAAGGGCATACGGACCCTGAAACGCGTAGAGAAATAAATCACACAAAGAGTTATACATTTTTTACTAATAAGTTTATTTCATCGATTTGAACAGTAATGTAGTTGTAAACCCCAATTCCTGCCACTTGGATATTTATGTCTGGGGCATCTATGTTCATGAAGCCTAAATATGTACCAACCCTCCAGATGTTAGAACCTAGTCCTAACCGCTAGTCCCTCGGCGAGGGAAGGAAATCCAGACAACTTGTTGTAGCGGTCTTTTGGAGCACTGGGGCGAGGGGTGAATAATAAAGATAGCTTGTACAAGCAATAAGAAACCTTTATTGCCCTTTACAACTCAACTTGTGGAGTGGAGTTGTAAAGGGCAATAAAGGTTTGTTATTGCTTGTACAAGCTATCTTTAGCATTCACCCCTCAACCCAGTGCTCCAAAAGACCGCTACAACAAGTTGTATAAGTCTACAGGATTGGGGCAGGGAGAAGCAAACCTTACTTGAGCTGGTCATCCAAGACACTTAGGTCTCGATTCATCAAGACCAGCATTTGTCACTAGATTCATTAAGAGACACACATCACTTTGTACCTCACCACAAATTTTACTCTAATCAATGACTGGAGTAAGTTTTGTTACTTAAGGAATGCTACCATCATCATGACTTTGACGAGTGGGAGCTGAATTGCTCTCTGTCAAGTCCCTCTCTTGTAAAATGACAATTAGAAACTGACTTAAACTGGGGAAAGGGCAACTTAAAAATTCTTCTAATAGCGATCTCCTGCTTTGTGGCCTCCACCATTCTCATTTTCAGAGTGCTAGCTGCTGTTTTTTGGCACAAGGTTGGAGGAGGCTAGGATTTATAAAGCTGTGACATTTTCATCACCGGCCTTTCCCAACGATGATAATGAACGAGACATAACTCTAACAGGTTAATTAAGTTATATGAGGACACACATCTCCAAGGGCACCAAATCATTTGTATCACACCATGTTCCTTTTTGTAATTTTCAAAATGTAAAAGATGAAGAAAAGATTATTTTGTCCCTAAAGTTCAAAGGAAATATGCCATCTGTAACTTTTTGCCTTTTAAGGTACCGTTGCACGGGTCGATATCGCCCGCAACATCGCCGAAAAGTCGTTGGTTGTGCGAAGTTGACGCCACATCGCAATTGCGTTGTGCCGTGTAACAGGACAATTCAACGGCGAAAAATCGCTGGTTGCGTGTAGACAGGTTTACTGACATTGTCCAGAAACCTGGCGATGTTGCCCAAGCGATTTGGCAGGATCGTGCCGTGTGACACCGCGGTAATGATATTGTTTGCAATTTCAGTGGTTGCACAACCAAGGCAGTAGGCGTGCCTGGGTGTTGCTTTTTCCTTGGCCCGCCTGCGGCGATTGGTGGAGAATAGTGCGTTCCGATTGGCTGTCGGTGGCCAGGGCGCCATATATGATTATCCGTGCCTTCATCAGTAGACTCATTGACTTCTTCTTCTCATTAAACACCTTCAAACAAGGAGCGTCATTGAAGTCAGCATCCTTTTCCTATGGTGTGTAGCTTGGCGTGTGTTGACGTAAAATAAAACCTCGCGGCCTAATGATTGGTTTAGTGACGCCTATAAATACATAGATGTGGTCATGTTCAAGTCTCATTGATGGTAGCAGAAAGCTCTGACCCAACATGTGTCACATATTCCAATGAATACACACATCTGATACCCCTCAATAAGGCCATGTCCTACGCAGGAGCGTTACCGTGTGACACTTTGGCGATGCCGCTGTGTCTTGCAGAAGCCTCTACAAATGCAAACACACTTCAATAGTGAGATGGTACAAAGGGCAAAGGCTTAAGGTAGGCGCCATCTTGCCAGACAAGGCTGACCAATTGTAACACAGTTGTGGCGACCAATCGGAGTGGTAGTGGCGCGGTTAAACAAACTCTGGTACGCCTATCTCCTAGGCTGTGTCAAACAGTACGCCCACATTGATGCTGTGGTTTTGCTGTGTGACATGGCGATCACAACCGGCAACATCGCTTCTGGTGTCGTTCAGGCGATCTCAGAACCGCCGGATTGTCGGTGGTTGCACACATTATCTGTACGTGTGACATCTCAAAAGCGATCTTGGCAAACTGTCAAAAACGTGCGCGCTCACACGAAATCGCGGACAACATTGCTTCAACGTCGCCCCGTGTAACGGTGCCTTTAGAGATAATTTTGTCTTCAACTTGCTTAACTGTTTACAATAACAGTAATTGTAATCAGAGGTGCCCATACTTTTACATGCCACTGTATGTTTTTATTTAAACATTGCAGGGTAAAACATACAAGACTACAATAACTAAGGCAACATCTGATTACCCGTATGCTTCCTGAGGTTATGCAGCATGAATCTATTCTCTGGTCCCCTTTAATACATAATTAGAGGTTGCACCCTTTTAAACGTTCTTAATTCTTTTGTCATTGGAGCTATATAAAGCTATGCATTTTCTTTAGCTTCTGGATAAGTTATATTTTATGTAGGTGTTATGTTTTGGTAAATATATGTCTTTATGAAATTTGTAGAAATAGCAGAAAAAAAGTAATTTAACTACAGATTTATTATACAGTAAGTGATGTTATAATTTAATAAACAGATTGCTACAGTGAGCAGGATACCGAATATGTGAATATTATTTTATTCTTGGAATAAAAATTTATTTATTATGAAAAAAATTCTTATACATGTGTGTTTGTAACGATTTTATGTCTTACATAACTTTTTTATTTAGTACTAGATGGGTCCCCGTTGCTGTCGCTTTTGGAAGGTGATGACATCATAATAGGGGCGGGCTCTGTGGTGCTGGGGCCGTTGGCCGTTTCTCCCCTGTGTGCTCTCCCCTCTGTCTGCTCTCCCCAGTCTGTGTTCTCTCTCCCCCCTGTGCTGACTTCTCCCCTTATCTGCTGTCTCCTTTGACTTTTCTCCCCCCTGTGTGCTGTCTTTCTCCCCATGCGCTCTTCCCCTGTGTTCTGTCTTCTCCCCTTGTGTGCTCTCTCCTTTGAGCTCTCTCTTCCTGTGCACTCACCCCTTGTGGGCTGTCTATCTCCCCGTGTGCACTAGCCCCTTGTGGGCTGTCTCTAACACCTGTGTGTTCTCTTTCTTCCCCAGTGTACTCTCTCTTCCCCTGTGTGCTCTCTCTCCCCATGTGCTCTCTCTCCCTCCCTGCGCTCTCTCTCCCCTATGTTGTCTTCTCCTCTTGTGTGCACTCCTTTGGGTTGAGCACAGGCGTACAAAGATGGCATGAGTAAATGCGCATGTGCAAGCCTGATCATTCCACTGCCATCTTTGTGTATCCAGAAGTCCAAAGATGACGGTCGCCTGTGTAAGTGTGCATATGGAGGCGTGTGACATGAGGACAACCGGATGCTGGAAGTGACAGACGCGACAGGAAAATTATATAAGTAGATACCTTTTTTATTTGTAGGATCAGAGGATATATGGTATACATGTATCCAAATATGCATTATGGAGGTTGACCACTAGGGATGAGCGAGTATAATCGTTACTATTCGGTACTCGTCGAATAGTAATGATATTCAAGCTACTCTCTACTTGCCAAGTTTCTTTTGATTTCTCGGGAGTAGCGAGTAGTCCTTTTACTTTCGCAGTGTATCTATATATACACTGTGAAAGTAGCCTAAAAGTGAAGAAAAGTTGTTAAAAAATAAAAAAAGCATCATACTCACCTTCCGACGCCTGCACCGGGACCGGAAAATCTCACATCTGATGTGCGGCAAGGACCTGCCAGTCTGATACCCAATCAGATGGCTGAGAGCGATCTGGCCAATCAGATGGCCGGATGTCACAAACCACGTGATCGCTACCAGCCACCTGATTGGCCAGATAGCAAGGTCCTGGCAGTGACCTACTCGTTACGAGTATAGCGATCCCGATTACTTCAGTACTCGCTCATCCTTATTGACCACTTTATTTTTATTTTAACAGATGTGTTGCTGACATGAAATTGTGTCAATTGTTAATATAGAAGTATTACATGTTCTCCTCCTCCTTCCTCACAAACTGCAAAGTTCTTTTCTCACAATGTTGATGGAGGAGAATATGACCATCTCTGTCAACGAGTATCCTCCAATAGAAAAACACCATACATGGGAAAACTGTAAGGAAGGCTGCACACGCCGTCAGCGCTTCACGAAGGAGAAGAACCTGTAATTCTTATATAATACCAAGTGCAACATTATAATTTCTCCATCACATTTGTTAAAATAAGGGTAGAGTGGCCAACCTCTTTAGGTAGAGGAATTATGGTCACTCAAGTACTTCAGAGGACCTTGAACTGTCTGCCTAAGAAAAGTGTTGACCCTGATTGTCCTTAGAACATGATTAGTGGGTTGGTGTTCCACTCATTGTCTCTTTGTATGCCCCAATGAGCAATGATCACAATATGAAAATATTTAAATGACACTCTACTAACATAATCTATAATGGCCACTTTACACGCGGCAACAGGAAGATAGAAACCGGCAGGTGTCGGAGACAATTGTACCTTTTACCTTCAAAACACCTTGAAGTGGCTGCGTGTAATTCAGGTATCTGCAAGGTGTTTTGAAGTTAAAAGGTACAATTGTCTCCGACACCTGCCGGTTTCTATCTTCCTGTTGCCGCGTGTAAAGTGGCCATAATAGTATTAAATCTGACCCCAAACATGTTTTGGCTGCAGAACTCAGGTTCCTTCTCCTGGTCCGGTAGTTGACTCTTTGGAACAACTCTTCCAAAACACTTCAAAAACTCTTCAGGAAAAGTAAAAATTCTTCAAAAATCCTTGAGTTGTGTGCAGATGGAGTCTTTTAGATACCCTTGTACTCACGTTTTTGAAGCAGAAGATGCTTATGGATAACACCTTTTGTGATGCCTTTAAGGACAACTTTGGCCAGGGCTTCGACGCAGGCATCCTTAAAAATTCCATACAAAACATACTAGCTAAGAGGAAGCCACTAGAAGAATGGTCTGGTCACCTCCTTTAGCCACTTTATGGCTTTCAAAGCCTGAAGTGGTTAAATGGAGTAAAAAATGGCGGAACGTGCATAGCAAGTCATTTTTACAATGTTGTACATATGTTCATTTTTTTGTCATTTTAAGCAGTTTTGGGGCATGTTACAAGCTGAATCTACTTGAAAAAGATGCCAGGTGCATAATCCTCTCAACACCTTCAAGCATTAGCTTCCCACTACTCAAAAAATAACTAAATACCAAAAACTGTTAGGGCCACTTCACACCAGGTGACGTCGCCAGAGATGTCGGTGGTGACGGGCGGGAGCGCACACGTTTTTGGCGCCCCCCAAGCATTGTCATTGCATGTTTACATGCGGAGACACCTCCGGTGACGCACCGGTGATCTTACAGGCGGCGGCGCCGCTGGGGTGTCTCAAAACCCCAGCGGCGATGCCATAACATGCCTGGGAGATCGCCGTCCCCCGTTTACATGGGGTGATGTGTACACATCGCCCCACAGTGGTCACCTGGTTTCACAGCAGTGCTGTGAAACCAGGCGACCACTCAAATGCGTCGCCCTCGCCTATTTACATTAGGCGACACACAGGCCACATCGGCGGCGATAGGCCACGCCCCTGCGTCGCCTATAAAATCGCCGCCGATATGGCCTGTGTGACATGGCCCTTACTCTTGTGAAAATTGCCTAATGACGCACTTGAAGACTGAAGATGGGTGAAATCCCTATCATACTTACCGTAATCCCTATCATATCAAATCCCTATCATACTTACCGTAATCCCTATCATATCAAATCCCTATACATTGTACCGTACTGTAATAACGTATTTACCCATCGCTCAATATCTCATATGTTTGCTATTTTATCAAGTTTAAATATTTCAGATCATCCAAGCAATTTTATTATAAGAATAGAAACCATGATTTTGAAAAGTTTACATCATTCACATGAAAATGTTTTTGCCACGTCTAAAGCAGACAAATGGATGTGCCAATCTTGGCAATGACGACTGCATTCAAACATTTGTGATGTCTTTTACATTGTTATCATGGGATTTCGCTCTATCTTGATTATTTCACTACCTTGGAGGGTTTTGAAGCTTGATCAGGCCGCCAGGCATCGTAATACGATTCAGGTTAAGGCGTTGACTTGTCACACCAAAACTTTGTTTCTTCTCATCCATTCAGCAATGTGGTTGTTTTTTTTCCCAATCATTGCCATAGTCAACTATGTATGAGCTTTAGGTAACAAACTGAATAAAGAAAAGATGTGATCCTGAAGGCGCCGGGTAGCAGAAGATAGGGAGATGATGCATATTAGACACCTGATGAAGGTGGCTAGACTGCCTAGAGCATAGTGATGTCTGACTAATAAAGAAGACTTGTTAGATAGCCATAACCTCCCTGCCTGCTGCTACCTTGCGCCTACAAGACCCCATCTTTTCTTTCTTTGGATTCTTTATCCCTCTGTTGAGGGCATAGCAGCTATTGTTGCATGAGAGCAGGGAGTAAAAACTATCTTGAGGACCTACGGTGCACAAGGACCTGTGGTGATGCCCCCGGCACGCGTGATCAACTGTCTACAGCAGCCCAGTCACTTGCGCGGCGTGCGATCTACTCTGAAGATGTTCACCGGGGTTTCTTTTTCTTCTACATGTTTAGTTAACAAACTGATCCTTCAGTATTTTATATGATAATGAGCAGAACTCATGGGTCCAGCCATTATAACATACCATCCTGATCTTGGAAAAGCAAAGAAGCACCACACTATCACCACCACCCGGCTTGACGTATGTTGGGATGTTGTGTTAGCTTTATTTCAAATGTAACTGAAGCCATGTCCTCTAAAATGTATTACCATGGACCCATTAGTCCACATAATAATTTCCCCAACATCTTGGGAGTCATTAAAATCTTATTTTGGCAAATGTGAGACAAGTCTTTACCGGATCTGCTATTGTTACTGCAGCCTTGGTCCGATACTTTACATTGATTGATGTTAATTTTCTGTCTTCTTGCTTAAAGTGGACCTCGTTTTTAATTTTAGGTATATTACTCTTAATGTACTTTTGAGTTTTAATGTTTACTATACAGATTTAAAAAACTTTAACCCTTTGAATTTTGCTATATCAATATACATTTAAAATCAAATTTCTTAATTAGATATGTTACACCAAGACATCTTCCTTCTCGTTAGAGCATTTTTTATGTCTTTGTTTTTCAAGCTGTAGATGAGTGGATTGAGCAAAGGGACCACAACTGTGTTGATCAGCATATAGAGTTTTTGGTAGTTTATGTTGCTTGGTACCAAATATTGGATAATATTAATTGTATAGAGAAGGATGACAATAGTGAGGTGTGAGGAGCACGTGTAGAAGGCCTTAGATCTGCCCGTGGTGGTGCGGATCTTCATGATTGCAATTAATATAAAAATATAGGGCACAAAAGTGAGAAGAAACGGGAAAATAGTAAAGACAAACCATCCTTCAATAAAGAGCAATATTTCTAATACGGAGGTATCACTGCAGGTCATCTTCATTAGAAGGATGATGTCACATAGGAAGTGGTTGACTTCAATGGAGGTATAACATGAGAAACCTGATAACAACCAAGAAAGAGGACTTACGAAAAGGAAGCCTAAGGTCCAACAGAGAGAAGTCAACACAACACATGTCCTCCGGTCCATGAGCAATTGGTACCGCAAGGGAACACAAATGGCCACATAACGATCAAAGCTCATGGCAGTCAATATGTACAACTCGTGAATTGTGAAGGATCCATCGGTGAAGGCTTGTGTCATGCATCCATGGAAGGAAACCGATTTATCCCCGGTAATAAAACTGGTGAAGATCTTATGTAGCATCGAGGTGGTGAAGAAGACATCAATGATGGACAGGTTGGCCAAGAAGAAGTACATGGGAGTGTGGAGATGACGCTCCAAGCAGATCAGTATGAGAATCATCGTGTTTCCTCCAAAAATGATCAGATAGATGAAGAGAACTACAACAAAGATCAAAATATGTAATTGTGGGGTATCTGAGAATCCTACAAGGATAAAATATCCAATGATGGTCTTGTTCTTGTACATCTGTAGGATCAATTTCTAAAACCCAAAAAGGAACTTTTATGAGTAGATCAGTCATTAATCTAAGGGAATATTAGAATAAATATTAATCTACATACTGCACATACAGTTAAGCGGTCAACTATGATTTAACCAGAGATGTCAATACGGTGAAGGAACCAGTGATATTGCAAAAGACAGGAATTTGATAGCTACCGGTTTCAACATTGTGTAGGCGTCTACTGTAATCATTGGTTCCATTATCACCGCAGTAATTGATTGCTAGTCATTCCTCATGTCTCTCTACGAAATTAGAGGGGATACGTCCTTTAGGATCACCCCCATGTAATGTAGGGATCAAGATAAGATAAGGTCATTAAGTCAAAGATTGCATAAGGTTTTAACCATAGCGGACACATAGGCACCACTAAAAGGATTCCAGCTTGAGTGTTGTTTAGGTAGAGTGGATTTTAATTTAAAAAAACTTAATTTAAATTGCATAGGCTGGAAAGTTTTTTTAAAGGGCAGCCTGGCAACCTTATATGCTTGATTGGCCACTGCAAATAATATGGGCATCAGTTTTACATTTCTGTAGATATAGGACCACCTTGACCAGGTAGGACCACTGTGAAGAAGTTCTGCAATACAAGATCTTCTAAGAGTTCTATACATTTAATTTATCTTACTTTTACATGTCTATCATCACCCACTGTTTCCATCACCTCTTCTTCAAGAGATTTCTGCAAAACTTTTTAGATTTTTCTATCTCTTAATTACATGGAAACCGGTTGGGTTCTAAATCATGAGGCTACGGCGGCCGTCACACGCTGAGATATCTATAGCGATATTGTAAGCGATCACGTGCACGCGCAATCGCTTACAATATCGCTCACATCGCTGGTGAGATGTCACACAGACAGACTCACCAGCGATGTGGAGCCGCGATCTCGCTGGTAACTATGGTACACATCGGGTAACTAGGCGCCGCGCGTCGCTTAGTTACCCGACGTGTACCATAGTTACCATCTCCCAGCATAGACTCTGCGCTGGGAGATCGTTCATCGTGGTGTTATACACCACGATGAGGCAGATCGTGACATCGCTCATCGCTAGATCTGAGAACCGGAGCTCAGATCAGCGATGTCACGATCAAGCGATTTAACATCTTAAATCACTTGATTACATGCAACGATTTCTTGCCCGATATCGCTTAAGCGATCAAAAAGGAGATCGCTTAAACGATATCGGGCAAGAAATCGTTCCGTGTGACGGCCGCCTACCACTGATCGCTGGAAAAACCATTGAGAATTGTACAGCTCAAGAAACCCACTGATCCTGCCTTACTGTGCACACATGGGTTTCTTGAATGGTCAATGTGGGGTCTCTGGACCCAAACCTGCTCCTTTCTGCGACTAATTACCAGGGGTGGAGAACTCCAGGCCTCAAGGGCCTCCAATAGTGCAGGTTTTAAGGATTTCCTTAGTATTGCACAGGTGATAATATAATCTCTTGCAGTGGAGATGATTCCAACTCCTGTGCAATGCTAAGGAAATCCTGAAAACATGACCTGTTCCCCAACGCTGAATTAAGGGGAATATATAAATTGCAAATGCTTAGTTAGCCTATCAATGTTCTAATACATAAAGCTCTAATATATATATGTATATATATATATATATATATATTGCAAACGTTTTGTTAAACTTTCTATACTCTCATATGTAAAGTTTAAGTAGGTGGTGGACATCCCAATTCTGAGAAGTGTTACTTACGGTACAACCAATGAGAATGGTCAGGGGAGCCCACAAAAAGGCACAATATTAGTATACAGGAGATCCACCCGACAGATTATCTGTTACTTTGCTTTCTATTAAGTAAGTGCATATGGTACATGTCTATATATATAGACTGTGTATATAGTAGTTACTAAAGTTAATGAGGTCCCCAGGCTGCTGAGTGGGACAGATGGAATTAACTTACTAATTAGTAGATGCCATTGTTAACATAGCTCAAATACACCGGTGTAATGAGAGTGTACACATGATTGTTGATGATCAATATTTTATTATGTCATACTTTCTACATATACCGTATGTATTGCTAAGGGAGCAAGATTGTACGCATATGAGATACAAAATAATGTTTTGTTGCACTTTAAATCCAGTATATAAACCTATTACACATTCAGAAACAATAATCTGGTAATGGTAATTCAGAGTTTACAGTGAGGTCCCCTGCTCTTGACCTTCTATAAGGTGTTCGGGGTAATTTTATTCCTCTTTAAAATGACGTGGTGTTTTACATGATTTTTGCAGATAGAACATTTATATCTAGTTAACAGTCATCTTATGGCCAGAGGTGTAGAGCTGCTCCGCCAGGCTGTGCCCCACTATTGAAAGGGTTTAACAATTATAATTATTATTATTATTATTGGTATTCCTTATGGACAGGGCTTAACTAATAAAATGGCTTGTAGTGCGCGGGAGAGCTAGGAGAGTCCCAAACTAGTAGTAGACAGCAGGGAACTTTATCCCACTTCCAATCAATCGGACCTTTTGGGAAATATCTGGGTATCAATGAATAAATGAACGATCTAGCGTCCAGGATTCCATAAAAGTTTTGGCTGTTTTTATTGAATCCTGGACTCTGGATCGTTCATTTATTCACTGTACTGTGACCGGCATTGTGAGGTGCAGGGTGAGTGGGGAGCAGGGTGAGTGAGGTGCAGGGTGAGTGAGGTGCGGGGTGAGTGAGGTGCAGGTGAGTGGGTTGTGAGGTGCAGGTGAATAGAATGCTGGGTGAGTGAGGTGCGGGGTGAGTGAGGTGCAGGGTGAGTGGGGAGCAGGGTGAGTGAGGTGCAGGGTGAGTCAGGTGCAGGGTGAGTGGGGAGCAGGGTGAGTGAGGTGCAGGTGAATGGGTTGTGAGGTGCAGGTGAATAGAGTGCTGTGTGAGTGAGGTGCGGTCGAGTGGGTTGTGAGGTGCAGATGAGTGAGGTGCTGGGTGAGTGAGGTGTGGCATGAGTGAGGTATGAGGAGGGTAGCGTTTGCAACGGCGGTTTTGGTAATCGATTCTGCTGCCAGCGGTCACCATATTTGAACATCCATCACTTGGGTGTTCAAATATGGCGACCAGAACTTGTTCTGACCTCTGGCCAATCAGTTGATAGGAGGACACGATTACGGTTGAAGTTGATGACGGACGCCACAATTATAATAGATTACCGCAAAGATGGCATTTGAACAAACGCACATTGCTGGACAGTGAGAGCAGAGAGCCATGGTTAGAAGAATTGCTCTGAAAGCTGTGGACTGGTAACGTTGCAAGACTTGCAGTACTTACAAAAAGTTTGGGATATTTGACTTTTGGGTGAAATTTCATGCTACAAGTTCACGCTACAGTGATACTTTATCATGAAAAAAGGGCATTTAAGTAGAAGCATACAATGGGGATATTCTCATCTGATACTATTTATTGAAACAAAAGCCAACAACAGTGGTTGGTATACCAGTATATAAATGTACATGTCATAATAACTTGTCATGTGGCCTTGAGCATCAATTACAGCTTGACAACGATGTCTCGTGCTGTTCACAAGTCAAGTTATTGTTTGTCGAAGAGGCATCACACTCTTCTTGAAGGGCAGCCCTCAAGTCTTTGAATTTCTTTGGTATAGAGTTAGGAACTTCTACATGGTGACCCAGCAGATCCCATAGGTTTCTATGGGATTCAGGACTGGAGAACGTGCAGGTCGCTGTATTTGAGGTACCCCAGTCTCCAGAAATCACTTGCTAATGATGTTACCTTGATGAGCTGGGGCATTGTCATTCATGGAGATGTTATTCATGCAGAGGCACAATGACCGGATTAGTAATGTTATTAAAGTAGTAGAGTTTGTCACTGTATTATTCACAAAGTGTAGTGAAGTTCTGTATTGATTAGACACACTGGCCCACACTGCAACACCACCACTACCAACAATGGCTCATCTGGTCACAACAGTGGCTGATGCATAGTGCTCTCCTTGATATATCCATCATTGGTGGCCATTATTTCTTCTCAGCATGAATCAACTTTTACCAGTGAATCACACTTGAGCCCACTATTCCAATGTCCGGCAAGAAGATGACACCTGTGCCTGGTGGTGGTCAAGTACCCTTGCATGTCGTCTAACTCACAGACCACGCTGGTGTAAATGGTTTTGAATGGTCTGACGTTACACTTGGGTGCCTCTCACTTCCCTTAAATGTCCCTGGAGTTATGTGGCATTCATCATCCGGTTCCACGGGGCATTGTTTACAACTAAGTTGTCATCGGGGGGATGTGGCTATAAGGTATCGACTTCTATGACTTTCTGTGACTCTTTTAGTCTCTCTATACCTCGGTTGCAACCTGCGATAACTCTCTTTGGCACTCTAAATTCAGGGGCCACTTCTGTCTAAGAACATCCTGGGTCGAGCCTTGCAATGGGGAGGTATTGTTGATCAATTGTTAGGTGTTGTCTTGGTCTCATGATGTCAAAATGTGAAGAGCTGGATGAGGAGCACCGCTAAAACACCAATTCTAGTTGAACCACTAAATTTATCGGGGGGATTCATGGATCTAACATCTGTTGTGAATTTTGCCATTTAGCTCCTTGTTAGAGAACAATAAGTTGTGCAAAAAGTACTGACATATTGAACAGTTGGACGTGTGTATTCAAAAGAGTAAAGAAGGTCATAGTAAGGTCACCTGAAAAGGTTAGAGTGCAAATTAGGTTCATTGTGAAATTTCACCTGAAAGCCAAATGTCTACTGTCTCATTATTTTGACAGTTTAATGAGGCTTCCTGCATCCATGCTAGAATATACTACTGTAAGAAAAGAGACTGGCTATGTGCAGCATACAAGGGAAAATGGCATCTATCTCTTAGGGCCCCTTTACACGCGGCTACATTTCTTGTGTGGCTACAGGTAACTTACTGGTTGCAGTGAAATCATGGAGAGATTATTCCATTTGTACACAGCAACAAGATAGAACCTTGTCTCCATGATTTCACTGCAACCAGTAAGTTACCTGTAGCCACCCAAGAAATGTAGCCGCATGTAAAGGGGCCCTTAGGGTACCTTTACACGCCGCTACTGGAGGATGGATACAACCAGCTACTTCACGTGCACGAGCACGCACAAACAGTTACAAACGGTAAACGCACCACCTTTACACGCCGCCACAAGGTGCGCTACGCTACGCTACGTGACATCTATCTCTGGATACACCGCCGGGTGCCTCAAGTCACCTTCTGTAGCTCATCTTACCTCATTTACACACCGCTACAACCAGCTAATATGGGCGGACCTGGTGCAGCAGGGACAGCACATAGGCGTGCCACAATTGTGGATTACAAGACGTCCGTACGCTGATAGGACAAAGCAATAGCATCATGATTGGCCAGGCATCGCAGGAGGCTGACTAATACATGACGCTCGAGCAATTGTGTAGTGTGACTGGTCAGCTCCTTAAATATGCCGCCCTATGCAGCGACTACCAATCGTAACGCAGGAGCTTCCACCAATGATCGCTGAAGGGGGGCGGTATCCCGGAGCCTGTGTCACGCCCCAGCTACATACCAGGTACATTGCCTGGTGTCGACACATCCCTTCTGTTGCTTCTTTACACGCCGATACAGGTCGCTACAATCGCCTGTGTAGCCACCTGTTTCCGGGCAGTGCTCGGAAACAGATGTATCTGTTGCCGGGTGCCTCCTACTGTCTTTACACGCCGCTACTACGGGGTATTTTGCCGCTACAAGCTACATTTGTAGCCTGTAGCTGGTTGTATCCATCCTCCAGTAGCGGCGTGTAAAGGTACCCTTAGGGTACCTTTACACATGGCTACATTTCTAGGGTGGCTACAGGTAACTTACTGGTTGCAGTGAAATCATGGAGACAAGGTTCTATCTTGTTGCTGTGTACAAATGGAATAATCTCTCCATGATTTCACTGCAACCAGTAAGTTACCTGTAGCCACCCTAGAAATGTAGCCGCGTGTAAAGGTACCCTTACTTCATGCTGAGTATTGCTATATAGAGGCAATGAAAGATGAATTGCACTGTGCAGCTACAGACTCTGCTGAACTCTGCCCCCACTGAGCGTCTACAGATGCCACTGAACTCTGCCCCCACTGTGCAGCTACAGACTCCGCTGAACTCTGCCCCCACTGTGCAGCTACAGACTCCGCTGAACTCTGCCCCCACTGTACAGCTACAGACTCTGCTAAACTCTGCCCCCACTATGCGTCTACAGACACCGCTGAACTCTGCCCCCACTGTGCAGCTACAGACTCCGCTGAACTCTGCCCCCACTGTGCTTCTACAGACGCCACTAAACTCTGCCCCCACTGTGCAGCTACAGACGCCACTGAACTCTGCCCCCACTGTGCGTCTACTGACTCCACTGATCTCTGCCCCCACTGTGCGTCTACAGACGCCACTGAACTCTGCCCCCACTGTGCGTATACAGACACCGCTGAACTCTGCCCCCACTGTGCGTATACAGACACCGCTGAACTCTGCCCCCACTGTGCATCTACAGACGCCACTGAACTCTGCCCCCACTGTGCAGCTACAGACGCCACTGAACTCTGCCCACACTGTGCGTCTACAGACGCCACTGAACTCTGCCCCCACTGTGCGTATACAGACACCGCAGAACTCTGCCCCCACTGTGCGTCTACAGACACCACTGAACTCTGCCCCCACTGTGCAGCTACAGACTCCGCTGAACTCTGCCCCCACTGTGCGTCTACAGACGCCACTGAACTCTGCCCCCACTGTGCAGCTACAGACTCCGCTGAACTCTGCCCCCACTGTGCAGCTACAGACGCCACTGAACTCTGCTCCCACTGTGCAGCTACAGACTCCGCTGAACTCTGCCCCCACTGTGCGTCTACAGACACTGCTGAACTCTGCCCCCACTGTGCAGCTACAGACACCGCTGAACTCTGCCCCCACTGTGCTTCTACAGACGCCACTGAACTCTGCCCCCACTGTGCGTCTACTGACTCCACTGAACTCTGCCCCCACTGTGCGTCTACAGCCACCGCTGAACTCTGCCCCCACTGTGCGTCTACAGACTCCGCTGAACTCTGCCCCCACTGTGCGTCTACAGACTCCGCTGAACTCTGCCCTCACTGTGCATCTACAGACTCCGCTGAACTCTGCCCCCACTGTGCGTATACAGACACCGCTGAACTCTGCCCCCACTGTGCGTATACAGACACCGCTGAACTCTGCCCCCACTGTGCGTCTACAGACTCCGCTGAACTCTGCCCCCACTGTGCGTCTACAGACCCCGCTGAACTCTGCCCCCACTGTGCAGCTACAGACACCACTGAACTCTGCCCCCACTGTGCGTCTACAGACACCGCTGAACTCTGCCCCCACTGTGCAGGTACAGACTCCGCTGAACTCTGCCCCCACTGTGCGTCTACAGACGCCAATGAATTCTGACCCCACTGTGCGTATACAGACACCGCTGAACTCTGCCCCCACTGTGCGTCTACAGACTCCGCTGAACTCTGCCCCCACTGTGCGTCTACAGACACCGCTGAACTCTGCCCCCACTGTGCGTCTACAGATGCCACTGAAAGGGTGGGAGGTGGGCTTTTTCAAATCGTCGCAGCATAGAGCACCTTGCTGTGCCCCCCAGAGGGATCCTCACAATCAATCTGCTCTCTGTGAGGTGCCAGCTCACTATGTGCACTGAATGGAGCTGTGTATTTGTGTCAGATCGATAATTATTAGCGAGGAGTCCGAGCATCTCGGTGGTACTCGGTGCTCGCCGAGCATCCCGAGTACAGGGATACTTGTGCGATTAACGAGTAGCGCCGAGCATACTCGCTCATCCCTAGTTGTCACATCTGCACCAAAATGCATGTAATGAACAAGGAAAGGCAAAAAAAATACATAAAAAATGCAGTAATCAGAGGATTAATATTAATAATATAAAAGTCCTGATCATCTGCTAAATTATTATTATTATTATTTATTTATTTATATAGCGCCATTGGTTCCATGGCGCTTTACATAAGAAATGGGGGTAACAACAACAGATACAGTACATGTGAACAGTCAAGGCTTGCTGATACACGATGGGAGAGAACCCTGTCCACGAGGGCTCATCTGCTAAATGTCCGTCACTTGCAAATGGGTGTGGCTTGAGCGCGGCTAGGGGCGAGGTGAAAAAGTGCAACGGCACACTGTGAATGCCGCATGTTTTAGCCCTCTTTCTGCTCTTCATAAGTTGCAAGGTATCTTTACCATTTTATCTGCTTACGAAAACGTATTCCATATTGTTATACAATTAATATGAGCTTCAAGTGCAGACTCTCAGCTTTAATTTGAGGGTATCCCCATACTAATTGGAGTAAAGGGTTATGAATTACACCTGCTTCATATGTAGCTGCTTCTTTTTAAAAGATCAAAGGGGCCAAGACAATTATCTGAAAAGCTCTTCAATGGAAACCATGTGCTATTTCATTAATTAGGTAGGGAAGGGGTCTGGAGCTGATTCCAGGTGTGGTATTTGCATTTGAAATCTGTTGCTGTGAACCCACAATATGTGGTTAAAGGCACTTTCATTCAATGGAAGCGAAACAGACCATCATTAGGCTGAAAAAAAAGAAGAAAACCCTCAGAGAGATAGCAGAAGTTTTTGGAGCAGCCAAATCAACAGTTTTGTAAATTCTGTAAAAAAAGAGTGCTCTAGTGAGCATGGGAACTCAAATAGATTTGGGCGTCCATGGAAGACAACAGTGGTGGATGATAGCAGAATCCTGTCTATGGTGAATAAACACCCCTTCACAACATCCATCTAAGTGAAAAACATTTTGCAAGAAGTGTTTCAATATCTAAGTTTACCATAAAGAGAAAATTAAATACAGCAAATAAAGAGGTGTCACTACAAGGTGCAAATAAAGAGGTATCACTACAAGGTGCAAATACAGAGGAATCACCACAAGGTGCAAACCATTCATCAGCCTGAAAAAAAGAAAGAACATATTAAACTTTGCCAACAATCATCTAAAGAATCAGCAGATGAGAGATGAGACTAAGGCGGCCGTCACACGCTACGATATAGCTAACGATGTCGGATACGATGTCGGATTTGCACATCGTCCGAACGATGTGTGTGATCGTTCATCGTACCGTTACACGAACAGACATCGCTCAATTCACAGCTTTCATACGATATCGTTCATTTACACGCATCGATTCTGCGTATCCACTGAGCCGACATCATCAGATATGAGGTCCAGGTCTCACATCTCGATCTTGCGATCTAATCATTTCTCGTTGATCGTATCTTGCCGTCACACGCACAGACATCGTTCGAGCGATGTTTAATCTGGCGTGTTCAAACGATATCTTACCATATATCGTAGCGTGTGACGGCCGCCTAAGATCAACCTGTACAAGAATGATGGGAAGAATAAGACAGTATGAAGAAGGCTTGGAACGGCTCCTGATTACAGTAATCCCATACATTTTACAATATCAATGTACAGAGAAGGCTAACTAGATATTTTACACCAGGACGTTCTTCTCCTGAGAGCAATCTTTATGTCTTTGTTTCTCAAGCTGTAGATGATTGGGTTTAGAAGGGGAACCACAACTGTGTTGATCAAAGTATGAAGTTTTTTATATTCTAGATTACTGAGTTTCAAATACTGAATAATAAATATTGTATAGAGAAGGATGACACTAGTGAGGTGTGAGGAGCAGGTGTAGAAGGCCTTAGATCTACCCGTGGTGGTGCGGATCTTCATGATTGCAATTATTATAAATACATAGGGCACAAAAGTGAGAAGGAATGGGAAAATATTGAAGAGAAAGCATCCTTCAATGAAGAGTAACATATCCAGAATAGAGGTGTCGCTGCAACTCATCTTCATTAGAAGGATGATGTCACAATAGAAGTGGTTGACGTCAATGGAGGTATAACATGAGAAGGTTGATAGTAGCCAAGCTGGAGGAAATACAAAAAGGAAGCCCACGGTCCAACAGAGGGAAGCCAACACAACACATGTCCTCTGGTTCATAACCGATTGGTACCTCAACGGGATACAAATGGCCACATAGCGATCAAAGCTCATGGCAGCCAGTATGTACAACTCATGGATTGTGAAGGATCCAGACATAAAGGATTGTATCATGCATCCATGAAATGAAACCGATTTATCCCCGGTCATGAAATTAGTGAAGATCTTATGTAGCACAGAGGTGGTGAAAGAGACGTCAACGATGGACAGGTTGGCCAAGTAGAAGTACATGGGAGTGTGGAGATGACGCTCCAAGCAGATCAGTACGAGAATTGTCATATTTCCTCCAAAAATTATGAGATATATGAATAGAACTACAACAAAGACCAAAATCTGTAGTTCTGAAGTGTGTGAGAATCCGAGCAGGATAAAATATTCAACGATGGTCTTATTATTGTACATCTGTAGGACCAATGTCTAAGTCTCAAAAATGACCTGAATGGATAAGTCATTGGTTAGTCAAAAGGAACATATATTTAAAATGCAATCTGTATACAAATAAGGAGCCCACTTATGATTTAACCAAAGTTGTCCACAGTTAGGTCGATGTCATATCTTCTGTGGATTTTGCAGAAATTTTTATATTTCATCACATATTTTTAAAAGGGAAATTCAATACACGTCAGCGACTATGCTTCAGTAAAATATGGTGCCCATCTCTGTTGAGAGTTGAGGATGGTGCTAAAAGTGCAAAGCAAGAATAGGAAAATGAACTAAGGCTAGGGTCACACCTGCGGGTTTTTTTTACATCCGGATCCGGTTTTGAGCATTAAAAATGCTCAAATCCGGATCCGCAGCCCATTGGCTTGCATTTTAAAACTGGATTGCACTATTTGCAATCTGGTTACCAGATCCGGTTTTGCAGCCTGCGGTAAAAATCATGCAAGCTGCATTATTTGGACCGGTTACACAACCGGATCCGTTTTTTTTTAACATAGGACCCTATGGGAACCGGATCCGGTACCGTAAGGTACATAAATGTTCCTTGCGGTACCGCATCCGGTTTGTAAAATTGCAAAAACCCTCATTCCAAAACCGGATGCATTAACGCATCCAGATCCGGAATGAGGGTTACAACTTTACTGTTTAAAATAAGTATGAAGGCACTGTCCAATACCGGATCCGGTAATGGATTGTGCCTTCTAAGTGTGACCCTAGCCTAAGATCACAAGGAAAAGGAGGATAAAGGGTGGGACCTTAATACTCATATATAAGACTATATGGGGTGAAGAAATAGTGGTCATACCCTAGCAACATAGGTGCTAATGTTCTTCTTCCAGATAAGAATGCACAATTATTATAGAAGAAATACAGAGGGAAGCTGAGGAGCCTAGTTGAAAAATTTCCTTGAAAATGTGATGGTGCCTTTGTCTTTCACAGAACTGAATCTGAACACTAGATGAAAGGTTGCGGTGGTTATGTCTAATTGAATATAAAGGGTTATAATATCACTATGTCGAAATCATTAACCACAGTGCGAAGGTGGTGGCACCATGTCCACATGTCCATGACATTGGCTTCAGCGAGGATGCATTCTCAGCACGCTCTGACAATCTGAAGATCTAAAGGATAATATGGAACACTGACGATCAAAATTAGAGAACAACACACAACGTCCTTAAGATTAAAGTCATTGTGTTGTCCTATGTAAAATATGCTAACATGAGTAAATTATCAGTATTTTAAGCTTATTTCATAAATTGAATATATTCTAAAACCGAGAATAAAAATGTAAATGAGATAAATGAAAAAGACACTGATCAAAATTAGAGAGCACTTTCAGATACCTGCAAGTTGTTGGTGTTAATCTGGCACATGGTGCTAATCTCCTTAATTATCGGACAAGCCCTATTTGCCTGGCAGCCTAACTTTCCAGTTTGCACTCACTTTGCAAAAATTGTGTGCCGTTCCAAAATGACTGAAACCCTCCGGCAGCAGGTTGTCCAGATGAAGGACAAAGGGGTTGACCTATCAGCTATAGCAACAGAAGTTACTCGTTCCAAGTCTGTGATTTCTAGACTATTGCATCTTTACAATATCACAAACTCTTTCGAGTCCCACAAGAAGGCTGGTCGCCGTCAAAAGACAAATGCAAGAGAGGACAGAATAATGTGGAGAATCTCCATGAGTAATTGTTTCAATACCGCAGCTGGATTGACTCGCCAGTTCAGCACTGAACAAGGAAAGGATCTGTCTTGTCATATAGTATCACAACGTATAAACGTATTTGGACTGAAAGCCCACTCTGCACTCTGCCATGACCAAACCTCTCATTAGCAGAAAGAATCAAAAAGGCTAAAATCACCTTTGGTGAGGAGCGTGTTATGTGGACAGAGAAGTGGTCCACAGTTCGTTTTACTATTGAAGCAAGTTTAATTTATTTGGGTCTGATGGGAAACATTATGTTTGTCGACAAACTGGGGAAAGAATGAACTCCAAGTGTATAAAGAAGTCAGTGAAAGGTGGTTGGGGAAGTATGATGGTTTGGGGAATGTTTTCTGCTGCAGGGGTTGGACCTCTCATACAGCTACTTGGCAGAGTGAATGTAAGTGTGTATCAGAACCTTCTTCAACAACACGTGATTCCTTACTTGAGTTCAGTACTCAATCAGCCAGCAATTTTAGTGCAGGAAAATGCCCCCTTTCACACTGCAAAACATTAAAGTAGTTCATTGAAACAGAAAACATTGAAACAATGAAATTCCCAGCCCAGATTCCTGAAACCCCCCACAAGAGTCACAGAACTGTAGAAGAGACTGGAAGAAGAGTGGCCCAAAATCTCTCTAGAGCAGTGTGAGAGACTAGTGATGTCCTGTGGCCGCAGATGTGCTGAAGTCATTCACAGCAAAGGCCTGGACAAAGCAAAGGCCTGTACAAAGCAAAGGTCTGTATACTTACTACTAATTGGTGACTGCTGTAACCTTCACAACATTTAGTTTTAATCTTTCTTTGTCTACAGTTATTGTTGTTCTCTAGTTATGATCACCACGTTTTGTGTAAAATAAAGTTTTTTTGTTGATAAACTTTGGTTATTTTAGGAAACCCAGTTCTAGTGGCATGGTGCACCCCTTACACAAAAACCACCAGATGTTCATCAATGTAGATTACGTTCTGTCTGAAAAATCAAGTGATCAGACATTGTTCTCTAATTTTGATCGCCAGTGTACTTATGTGCAAAATCTAGAAAAAAAATTGTTTGTATAAAATATCTACAGAAAAATGTTTATGTGCATGAACTATAGATAATGTTTGTGTGTATTTACACATTGACTAACATTTCTCACTGCAGTGTCCACGTATAGTTTGTTGGATTGAAAGAGACTGGTGTGAACCAGGCTTTATTTTGGAAATTAGGCTAGGGTCACACTTGGAAGGCACAATCCAGTAACCGGATCCATTATTGGACAGCGCCTTCATTCTCTTTTTTAAACAGTAAAGTTGCAACCCTCATTCCGGATCTGGATGCATTAATGCATCCGGTTTTGGAATGAGGATTTTTGCAATTTTAAAAACCGATACCGCAAAGTGGTACCGGATCCGGTTCCCATAGGGTCCCATGTTAAAAAAAACGGATCCGGTTTTGCAACTGGTCCGAAAAATGCAGCCGGATGTATAAAAAAACCGCAGGTGTGACCCTAGCTTTAATCATATATTTTAACTAAAACTGTTCAGTTGGTTGAGTGTTTTTATGGGGTTTAGTAGATATCTCCATAAGAGAGCAAGAAGCCTATTGTCATAATGTAGAACCAATGTGCAGATGATACACAGAATCTTTTATATTTTTTGTCCATACAGTATTTCAGGTCCATTATTTACATTTCCTTTAATATTCTCATACATAAAGCTTTAGTATGCTACACATATGTTAGTTACTTACAATGTGAGAGGTCCAGGAAATTCAAGAAAAGTCTAGAGAGACCAGACCACAGATGCACCTGATGGATTACACCGGTTCAGTTACTTCGCTTTCCATCAAGATAGTGCACATGGTATATGACTATATATATAGACTGCATATATACTAGTTACTAAAGTTAATGAGGTCCCCAGGTGCTGAGTGGGGCAGATGGAATACATTGACTCATTAGTAGATGTCATTGTATACATAGCTCACATACACTATTGAAATGACATCGCGCACATGATTGAGGACAACGATCAATATTTTACTACATCTCAAGCTTTAGAAACAGTAATGTATTACTAAATGATGGAACAAGACTGTACTTACATGAGATCCATTTTTACTGTTATTTTGTATTGTAAATCCAGCATGTCAACCTATCATCCAATCAGAAGCGGCGGCCTATTTAATAAAGTTAGTAAGGAGTTAATGGAGATGGAGACCTTTTCTAGACTCTCATCTACAAGTGGGAATATGATTGGTAGAGATGAGCGAACTTTCCCCGAACAAACCTGTTAATTGAAAATTCAACATGAACATGGTCAATGCGGTTTGCGATCGGAAACTCTACCAATTTCCCAATAAATCGGTGAACGCGGCTTTGCTCGGGAAAGAAGTTTGAAATTTAAAATAGCCCTAAAACTTTCCTTGATTGTTTGGGGCCAAAACACTTTTGGGGAGATCCGCTGGCCGGGGACACCACCTAAGGTTACGTTAGGAATGTGAGATACCCTGATGAAGTAGCGTGTTAGCCATAGGCATAAATAAACAGAGTGTGTGAATAACTCTGTGTTTATCCTTGTGGTCAGCGTGGCGTGACATCCCAGCTCTTTTCACCCTTATCTGGATTCAACACCCAGCTTTAGCATAATGCGCATGACCGGAAGTGCAGATGACATCCGATCATGCGCAATAAGGCTCCCTTAAGCTGGGCTACATACACCAAGCGTCAGAGATGCTCAATGCTGACAAGTACACAGCCGCTCGCACATGCAACTTTCTATAGGGATATTAATAAAACTGTCTTTTGTAAAGTATGTTATCACTGCTGCAGGAGAGTAATAACATGCTAATTGGGTCAACTAGTCACTGATCTACGCTCCCACAACTAATCAAAGTCCTTATTAGCATCTCATAAGCGGTCTTTAGAAATACTTTTTCTAAAGATTGGTTTACGTATGTTACTACATGCTGGGACCATCAAGCAGGGTTATAAATATGCTACTTGTGCTTCTCAGTGCCCAGGGGACAACCTGACTAGTTCCCTTTAAGTAAACTTACATCTGCCAAAGATTTCTTTTCTGTGTTTATCGAGAATATTGTGAAACTCCACCACCTTCCCGAATTCATGATGTCCGATCGCTGAGTACAGTTTGTTTCCAGACTTTGGAGAGCTTCTTGGAAGAGGTTCAAGGTAAGAAACCAAGTTCCAAATTATTATGCAAATTAGTTTTAAGTGTCATAGGGTTTTTTTTTTCAATGAAACCCATTGATGGTCTTGTGTCTCAGGGTTCTTTGGATCATTGAAATCAATCTCAGATATCTGTGATACTTAGTTTGGCAGGTGAGCCCAATAAAAGGAAAACTGGGTGTTCCACAATATTACGCAGGCCACAGTTTTCAAGTAACATGGGAAAAAAAGGATCTCTCTCCTGCCAAAAAGCAACAAATAGTGCAATGCCTTGGACAAGGGATGAAAACATTAGAAATCTCACGAAAACTTAAGCGTGATCATCGTATTGTGAAGAGATTTGTGTCTGATTCTGAGAACAGAATTGTTCGTGCAGATAAAGGCAGAATGAGGAAGGTTTCTGCCAGGCAAGTTCATCAGATTAAGAGAGCAGCTGCTAAAAAGGTCTTACAAACCAGCAAACAGATATGTGAAGCTGCTGCTGCCTCTGGAATCCTTCAAACCTCAAGGTGTAGGATCCTTCAAAAGCTTGCTGTGGGGCATAAACCTACTATTCGGCCACCCATAAACAGTGCTCACAAGCAGAAACAGTTGCAGTGGGTCCAGACATACATGAAGACTAATTTTCTAACAGTCTTGTTTACTGATGAGTGCCGAGCAACCCTGGATGGTCCAGATGGATGGAGTAGTGGATGGCTTGTGGATGGCCACCATGTCCCAACAAGGCTGCGATGTCAGCAAGGAAGTGAAGGAGTCATGTTTTAGGCTTGAATCATGGGGAAACAGCTGGTAGGCCCCTTTAAGGTTCCTGATGGTGTGAAAATGACCTCTGCAAAGTATATAGAGTTTCTGACTGAGAAGTTTCTTCCATGGTACAAAAAGCAAAAACATTACTTCAGGAGCGAAATCATCTTCATGCATGACAATGCACCATCTCATCCTACAAAGAATACCTCTGTCATTGGCTGCTATGGGCATAAAAGGAGATAAAGGCTAGGGTCACATTGGGTGTATTCTAAGTTTCCAGTGGTGTCCGCTGAAAACTTAGAATAATTTCCCGAGACGCAGCCTGAACACAGGCTGCGTAGCGGGAGAACGTGGCCCCTAGCAACCCGCTGTGTTCCCTGGATTCCAGCTACGCAGCGGGCTGCGGGGAGTGCGATTTGCACCACGCACATGGAAACGCATCATGCTGCGTTTCCCTGTGCGTGGTGCAAATTGCACTTCCAGCAGCCCTCTGTGTAGCTAGTATTCGAATTGTTCGCCAATCTCAAATTCGAGTTGTTTTGGGCGGTGTTCGAGTCATTTGACGAATGCGAATTGGCTTCAAATTCGGCAGTTCTAAGTTATGCTCGATAACGCTTCGACTGCCGCATTTTCTGCCTAATGAATGAGCTGTGCGGGGACTTTCATTTCCGCAATGTATATACATACATGTACATTGCGGATGTGAAATGTAGTAAAAGAAATTACCGCGGTAACTGCGGTCATGTGACCCGATGACGATGCTGGCTTGTGACATCACGGCAAGTACTACAGGAATCAGGACGGAGGTGCTGGAGGCATTGGTGGATCACCGAACAGGTGAGCATAGAAATTTTTTTTACTTTTTAACCCTTTCTTTTACTTAATTTCACTTCCGCAATGTATGTACATACATTGCGGATGTGAAAGTGCCTCGCATAGCTCATTCGTTAGTGTTCGACGGTGTTCGACGAACACACCCTCCAATTCGAAAAATCGAATCGAACAGTATGGTGGTGGCTCATCTCTAAATATGAATAATGTAATATCTTATTTCTCCAGTGGAGGTGTAGGTGAACTCTACATGTACTGCCAGGTTGACCAATAGATTACAATTGAGTAGCAGTGGCGCAATTTTATTTGACCATCTTATTCCATCTGCAATGACATTGGTCTGTGGCTGCTGTTCTGAAATGGGAGTACCAACTCTTATCTGCCGACATCTGTGACTCTTCTTTTGATCATTTGGCCTGTCGCAATGTCATCATTTCAGAGCGATGCACTTGTGATGTTGCACCAAGCCAGCTAATCAAAAGAAAAGCCACAGATGTCGGTAGGTAGGACGTGGTTCTTCCACTCTCGTGCAGCGACCACCAACCATTATCATGGCCAATTGAATGTGTATCTATTGGCACGAAAACTAAAATTCCTGAGATCAGTTGATCGTCAAGGAACCCTTCTACTAAAGTGTTGGCAACACTTTTAGCCTTTCAATGACAATTACCATGACTTTCTGTGTCAGCCCTTTAGATCATGTGACCATTAGGTGTCGCTCCTTTAATTGTATGGTTCTTCATCTTACTAGACATAAGTTAACCATGGTTATATATTTGATGGTGAAAGTCTATATTACAAATAAGATGAGATTTGTCAAAAATCACAGCTGCCACCAAGCCCTGCATTAGTAATGAAGAGATGTCTATGAGTCACCCCTATTACTAATCAAATTAGTCAAAACAATAAACACTTAAATACAGACATAGAAAAATCCTTTATATGAAATCAAAACCAAAGACACCTTCTTTCACCAATTTATTAACCCCCAAAACACCCCTTAAGTTCTGATGTATTCCACACAATATCTGATGATCCTTGGCCCTGCTAGATCCAGATAATAATTTCAAGATGACGGCACACCTACACGTTCAGGTGCTGGCTGGAAAAAACTATATGTGTGTAAAAATTATCCACTGCACGCTAAACATAATACATGACATAATGGCTAGAGGAATGTTTGACTGACATATAAGGAACTAATGCAAATTTTGAAGAGGAAAAATGACATTGCAGAAACTGCTTCAGGAAACAACATGAAAAATGAGAATCATAGTTGATGCATTGGCCATTGCATGTTAAGCCCAAAACCTGCGCCAAGGTGTTCTCATGTATATCGGGTCCCTATATCCCTTACCTTATGCCTCTGTCTCTGGTGCAAATGCTTATGAGGGTATAAGCCTCTGAATGCAATTAAAACCTACGTGTCTGGGTGTGGTAGGACACTTGACTACAGCAAGATGGTGAAAAAAATTGAAATTATTCTATTACATTTTTTGACTAACACCCTTCCTCCGATAGCCTAGTCCAGAGTAGCCATGTTTTTTATACATGAGATTAGCCATTATGTCATGTATTATGTTTAGTATACTGCTAGATCCAGAGGCTATGGTGAGCAGTGACAATTACAAGATATGACCCCTCACGAAACAAAAAGATACTGTGGGAACTCCTAGCTCTTTACTCAGATTACCTTACTGATGTCACCACTTCTCAGTCACTCCTCCCACGCTGCTTTCAATGTGTTCCAGAGACGTGATTGGTCATATCTTGTAATGTCACCACTCACCGCTAAACATGTCTCCTCCAGAGTCCAATTTACCCTATATTAGGGATATTTATTAAGGTTTAAATACTCTAAAAATTATAAAAAATACTATAAAATCAATTGATTAAAAATAGTGGTTGTTCTTGACTATAATCAATGAAGTGAGTAGATTCACGTGGGTTTGTTCCTCTTCTGGTGGTTTGAACGTGTACTTATCGTGTTCTCACACCTGTGGGTATGTTGAAATCAATCAGTTTGGTGTCTAGTGAATTTCTTGAAAGAATAAGCTTAAGTCCTTCCTTACCAATTTTAGACTAATAGACAGTGTAGGTTTTAGTACCTGTCCTTATCCTGTGTCCTGGAGTTGGGTTTAGTCTACGAATTAAAACACTGTGTTTTAGTACCATATTGATTACATTTAAAAAAATGTGGGGTATGTTTTTCAATACCTTCATTCACCTTTTGAAAAGTGTCTGTAGATGGATTGGGACAATGCACTTCACTCAGGGTTCCCTCCTTCGGTGGTGGCTATAATAGCATTGATCAGTTAGTTTATTACAGTCTGTGCACTAGATTATAAATCTCACTAGTGGGTTCCTAATTACCGTTATTTCTACACTTGTGTGCGCCTCTATTTCAATAGACCGGTGTTCATATATGATGAATAATAGTTATCAGGGTCCGTAGTAGATGTTATTGACCTATAAATGTATTATAATGCTCTTACAAGGTTCTTTTGTCTACAGTTATGTGCTCGGTCAAGCCATGGTCATGGTATTGAGCTATGGTCACCGTTTAGGTAAGCATGGAGCCGCTATTCATAGCAGGTATCATGCTTACCTGACTGTCCTCGGGTGACCTCAGGAGTGACTGGAGGCTGTGATAGAAATGCTGTATTCTTCATTGCAGCCTTCATTCATGGAGACATCGCAGAGGATCTGAGTAGGGGTATGAGGGTGTTGGGGGTTAATAAAGACGAAGTCCCTAAATGTCTCTATGTTTTTATTTCTTATAAAAAAATATGTTTAAGTAACATGTCTTCTTTACCATTTACTTGAAATTCTTAACAGCTAAGCCTAACTTGGACCGACTTAAGAATTTCAGGCTTAATGCCAGTTGGCAATACAAAGCTGGTATTAACCCCTTATTATCCAGCATGCAACTGCCACCTGGGTCTTTGGATGAGCTGGGTAGCGAGTCTGGAAATGGAGCTGCACCTCTTTCAGGGGCAGCTGAGGGTTGCTATTGTTTAGCGTGGTGGGCCCTAAAATAATGGGTCCTCACCCCTCTGAGAATACCAGCCGTCAGCTGCCTAGTTTTACCTTGGCTGGCAAATAAAAATAGGGTGGAGTCCTATGCATTTTTTTTTGCCAGCCAAGGTAAAAATAGGCAGCTGAAGGTGGCAGCTCATAGCTGTCCACTTTATCTGTACTGAGACTGTAAACTACAGCTGAGTACTACACATTTTTTTTCCCATTTTTTATTTATTTTACACCCTATGACATCTGGTTGGTTGTCATACACTAATGTGTATGACAGCCAAGCACAGACACCATCCAGATTATGAAAATGCAGTCTAACTGCAACAGCCAATCACAGACACTCTCACAGGGCACGAGCATCTGTAATTGGTTGTTGTGGAGTCAGTGAAGTGAATATGCAGAAATGTTAATGGGTGAGACTGGAAATGAGTGAGAGGGAGAGCAAGTAAGCAGTGGGAGACTGGTAAGATGATCTGTGTGTCTGTGTTTGGCAGCTTTTGGACACCTTTGAAGGTGTTTCACATGCATTTAATGTTGCCTGTCATTGATTTTAATGATGTTCGGGGTGTTCAGCGAATTGTTTGACAACCAATTCGGCGAACACCAAACATTCGTCAACGCAGCCGAATTAGAACCCTGAAGTGTTCGCTCATGTCTAGGCTTTATTGGTGGCCTATATAGGCACCAAGCTCGGAATGCTCCATGGGAGAATAGATGAATCCCCTGATGGGCCCCTGTGCAACAGTAAGCCTCCAAGCCCACCACCCCTCCACATGAACAGTGCTTCACACAATACTCTTACATACTATATTCCATTAGGCCACCTGTCATGATATGAACATGCCATCAATGTCAGCTCTGAGATCCTCATTTATCAAGTGAATGGAGGCCCACCAATTTCACTCCAGTGCATCATCCATACTTCAGTAGAGATATGTCTGTATGCACAATGCATCCTTACATGTAAATATAAGGATATTGCATTGCCTGGAAAATTACACACAATGATAAAGTAATATTTGTATGTAGCTGTAGATTGAGTCCCCAGAAACAACGTTACCGATGGGACCTTGACTCAACACTTTTGATAAGGAAAGGTAAAAGAAGAGGGTATTATCTTGCGCTGCCGTAGTTAGACAAGAGGATCCAGATGATATGAAGGAATTATTTATCGCTGACGTGTTTCAAAGACTGTAGAAGTAATTGCATCAAGGCAAATGAAATAATATGCATAGAATAAAAATCTAAACAAAAACAGATCAAATTAATGATAAAAATATATACCGTATATGCTCGAGTATAAGCTGACCCGAGTTTAAGCCGAGACCCCTAATTTTACCTCCAAAAACTGGGAAATCTTATTGACTCGAGTATAAGCCTAGGGTGGGAAATGCCGCAGCCCCCCATCCTGGTATATATGTCCCATCCTGGTAAATAGCCCCCCATGATGGTATACAGTCCCACATCACTGTTTATAGCCCCTCATCCTGGTTTATACCTCCCCATCATGGTATACAGTCTCCTATCCTGGTATATAGCCCCCTCATGACTGTATATAACCCCCATCCTGTTATATAGTCCCCCCATCACTGTATATAGCCTATTCCATCCTGATATATAGCCCCTCATCCCTGTATATGTTTTCCATCATAGTATATAGCCCCTCATCACTATATATAGCCCCCATCATAGTATATAGCCCCCTCATCGTTGGTATATGTCCCCCATCATTGTATATAGCGCCCATGCTGGCACATGCCCCTATCATTGTATATAGTCCCTCCTGCTGGCACATGGCCCCCAACATCATACATAGCCCCCCTGCTGCACATGGCCCTCAACATTGTATATAGCCCCTCATGCTGGCACATGGCTCCCAACATTGTATGTAGCCCCCCATGCAGGTGCATGACCTCTCTCTTTACTTTGTATATAGCCCCCATCACAGCATCATGTGACCAGCACTGCAGTGACATCATCGCTGCGCCATTCACATGATGCCGGCATAAACAGGAAGACCGGAGGACGCTGCGGTGCCTGCAGGAAAGTGTCGGATGATAAGTTAAATGGTTTGTTGCTTTATTGCGTGCCGCAGTATGGGGGTCAGATACTGTGATAGGGGGTGGGGGGGCGAGTACACTTAGTGTAATGCAATATGCTCCACTTCTCCCCGCCGCTGATGGACAGGGGGATGCAGTGCATATTACATTACACTAATGAGCGGGCCCACATGGCCTCCTGCTCCCTCTGCAGCCTCCCTCCCACCTCCTCCAGCCCCCGGTCACTGCCCCCCCACTGACACTAAACACTGACTCGAGGGGGGCACTTTTCAGCATAAAAACTCTACTGAAAAGGTAATGGCGGTGCAAGCGCAATGCGCTTCATCTGTGTGCCAATGCGCTTCATCTGAGTGCCAATGTGCTTCATCTGAGTGCCAATGCGCTTCATCTGAGTGCCGATGCGCTTCATCTGAGTGCCGATGCGCTTCATCTGAGTGCCAATGCGCTTCATCTGAGTGCCAATGCACTTCATCTGTGCGCTGATGCGCTTCATCTGAGTGCTGATGCGCTTCATCTGAGTGCCAATGTGCTTCATCTGAGTGCCAATATGCTTCATCTGTGCGCCGATGCGCTTCATCTGAGTGCCAATGTGCTTCATCTGTGCGCCGATGCGCTTCATCTGAGTGCCGATGCGCTTCATCTGAGTGCCAATGCGCTTCATCTGTGCACCGATGCGCTTGGCTGCGCTGGGCTGTGATAGCACCTGCGCTTGCACCTGAACTAGCACAATGCTGCTAAACGCATCGGTGCATAGATGTGCACTAGGCCATAGACAGGGACATATATACACTTTCTTACCCTCCCCGTGATCCCACAGTGATCTCCATCGATAATCTCATCCCAGGAGGCTGCAGGACGTGTGAGTTATGTGTTCGGTGCTTCTAGAACCTGGCACTGCACCATGTGACTGAGTGATGTCACTCAGTCACATGGGCCGGTCCTACAAGCACCGAACACATAACTCACAGGTCTTGCAGCCTCCTGGGATGAGAATATCGCTGGAGATCACAGTAGGATCGTGGGGAGGGTAAGTAGATAGTGCAGCAGATAACGCCACACAAATTGACAGCTTATTCTTTGTGAGGATCCGTTTCTGAGCCAAAATATGGATCCACACAAAACGTTAAGTCTGAATGACAAATCTGGAAAGCCATTGACTTTGCTGGGATGCTCAGAGTCACTGCAATTCAGTGCAAAAATGCATCCTCAAAAAACAGACCAAAAATGTTGTGCATGAATGTAGCCTTACACAGTAAAATCCAGCCGGGACTCGTGCAATCAATTTTTTGACCGACACATACACTTGACTCAATGAAACTGAAAATCAGATCATAAATAGACATACCTGTAATTTTTTTGTGGACAATTGAGATATAAAAAATGGACATATGAATAAAGCCTTACACTAACCATTGGGATGAGAACACAGCAAGAGTCACTTGTCCATGGTGTACTGATAGGAGAATACTATTAATTGCAAATTTTGACTCTGGTTGGATGGCAATAGAAAGGGTTAATCACGGCTCAAACACTGGAATCGTTTGAAATCATGGCAGCTGCAGCCCCACGTGGAAGGATATTGTAAGGCGGTAGTTGAAAGGGTTAACACTGCATTGCCATGGATAGAAGACAGACCAAAGAATCCGTGGTGGTGATTTTATTATTCAACTTGTTACTATGAATTGATCTCCTTCAGGACTAAATCACATACCATACAATCTGTCCTGATGAAGGAGATGGAATCCTCAAAACGTGTTGATTAATAAAATCACCCACGAGGATTCTTTGGTCTGTTTTCTATCCATGGCAATGCAGTGTTAACCCTTTCAACTACCGCCTTACAATATCCTTCCACGTGGGGCTGCAGCTGCCATGATTTCAAACGATTCCAGTGAATGTGACTCTCACAACCAAAAAAGGTGAGCCCCTTCCAGTGTTTCTTCCCCATTTACTTATCTGGTGTGACAATTTGCTTAATGAGTATGTTGGGGGACACTCAAATGGTAGTGGGATTGGTGCAAACAGGCACATTTTTGCATAAAATAAAGTCCAGCAGTTTATTTAACACATCATAAGCCGCATACAGTGCACAGTTCACTTACATCAAAAGGACATTGGTGACATATTAGTCTGTTCGAATGGTGGATATGACTGCCTGGTGGTATTTACGTAGTCCCTTTTAGACACATGGTTACCTTCAGGAGCTATTCCCAGCTCCATTCACTGACTCTTGCCTGTCCATCATTCAGGAAACTGCCTCTTTGGAATCACCAACACCTGTCAGTTCCAGATCCTCAGCAGGACTGTGGATTCCTGAATATCCCTGCGGTCTCCTCGTCGCGTACTTTCCAGGACATCGGTCGTTTCCACGCTTCCATACTAGGTGCGTTTCAGGACTACCGTCTCTCCAAGCACTGAGAGCGATCCCTCATAGGTTCCTTCCAGGGCACCAGATGGTCCTGAGCAAGAAAGAGGTCCCATAGTCCCTGAACCTCAAACCTTCCAAGAAGCTGCTTGCTCCTAAGCATGAGATCTGGCCTCCTGGCCATACGCCTTCCAGGGCAGCTCCTGCCCCCCAAATGCACAGAGACAAACTAATCCCATTAACACAGAGATTATATTTCCTCAGACACCCAGGTGTGTGAAGAATCAGCTTTAGGTTGGAATCACACTGTCTGTGTGATATGAGTGTCGGATCGTTAACCCTGAACAACCTAGAAACACAAACAGCTGAAGCTCCCGTCTTGACATGGAGAGGTCGTTCAGGGTTAATGATCCAACACTCATCCAAGTGACTCATATATCACAAGGACAGTGTGTTTCCAGCTTTAGCCAAACTCTCCCATGGCTTTTAGCTCACCTGCATTCTAGCACTTGTAATACATTACCTGAACCAGTGGAACCTCAAGTCCCAGCATAATGCATTACTTAAACACAATTCCCAGTATGCATATTTGCAATGCAGCAAGCTACTGCATCACACTGGATAAGACCCTATTTTCGCTCCTCTGTCTTCCAGTTGTTCTACATTTTAAAATTTTGCCACCTGACAATTTCAGAAAATATTTTTGCAGGGTTCCACATTATAAGGATCTAGGACTACTTTATTATTCACCCCTAAAATAAAATCAATATCAAAATTCAATGGTAAATTTTTTTAGTTCCCGTCGAAGGGCCATCTTAACATCTCTATTTTTCAAACTGTAAATTAATGGGTTAAGCATCGGGACCGCCGCCGTGTTAAACAAGGAGAAAAGCTTACTGGAGTCCAAGTTAGTCTTCTGTCCAGGATTCAGGTATTGGCAGAGGAGAACCACGTAAAGAAGGATGACCACCGTCAGGTGTGAGGAGCACGTGTGGAAGGCTTTATGTCTGCCGATGGTGGAAGGGATTCTCAATATCGTTGAAATTATGAAAATGTATGGTGTAAAAGTCAAAGGAAAAGAGAAAAATAAATGAAAAAGTACACTGGTGAGAATCAAATAATCCAAAAGAGATGTGTCACTACAAGTAATGTATTTCAAAGGCAAAATATCACAAAAGAAGTGGTTGATTTCAATGGACTTGTAGCAGGAAAACTTGATGACGACAATGGTGTGGGGTAGACTTTGAAGAAACGCGGAGACCCAACATGCAGAAGCCAATATGACACATTTCTTATAATTCATGATCAGATTATATTTCAATGGCTTGCATATGGCAACGTACCTATCATAACTCATGGCTGACAATATTAGAAGTTCAAGTCCTATCAATGATGCCCAAATGTACATCTGTAGAATACAAGCGGCGTACGACACCACGGTACTTCCAGACATAAAGCCTGTAAGGATCATATGTAAAGTGATTGTAGAGGAAGTCATGTCTAAAATAGATAAATTGGCCAAGAAAAAATACATGGGTGTGTGAAGGTGACAATCCAAGCAGACTAGAAGAAGAATGATCATGTTCCCACCAATGGTGAAGAAATAGATGAGTAAAGCCAGAAGGAAGATTGGAAGTTGTAACTCTGGAATCCTGGAAATTCCAACAAAGATGAAATGAGTTACATTGACGATGTTTTCTGGATTCATAACGGAGATTGCTTGAGAGCCGTTATGTTCTGGTTATTATGACTGGAGTGTACAACAACCTTAGAGAAATGCATTGCTAGTGGTGTGCTGCTATAGTCCATTGCCAATGGAAATTAAGTGAGGTGCAGACAAAAGCCCATAGACATTTCTTTATCTAACAAGACACAAGAAGATATGTGATCTACCAAAGCCACATCTGAACTTCCACAAATGCCCAACAGTTTTGTCTTAAAATGTCTCAACCCAATATTTATTTAAGGGGTTATTCCAAAAACCGAAAACAAGTTATTCTCTGTCAAAAGGATAGAATACAATATGTGATCAATGGGGATCCTACGACTGCAAAAATATATATACATAATTGTGTACACTTGTGTTTTAACATCCTTTACATCATCTAGAATGGAATATTTTATACTATTGCTTGAAAATATTCTCTGGGAATTTCAATCCTCCCTAGGCCTAATCATAGTCTCATTATGGGAAGCATAAATATATAAAGTTTTCCATCCACTTAAAAAAATGACTAATTATAATCTAATAGATTTAACAAACACATCTGCAATATTCTATCCATAGAAATATAGAATTCAATTTCTGTATTCGGCCAGAAATTCCCATCCTGGAGTCCTACAGTAACGCCTTCTATGTCTGCAGAATAAGTACATATCCACATTATTAACTCTCTACTTTCCAAATAGAGGCACAGATAGCTTCATGATTGCGACCACTTTGTAGGGTACAATACACTTGAAGGTTATAACTCTTAGATAAGGCAAAGCATCTTCATTGTTACCATGCACGCAATGTGGTGCTCTGGTGCAACATTGCAAACCAGAAAAGAACAATTGGGTGATCTTCTACTTTAGACTAAACCCCAAGACTGTGCTACTTCATGAAGGCATCAGGCATAAGCTGCTCTATTTATCAGATCCCATGGGTTGACCTTCACTGTTTAAGCCCTGTACAGGGATATGAATTACAAAGGGGCCCCTGGGCTGTGGCCATGGAGTCAGCTGTTGGCCGATGGTGGTCAAAGAGTCAACTGCTGACCGATGATGGCCACAGAGTCAGCTGCTGGCGGATACTGGTCACGGAGTCAGCTGCTGGCCGATGGTGGCCACAGAGTAAGCTGGTGGCCTCGGAGTCAGCTGCTGGCCAATAGTGGCCATGGAGTATGCTGCTGGCCAATAATTGCCTCGGAGTCAGCTGCTGGCCAATGGTGGCCATGGAGTAAGCTGCTGGCCAATGGTTGCCTCGGAGTCAGCTTCTGGCCAATGGTGGCCACGGAGTCAGCTGCTGGCCAATGGTGGCCATGGAGTATGCTGCTGGCCAATGGTGGCCACAGAGTCAGCTGCTGGCTGATGGTGGCTATAGAGTAAGCTGCTGGCCGATGGTGGCCACGGAGTCAACTGCTGGATGATGGTGGCCACTGAATCAGCACGTGAAATATGGTAGTTCACAGAGTAAGCTGCTGACCAGTTGTGGCCACAGTGTAAGCTGCTGGTCAGTGGTGGCCTCGGAGTCAGCTTCTGGCCGATTGGGTAAGCTGTCAGGAGAGGCCAGGTGGCTGGGGAAGAACAAGGAGGGCTGCAAAATCAACATGGCTGTAAGACAACGTGGCTGTAACAAAACAAGAAACAGGAGCTGAACCAAAAGACTCAACCCAAGAAGCTAAAACTATATCTGGCCACATCAGCCGTAAGATGGGGGTATTAATAGAGCTCTGTTCTATTGGTTAAGGCAGGGAGCTGATTGCCCCAGTTGGTCAGCACACATACCCATACTGCTAGGCTGGAAAACAGCCAGTCTAGGCCTTGTTGCTGGGTAGAGCTTGTACTTATTAGAGCTTCCATTCGCAACTTCTCCCCCATCACCAGGGATGCCTGCAGAATAAATACAGTGGTGCCTTGTGACAGGAGGAAAGATAGCAGGAGCAGATCCTGAAGGAGTTGTAACAATACTCCATTGTCGAAAGAAACTAACCAAAGAGCAGGTTTTACTTTCAACTGAAAAATATAAAATAAAAGCTGCTCTGAGTTTGGTAGCTCAGATTTTTCCTTTTAGACGGTTTCTTCATCCATATTTTTAGTTGAAAAAGAGGGCACAACTTGGTGAGAATGGGGGGAGCATGTAAAGTGTCTGGTGGGATTTGAATGGGGATGGTATCATCCGGTAGTTCACAGGAAGTCAAAAACTGACTTCCTGTCTACACATTATTGCATGTACTGAACTGAAAGTCAGTCTAGGTGTGAACTGACCCAACGTCCTATAAAAAAGGATGTAAATATATACATGTATCTCACTTGGTATGAAATAAATTAAACAGTGAGAATATTAATGGCAAGTAAGACCTTCCATACTAACATTATCTCTTCATCCCCAAAAGACTCCCCCAGAGCTAAGCGTGTCTGACAGTATAGTCAGTGGCAGCCTTATTTCTTACTGGATAAGTAAAGGGAGGTCAAACGATCCAAGGTCATGTCCAGGAAAAGCGCAGTAACAACAAGGGGTAATCAGAGACGAAGTTCAATTCACAAGCCGGAGTCAGGAAAACCAAAGAGACAAAAGAGTTTACAGGGAGCAGGCAAAAGAGAAGTCAGGTCACAGGCAAATGGTCAAAGTCCAGGTAAGGGAATAAAGTCAGGATGGGTCAGGCACAGAGCACAGAGGGATCAAATTTTCCACAGGCAGCAGGAAGTGTACGATTGACACCAAATGGAGGAACTAGCAGGCTTAAGTAGAGGACTAATCAAGGGAAGTGAACACAGATGATTGCAGCCCACTACCTAGCACAACCAAAACAGACTTCCAGCTTCAACAAAAAAGTAACATAGCAGACAAGGACACTGTGGAGATTGTGACAGCTACTTCAGACAGACTTGGCAAAATCCAGAGAAACCCTGACAATCTTTAACCCCTGTACAGGGATATAGAGTACAGTGGATTGCTACCCACAAAAGGTTGTCCGGAGGATCAAATCAGAGGCAGGAATGGTTGCCAAGCAGGGTCGAAGTCCGGAGGTCACATAAGGGATAAAATCAGAATCCATAAGAGAAGTAAAAAAACATAAGCCGAGGTCAAAACAAAGAATAATGATAACGAGGCAAAACAGATAGTACTGAGCCAGGGAAGCACTAGACTATATCTGGCAGCTTTTAAAAGTAAACTGGAAATTTTAGTAGGATATGGTGCTGTCTAATAGACTGAAGCCAGGAGCTGATGACTGCAGCTGGACAGCACACACACACACCTATTCTGTGAGATTGTGTAGTACTACAGGCCCCAGCCACTATAACTTTAGTGGATGGACAAAGCCTACATTGTCCAGAGCTTCTGGTTCTGACATCTCCATTATCACCAGAACTGCCCCCACAATGAATACAGTGATGACTGACGGCAGAAGTAGATGTTGCAGGGGCAGATTCTGGTGGAGATGTGACAACAAACTGTTACCCGATTTTCACTGTGAGTGTTTTAATCTGGAATTCAACTATGGGCACTGAAGGAGGAGTGTGTGGCATGTTGTGGAGACTAATGACTGGCACTGAGTAGCGTGAATGATGAAGACAGAAATCTCCCGCCAACTGGGAGGAGAAGGTTGGAGAAGTATTACAGAGATGCAGATTGGTTCCCTAAAGAAGCAGAGATACCTGCAGGCCTAGGTTATGCTGAAGCTCAGGCAGTACAGCTGGAATCCCCACCATATCCAATGGGAGAAAAGTCAAAGATGGTACAGAAGGGCTGGTCAGAAGTCCCTACAGTGAGTTTAATTCAAAATATTAAAGTATTGTGGTCACGTTTGACATCTGGAAGACGGGTGGTGGTGGTCTTGAATTGGAGATGCAAATAGTTAGCCCAAGACTGGTAGAAGACTGGAGTTTGTATTTTCTCCCGTGTTTGCTGGGTTTACTCCAGGTTCTCCGGTTTCTTTCCAGCCTGATAGGGAATGTAGACTATGAGCCCCAAGGGGGACAGTGATGATCACATCTGTAAAGCACTGTGAAATTAATATACAAGGGAGTAAAATAAATTAATATATTTATCAATATTAAACCTCATCTTCCATGCACATACGATATTGTACCCAGATTGTTCTGAATATTATACAGTCTGACTCAGTTTTTATCATCTTACAAGGTTTTGTGTCATCAGCCAAGAATTAGACTTTACTCTCAATACATATATTATCAATCTCATGTATATACAGTGGGTGAAATAAGTGTTGAACACGTCACCATTTTTCTAAATAAATATGTTTCTAAAGGGGCTATTGATGTGACATTGTCACCAAATGTCAGTATTAACCAATCCAATCCACTCACGCAAAGAACCATAGATGTCTATAGATTTGGTGATGTGTAATAATTGGAATTGTCACAAGAAAAAAGTATTGAACACAAGAAGAAAGAGAGATGTAAAAAGCCATGGAAAGTCATGATATCAGCTGAAATCTATCAGTAATTAGAAAACAATTCTGCCACTTAGTGAAAAATAATATGAGCTGGTTCTACTGATGGATGATAAAGAGGAGTCTCATTACCAAGGTGCCACACAAGAAACATCTCATGACAGGTAAAACCAGTGAGCTGTCTCAACACCTTGACAACCATTTTGTTGCAACATACTGGTGGCATTGGTTACAGAAGAATTTCTAAAATAATGAAGGTTCCAGTGAGCGCTATTGGGGCCACAATCTGGAAGTGGATAGAACATTATTTCACCATAAACCGGCCATGACTTGGGTATCCCTGCAAGATTTCAGGCAGAGGAGTGAAAAGAATTCTCAGAAGAGTTGTCCTAGGGCCAAGAACCATCTGTGGAGAGATACAGAAAGATCTGGAATCAGCAGGAACAATTGTTTCAAAGAAAACAATAAGTAATGCACTCCCCCTCCATGGCTTGTATGCACGCTCCTGTATGCACGCTGCTGTATGCACACTCTTGTATGCACGCTCCTGTATGCACGCTCCTGTATGCACGCTCCTGTATGCACGCTGCTGTATGCACACTCCTGTATGCACACTCCTGTATGCACACTCCTGTATACATGCTCTTGTATGCACGCTCCTGTATGCACGCTGCTGTATGCACACTCTTGTATGCACGCTCCTGTATGCACGCTCCTGTATGCACGCTGCTGTATGCACACTCCTGTATGCATGCTCTTGTATGCACACTCCTGTATACACGCTCTTGTATGCACGCTCCTGTATGCATGCTCCTGTATGCACGCTCCTGTATGCACACTCCTGTATGCACGCTCTTGTATGCACGCTCCTGTATGCACGCTCCTGTATGCACGCTCCTGTATGCACGCTCACCACCCAAGACTCCATTGCTGAACAAAAAGCAGGTTCAAGAGTGTTTAAAGTTTGCTCAACATTTAGACAAGTCTGTGAAATACTGGAGATATAGTCTGGTCACAGGAGACCAAAATGAAATTCTTTGGATGCCATAATACACACCATGTTTGGAGGCCAAAAGGCAAATCACCTCATAAACATCACACCAACAGTGAGGTTTGGAAGTGGGAACCTCATGTTGTGCGGTTGTTTTTCAGTGTACAGCACTGACAAACATCCTATGATTGAAAGAAAATAAATGGACAAATGTACCGAGACATTCTTGATAAAATCTGCTTCTACCAGGATGATGAAGATGAAACGAGGGAGGACATTTCAGAAGACAATGATCCCAAACACACAGCCAATGAGACTCTCAATTGCTCTCAGAGAAAGAAAATAAATCTGCAAGCCGATCACCGGAGCTTCAGCTTTTTCCTATAGAAAATGTTTGGAAGGAACCAAAGCTCCGAGATCATAGAAGGATCCACAGGACCTGCAGGACGTGAAGAGTGTTTGTGTGGAAGAATGGGCCAAAACCTACCTTAGCAAAGCAGGGATGAGTGTCTCCATACAGGAGGCGTCTGGAGCTTCATCACTGACAAAAGGGGTTTTGTAAGACGTATTAAGAAAATGTCATTGTCATTTCTCATTATTGCACATAATGTAATTTATGGACATCTATGGTTTGATTTCTTTGCCTGTGTGGACTGGATGGGTTGTAAATGACATCTGGTGAGAAATTCATGTCAATAGAATATTTAGAAATATATTTACTAAGAAAATTGGCGACGTGTTCAATATTTATTTCAACTGCTGTAATACCTAACGGTAAGGCTGGTTTCAGACATAATATGGCCACATTTCTCTTCTGAGCTGAACCTAGGTCACCAGAACCTGTTTTTACACTTTCAGAGATACTTTTACACTTCAGATATACAGTACTTGCATTACTTTGGTTCTTATAAGTGATCATGGTGAAGTGACGTGATGCCCATTGTCATAGTACATCATCATACCCATATTGTGATTGGCCAGTGCCGACACGTGATATCAATGTCAATGTCTGGTAGTCTACACATACACCTACGCTTTCATATAAAATTTACACAATTACCATACTTAGGTTGCAAAAAAACACATAACTGTTGTAAATCAATATATTACATGTCTTATAAATTATTTTTGCTTTTGCTGCTGCTGCCTGACATTGAGTACCACTACTTAGCTTATTTATTATTCCTAGTTGAATTCCATTTTATGTATCATCATCATCCTCAATGCTCTGAGGCCTAGGTCCATTATGCTACAAGGATCAAAATATTAATCTGACCAAGGTGTAACTTTTTGACTGGTGATGGGTGAGGAGTTACATATTTGGATTCGGATAGCTGTTAGCAAATACTTTAAACTGTTTCAGTATTCGGATCCAAGTGAGTTCCCCATTGACTTTCATTGAATTCATTGCTCATACAAAGTATTCGGTTAGAGGTCTCCGACCCTGAGTATCTTACTACTCGCCAGTGGCGTAACTGGAGTCTGGCAGGGAGTGCATCAACCCCTCATGCCATGGGTGAGGAGCGGGGGCCGGTGATTGGATCTGCTTGCTGTGGTTGGAGAGTGGAGGGGGATGCTGGCTGCCATGGGTGAGTACGGGGGGGGGGTTATATGCTACCGCCACAGGAGCATACGGTGCAGGGCAGGGAGCCGGCAGCAGATCAGAGGAGAGGAGGGGCGGGATCAGCAACAGGAAGCAGGAAGCTTCCCTCACTTCACCTCCTCTCCTCTGACACACGGAGTGTGTCACTCAAAGTGCTGTCACTCCGGAGTGTGTCACAAGATGCGATTGCAGTCGCGGGGGGGGAAGGGAAGCGGCTGGAGGCATGGGCCCCCCTACAGGTCCGGGCCCGGTCTCAGCCACGACTGCTGCGACCACGATCGTTACGCCACTGCTACTCACTCATCACTAATTAGTTCCATTATTCTTATGAACAGTAGCTTCGAATGTTAAGTTTTCCTGTGCAACATTGTGGAATAAAATGATACAATCAAGGCTGAATGTGTTAAATAGCACATAGACTTAGACACATAGACATCCTTCTTCTCCTTAGAGCAGTCTTTATGTCTTTGTTTTTCAGGCTGTAGATGATTGGATTCAGCAGAGGGACCACAACTGTGTTGATCAAAGTATAAAGTTTCTTGTATTCTAGATTGCTGGGCATCATATACTGAATGATATTTATTGAGTAGACAAGTGTAACAATAGTGAGGTGTGAGGAGCAGGTGTAGAAGGCCTTAGATCTGCCCGTGGTGGTGCGGATCTTCATGATTGTGATTATTATAAAAATATAAGGCACAAAAGTGAGAAGAAATGGGAAAATCGTGAAAACAAACCATCCTTCAATAAAAAATAATATTTCTAATACAGAGGTATCACTACAGGTCATCTTCATTAGAAGGATGATGTCACAGAGGAAGTGGTTGACTTCAATGGAGGTATAACATGAGAAACCTGATAGTAGCAAAGCAAGAGGAGTTATGAAAATAAAGCCCAAGGTCCAGCACAAGGAAGCCAACACAACACATGACCTCCGGTTCATGACCAATTGGTACCTCAATGGGAGACAAATGGCCACATAACGATCAAAGCTCATAGCAGTCAGTATGTACAACTCATGAATAGTGAAGGATCCGGACGTGAAGGATTGTATCATGCATCCATGGAATGAAATGGTTTGATCAGCGGTAATAAAACTGGTGAAGATCTTAAGTAGCATCGAGGTGGTGAAGAAGACATCAATGATGGACAGGTTGGCCAAGAAGAAGTACATGGGAGTGTGGAGATGACGCTCCAAGCAGATCAGTATGAGAATCATCGTGTTTCCTCCAAAAATGATCAGATAGATGAAGAGAACTACAACAAAGACCAAAATCTGTAATTCTGGAGTGTGCGAGAACCCGAGCAGGATGAAATATTCAACGATGGTCTTATTGTTGTACATCTGTAGGACCAATGTCTATAAGTCCAAATGACCTACTACGAGTGGATCAATCATTGATTAGTCCAAAGAAATGCTAGGATCAATCTTAATCTATATAATGTAATGTACCTCAGCTATTCAGCTTAGTTATGACAGTAATTTAAACACCGGCTGTATCGAGGTCATGCCCTTTCAGTCTATGGTCTTGTGTCTGCACATACAGTATTTTTAGAAGGGAAATACGACTTTCAGCACGACTTCTCCACGCCTAAGTAAGTAAGACCGACCATCTCCACTGAGGTGAGGTTAATGGTAGCTGTGGAAGGAAAGAACGAGTAAATGAATATAGATCACTTTGAAACCAAGGATAGGAAGTTACAGAGTTGAAACCAAATGACTCCTCTCATGCTATGACAGAGCAGAGGTCCATGCCAACAGCGCTATAGCAATGATAGCACTTGGATCTAGATCCTCGGGAGTGAGAGGAGTCAAATGCCCACCTTCTTGAGAACAATACTAAGTTTTTATAAATAGCATATGGTAGTAGTAGGGTTTCCTATTGTGGATTTCACATAAAAAAATGTGGTAGTAGCTTTGCCTCTAGAAAAAATATTGGATTGGGTTTCTCCTCTTCATCTGCTCTTTTGATATTGCGGATTTATTTCACTTAATGATCGCGGAAAGGTGGTGCTTCTATGTAGGAACATAATGATTGTGGTCACAAAGGTTGTGGGCGTGACTTGGCCCGGGGATAGAAGGACCGCTGACCCCAGCGCGTGCTTCAGCTGGATTTGTGCCTCGCCAAGGATGAAGATCCAGATGAAATGCATCACAGTGTGGAGACCCATCAGGTCCCTGCTCGGGATACATGCTGCTGGCCAAACAGTGGCTGGAAGCAGAAGCCGGAGTTGCCACAACAAGTGGCCGCTCATGACTCTGACGTCATGCGCGCACTCCGATGTCAGCTGCTGGGCTGACCACTGTGCACTGGCAATGGAGGACACCAGGCGATATGGGAAAGAGGAGAATGTTTTTGTTTTTAATTTTGCATCAAGGACAGAACAGGACACATATACTTGGATGTGGACTATGAAAACCAGGATGGGGACATATGTACCAGGAGGAGGACCATATATACCAGGAAGTAGAGATATGTACCAGGAGGAGAACATATATACCAGAAACTGGATCATATATACCAGGATGGAGGACATACATACCAGGAGAAAGACCATATATACAAGGAGGAGAACCATATATACCAGGAAGGGGATCATATATACCAGGAGGAGGACTATATATACCAGAAACTGGACATATATACAAAGAGGAGGACCATATATACCAGGAAAGGGACCTATATACCAGGAGGCCCAATATATACCAGAATTGGAGCCATGTGTACCAGGATAAGGACCATATATAACAGGATGGAGACCTATATACCAGGATGCCCCCATATATATCATGATGGGGGCCATGAATACCAGGATGGGGAACATTTATAACAGGATGGGGAGCATATACACCAGGATGGAGACTAGATATACCAGGAGAAGGATCATACATACCAGAATGAGGGACCTACATACCAGGATGCCCCCATATGTACAATAATGGGGGCCATGAATACCAGGATGGGGAACATATATACCAGGATGGTGAACATATATACCAGGAGAAGGACCATATACTCCAAACTAAGGATCATGTATACCAAGATGGGGACATATATACCAGGATAGCGGACCTAAATATCAGGATGGGGATAATATATAACACAACGGTGAACAAAATACAAACGGGAGGGGAACAATTCACAAGTCTTGGATTTAGAAGGCTATAAGGACCCAACCATCTGACCAGCGTGTGTGTGTGTGTGGGGGAAGCAGGTCCAAATTTTGCACCGAGCCAGATTGTACTTTAGCTGCGCCACTGCTTCTATGGGTAGCACTCAGCATGCTCCAACTTAGGATGAGTGCTCAGAGCCACTTGTGTCCCTCGTTAGCACGTTTAACAAGATGAATAATATATTGAAAGTAGGGATGAGTGAGTATACTCGTTACTATTCGGTACTCGCAGAATAGTAACGGTATTCGGGCTACTTGATACTCCGCGAATTTCTTGTGATTACTCGTTAGGAGTAGCGAGAAGTCCATTCACTTTCGTAGTGTATCTATATACACTGCAAAAGTGAAATAAAAGGTAATAAAAATTGTTAAAAATAAAAAATAACATACTCACCCATTCGATGGCTGCAATGGTATCCGAACAGGACCTTGCAATCTGGCCAATCAGATGGCCGGTAGTGATCTGGCCAATCAGATGGCTTGTAGCGATCAAGTGGTGTGTGACATAACACACCACCTGATCGCTACAGACCATCTGATTGGCCAGATTGTCAGTTTTCAGAAATACTGCTCAGACGCTGCGTTTTTACAGGTCAATTACTAATCCGTTTTTTCTCCTCCATTTTTTTTCTCTGAAATCATTGTTAATAGAAAAAATGCAGCACAAAAAAAGGATCAAAAACAGATGATGTTTTTTTTTTTGCAAAAACGGATCCAGTTTTACTGCTGAAAATTCAGCACAAAAAAAAACGGATCAAAAATGCAGTGTATGCACATAGCCTTACAATATTAGCCTAATGTAAAATCTAATGGTATAGGCATTCTGTTGAAGGTCACCTTGATTTCATTTTCTTAGATGGTCACTGCTTAGTATTATGGGCAGAACCCCAGCGTAGATGAACTATAGTGCACCACTGTCTATACATATCTTTTATACTTCAGATTTATATCATCACCGACTGTTTCTATCATCCTTTTCTTTAATATTCCAATTTAATATAGCAATAACTATTCTGAGATGTGTTACTTATGTTACTTACAACATGAGAGGTCCAAGGAGCCCAGGAAAGGTCCAGAGATCCACCCGACAGATTATCTGGTACTTTGCTTTCAATCATATTAATGTATATGGTACATGACTATATATATTCTGCGTATATACTGGTTACTAAAGTTAATGAGGTCCCCAGGTGCTGAGTGAGGCAGAGGGAATATATTTACTCATTAGTAGATACTATTGTTATCATAGCTCCCACACACCGTTGTAATGACAGCGTGCACATGATTGATGATGATCAACATTTTATTACATATATGCATTATTAGATGATGGAACAAGACTATATTCTTATGAGATCCATTTTTTTAATTTCATTTTTGTTCAAAATTGACTATATAAACCTATTAATCATTCAGAAAGAGTATAATTTAAGTTTAAGGATGGTGGGACCTCCATTTTGGATCTTCATGTATTAGTCAGTATGGCGAGTGCCTACAAAGACCATGTATCACTCGAGTTTACTTTGTATGTCCTTGTATTACACAGACAGGTAGGGGCGTAAATACAGTAGGTGCAGGGGTTGTAATCACACCCGGGCACTGGAGCCTACAGGGTCCAAAAAAATCCCTTTGGCCTATAGAAAATGTCCAAAGGTTTTAAAGATTTGCAATAACTTGGGGCCCCGTTGGAGCTGTCGCATTAGGGCCCATGAACTTAAAGTTACCCCACTGCAGACAGGTCATTGATTTCAATGGGAATGGTATGATACTTTTATTACCCAATGATGGCGCTGTAAATAAACTTGATAAAGAAAATAATCAATACAGCTATTATAATCCATAATTTGCTAATATATTATATTACTTGTTATATGCCCATATTCTCCGCCTCCTGATATGGAAAGTATCCACCGACATTTGCTTTCCCAACAGATTACAACTGATCCTTTGTGATTCCAAAAGTTGGATACTTTTAGTTTAGTTGATCATCAAGGGACCCTTCTACTAAAACATGATAGTATGAAGTCAACAACCCTATTGATCCTTTAGTGCCAGCTAGCATGGGCCATTTACAACTTTCCAGGTTGGAGGTCGTGGACATTACTAAACCCTTTCAGAGTTTGGAATGGTATTTTAACGAATAAATTGTTGGCATTCATGGAAAATTGAAACTTTGAATGGGTGATTCCCCTATTTTCTAGTTTAATTTAGTCAAACTGGGGGAAGTACTTAAAGGGGGTTTTCCCATGAACAAAACTGATTTTAGGCTAGGGTCACACTGGCGTCGTGGATGCGTTTTTTCCATGCGTTTTTCACACTTGTCTTTTGTGAAAAACGCATGGAAAAACGCATCCATAGACCCCAAAGCAAAAAACGCATGGCTAAACTGCCATGCGTTTGTTGGATGCATTTTTTGGCTCAGCACCAAAAAATGCATCATGCTGCATTTTTTGGTGCATGGTCAAAATCGCATGCATTTTTGTAACATGGGGCCCTATGGGAATCGCATGCGAAAACGCATGGCACTAAATGGTACCATGAGTTTTCGCTTGCCTTTTTAAGGCTGCTCCAGACCTAACAGCAAAAACGCAGCCCAAAAACGCAGGCTATCAAAAACAACCTTAAAAAACGCAGCCAAGTGTGACCCTAGCCTCAATTAGGGATGAGTTCCGAAATATTCATAATTGTTACATTCGTAATGAATACTTTGTAATACTCACATATTCATTCCGAATTGCAGGTACAATGTACCCGCTACAAAGTCAATGGGAAACGCAAGTAATTTTCTGCTAGACCTGACGAATAGGTCTGGGAGGGCTGTAAAGAGGCAGAGATGGCTGATAATGTACTCAAACTGCATGAGAACAGTATGCAGACATAATGTACACTGTCTGCGTACTGTTCTGCCATACAGCTGTCTGCTCTGAGTGACAGGACCTAGTGAAGATAGACAGATAGATAGATAGATAGATAGATAGATAGATAGATAGATAGATAGATAGATAGATAGATAGATAGATACAAAACTAGATTTTCTAGATAGATAGATAGATAGATAGATAGATAGATAGATAGATAGATAGATAGATAGATAGATAGATAGACAAAAATAAGGTTGCAGCACTCAAGTCCTTTGATGTGAAAACGGGCTTTTTTATTTCAGCATGTGAACAGGCGACATTTCAGGCACAAACACCCTTTGTCCAGCTCCTTATTACACAAAAATCTGTGTAATAAGGAGTTAACACCAGATTTGTATTGCCAGCTGGTATTAAGCCCTGAGAGTCTTAATATCAGGCCAAGTTAGACACAGCTATTAAGAATCTCAAATAAATAGTAAAAAAGACACAACACATAGAAAAATTATTTTATAAAGAAAACAAAAAACAAAGAGACACTCAGTGACTGCACTTTATTACCCCCACCACACCCTCATAACCCTCCATGATCCTCATCCTTCTCTCTTCCTGGACACACTCAGCTCTGCTGCATCAGTGACCACAGGGAGGAAAAATACATTGGCTCCCTGTGGTTTCTTACCACTGAATGACAGTGCTGAGACCTGCGCTATAGTAAGTGGTGAGGTCACAGTTGCCATAGCAACAATGGTTACTATTGCAATGGTGACCTCACCACTTACTATATGACAGCACTGAGATCTGCGCTATAGTAAAGCGGTAAAGCGCAGGGTGAAGCGCTGTCATATAGTAAGCAGTGATATCACTGTTGCCTTAGCAACAGCAGTTACTATGGGAATTTGAAGATTAGGAAGGGGTCAGCACCACCTTGCAGTGTCTCCCATACAGCCTGGGGAGATTTCACTGCCGCCTGCAAGCTTTCCGCCCTTGACTATGGAGGATGATAACGAGGATCCTTCCTGCTGCACCGCTCTGCACGCTCTGGTGCTCACTCCCAACAGTCCGATACGTCACATCCAGTTTAGTATTATAGGAGAAGAAAAAGAAGTCGCACTCAGAGCTTCTATAAACAGCGGTTCTTTATTGTGCTTCAGTGCAAACAGCAGGTGGTGGCATGCGGGTGGGAGGATGAGAGGCACGACGTTTCACGCCGTATAAGGCGCTTCAGCAGGTTAGTCCTCCCGTCCTCCCACCCGCATGCCACCACCTGCTGTGTGCACTGAAGCACAATAAAGAACCGCTGTTTATAGAAGCTCTGAGTGCGACTTCTTTTTCTTCTCCTATAATACTAAAGTTACTATGGGAATGGTGACCTCACCGCATACTTTATGACATTGCTGAGACCTGTGCTTTACTATGGCGCAGGTCTCAGTGCTGTCATATAGTAAGCGGTGAGGTCACCGTTGCCATAGTAACCTCTAATAGTTATGGCAACAGTAACCTCACTGCTTACTATATGACAGCGCTAAGGCTACGTTCACACTGTGTGCTTTTTTTGCGCTTTTTTATGCTGCGCTTTTCCACAAAAGTGCACCTGCGTCTGCATTGCCGGCAAAGAGAATGGACTTTCACTTTTGCCGTGCAGATGCTGCGTAAATATGCGCCGCAGTTTTATGGGAGGAAGCATGTGCGTAAAAAGAATCAACATGTCAATTGTTGACTTTTTTGTGCTCGCTTTCTTCCATAGGGGCCATTATAACTGCTGGAACTATGCATCGCCGTTCAGACGATAAGCAATTCCAGCGCGTATTATGGCGGCGCTGCAGAATGTGATGTCACACATGTTCCTTCCCCGTGGGACATGTGTCACAGCCCTTTTGGCTTTCACAGTGTATTAATATACACTGTGAAAGCTAAACAAAAGTAAGCAAAAGGCATTAAAAATAAAAAAAATCAATACTTACCTCTCCGGCGGCTGTTCCCGATTACTGGGAGCCGAGTAATCAACTTCTGATCTGCTTGCAAGACCTTCCAGCTGTGATTGGCCGGTAGCGGTCATGTGGTATGTACGTGATGCGCCCCCAGGCTATGGGGTACTCGGGAGCCGGGCCAGTGCTGTCTCTCTCTAGGGTATCACAGAAGTCGTGACCCAATCCTGTGGCCTGGGATCAGTCCAAAAAGGGGGTATTTACAGGGGATTTGTCTTGACGCCACCCGGGGTATGTGGTTAATAGAACCACCACTGCTGTATTCCTGGTGGGGACGGTAACTTGGGGCAGCATGGATGGTAAGCCCTCCTCAGGTAGGGCTGAGGGTCCCCAGGGCAGGAGTGGTGGTTGTGGATGGGTCTGGTGAGGGATTGTATGCAATGCAGTTCACTTACTTCAGAGCTGCAGCTCTCCAGCCAGTGTGCAGGGATGACAGTCTGTGGCTCCTCAGGCAGGACCACTGTGACACTGAAAGTAAACAGTCTCAGGCAGTGATGAGCTTACTGGGTACTTTACTTAAGACTTTCACAGCACAACAGTTCAAACAGTTTCCAATCCTTTCAGCTCTTTCCAGTTACAGTTCTCACACTTTAGCCCTGCTCTGACTCACTCAAACTGTGCAGCTCAGGTAGCATTTCTGTGTTGCTCCTTCAAAGTCCTTTCAGGCCCCAGGTAGTACCTCACCCACGGGTTCAGTCTGGTCGTTGCGGACTAACGGTGTGAATATATTTCCCTTGCAGTCTGGGTCACCAGTCCTAGTATGACGGCTGTGTTCCTAGTCTGTGGTGGAAAGTTAGGCTGCAGCGCATAAGGTTTCTGACCCCCACCAGTGTGTCTCGTGATTAGGGTCTGGAATCCCCGGTCACTTCTTCAGAGTCAGTTCTCTGGTGTTGGCCTAGCCTCCAGTGTCCCAGGTTCAGATATTTGGGCACACCAGGCACCTTCTGTCAGTCACTGTTTCTAGGGAACCCAAAACCTCCTGAGAAGACTCTCTCTCTGTTCTTCCTACTTCCGCTCTAACTAACTACCGCTGTGTGTTCCTGTTTTTTTTTTTATTGTGTTGGTCTCTTCACCCACTTTGTCAGTGTCCACCTACATTCCACCCACTTTGCTACACCCGCCACCCCTTGCCCAGCTTAGAGTCCTAGGACTAGGGTCGGTGTTTGCTCAGTATGGGTGTGTTTTCAACCACCTTGCTTACCTGGCTGCACTTCCCTCTTGTGGCTACCTGGTCGCAGGGGCGCTACACACGTCATGTACCACATGATCGCTACCGGCCAATCACAGATCTAAACGGTCCTGACAGCACAGTAGAGGTGGATGTCTGGGTTCCGGTAACAGGAACAGCCGAGAGGAGAGGTATTCTATTTTTTTATTTTTAATGCCTTTTGCTTACTTTTATTTAGCTTTCACAGTATATATTAATACACTGTGAAAGCCAAAAGGCCACATGTCACACATGTCACATTGGGGAGGAACACAGGATTCTTCCTCGCTCGTGTGACATCACATCCCTCCTGCACTTTTGGGGGAGGAATGCGGCAGGAAAAAAACGTGATGTGTGAATGGATCGTATTTTTTTTTTATTTTTTTTTTGCACAGCTGCAAAACACAGCAAAAAACGTGCGCCCCTAAGAGTGCAGGAAATGCGCAGTATGAATGTAGCCTAAGACCTGCGCTTTACCACTTTACTGTAGCGCAGGTCTCAGTGCTGTCATATAGCAAGTGTTGAGGTCACTGTTGCCATAGTAACCACTGTTGTTATGGACAGCACTGAGACCTGCGCTATAGTAAAACGGTAAAGTGCAGGTCTTAGCATTGTCATATAGTAAACAGTGAAGTCACTGTTGTCATAACTATTAGTGGTTACTATGGCAACAGTGACCTCACCGTTTAATTTATGACAACACTGAGTGAGACCTGTGTTTTATCACTTTACTATAGTGTAAGTTTCAGTGCTGTCATATAGTAAGTGGTAAGGTCACCGTTGCCATAGTAACCGCTGTTGCTATGGGCAGCGCTGAGACCTACGCTTTACTACTTTACCATAGCACAGGTCTCAGCGCTGTTACACAGTAAGCGGTGGGATCACCGTCGCCATAGTAACCGCTATTGCTATGGACAGCGCTGAGAGCTGTGCTATATTAAAGAGGTGAAGCGCAGGTCTTATCACTGTCATATAGTAAGCGGTGAGGTCATCATTGCCATAGCAACAGCGGTTACTATGGCAACAGTGACCTCAAGGCTTACTGTATGACTACATTCACACACAGTATTTTTGCTGCATTTTGTGAGGATCTGTTTTTACTGCAGAAACTGCTCCAAGAACGGATCCTCACAAAACGCAGCCATGTGTGAATGCTGCTGCGCTATTTATTCACCTTCCCTGCGGTCTCACAGTGATCTCCAGCAATGTTCTCATACCAGGAGGCTGCAGGATCTGTGAGAGGACTTGGCACTGCACCATGTGACTGACTGACATCACTTGGTCACATGTGCAGGGTCCTAGAGGCACCAGCACCACGGCCCCTGGGATGAGAACATCGCTGGAGAGGGGAGCGCAGGAAGGTGAGTAAATAGCGCAGCAGCATTCACACTCACAGTTTTGCACCAAAAACAGATCCTCACAAAACGTAGATAAAACACTGTGTGTGGATGTGGCCATATAGTAAGCAGTGAGGTCACCATTGCCATAGTAACCGCTGTTGCTATGGCAATGTTGACCTCACCGCTTACTACATAATAATGCTGAGACTTGTGCTATAGTAAAGCAGTAAAGCGCATGACTCAGCGCTGCCATATAATAAGCGGGGAGGTCACCGATGTCATAGTAACCGCTGTTAACAACTATTAGCATGGCTGGATTCACAAACATACCTTCAACCCTAGTAAGGTAATCCACTGTGTCTTTAACATATGATGGCAGGGTCCCTGAGTGTCAGGGGAATAGATGTGATACATGGTTGCATAAGAGGAGGTGACCTCAAAAAATTCCTGTCTCAAATGGAAACTAAATGGATCTAATTGGATACTGAAGCCCTTAAGGGTCTCAATGAAGATTTAAGCCACTCTGTGATTGTTATGTGAGCTATTTGGTGAGTGTGCTGTCACCATCCTGGTCCCAATTTTCCTATTTTTCCTTATTGTCTTTTTGTTTCTTGGGTCCTTTTTGCTTATTTTAATCCAGTAGGTTTTATCTTCACTATATCTTGGCTTCATTCTGGATTTTTATTGATAGGAGTTTGTATGGCCTCAAGTGTTTTCCTCTGATACAATTGAAACACCACCACCTTATGTGAACAGCCATCTTCTGGATTTTAAAATGGAACTGAATAGGATCTCTCTGATTTGCACTGCCTAATGATCTGTGTTGGACACTACAAACAGGATTGTACTGTGCATAATGATGATATATTTAATTTCTGTCCCTCGATATCATGCTGCACCTATCTGCAGTTGTTCCTGACTGTGGGCGCCTTCTGCACATGCGCGGTCTTCCCTGTTTCGTGTCTTGGGTCCGACACATGCGCAGTAAAGAATCAGGCTTGAGCTGAGTGATGACGTATTGCGGTATGATGTGTGCATGCGCATGCAACTGATTTCCATCACACGCTGGGTCCTGTGATCATTTAAGCCGTGGGGGATCACAGAGGACCGTGCGGCTCCTATCTTCTCTCTTTCCCTCCTTTCCCTGAGGAAACTTTGGGTAAATATAACTGTTCTGCCTTCTTTCGCTTGTAGTGCTGTGGATATCCAGCATACAGCTAAACCCTCAACCTCTTCTCCAGTAAACAGACTGTAGAGGTTCTATAGTCTTAATTTAATGGAGTGATGATATGAAATTGGTGTGGTAATAAACTATAAAGTACAAGCAGTCTGTATCAGTACTGAGCACATCATATAAATAGCACAATGGTTAGCATGACACAGAAATACAATTAACATGACTAACTGGGGCAAAGTTCATTGCTGCGAGCACTATTCTACAGAGGTACATCTATTTGTTTGCAGTGCAAGGGATCATTAGCTAAGGATTACAGAGCATAGTATACCTCGCTTTACAGTACCTTCTGTAACAGAATAACCAGCCAGGCAGATCATAGCATAAGCATATAGTTTGTACTGCAGCTCTCACCGGATTCAGCTGATCAGAAGGAGTAATTGTAGAGAAGAGAGCCATAGCCAGTGACATGTGTCTTATCTTCTGAAGACAGGGAAAATGTCTGCAGATCTCCTTCTTCCCTGGAGAGCTGAGGGGGCGGTTCTACTCAGAACACACTAATCTTAAAGGGGAAAACTCCTATAACTATAAGAGCACTGCTAGATCATGTGGAGCACATATGAACAACATAAAAGGGTAACTCATGACCTCTATGGGTTGTAACCAGTATTAACTAGGATGATTTTCCTGCTGCTCATGAATGGTCAAAACAATAACAGAGTGAAACGTGCGTTGGGGAACTTAGGTCCAGCCTGATTTTAGTTCTTCCTGGTGCACTCCTCCTGTACTGTCCACAGTAGTGGGTGTGTGTTGAGATATAAGGAATTACTACTAGAGTCATTACTGGATTTATTATTGAATTAAATGCACTTGCACTTTAACCAATTTTCAGAACTTGTTGTTTATCCTCATACCTAGCTTCTCATTGTATTGCAACCACCTAAATAGGCGATTTGACGTGGTAAAAAAAATGATGTCATTATGAAATGCCACATATTGGGTGACTGCTATTGGATATGTAAAATACCCTTTTTTTGTCTTTTTGATTATTCTAATTTTCTGGGATAATGGCATTTGGGTTTTCATTAATCATCAACATTAACAGAATTAAACACATGAAATAGATCCCTCTGTGTGTAACGACTCTATATAATATATGTGTGTCACTTTATGTAATGTATTGGATTACTGAAATAAATTAACTTTTTGATGATATTCTAATTCATTCAGATGTACCTGTATATAAAACCTAACTTCAAGGCTGGTTTCATTGAAAGTATGGGCAAATATGTATATCACTTCCATTTTATCATTTCTACATACACACGAGATTAAATGAGTTAAACAGATAAATTACACATAGACGTCCTCCTTCTCCTTAGAGCTGTCTTTATGTCTTTGTTTCTCAGGCTGTAGATGATTGGATTTAGCAGGGGACCACAACTGTATTTATCAAAGTATAAAGTTTTTTGTAATCTGTATTGCTGGGTATCATATTTTGCATAATATTCATTGTATAGAGAAGTGTAACAATAGTGAGGTGTGAGGAGCAGGTGTAGAAGGCCTTAGATCTGCCCGTGGTGGTGCGGATCTTCATGATTGTGATTATTATAAAAATATAAGGCACAAAAGTGAGAAGAAATGGGAAAATAATGAAAAGAAACCATCCTTCAATGAAGAATAACATATTCAGAATAGAGGTGTCGCTGCAGGTCATCTTCATTAGAAGGATGATATCACAGAAGAAGTGGTTGACTTCAATGGAGGTATAACATGAGAAGCCTGATAATAGCAAAGTATGAGGACATATGGAAATAAAGCCCAAGGTCCAGCACAGAGAAGCCAACACAACACATGACCTCCGGTTCATGACCGATTGGTACCTCAATGGGAGACAAATGGCCACATAACGATCATAACTCATGGCAGTCAGTATGTACAACTCATGGATTGTGAAGGATCCGGCTGTGAAAGATTGAATCATGCATCCACGGAATGAAATGGATTTATCCCCGGTCATGAAACTGGTGAAGATTTTATGTAGCACAGAGGTGGTGAAAGAGACATCAACGATGGAGAGGTTGGCCAAGAAGAAGTACATGGGAGTGTGGAGATGACGCTCCAAGCAGATCAGTAGGAGAATCATTGTATTTCCTCCAAAAATGATCAGATAGATTAGTAAAACGAGAAGAAAGACTAAAATCTGTAATTCTGGAGTGTGCGAGAATCCGAGCAGGATAAAATATTCAACGATGGTCTTATTGTTGTACATCTGTAGGACCAATGTCTAAAAACCCCAAATGACCTACTACGAGTGGATCAATCATTGATTCACCTAAAAGAGCATTAGAATAAATCTTGATATATAATGTAATTTCCCTCAAATATTCAACCTAGTTATGACTTAACCAGACCTGTCCACCTGGTGATGGCAGCAGTAGTATCACAAGATACAGCTATGTCAACACCATATGTATCAAGGCCCTATCGGTCTACTGTGGTCTTGTGTCAGCACATACAGTCTTTTTAGAAGGGAAACACAACCTTCAGCAGCTTCTCCGTGTCTAAGCGAGTAAAGCGGCCATCTCCACTGAGGTGAGGTTAGTGGTAACTGTGGAACGAAAGAATGGGTACATGAAAATAGATCACTTTGAAAACAAGGACAGGAAATTAGAGCGTTGGAAACACATCAGACCAGATCCTTTCATGCTATGATAGAGAAGACTTAGTTGAGAAGAGAAATCGGGCACTGACCTTGTTGCATTGAAGTCCTGTGTGCAGAGGCATTCATGGATCTGGGTTGCTCAGCTGTAGTTGAAGGGATCAATTAAGAACTTAAGAAGAAAACAGCGGCACTCCGAGATCCTTCAATCCATGAACAGCTTTATTCCGAAAGTTTACATCGGTGGGTGCAGGGAAGGGAGGACGGAGGGACGACGGTGACAGTTTCGCGTGCTCTGCACGCTACAGCGGGTCCTGTGTGCCTTACAAAACGTTGCAGCGTCTTCCCTCCCTGCCCATAACCCTTTAGATGTTTGGGCTGTTTGTACACAGGACCCACGGAAGCGTGCAGAGCACGTGAAACTGTCACCGTCGTCCCTCCGTCCTCCCTTCCCTGCACCCACCGATGTAAACTTTCGGAATAAAGCTGTTCATGGAATGAAGGATCTCGGAGTGCCCCTGTACACAGGACCCGCTGAAGCATGCAGAGCACGCGAAACTGTCACCGTCGTCCCTCCGTCCTCCCTTCCCTCCACCCATCGATGTAAACTTGTTTGGAATAAAGCTGTTCATGGAATAAAGGATCCCGGAGTTCCGCTGTTTTCTTCTTAAGTTCTCTATGATAGAGAAGAGTTCTATGCCAACAGAACTATAGTAATGATAGCAATCAGACCTAGAACCTGGTGAGTGCGGGGACTCAGAGGTCCACCTTCTTGAGAACAATACTAAGCTTTTGTAAATAGCATATGGTAGGAGTAGGGTTTCCTATTTGGGTTTTCCATGAAAAAATGTGGTAGTAGCTTTGTGTTGGATTATTGATATCGCTGATTTGTTTCACTCAATCTACCGTATGTGGAAATGTGGTGCTTCTATTGGTAGCATCCATCCCCGACTAACCATGCTCCAACTGAGGATGAGTTCTCCAAGCTGTGTTGTGTCCCTCGTTAGTAAGTTTAACCAAATGAATAATAATATATTGAAATCATTGTAACGGAAGTTAATGAACTTGTTAGTTGCTGATAGTTGGTTGAGTACTTTTTAAAGAGGAGTTAGTCAATTCCCTTCTTCTCTTATAAGTGATGGCCTCAGGGCAAATGATCATTTAGGGCCAGGACAGCCTACAGACATTACCTCTGAAGAAGTCTACATTTGGTTCAGGTAGAGTGAATCTCAATGCTCGAAAGGCTAAAGTAGACTACAAAGTCATCGATGTTCCCTTGAAAGTCAACTCGACTTAGTTTTCTTGACTATTCTCTGCTGGTGATATCTGCATCAGCTGTACATTTCCAGGGCAGTAAGACCAACATGACTAGGTAGGACCATTGTGTAAATGAACTGCTGTACCTGATCATCATTTATACATTTCTTTGATATTTTTCACTGTTTCCATCATCTTTCTCTTTAATACTCTCTTCTAATATGCAGCAGATAAACATATTAATAATGCTGAGAGGTGCTACTTATGTTACTTACAATGTGAGAGGTCCAAGGAGCCCAGGAAAAGTCCAGAGATTTCCAGATGGAAGGTGTGCCTGACCAGATAATGTGCTTTCAATCAAATGAGTGCATACAGTATATGACTTTATATATACTGCATATATACCAGTTACTAAAGTTAATGAGGTCCCCAGGCTGCTGAGCGGGGCAGATGGAATACATTGACTCATTAGTAGATGTCACTGTTATCGTAGCTCACATACACCGGTGTAATGACAGTGTACACATGATGGATGATGATCAAAATTTTATTACATGTCATATTTAATACATATATGTACTAGCTGTAGCACCCAGCGTTGCTCAGGATAATACCTAACTGTTCTTAGCTACAACAAAATAGAATGGGTTAACTAAAAATTATTTTGCACATAAAAGTCACATAGTAAATACAAATCCTGCTGTATAGTGAGGGCCGTGTGCAGCCTCCTGCTGTATAGTGAGGGCTGTGTGCAGCCTCCTGCTGTATAGTGAGGGCTGTGTGCAGCCTCCTGCTTTATAGTGAGGGCCGTGTGCAGCCTCCTGCTGTATTGTGAGGGCCGTGTGCAGCCTCCTGCTGTATAGTGAGGGCTGTGTGCAGCCTCCTGCTGTATAGTGAGGGCTGTGTGCAGCCTCCTGCTGTATAGTGAGGGCTGCGTGCAGCCTCCTACTGTATAGTGAGGGCTGTGTGCAGCCTTCTGCTGTATAGTGAGGGCTGTGTGCAGCCGCCTGCTGTATAGTGGTGGCGGTGTACAGCCTTCTTCTGTATAGTGAGGGCTGTGTGCAGCCTCTTGCTGTATATTGAGGGCTATGTGTAGCCTCCTGCTGTATAGTGAGGGCTGTGTGCAGCCTCCTGCTGTATAGTGAGGGCTGTGTGCAGCCTCCTGCTGTATAGTGAGGGCTGTGTGCAGCCTTCTGCTGTATAGTGAGGGCTGTGTGCAGCCGCCTGCTGTATAGTGGTGGCGGTGTACAGCCTTCTTCTGTATAGTGATAGCTGTGTGCAGCCTCTTGCTGTATATTGAGGGCTATGTGTAGCCTCCTGCTGTATAGTGGGGGCTGCGTGCAGCCTCCTGTTGTTTGGTGAGGGCTGTGTGCAGCCGCCTGCTGTATAGTGGTGGCGGTGTACAGCCTTCTGCTGTATAGTGAGAGCTGTGTGCAGCCTCTTGCTGTATATTGAGGGTGTGTGCAGCCTCCTGCTGTATAGTGAGGGCTGTGTGCAGACTCCTGCTGTATAGTGAGGGCTGTGTGCAGCCGCCTGCTGTATAGTGGTGGCGGTGTACAGCCTTCCGCTGTATAGTAAGGGCTGTGTGCATCCTCTTGCTGTATATTGAGGGCTGTGTGCAGCCTCCTGCTGTATAATAGGGGCTGTGTGCAGCCTTCCTGCTGTATACTGAAGGCTGTGTGTGGCCTCCTGCTGTACACTGAGGGGCTATGTGCGGCCTCCTGCTGTATACTGAGGCTGTGTGCAGCCTCTTGCTGTAAACTGGGGATTGTGTGCTGATTACTGCTGTATACTGGTGGCTGTATGTGGCCTCCTGCTGTATACTGGGGGCTGTGTGAGGATTGCTGAGCTATGCTGAGGACTATGTGTGGCCTTCTTCTTTATTCTGAAGGCTGTGTGGCCTCGTGCTGAACACCGGGGGCTGTGCGCAGCCTCCTGCTGAATACTAAGAGTTGTATGTGGCCTGCTATATTCTGAAGGCTGTGTATGGCCTCTTGCTGAATACTGGGACCTGTGTGTGGCCTCCTGTGATATACTGGGGGCTGTGTGTGGCCACCTGCTGTATACTGAGGGCTGTGTAGGGTTCCTGTGATATATTGGGGGCTTGTGTGGCCCACTGCTGTATACTGGCACCTGCTTGTGGCCTCTTGTTCTATTTTGGGGTCTGTTTGCAGCCTCATGCTGTATACTGGGGGCTGTTTGTGGCCTCCTGCTGTATGCTGGGGTCTGTGAGTGGGATCTTGCTGTATTCTGGGGGCCACTATTGTTCTTTTTTTGCCTCTATGGATCTGTCCCTGTGTGCTAATCCTGTGACCTATTACATGATCTTTCAAAAGTTTATCATGTGACATGTGACATAATACTTGGCGTTTGGGTGGCCTTGTCTTCTAAACAGCATGAAGCCCTGGCTATTTATAATCCATCATTGGTCCTCATTGAAATCAGTTTTGTACTTTGTTTAAATCTCCAGGGATTTGAAATGTTGCAGATTGATAGAAGAATAGCAAAGAGGTGTCTTAGTGTCCCAAGAGGTGTCCTAGTTGTGCAACATTGTCCAGAAGTCCTTGTCTTCTGCAGTTTCCCTTAATGTTTTACAGACATGCATAAGCTGTGTTATACTATGAATGTCCTTTCTTGCCTACAGCAACCAATCAAAATCTGGGCTGTGATTGCTTGCTGTAGGCCCCCTGATAAATATCCAGGCCAACTGTCAAAACAGCCAATGCAGTATCTAGTACCTCACACATACAAACAGTAAGTAAGCTGTTTTGGTGAATGACTGTAAAGTGCGGGGTTAGAATTTCCCCTCAAAACATAGTCTATAGTGTCTGTGTCTATGGGGTGTCTGTGCAACATTTCGTGATTGTAGACATGAATGTGCAGATTCCTTTAGTGGACATACATACACACATACATACACACATATATACATATATCATACTCATATAACACCACATACATACACACATAGACAAAGAGAATTTTGTTTACGTACCGTAAATTCTTTTTTCTTTAATCATCAATGGGAGACCCAGACAATGGGGTTTAGGGCACTGCCCTCCGGAGGTCACACTAGGTACTACAAGTTTGTAGACACCGCCTCCTCCGCTTATAAACCCCTACCGCAGGGAACATCCTCAGTTTGGTCCATAAGCTGCGAGGAGGAAATAAACCACACCCGAAACATCGGGACGAATGCCGTGCACAGATGGTTCAACAACCCGGCAAACACTGTCTCAACAGAGAACAGAACAAATGCAAAACATGCAACGGAACAACTGGGTGGGTGCTGGGTCTCCCATTGATGATTAAAGAAAAAAGAATTTACGGTACGTAAACAAAATTCTCTTTTTTCTGGTCATCATAATGGGAGACCCAGACAATGGGGATGTCCTAAAGCAATACCCCAGGGCGGGAAGAGTTCCTCAACAAGACGGATAACACATGGTTCCCTTTAAAGGTGGGCAACCGCCGCCTGGAGAACCCGCCTGCCCAAACTTGCATCCGCAGAGGCATGGGCATGCACCATATAGTGCTTAGAGAAAGTGTGCAGGCTAGACCAAGTGGCCGCCTGACACACCTGTAGAGCAGACGCTCGATGTCGCAAGGCCCAGGAGGCACCTACAGCTCTGGTAGAGTGAGCCTTCAATCCCACCGGGAGAGGCAAACCGGAAGCCCGGTAAGCCTCTTGAATGGAAGCCTTAATCCATCTGGCCAATGTCGACTTTGATGCCGCGGACCCCTTACAGCGACCTGTCGTAAGAACAAATAAGGAATCCGAACTCCTAAAGGAGGCGGTCCTGGACACATAAATGCGTACCGCTCTCACGAGATCCAGAGTATGGAGGTCGCGTTCAACCTGATGAACGGGAGCAGGGCAAAATGATGGGAGAACAATCTCCTGGTTCAGGTGAAAAGTTGAAACCACCTTCGGCAAGAATTCTGGCCGAGGACGCAACACCACCTTGTCTTGGTGAACCACCAGAAAGGGCGACTTGCACGAAAGTGCAGCCAATTCTGAGACCCTTCTCAGAGACGTGATTGCCACCAGAAAGGCCACTTTCTGAGACAGGCGAGATAGAGAAACATCTCTCAGCGGCTCAAACGGTGGTCTCTGTAATGCCGCCAGGACCAAGTTGAGGTCCCAAGGGTCCAGAGGTCTCTTGTAGGGCGGAACCATCCGTGACACCCCCTGCAGAAATTGACGGACCTTCGGGAGGAGCGCCAATCGCCTGTCAAACAGCACTGAAAGTGCTGAGACTTGACCTTTCAAGGAGCCAAGGGATAATCCTAATTCCAAACCCGACTGTAGGAAAGCCAACAACGTCGGGATGGACAAAGGCCACGGAGACCGTCCCCCGGAGGCACACCAAGTAAAAAAGATTTTCCATGTCCTGTGGTACATCTTCCTTGAGACTGGCTTCCTAGCCCGATTCATAGTGGCAACCACCGTAGGGGAAAAACCCCTGGATGTCAGCAGCCAGGCCTCAAGAGCCATGCAGTCAATCTGAGGGCCTTGGAATTGAGGTGGAAGAATGGGCCTTGCGCGAGTAAATCTGCGCGGTCTGGAAGAGCCCACCTGTGTCCGTCTGACAGTTGCCACAGATCCGGATACCAGGATCTCCTGGGCCAATCTGGAGCCACTAGAATGGCGACCCTGCACTCCGACCTGATTTTCCCACAGCACCCTGGGAATCAGAGCCAGAGGTGGGAACACATACGGCAGATGAAATCTGGACCAAGTCAGGACCAGAGCATCCGCTCCCAGAGATTGGGGATCCCATGACCTCGCCATGTATTGCGGCACCTGATGATTCAGCCGTGAGGCCATCAGATCCACGTCCGGAGTGCCCCATCTGCTGCAGATGTCCTGAAAGACGTCTGGATGAAGAGACCACTCTCCGGCGTCCATCCCCTGCCGGCTCAGATAGTCGGCCTCCCAGTTTTCGACCCCTGGGATGTGAACTGCGGAGATCAGGCAGTTGTTGTCCTCCGCCCAGGATAGAATGCGGTGGACTTCGGCCAGAGCCTCTGCACTCCTGGTTCCTCCTTGATGATTTATATAAGCGACGGACGTCGCATTGTCGGACTGAACCCGAATGGGTTGTCCTGAGAGGAATCTCTGAAACGCCAGGAGTGCCAGATAGACCGCCTTGATCTCCAGCACGTTGATCTCCAACGCCGACTCCGACCGAGTCCAGAGGCCTTGGGCCCTGTGGTGTAAGAACACCGCTCCCCAGCCCGTCAGACTGGCGTCGGTGGTCACCACTAACCATGACGGTTTGATGAAGGACCGGCCCCGAGACAAGTGGTGTGGCTGTAACCACCACTGCAGGGAATCTCTGGTCGGTTGGGAGAGGGTCACCAGCCGATTCAGAGAAATCGACCTTTTGTCCCACCTGCGGAGAATCTCCAGCTGGAGAGGACGGAGGCGAAATTGTGCAAAAGGCACCGCCTCTATTGCTGCCACCATGCGCCCCACCAGCATCATCAACACCCGTAGGGATGATTGTGGTGACAGGAGGACTGCTTGCACTCCTGATTGGATCGCCATCTGTTTGACTCGTGGCAGAGACACCAGGGCTGAGGCTGTGTTGAAGTCCATGCCCAAATATGTCAAAGACTGGGTCGGAACTAGCGTTGACTTCTGAATATTGAGGAGCCAACCGAACTGTTCCAGAGACCGCATGGTCACATCCAGGCTCTCTTGACAAAGGTGTTCTGATGGCGCCCTGACCAGTAGGTCGTCTAAATAGGGAATGACGGCATGTCCCTGCACGTGCAGGAGAGCCATCATAGAGGCCATCACCTTTGTGAACACCCGCGGTGCCGAGGCCAACCCGAACGGCAGCGCCACAAATTGGAAGTGTTCTTCCCCCACTGCGAATCTCAGCCAGCGCTGATGAGCTGGTGCAATGGGCACGTGAAGGTAAGCGTCTCTGATATCTATGGACGCCAGGAAGTCTCCCTGTGATACAGCCGCGATCACGGAGCGCAGTGATTCCATGCGGAATTTCCGAACCAACACGTGATGGTTGAACAACTTCAGGTCCAGCAACGGGCGGAAGGATCCGTCCTTCTTCGGGACGATAAAGAGATTGGAGTAAAAACCCCTGAACCTCTCTCCTGAAGGCACCGGTATCACCACTCCGTCTCTGCGGAGACCCTCCAACACCAGGTAAAAAGCCTGAGCCTTTTCTGGCGATGGGACCGACCGATGGAATCGGGATATCGGTTTTGACGTCAGCTCTATCTTGTAACCTCGCGAGACCACGTCTCGAACCCACTGATCTTGAACGTGAAGTAGCCATTTGTCCTGGAAGCGAGACAAGCGGCCCCCCACCTGTGGGGAGGTAGGAAGGGAGAGCGAGTCATGCAGAGGCGGGTTTGGGGGTGGCAGCTGCCGCCCCCGCCGGCTTCTTTGGACGACTCTTAGAGCGCCACTGAGAAGCGGGCTTTCCCCCTCGGTCCGTGCGAGCGGACGGTGCTGATGACTGTGAGCTGGAACGAAAGGACCACTGTTTTGGGTTCCTTTTAACGGTATACCGTGGCTTAGGCTTATTCTGCGGTATCTTAGACTCAGCAGAATCCTTAATCAGCTTGTCCAGTTCGGTGCCAAAAAGCCTGTCACCAGCGAACGGAAGATTCTGCAAAATCTTCTTGGATGTGGTATCTGAGTCCCAAAGACGCAGCCACAACAATCTGCGGATCGCTATAGCATTGGCCGAAGCCACAGCTGAGCGAGTGGCAGTTTCCAGAGTCGCCGTCCTGGCGTAGTCCGCATAGGCCCTTGCCCTCTCGGTAAGTGCCAGGACCTCTGGACTGGATCTTGCCAGGTCAGAGATACCATCCAAGCATGTAGTAATCGCTTGTAAGGTCCAGACCGTGGCAAAATTAGGGGCAAAGTGAGAATGCAGTGAAGTGCAAGCAAAGCGTGATCCTCCGAGCACACTAAGTTTAAAACTGAGGATGTTCCCTGCGGTAGGGGTTTATAAGCGGAGGAGGCGGTGTCTACAAACTTGTAGTTCCTAGTGTGACCTCCGGAGGGCAGTGCCCTAAACCCCATTGTCTGGGTCTCCCATTATGATGACCAGAAAATACACACATACATACATACACTTAGCTTTCTATATTAGATTTTTAGAAGGTGGAAAAATACTATATTTATATACTACTAGAACAACAAGTCCATCATGAACTATCCTCCCACCACTCCTGCTCCCTCTTTGACCGCCTAGAATCCAGCTTCCGATCTCATTGCTCCAACGAAACAGCCCTAGCCAAAGTCACCAACGACCTACTGACGGCCAACAGCAAGGGACACTACTCCATCCTCCTCCTCCTTGACCTATCTTCCACCTTCGACACTGCAGACCATTCCTTCCTGCTACAGATTCTGGAATCTCTTAGTAACACTGACCTGGCCCTCTCCTGGATCTCCTCATATCAAACTTTCAGCGTCACCCACTCCCACACCTCCTCTTCACCCTACCCCCTATCTGTCTGTGTCCTCCAAGGCTCGGGTCTTGGACCCCTACTCTACTCTATCTACACCCTCGGCCTGGGACAACTCACTGAGTCCCATGGCCTTCAGTATCATCTCTGCGCACACATCCAAACATCCCCGGACCCGCGACTACAGGTGAAATAAGGCATCCTATCTATCCCTAAGGATCCAAAGATCCCTTACTTTTCTCTACTCACAGATCTGAAAAATAAATATAGGGTGAAGCAAGTCCGCTTCCCTAAGGAGACATTCCAACAAAGGCAACTGGCGTGACCAAGGTCCAGTGTGGACCGAAACGCGTTGCTTCTGTTGCTCCTAAAATAAAATCACTTTGCATCAAAAAGAACAAAGAGTGTGCAATTGTCATTGTTCTCTGATCTCTGCAACGACGACACCCAGATCTATCTGTCTGGACCTGAAATCACCTACTTACTGTCCAAAATTTCATGCAGCGTTTCCTGTGCGCTCCTGGAAAGCGGCCGCCCAGCAGCTCTGTGTGTGGCCGCTGTCAAGGTACGTAATGGGTTGCTATGCGGCAGCCTTCTCCAGAAGCGCATAGCGTTAATGCTATGCGCTTCTGGAGTACATTTCTAAGTATTTAGTGCAACCTGGTAAAATCTGCTATTAAGGCAGTGTGACCCTAGGCTAACTCTCCTGACCTCAATATCATTGAGCCACTCTGGGGAGAGGTTAAGCGCGCAGTTCATGCAAGAAAGCCCGGGAATTTACAGGAACTGGAGTCTTTTTGCCAAGAAGACTGGGAAATAAAGAGCCTCATGCCCAACTACCACAAAAGACTTCAAGTTGTCATTGATGTTAGAGGGGGGCAATACATTAGATTAAAAACTGGGGTATGTGAACTGTTGGTCAGGGTAATTTGGATGTTTTTGGTTGTCATTATGACTTAAATAGGGAAAACATAGTAGTTTGACAATAAATGGCTTCACCCAACCACTAACCATGAGTGGAAAAATAGTTTGTGTTATCATTCATACACTCTGAAAGAAGGCCATGAAAGCAAAAAATCTGCTGGGGTATACAAACTTTTGAGCACAATTGTATATATCAGCAATTACCCAATGAGCAAACAAAATGCTTCTTACTCATTGGGTGATTGGGTTGGGTTTTGGGGGCAAAAATCTTTGTTCTTGGCTGCACATTGCCCGGTGCAAACTACATAAGTGCTGATGATACCATGATACTGTAGGGGACAGATTTATCTATGATTGTTCTGTGTCAATCAGTCTACTTCATCCGGTGTAAAGAGGCACTGAAGGATTCCAATATTGTTGATCGCACTTATTTGCCAGTGTGAACTCAGCACACGTAAATATGTCCTCAATGTTTACATGATGGGGCAATATGTGATCACATAGGGCACCACTTTAAGCTTTTGCCCAGGGCCCTACTTTGTCTAAAACCAGCCCGGTTCTTCTTCTTAGAGCAGTCTTTAAGTCTTTGTTTTTCAGGCTGTAGATTAGAGGATTCAGCAGAGGGACCACAACTGTATTTATCAAAGTATAAAGTTTCTTGTATTCTAGATTGCTGGGCATCATATATTGAATGATATTTATTGAATAGAAAAGTGTAACAATAGTGAGGTGTGAGGAGCAGGTGTAGAAGGCCTTAGATCTGCCCGTGGTGGTGCGGATCTTCATGATTGCAATTATTATAAAAATATAGGGCACAAAAGTGAGAAGAAATGGGAAAATAGTGAAAAGAAACCATCCTTCAATGAAGAATAAGATATCCAATATTGAGGTGTCACTGCAGGTCATCTTCATTAGAAGGATGATATCACAATAGAAGTGGTTGACTACAATGGAGGTATAACATGAGAAACCTGATAGTAGAAAAGTCTGGGGACATATGAAAATAAAACCCAAGGTCCAACAGAGAGAAGCCAACGCAACACATGTTCTCCGGTCCATAACCAACTGGTATCTCAACGGGATACAAATGGCCACATAGCGATCATAACTCATGGCAGTCAGAATGTACAACTCATGGATTGTGAAGGATCCGGCTGTGAAAGATTGAATCATGCATCCATGGAATGAAACCGATTTATCCCCGGTCATGAAATTAGTGAAGATCTTATGTAGCACAGAGGTGGTGAAAGAGACGTCAATGATGGACAGGTTGGCCAAGAAGAAGTACATGGGAGTGTGGAGATGACGCTCCAAGCAGATCAGTATGAGAATCATCATGTTTCCTCCAAAAATGATCAGATAGATGAAGAGAACTACAAGAAAGACCAAAATCTGTAATTCTGGGGAGTAGGAGAAACCTTCCAGGATAAAATATTCAATGGTGGTCTTATTCTTGTACATCTGAGGGAGTAATTTTAAAAACCTAGAAATGACCTAAAATGATTAGATTAATCATTGTTTAGTCTAAAAGAACATTAAAGTTGAAACCTACATAAAAATAAGAAGCTTAGTTATAATTCAACTAAAACTGTTCACATGGTGAAGTAAGGCTGCTTTCACATCAGCGGTAATCGCTGATCGCGGCAGTTGCGGTGAAAAAAACGCAACTGCCGCGATTACCGCATAACGGCCGCACTTGCAGTTCACCTGCGGAAAGCCCCATGCAATGTCTATGGGGCTTGCCGCAGGTGCGGCAAGTGCGGTGTAGTTGCGGTTTCGGCACTTGCAGCAGGTGCGGCCGCTAAAAAAACATGGTGTGCAGTGGTTCTTTCGCGGCGGCACCTGCCGCAAGTGCTGAAACCGCACTTGCTGCACCTGCCGCACACTTACCGCAAGTCCCGTAGAAATTGTATGGATCGTGGCCGTTATGCGGTAATTGCGGCAGTTGCGTTTTTTTCACCGCAACTGCGGCGATCAGTGTTTACCGCTGATGTGAAAGGGGCCTTAACCAATAGTACAGCACAAGATGAGATTTCCAGAGCCGCATGTTTCAAGATCTTGTTATTGAACTGTTGGTCTTATGTGGTTGAAGCAGCTATTATCATGTGTCGCTACATATTTTAACGGAAACCTGACAATTATTATTATTATTATTTATATATAGAACACCATTGATTCCATGGAGCTGTACATGAGAAAGGGATACATACAAACAAGTTAAAAATACAATGAACAAACTAACAGTGACAGACCGATACAGAGGAGAGAGAGGACCCTGCCCTTGCGGGCTTACATTCTACAGGGCGGTGGGGAGAGAGACAGTAGGTTGGGTCTGCTCTGGTGGTGGACAATAGACTCATGTTGCCTGACCTAAATACAGCATAAAGAGTACACTGGCTGTGTTACTGCATCAGGATCTGCTTTACACACAGGATTGGGATTATTTGTCTTGGATGACTAGTGTAAGGCCAGTCCATAGAGGTGATGTGCGAGTATCAACTCAAACACAGGAACAGGAAGAAATAAAGCCTAAACCACTGAAGCCGCATCCACACCCTACTGGTTCCTGTACAAACTTGAATGTCCCTAGCTGCGCAACTAGAAACCACAGACTCCTACCTGGTCCCTAAAAGGCCATCGAGCTGTTTCTCATTCTTCCTGAGGAAGCTACACATAACTAACCTGGATAAGAAAAGTGTGCAGAGGTAGACAAAAAACAAAGGTGAGTAAACATAAAGCACGTGCACAATTAATTAACACAGGAGAAATAATAAATGCAAGAAAGGATAACCTTCTACCAACCTAACAGAAAAAAAAGAAAGAGGTGTAAGGAACGTAGATAAGAAGTACACAGAACAAATACAACATTGACCTCTACCTAACAGGCAAAATACCCTAGTTGCAGGGCTGGAACTCCTTAGCAGAATCCACATAGAAATATAGCCAGCAAAGAAGACTGGTGAAAGAAGAGTATAAACAGCCCTACCTGGAATGTGATAGGACAAAGACAAAATGAACAAGTGAGAACACCTGAATAACCACAAACCAAGAGTTAACACAAAGATAGAAGAACCATCAGCATTTGGACATGGACTGACCAGGTTGTGGCTCAGCAGGGAAGAAAACTGACCAAAGAGCAGGAGGCCACCAGATTTAGTCCTGAGACCGAGGCAGGACAGGTGGCTTCTCACTGTTCCCCTCACCTAAACTGACAGGTCTTTCTCTATGTGCGTATACATATTATTGTAAGGGAGGGGATGGGTAGAAGCTGTCTGTAATAAGCCTTGAATTACTAATCAAGAAACAAGGTCCCCACCTGGGTTTTCACCTGACACACCTCAGTGTGGTGGACTCAATAAAGCCAATAACTGATTTATTCTGCCCAAATCTCTTTAAGGTTACATTTAAGAAAGAAAATACAACCAATATCAGCCTGAATGTGCCTCAACAACTAAGTGGACTCACTTAGGCAAAGTGGTGGAAGCCCCCATAGACACTTAAGTAATGAGGTCAAGGCAAATGCGCTCAGTATATTCTATCTGTGGTCCCAACCCAAAAAATTGGAGATATGTTTTGTTTAGGAGAAAGACGAAAGCAAAATTGATCCAGAAGGACTTAACCCCTAAGTAGATTTGAGCACTCGTAAATCCAATTAGAACTAAGCTTCTAAAATTTCCTTTAAAGGGTAACTTGACATGATTTGGATTACTTGATCAACCACTGCAGGTAATATGAGCATCACTGCTATATTGTAATAGCTGTAAGACCCCCATGACCAGGTAGGACCACTGTGCAGGTGACCTGTAGTACAAGTACATGATCTTCTAGACATTTTATCTATTTTTCATACAACTTATCAACTAGCGTTTCTCTTACTTTACCTTCAATATTCTCATACATAAAGCTTTAGTAGATAGAAGATATACTGTACCAGATAAGAAAAGGACAGAGGCTCCAAAGAAAACTAAACACAAATGACCAGACAGAAGATGCACTTGATGGATTAAATTAATTTACTTTGATTTGTATCAAATTAGTCCAGACAGCATATGAATATATATATATATGCTGTATTTATACTAGTTACTGGAGTTAATGAGGTCCCCAGGTGCTGAATGGGCAGATGGAATACATTGACTCATTAGTGGGTGCTCATTGTTTGTTTGCATAGCTCAGCTGACATATGATTGATATTGACAATCAACATTTTAGCATTTTATGTCAGACTTTACACATTGTATTAGGTGATAGAACAAGACTTTTCCCTATTGAGATCCATTTAAGCTCAAAATCCAGTAGATAGCGGGTACGGAAAGTATTCAGACCCCCTTAAACTTTTCACTCTTTGTTTCATTACAGCCATTTGGTAAATTCAATAAAGTTTTTTTTTCTCATTAACATACACTCTGCACCCCATCTTGACTGAAAAAACAGAAATGTAGATTTTTTTTGCATATTTATTAATAAAGAAAAACTGAAATCTCATATGGTCATAAATATTCATACCCTTTGCTCACACACTCATATTTAAGTCACATGCTGCCCATTTCCTTGTGATCCTCCTTGAGATGATTCTACTCCTTCATTGGAGTCCAGCTGTTTTTAATTAAACTGATAGGACTTGATTTGGAAAGGCACGCACCTGTCTATATAAGACCTCACAGCTCACAGTGCATGTCAGACCAAATGAGAATCATGAGGTCAAAGGAACTGCCGAAGGAGCTCAGAGACAGAATTGTGGCAAGACACAGATCTGGCCAAGGTTACAGAAGAATTTCTGCAGTACTCAAGGTTCCTAAGAGTGGCACCCATAATCCTTAAATGTAAGAAGTTTGGGACCACCAGAAGTCTTCCTAGACCTGGCCATCCTGACAAACTGAGCAATTATGGAAGAGGAGCCTTGTTGAGAGAGTTAAAGAAGAACCCTAAGATCACTGCAGCTGAGCTCCAGAGATGCAGTAGGGAGATGGGAGAAAGTTCCAAAAAGTCAACTATCACTGCAGCCCTCCACCAGTCGGGTCTTTATGACAGAGTGGCCTGACTGAAGCCTCTCCTCAGTGCAAGACATTTGGAAACCGCATAGAGTTTTCAAAAAAACACATGAAGGACTCCCAGACTGTGAGAAGTAAGATTCTCTGGTCTGAAACGCTGAAGATAGAACTTTTTGGTGATAATTGTAAGCGGTGGAGAAAACCAGGCCCTGCTCATCACCTACCGGGACAAGACGACTGGTTACAATTGAAGGAAACATGAATGTGGCCAAGTACAGAGAGATCCTGATGAAAACCTCTTCCAGAGCTCTGGACCTCAGACTTGGCTGAATGTTCACCTTCCAACAAGACAATGACCCTAAGCACACAGCTAAAATAACAAAGCAGGGGCTTCACAACAACTCTGTGCCCATTCCTGACCGGCCCAGCCAGAGCCCAGACCTAAACCCAACTGAGCATCTCTGGAGAGACCTGAAAATGGCTCCACCAACGTTCACCATCTAACCTGACGGAACTGGAGAGGATCTGCAAGGAAGAATGACAGAGGATCCCCAAATCCAGGGGGTAAAAACTTGTTGCATCCTTCCCAAGAAGACTCATGGCTGTATTAGCTCAAAAGGTGCAATACTCAATACTGAGCCAAGGGTCTAAATACTTATGACCATGTGATATTTCAGTTTTTCTTTTTTAATAAATTTGCAAAAATATCTACATTTCTCTTTTTTTAGTCAAGATAGGGGTGCAGAATGCACATTAATGAGAAAAACATGAACTATTTTGAATTTACCAAATGGCTGCAATGAAACAAGAGTGAAAACTTTAAAGGGGTCTGAATACTTTCCAGACCCACTGTATACAGTACGCTTCTATCAATTAAGAAATAGAGGTCTATTTAGTCAAAGATAATAAATAAAGTACTTTTAAATATTAAACGTTTTTCAATATTAATTTTAATAAAGAAAAAAAATGTGCTTTATCTAGTGCTCTCTGTAAGGATTTTAAAGATGGCAACTGCCATCTATCAGTGTGCACCTCATTCTAGATTTCAGAGGCCATGGATGGATGAAGAGTATCTGCGAGACGGATGTCCTCCCTGCACTGCACTGTCAGGCTAACTGAAACGGATGTTCATAGTCAGCTAAAGAGAGGTGTTTATCTTCTCTTTTAGTCCGCCTCCACTTAGTGACCTGTTAGGTTGACTGAGTAGAGGAATATGAGTTTACGATGTCTGACAGGATGCTGCTCCAACCTGACATATGTTTTGAGCAGATATTCTTCACGCAGCTCATTCCTCTGCATGTCCCCAGAAATCTAGGATGGGTGCACACTGATTTATGGCAGTTGCCATCCTTTCAATTCTAAAAAGGTGCACTAGATAAAGCATTCCTTTTTGCTTAATAAAGATATTTAGAAAAAAAATAATATTTCAATGTGTATTTTTTATTTGATAATAATGATCAGATAAACTCTTTGGCGTCTGATTGCCGTATCTGGAGTCAGGAAGGAATTTTTTCCCCCAATGTGGAGCTAGTGTTGCCACATGGGTTTTTTTTTGCCTTCCTCTGGATCAACATGTTAGGCTATGGTTGAACTAGATGGATTTAAAGTCTTCCTTCAACCTTAAAAACTATGTTACTATGTTACTATGTTACATAGGTGGTCCCCAATTCAGGACTCTCTTCTATTATCAGAGTGGATTCCCTGGATTGAGGGTGCTGCTAAAGAAAAGAATCTGTGGGCAAAAACTGATGCACCGGATAGCTCAACTTAGCAGTATTAAATGTATTTATTTCACTGACAGTGCTGTACAGACATCACCATCACTGTCCCCATTTGGGCTCACAGCCTAAATCCCCTATCAGTATGTCTTTGGAGTGTGGGAGGAAACCCACACAAACACAAGGAGAATACACAAACACCTTTCTGGTGTCACAGAATCCTTCAGGGTATTTGAACCTAGGACCCCAGCTGTGCACAGCAATATTGCTAACCATTGAATCACCATACTGAGATGGAATACATAGTCATTCAGCCAAATGTTCAGGACAAGAATCAAGGGCAAGCCATATCTTAATCAAGATATTCTGCCCCTACATCATGCTTCTCTTATATTACAAAGCAAAACCTGGCATCAGATTCCCTTTAACATAACATTTGCCTTACTCAAAACCATACAAGACTACTGTCCTGTCCAGTCTGTCCTGACAACAACCCTCCCTTCAACAAAGGTTTAGTTTGAGCCTCAAATGTGGTTGGAGAATGTATTTCCAATATGCTACTGTTAGTAATTTGTACTGTATTTTTAAAGTGTACATGTCATTTCATTGAAAAAAAACCCCCAATACTGCACTGATTGTTAATGACGTGTCACATAGCAGCTAAGATAATGCTTTTTTGTGCCATATGACTTGTTTTCTCAAATTTTTCTGTGCTCTATTAAAAACTGTATTTTATGTATGGCTGTATGGCTGATAATATTGAGCAATGTCATGTGACAGCAGAGAAGGGGTTAACAGAGATCGTGATTGAGCTGTGTGGAGCCAGATTACATATCAGAAGCTTGTGCCAAGGAAAGATGAGTTTGCACTGATCCTGATATTCTGACATTGCTTTGCAACTGTGCTGTAGCCTGAAGTATTCTGATACATTGTCTCCTCTGCAGTTAGCTGTGTAGGCCATGCCCCCTTTCCCTTATATGGTTACATGCCCGCATTCAGTGTGAAGATGGATCTGACTCTTAATGAGCATATGTCTGCTTCACATACAGTGCAGTGGGGACACCTTGTGTTTATGAATGGTCTCCTTCCAGATTTCATTAATAAAGTATATTTTAAAGTTTATTAAAATCACTTGTTCTACATTATTATTAAATAAAAATGTAAAAGGTGGTTACACGTTAAACATATTCAACAGGTAGATACAAAAACAATGGAAAATTAGTTTACATAAATCATTTAATTATATTTACACTAAACAATTTCACTCTTGTTTCACCAGGTTCCATTATAAAGTCAAGTTTATCTTAAGTCATGAAAAGTTTTTGACAAGTAAAACTTAACTTTTTTTATTTCCTCTAAATCACAATTATTAAATGACAATATTTTGTCTCCTTGTAAAATAGAAAGAATTCTTGGGTTATTATGTAGCATAGTGTTGGACTGACTGGCAGTGGCATAACTTGAAGCTCATGGGCCCCAATGCAAAAGCTCCAATGGGGCCCCCAATAATTACAAATCCTTAATAGCATTAGTCTTTTACTATAGACCAAAAGGACTTTTGGGGCCCTCTAGGCTCCAGGGCCCAGGTGTGATTGCAGCCCCTGCACCTATTGTAGTTATGCCTCTGCTGACAGGTCACTTTTACCTCCATTAATAGACTTGTACTATAAAAACATCAAACATCAATACACTCGGTTAAGGCATTTGGATGTCATAGAAGAGTCCTTGCCTGGAAATCCCTGTTAGTCTGGATTCACACTTGGCCATCAGTTTTTTCCCTTGTTCTCAATACCGTATCTGGTATTTTTAGGATGCCAATAGTGTCTCCCGTGCACCTGAACGTTTTTTGGACTTTTGGATTTTTCCCAAAAAATGTTAGAAAAAACTGATCAGGTTGTTTTGTGCCACTGAAAACCGGATCCGGTTTTCCATAGGGCCCCATGTCAAAATACCGGATCAGTTTTTTTCCTGCACCCAAAAACGCTTCTAGCAGCATTTTTTGGGTCTAGTAAAAAAAACTGACACTGTTTCAGTCACACTTGAGTGCACCATCAGGTTTTAACATCAGGTTTTGAACTTAAAGCAAAAAAGTGAAAAACCTGATGCCAATAATGGATCCAAGGCCAATAACTGATCAAGTGTGACCCCAGGATGCAAAGAACCTCCATTATGAAGATGGGTGCAGCCCAGATGCAGAATGCTAATGGAACGGACACTCGCAACCTTCCAAGATGGAGAGGGTGGCTGGTAGCATATGGCACACACTAGGATGTAGTGGGGCCTTCTGAATTTAGGTGGCACATAGGTGAGCTTGTCCTGTGCAGAACACTCATATAGTGTTAACTAGCCAGCCTTACCTGGTATCACTAATAGGCTCTTGTTCAGATACAGAGTACCTCATTTATCTATGTGACAGGCTCCCTATGCCTCCCTAGTATTAGTGTGCATCTAATGCTACCATCCTGGAAGGTTGTGAGTGGCTGTTCCATCAGCATTCTGCACCTAGGCTGCACCCACCTTTATAATGGAAGTTCCATCAGCATTCTGCACCTAGGCTGCACCCATCTTTATAATGGAAGTTCCATCAGCATTCTGCACCTAGGCTGCACCCACCTTTATAATGGAAGTTCTCTACATCCTGTGTGTGCATTCAGTATTAGATTTGCTACCTCTAAAACCCAACCAACTTCAGTAAGCTAGATAGCAGCATGTCACGGCTAAGCCCTTCCACTCACACAGGGGTGAACAAACCATGGGAGATGTTAACAGGTTCCTATATAGCCTGGAAGAATCCTAAAACTGACTCTGTTTTGTCCCTGCCTGACTGCAGAGGTTGGATCCCTAAAGTAACGCAATGGCATCCCCACTCAATGTCATCTGTCCTGGAGTGTCCTTAACTGTGCCCTAAACTATAAACCAATTATAGCACAAAACACCAATAAGCATAAAAGAGGTGTGTATAGGCAAAGGGTGAAACACCAGGCAAAAGACATATTCAAGCAGTTGTACAGGTAAGACAGAAGAAACTGAAAGACACCCAAAATACAAATAAAGTGGAACCTCTCCAAATCCCAAAAGAAACAGAATGGGAAAATGCTGGAAAAGGAAACACAAAAACTGCAGAGAAAAGCAAAAGTGATAACTCAGCAAGATTATCCTGCACTGAGGGGCTGAGACTCCAAACATACAACTTGAAATATAGCCAAGTACTGAGGCATATACATGGAGAGTATAAATAGTCCCTCCCAAGATGTGATAGGTCCAGCAAAACAAGGAAGTGAGAACACCTGAGTGGAAGTAACACAGAAAGGTAAAGGAAAGACAAGAGAACCAACAGCAGTTGGACTGATACAAAACATGATGTGGTCCTACAGAAAGAAAAACTGACCAACCAACCGGAGGTCACTGGATTGAGTCCTAGAGTTGAGCCATGATATAGCGGTGGTTGTTCTTCTAGGTAACGAGCTGTAAACAAAAGAAATACAGGCACTACTTGACAATATCCATCTATGAAGATGGGAATAATTTTATTTCACAATTCAATATGAGACACAAGAGAACGTCAGCAACATCTGATCTTTGGTGGTTTCAGCTGTTGAGACTTTAGAGATCGTAGGATTGGAAGAGGCAACATTTAGAGAAGAGATGATCTTTATAATCAGCAGAGCATTTTCCTCTTTGATTTACCCTTTAGATGCTGATCTCTACCCTCTGGTTATGGGATCTGCATAATAAAGATGTTGCCCATGGGGCACTTGGAAATATAGCAATAGATGGCTGAGCCGTGGTTAATCAGGCTGCTTGCGGCAATAAAAATTGAGAATAATGTAGGGAACCGCTCTCCCCGGGACTTAAAAATAATGATGTGAAATCAACAAAAGTATCCTTAAAAGTAAGCTGGGGGTGCAAACAAGCAACAATTCCTCCTGTAAAGGTGAATGGAACTGTCAACTAGTAACAAAATGGCAGCTATTGCTGTTGAGATATTTACCAATCAACTTTGGTTCATGTAGTAATCAGGATTATTGTTATAATGCATTTTCACCCAGATACACATTTAATCTATGTTTATTAAATGGATATTATTCCCATTTTATAAAATGGTGAAATATTGATATGCTATGACCATGACTGTATAATTGGAGGGGCTCCAACGTCTGGGACCCTCACCGATTTTAAAAATGAGGGGGTAATACGTCTACTTTACGACCTATTCACTGCTTTTCCCTGCACAATAGAACACCAAAAATCCACTGTGTAGAACCGAGTTGCACCATAGCTTCATTTACAGGAGTTGTCCTGGACTTTTAAGTTTTTTTGACTATGGGCCTAAGAAATAATAGGCAGGTAATTGCTAACCACCTGCATTTTGTGTCCAGTACTGATCTTTTCCTGCAAAGAGTGGTCACAGACTATTCAGCAAGTCGCTTTGACATCACATTCACAGAGCAGCGACTTCTCTTCCACTCTGTTTTGTTGATGGGCGTGATGGCCGATGTCTTGTTGATTGACCCACACTTCCTACTGCCAAACTGCCATGTGACATTAGCAGTTATACTGCATCGAAAGAGCAGCTTGGAAGAAGAAGAGCTGGAGCAGCTCAATTTCTGGCAAAGTCCACTCTGTGACAGCAGAGATTGGCTCTGGGTATGACAAACATGTATTTAGCAACAGCAAAAATAAAAGCCCTGACTAGGCTCTTTAAGTGGTTGATGCACCATTGTGCAGGTATGCTACATCTAATATGCATTCCTTATTTACCAGGGAGCATTGCTTGGTCTGTAAGGCTTCTTTCACACTAGCGCTTGGTTTGCATGCGTGTGGCATGCAGACGCCAACACAGTGCAGAATGCAGACATCTGGATGGCGGTGCGTTCTCATCGGGCTAATGTATGATTTGTACGCTTGCAGAGGTTTCGTACAAATCATACACCCTTTGCCGCATAGAAAGTGCAACAAGTTGCGTTTCTGTGCTTCGATAAACAACGCATGCGGACGCAAACGCGTGCATCTGCCAATGACTGCATACACTGTGCGTTCCCATGTTAAACATAGGGATGCATGATGGATGTGTCGCCACATGCGTTCGGCCGCTGCCATATTCAACGGAGCCGAACGCTAGTGCAAAAGTGTCCTAAGTCTCTCCAAACCAGCTACTCCATAAGTAGAATTCTTAAGGCCCCATTACTCATAACGATGTCCCAGCAACCCGACCAACAATGGGGTTGGTTGGGACATCGTTATCTGACTGCTAATGAGCTGTCACACAGGCAGACTCACTAGCGATCAGCGACCATCGAGAACACTGGTATCCAGAGTAAACATCGGGTAACTAAGCAGAGTGCTGCGCTTGGTTACCCGATATTCACCCTGGTTACCAGCTCCAAGCGTGTACAGTGCGGCGCTGGGAGTTCGTTGATCGTTAGCCTCCTGCTGTCACACACGCCAATGCTGACCGTCCAGCGGGAGAAAAACGATGAAAAAATTATCCTGGCTATTTACCAATGATCAGCGAGCTGGTCGCTGGTCGTTGGTACATGTCATAGGGAGCGGCATCGCTACGATGTCGCTGCAATGTCACAAAACCTGTGACATTGCAACTATATCGTTAGCGATTTTATTCTGTGTAACGGGGCCTTTACCCCCTAGAACTTTACGAGATGAGAATAATTGATATTCTGAAACACTTTATTGAGCAGATAGTGGTTGGCGATAACTCCAGCACATACAGTTACGCCTCAATGATGACTTCATGTCCTTGTTCTTCAGGCTATAGATGAGCGGGTTTAGCATAGGCACAATGGCAGTATTAAGAAGAGAAAAAAGTTTAGCGGAGTCTAAATTGTTAGCCGATTGTGGTCTGAAATATTGACAGAAGAGAGTGACATAGAGAAGGGTGACCACTGTGAGATGAGAGGAGCACGTGTAGAAGGCTTTCTGTCTGCCGGTGGTGGACTGGATTCTCAGGATGGTGAAGATTATGAAGATGTATGGAGTGAAGGTAAGGATAAAGGGAATGATATTTAAGAAAAGTAGACCTATTGTGTAGATCATCATTTGTAAGACGGCCACGTCATTGCAGGTGATTTTTATTAGTGGTACAATATCACAGTAGAAGTGGTTGATTTCATTGGATGTGTAACACGTGAACCTTGTCACAAGGACAACTGGTGGAAGGACTTCTACAAAGCTCACCATACAGCAGGAGATGGCCAATAGAGCACAAACTCCTTCACTCATGACCACGTGATACCGTAGAGGGTTACAGATAGCCACATATCGATCATAGCTCATGGCTCCCAACAACATTTGTCCTTCCCCAGTAAAACCAGCGTAGAAATACATCTGAATCATGCAGCCGACGTAGGAGACTAATTTCTTTCCTGTGATAAAATTGAGAAGAATTCTGTGCAGAGAAACAGTTGAGCAGGACATGTCCACTATGGACAGATTGGCCAGGAAGAAGTACATAGGGGTGTGGAGACAGGAATCATGGCAGACCAGTACAAAGATGGTAACATTACTACAAACAGTGATGAGATAAATGAGAAGAACGAGGATGAAGATCGGAACCTGAAGTTGAGCAGAATCTGAAACTCCATTAATAATGAAGTAGTCCACCGTGGAGCCATTTGCAGGGTCCATAATTCTCTTCACTCTGAAAAACATATAGAATTTCCTTACTGTACATCTATATTCATGAATAAACATTTTTATTGCTCCAAATGCAACTGTATACAGCTCCTACGAAGACCTACTTGTCACAAAGAGGTATTCGGGTCCACATAAGTTATTACCTGGCTATTAACTGATAGACTTGTTAGATCTGTGTGGGTCCTTCACCAATTTCCCAAATAGAGAACTTGAGTCTGCCGTTCTTCTAAGGGTCTTCCCTGAATATGAGACTGCTTCCAGGAAGAGTAAGGGTATGTGCACACATGCCGGGTTAGCATCGGTTTAGCTGTGTAAACCGCCGGTCGGTTTCCATAAGTTTTATGTAAATTTATGTTAATCCAAACCGGCGTTTGGATTAACATTAAAACCTATGGAAGCTGTGCACACACCGGCGGTTTACACATGCTCATCTGTTGCTAAACCGCTGGGTTTCCAGCGGGTTAGCAACGAATGTGCATGTTCAATAAACCGGCCGGTTATGCAGCGGCTGCAAGCGCAGAATCATGTAGCTTCCAGCCGCCACAACACCGCCGCCGCTAACCCGCTGTGCACCGGCCCTACACCCGCCGCACATACCCGCTAGCAAGCCGGTGGACGGCTGCAGAGCTTCCTGTCGGGTCCGCCCAGCCGCCGCCGTCACAAACCGGCATGTGTGTGCACATACCCTAAGGTGGAGTAACTGCTCAGACAAATAAACAGATAAAGCACAATTTTACATGTATGGAACCGAAGATAGAACGATGGCTTTGTGTTCTTCTAACTTCCTCGGAGCCTTACACTGTGAATAGTTTCATAGTTTAAGGTTAAAATTAGACATAAGTCCATCAAGTTCAATTTAGAGCCTAACATGTTGATTTAGAGCAGGGGTGGGGAACTTCAGGTTCCAGGGCTATATGTGGCCCTTGATGACTTTTCTGCGGCCCCGGGCAGATTCCTGGGGACCACAGGGCTCAGGCTGGCAGACGCATTGTGCTGAGTGCTTGCCTTTTAAGTCCAGCTTCCCACTGATCTCTATGCCCAAGCCTCAACCTTCCCAGTGATGCATATGCCCCCAGCCTCTCCTTTGATGTATGTGGCCCTAGCAAACCTGGAAAAGCAGTTGAGAAGCAACATGATCAATATCACCTAACATCACAGCCACACAAAAGAGATGCAGCTCTAGCCACCACAGAAGGGAAGTGGAGTAATTGTTTAACCAAATATATAAGGTCATTTTCAAGGTGATAATTTTGTGTGGCCCCCGAAGGATGGTAGAAATTTCCAAATGGCCCTCGGCAGAAAATTGGTTCCCGCCACTGATCTAGAGAAAGAATCTCGAAACTTTTAAATGAAGTAAGAACTACTTCAATACCTAATATGCTTTTTCTACCTACCCTGCTCCTGTAAGCTGATCTCTCAGTCTTCTAAATACCCTTATTGTTGGAGCTTTGATAGTTCAGACTGCAGACTGGAATCGGACCAACTGAGCAGGACATGTCCTTGGTGGGAGCTGAGAGGAGAGTGAATTGTAATCTGGGCTTGAGTGATCAGACTGCTGTCACTTACAGAGAGGCAGCCCTGTCCTCACCTGTGATGTGCCCTGCTCAGTTGGTCCAAATACAGTCTCCAGACCAGAAGGATCAAACCTACAACAATAATTAAGGTATTTACTAGCCTCTTAGTGACAAACTTACAGCATCAGGGTAGATAACAGAAGTATATTGGGAAAGTGTTAGTTAGGTATAGTTAGGACAAAAGAAAGAGGATCAAATTAACAGTGGAAATCCTCTTTAACCTAGATATCCCTGATGTCATAATGACATCACACAATCTCTTGTAAATGCATTAAATCAATGAGAGCAAACACACAGAGTATTTAAACTGTATATTGTTATTTCTCTCTGAGCGAATAACTTGCTTCCATTGGAAAATTCTTAAAAAGTTCAAAATGATTTTGGACAAACTTAAAAATTAGGAAATTAATTGCACAAAATTCTTTAGTATCTAAAAGCAAATTACAAACCTAATACTTGTCTATGTATCCTAGACATCTTAGACTATTATATGATATTTTAGTTCTATACCTTACTACATCGCCATAAGCATCATAACACACAGCCTTGCCAGCTCATAAGCGTAATCTTCAGCAGTCAAAATCAGTCCGTCCCAATAGTAAAGACAAATGAAGCCAAGACTGCGACCAAACACAACTTTATAGTCAAGTTCAAGACTCATTAGTTCTGTTCATGCATGAAATATCCCGACGGGATCAAATGTAGAGAATGTTTGTTTACTACTAATTAGTAATTACCATGAGCTATTTACAGTATACATACAGTGCACACACACACTACGGTGTAATTAATTGTGGGGCCATGTGTAGGAATAAGTGGCGTACCTATATAACTCTACGACCTACTTTTGAATTTTTGGCAAGTTCTCGATAGTCTACTGGCCATTGTGTAATTAATTGTGGGGCCATGTGTGGGAATAAGTGGCGTACCTATATAACTCTAGGACCTGCTTTTGAATTTTTGGCAAGTTCTCGATAGTCTACTGGCCATTGTGTAATTAATTGTGGGGCCATGTGTAGGAATAAGTGGCGTACCTATATAACTCTAGGACCTGCTTTTGAATTTTTAGCAAGTTCTCGATAGTCTACTGGCCATTGTGTAATTAATTGTGGGGCCATGTGTAGGAATAAGTGGCGTACCTATATAACTCTAGGACCTGCTTTTGAATTTTTAGCAAGTTCTCGATAGTCTACTGGCCATTGTGTAATTAATTGTGGGGCCATGTGTAGGAATAAGTGGCGTACCTATATAACTCTAGGACCTGCTTTTGAATTTTTGGCAAGTTCTCGATAGTCTACTGGCCATTGTGTAATTAATTGTGGGGCCATGTGTAGGAATAAGTGGCGCACCTATATAACTCTAGGACCTACTTTTACATTTTTGGCAAGTTCTCGATGGTCTACTTGCCATGAAAGACAATGTATTGTATCAAAATGATGAAGTAGGAAGTTTGATAAAAATCCAAGTCCAAAAAATGTAAACCACAAGCAGTGCAATGCCTACAATTGCCCTACAAAGATGTGTGTAACACTCTGAGGTCCCCCAGGACTGTATTGAATGCAAACACAGCCTTAGTAAAGTCAAAGTGACCTCCACATATATGGTTAAAGGTAAAAGGATGGTAGCTGTTCTTCACCGCTGGGCTCTCACACGCTATCTGATAATTTAGTCAGTATTTAAAAGGCTTCCTCTCTCTATCACTAAGCCTTGATGTCCTCTCATTATCCAGATTCACGATACAATGGCTGCTGCCTTTCCTGCCTCGGCTTTTATACAGTTACTCCTAATTGGCTATGTTATACCATGTAATATGATAGCTGCAAAGCATTATGGGGAAGTCCCCAGGGTTGCGCCAGAGATCGTGTGAGCCTTCTCGGGCGTTTCGGAGGAAAAATAATCTCCTTCTTCAGGATATTAACATCTGTGATTTTCCTGAAGGAGAATTTTTTTCTCCGAAACGCTTCAAAATAAATCAGTGTCCAGGCATTCCCAATGACTGGATTCTTCACGACATTGTGGTTTTTAACCCTTTCCACTCTTCATTTATGATAAACATTTCTGGGGACTGTGCAGCCATCTTCTGCATTCCTTTATTGTGGTTGTTACTGTCTCACAACCTATCCAGGTGAGCAAATCCACCTGGAAGTTGGGATAAGACCATATCTGCGCCATTTGTCTTTCTAGTTTTCCTATTAATTCAATATAATTCCTATATAATTCAATCTATCAGCATACAGGCTCTAAGAGGACAACCAGCTAGGCAGTAAATGCAATGTTACTGGGTAGCTCTCCTCACTGAATGCCATACTTCTGGACAGTAAGTAACGGCCCAGCTTATACAAATTGTCTTCTGGCAAAAGTGTTTGGTGTTCAGGAGTGGGTGCTTAGTATTCAGTCTTTGGGTTCCTTATGGATTTTGAGTTTTGTGCTTGACCTGTGAAGTCTAGGCTTCAGTCCTCAACTGGCGAAGTCTGGGCTTCAGTACTTGACTCGTGAAGTCTGGACTTCAGTACTTGACTGGCAAAGTCTGGGCTTCAGTACTTGACTGCCGAAGTCTGGACTTCAGTACTTGACTGGCGAAATCTGGGCTTCAGTACTTGACTGCCGAAGTCTGGACTTCAGTACTTGACTGGCAAAGTCTGGGCTTCAGTACTTGACTGGCGAAGTCTGGACTTCAGTACTTGACTGGCGAAGTCTTGGCTTCAGTACTTGACTGGTGAAGTCTGGGCTCCAGTACTTGACTGGCGAAATCTGGGCTTCAGTACTTGACTGGCGAAGTCTGGGCTTCAGTACTTGTCTGGCAAACTCTGGGCTTCAGTACTTGTCTGGCAAACTCTGGGCTTCAGTACTTGACTGGCAAACTCTGGGCTTCAGTACTTGTCTGGCAAACTCTGGGCTTCAGTACTTGACTGGCAAACTCTGGGCTTCAGTACTTGACTGGCAAAATCTGGGCTTCAGTACTTGACTGGCGAAGTCTGCTGGGCTTCAGCACTTGAAACGCGTCGGGAGTAAAAGAAAAGAGACAATGGCATACTGATGTACCTGTTAGTCTAAAAGTCAGAGTGTCACTACCATAAGGACACGTGACCTTGGAAGGGCTGAATAAAGGATGTGAACAGTAGAAGACGCACTGGTGAGATCGTTCCTTTATATATGATTGAATGGTGTGTCTCCCATTACACAAGATGTCTGAGACTTTGATGTTACACACTAGTTACTGTTTCACTGTTAAGTCCAGACACCGCGAGGATTGAGCTAACTAAAGTCGATGTCTACAGACGCCTTTGAGTTTTAGGCTCGATCACCTTATCCCTCTAAGCTTATAAGGTATCAGTTAAAGTGCAAAGAAAGACAATACGGTTATATCCCATTTCACTGAGCACTTTTTGGTATATGTTTATGTGTTTTGTTGGTTTTAATCTTCCCTGAGTGGATACTAATAGTGAAGTCTGGACTTCAGTACTTGACCGTAGACATCTGGTTTTCTTTTGAAGTGATATAACTCTGGCTTTCTCAGAAATCTCCTCTCCCTGGATCCTTCTCAAGCAATGGGGCTATAGGTCTGCTTTGCTGCTCACACATCTACTTCCCTCCAAGTCTTGGTGCTAACACCAACTTTTCCCTGTCGTCCAGAGCTTTTTATAGTTTGTAACTGCGCAATAACCGTCACCTGACCCGGTGTCTCTTCTTATCTCATACTTTGGAAAAACACCTATAGAGCTCTATGGGTGACACTTATGTGGGACTCCGTGGATGACACTTAGATGGGGCTCTGTGGGTGACACTTATATGGGGGTCTTTGGATGACACTTACATGGGGCTCTGTGGGTGACACTTACATGGGGCTCTTTGGATGACACTTACATGGGGCTCTGTGGGTGACACTAATATGGGGCTCTATGGGTGACACTTATATGGGGCTCTGTGGCTGACACTTAGATGGGGCTCTATGTGTGATACTAATATGGGGCTCTATGGGTGACACTTAGATGGGGCTCTGTGTGTGATACTAATATGGGGCTCTATGGGTGACACTTAGATGGGGCTCTGTTGATGACACTTAGATGGGGCTCTGTGTGTGATACTAATATGGGGCTCTATGGGTGACACTTAGATGGGGCTCTGTGGCTGACACTTAGATGGGGCTCTGTGGCTGACACTTAGATGGGGCTCTATGGGTGACACTTATATGGGGTTCTGGCTAACACATATGGGGCTCTGTGGCTGACAACTGTGGTTGATCAATTGGATCCTCAGTCTTATTGTGATGGCTATTTGACATGTAAAGTACATTAGGGTAAACAGCTAAATATCAGCCTTCATTTTTTTTCATTTACCGCAGATATCCCATCAATATTTTTTATTATATAGCAGAAAATTGAGCAAAGTATCAAAATATTCTTTATTCAATTTAATCCACAAATACATTGTACAAGACCTGATCACATTAGTAAATAAAATAAATATAAATATCAATGCGAAGTTGATGTCATTGTACAAAAAAACAAGGAGACATGAACATCATAGGTAAAGAGTCCATCATATATTATGCCTCGGTCCAAATTTAAGGTCCAACTGGGTCTTGCATATAAGGTTTATTGAATTATGTCCTGATATTATGACATATACAGCGGGTGAAATAAGTTTTGAACACGTCACCAATTTCCTAAATACCTACCGTATATTTTTAAAGCTGCTATTGACATGAGATTCTCCAGATATTGGTAGCCACCCATCAAATCCACACAGCCAAAATAAAATTAAACCATAGACATCCATAGATTCGGTGATGTATGATAAATGACACAGTGAAATAGTATTAAACATATAAAGAAAAAGGGATGCAAAAAGCCATGGAAAGTCATGACACCAGCTGAAATCTATCAGTAATTAGAAAGCAATCCTGCCACATAGTGATAATAATATCAGCTGGTTCAACTAATGGATGATAAAAAGGAGTCTCATTACCAAAGAGCCACACAAGAAACATCTCATGATATGTAAAACCAGTGAGTTATCTCAAGATCTTCACAATATTATTGTTGCAAAACATACTGATGGCATTGGTTACAGAAGAATTTCTAAACTACTGAAGGCTCCAGTTAGCAGTATTGGGGTTATAATCCGCAAGTGAAGAAAACATAATTTTACCATAAACCGGCCACAGCCAGGTGCTCCCCACAAGATTTTACAGAGAGGAGTGAAAAGAATTATCAGAACAGTTGTCCAGGAGCCAAGAAGCACCTGTGGAGAGCAACAGAAAGACTTGGAATCAGCAGGTACCAGGGGCGTAACTACAATAGGTGCAGGGGTTGCGATCGCACCCGGGCCCTGCAGCCCAGGGGGCGCCAAAAGTCCCTTTGGCCTATAGAAAAAGACTAATACTATTAAAGATTTTCAGTAATCGGGGGCCCCGTTGAAGCTTTAGCATCGGGGCCCCTGGGCCTGAAGGTACGCCACTGGCAGGTACCCAACATAGCCTGTATGCACGCTCCTGTATGCACGCTCCTGTATGCACGTTTACCACGCAAGACTCCATTGCTGAACAAAAGCCATGTTCAGGTGCATTTAAAGTTTGCTCAACAACATTTAGACAAGCCTTTGAAATTCTGGGAGAATATAGTGTTGTCAGATAAAACCAAAATGTAACTCTTTGGGTGCCATAATGCACACCACCATTTTTGGAGGCCAAAATGCACTGCAAATCACTGCAAAAACACCAGACCAACAGTGAAGTGTGGAGGTGGGAATATTGTGGTGTGGGATTGTGTTTCAGCACAAGGCACTGACAGTCTTCATTTTATTGAATCACAGGTTATTTTTCTGACGAAGTACCTTTATGTCCGCGCTGCTGTCAGAAAACATATACCACCGACACGGGACGTCTAGGTATTAGTGATGATTTATTGCCTTATTTCCAACGCGTTTCGGAGCCACTTGCCGAGCTCCTTCCTCAGCGATTACGCTGGTTGTGTGCCACACAACCATATCAGGTGAGCAATACCAGTATTGACAACTTATATCTGTCTATCAAGGATAAGACCCTATTTTTGCGCATTCTCAACCCTTTAGATTCATTTTATTGAAGGAAGAATGGACAAATGTACCGAGATATTGTTGATAAATATTCTACTGCCATCTACCAGAATGATAGATAGACTCTACTCCTACTATCTACCAGAATGATGAAGATGAAACGAGGGCGGACATTTGAGCAAGACAATGATCCCAAACACAAAATGAAGTTACTTCAGGGGAAATGGTGTATCAGTGTCCGCGCTGCTGAAATCCAAAGAAAACGATCCGGAAACCAGATGTAGGTTGCATCAATCATCCATTTATTCCTTTTCCTACGCGTTTCGGCACTGTCCTAGTGCCTTCCTCAGGGATATCAACGCGTAGGAAAAGGAATAAATGGATGATTGATGCAACCTACATATGGTTTCCGGATCGTTTTCTTGGGATTTCAGCAGCGCGGACACTGATACACCATTTCCCCTGAAGTAACTTCTGGATGGTTCCCACGTGCATGTGGAAGGTGAAAGTCCTGCAGCAGCTGCATTTAATGCTAAATGCTTTTACACCAGTTGTGGGTCTCACAACTGTGCTAGGTGAGTGAATTCATACCCACCACATACATTAGTGTCACTAGTGATAGGGCACTATTGCGCCTCTTGTTCCCCCCCCTATTTTTTACTTTGAAACACAAAATGAAGGAAACCCTCAATTGGTTTCAGATAAAAATAAATAAATCTGCTAGAATGTCCGAGCCGATCACCAGATCTGAACCCAATTTAAAATGTCTAGAAGGAACTAAAGCTCAGAGTTCATAGAAGGATCCACAGGACCTGCAGGATGTGAACAGTGTTTGTATGGAGGAATGGGCCAAAATCCACCTGAGCAATGCAGGGATGAATGTCTCCATACAGGAGGCGTCTGGAGCGTCATCACCAACAAAGGCGTTTGTATGAATTATTAAGAAAATATCAGTAACTTGTTCAATACTTCTTCCCTGTGTCATTTCTCATTATTACACACAACTTAATTTATGGACATTTATGGTTTAATTTCTTTGCCTGTGCGGAATGAATGGGTTGTTATCAAGATCATGTGTTTAGTACCTTTCCAAATACTTTTACTTAGGACATTGGTGACGTGTTCATTACTTATTTTACCCGCTGTATCAATATGTGAAAAAATACAAAAATGACAAATGGTGGTCCAACATGATATTTCACTTATCGAAAGTGGGTTATGCATACCAGGGTAATGATATACAGAAGGAATAAAGAGCACAATGGGGTCTTAAAGCAGGTGGACTCACCTATTGCGGTTTTGTGAGACACAACCACTGTTAACAGCATTACCGGCAGCTGCAGACCCATATTAAATAAATCTTGGATCATAGAGTGAATGCTTGGAGCCTATTCATTCTACGAACCAAGGGTAACAATACAGACAAAAGAGAGTGAGCCTGTAGTAAAGAATAAAATGGATCAGTGGCGTAACAACCGCGGTCGCAGCGGTCGCGGCTGACATTGGGCCCTCCCCCTGGCCCGTGCCTCCAGCCGCCCGCCGCGACCGCAATAGCGCTGGAAGAGGAGCGGAGGGAGGGCTGGATGTGACAGAAGTCACTTCCTGCAGCCGTGCAGCAGTGTTCGCCCCCTGATTCCTCTACAAGACGGCCGGAAGAGCAGGTAATCGCGCCAGCCAGCACCGCCAGCACCCCCCAACCCCCCCCCCCCACTTCTCAAAGGGGCCTCGGCGTGCATCTTGCACCGGGGCCCGCGGCTCTGTAGTTACGCCGCTGAAATGGATGTTCATCATGGCACCGGGTTTTGCCACTCATGATAGAAGGTCTTGGTGTTTGTTTGATCCTTTACTCACTTACTTGTCCTAAGAAAGAGGGGGATGGATGTGGTTCTTCTAGCTCGTGAATATTGCATAGGTTCCTCCATTCCGTAGTAAATGGATCAGACCAACGGGAGGTAGGCCCTCTCATCAGGTGGCCCTACGAGATGTCATTGACTCTTTCTTCTAATTTGTTTTGGCTTAATTATTATTTCAACCCAATTAGAAAATTTTACGACCAATAATTTATTTGAGATTTAGTCTCAAAACTAGTTTAAACAAATATACTGAGCTCCAGTAATTACACGTAATCTATTGATATTGACTTCTTATAAAAGCATAATAATTTAGTAGATTTAGTTTACACGTTACAATTATGGGATTAAGGTCGACAATTTAAGCCTCCGCTTTATCGCTAATGTCATATCTTTATTTTTGAAGCTGTAGATCAATGGGTTTACTATGGGGATAAAGACAGTATTAAACATAGAAAACAATTTACTGGATTCTGTTGATCTTTTTGATTTTGGAGAGAAATATTGCAAGGAAATAATCAAATAGAGAAGGATGACGACCGTGAGGTGGGAAGAACAGGTGTAGAAGGCCTTACGTCTTCCGGTGCTGGTGCGGATCTTGAGTATGGCCATGATAATAAAGATGTAAGGTGTGAAAGTCAGAAGAAAAGGCAACAAACCAAAGAGAGGAATCCCAACCGTGAAAATGACAATCTGTAAGGTGGCAATGTCATCACACGTAATTTCCATGAGAGGGACGAGGTCACAGAAGAAGTGGTTGATCTCATGAGACCTGTAACAAGAAAAGTTTGAAACCAAAATAATAGGTGACAGGACAACGAAGAATCCAGAAATCCAGGAGATGACGGACAACCATACACAAACTCTTTGGGTCATGGCTGTGTGATAGAGTAACGGATTGCAGATGGCTACGTATCGGTCATAACTCATCACCGCCAGTATTGCAAACTCATCAAAAGTAAAAGATGCAAAAAAGTGCATTTGTACCATACAAGAGAGGTAAGAAACGGACTTATCTCCGAGTATGAAGTTAGCAAGGATCTTGTGGAGGGAGACTGTCGAACAAGAGATGTCCACCAGTGACAGGTTGGCCAGAAAGAAGTACATGGGGGTATGGAGATGACGATCCAAGCAGGACACGATGATAATGGTCATGTTTCCTCCAAGAATGATCAGATAAATAAGAAGAACCAGAAGGAAGATCAGAAGCTGAAGTTCAGGAGCATCTGAAATACCCTTAATAATGAAATACGTAACCAAGGTCTGGTTTGGTGGATTCATTAGTAGGGTGGAGTCCTATAAATCAAATAGAGAATTCATCAATAAAAATTGAAACAAAAATATGCAGTATTTGTACTCACTATGGTCAATATTATATCGCTAATAACCCTTAATCATAGAGCGTTTAATGTTTTTTTAGACCTATCTTTAGATCATCACATTTTGGTGAAACACCATGGAGCCTTCAGTTACATTAAAAAACAAGGTTTTTGTGCCATATTTTACCTATGGATAATTGTGTCTTGTCTTGTAATCAGTGACATAACTTGAAGCTTATGGGTCCCGATGCAAAAGCATCATCAGGGCCCCTAATTATAGCAAATCTTTAATAGCATTAGTCTTTTCTATAGGCCAAAAGGACTTTTGGGGCTCCCTAGGATCCAGGGCCTAGGTGCGATTGCAAGTGCTACACCTACTTTCATTATATGTATATATTATATATGCAAACATTTTACAAAAGCACTCTGCACTTAGTGAATACATTAAAATAGTGAAATTGCTCAAAATTGTGGAAGCCCATTCAACAGTGATAGTGAACTCTTCTACAGATTGTCCTCTCCATGTGCCCGAGCGCTCCAATGCTCATGTTCAGTAGATGCCTAGGCACATGGATTGGTGCGTCTTCTTTGAGTTGGGTTCCCTCTAAAAGAAGAAACTGGCGATGGATGGGCTTACACAATTTTGATGAAAACTGAAAAAAAAAGTAGGTTTGTAGGTTTTGAGAACTTCATGTATTCCTTAAATTGGGGGTCTCTTATTTCAAAAAACATTATACTTTGTGTTAGTTCTAAAGTCAAAAACCGAGTACTTCCCTCACCACATAGAGATCTCCACCACCTCAGTTCCTTTTAATGGTGGCATCACATCATCAGCTCTGCTGCAATACAGAGGGGTCAAAAACTTGCAATGTAAAGTTGTCAACTCTCTACAATAACTCTTTGTTAGCAAGGTTCCTCCAAAATATTGGCTACTGGGAGCCCTAGTGAACAAGTATAATATGAAGAGAGTAACAAGCCGCAAGACTGTAGTCATGGGTGAGTTCTGCTTCTTTAACGCCTAAGGACGATACAGAAAATTGGGGATTTTGGGTGTGTGATGGTGCTGTAGATACTGTGGACACCTTTATAGTCAGGCCTGATTGAGGTCTTCAGGGTAATGTGACAGCCTGTCCACCGCCTTCCAAGACGAACATATTAGCAAGTGCTCCAAATGAAGCGATACATGATCTCCAATATATGGCGGCTCCCCCAGCGCAATGAACTGATTAATTTTGCTAACATTGGCTACTTACCTGATCCGCTGCTCAAAACAGATTAGATTTAGAGAATTACAGATAGGTTTACCAATCATTCCATAAATTATCATCGTCTTCTGAGAAGATGTAAGAAAACAACATTGCAACCTGAGACCTTTCAACATCCTTCAAGCAACGCAGAAGAAGAGAAAGTGTCTCTTTACTAAAAGCATTGCCGGGATTTTATAGTCTTTGGATGGGTAGGGTACAAGATCAGCGCCACCGGATTGTGACCATTAATTAATCTCTTGGGTACAAATAACTTTGTTGTGAACCTTTAATTAGTCAGATCACAGTTACATGGAAAATACAGGTAACGTTACTGCATTGAAAGCTGATTTAAAGCTAAAAGTATCACGCCAGTGTGTGTTTTTATCTTTTATTTCACCACTGGAGTGGGACTTTAAATTTGAGTGTCAGGACCCCTGTATTATACTCAATTTCGGCATCTTCATCTACTTTCAGTGCCGCTTCGTTCGGCCTCCGACACTTTGTGACCTGCCGGTAGAAACTGTGTTTTTTTCATGAAGCGTGCCGGAGGTCACAACTCAACACAAGTCTATGACAGCCTCATTCTGACCTTATTCTGGCTCTCATACACTTGTTTTGAGAGCTTATGATGTAACGTTTGACTTCCTGTCAGTCAGAAGTTATTGGCACAAGATGGCGAAAATGCACAAGAAGGTGAAAATGCCAGAGGCTAAATATAAGACTAGGGGTAGGGACAATATATTTAAAAACTGCTCCAGCTGTGAAAAAAGAAGAATACTGGAGTGGTGCTTTAAATCTAAGTCCCTGCCCCTAGTGTTATACTCACCCTCTGGTGTCTTCATTTTTTCTAGCGTTGCTCCGATCAATCTTTGGCACTTTATGACCTTTCAGCAGCTCCAGTGTTTCATGGAGTGTGTCTTAGGTCACTCTTCAATACAAGTCTACGAGAGCCTCGCTCTGGCCTTGATCTTGCTCTCTTAGACTTGCATTCAGACTTTTTGATGTAACTTCTGACTTCCAGACAGTCAAAAGTTGCACCACGAAATGGTGCTGCGAGGCCGAAGTGATGCCGAAAAAGGGTGAAAATGGCAGAGAGTGAATATATGACTGGGGGGCAGGGGACTTAGTTTAAAAGCACGACTCCAGCGCTGAAAAAAGAAACACTGGAGTGGTCCTTTAAATGATAAGGTGACCTTCGTTTTGCCGAGCATCACGTTTCTGGAAGAAGCTGGGTGAAACGTGCGTCGGGGTGGAGCGACACTCTGCCTGATATCCAGGACCCAAATTTATTTTTACTTTCTAGCTCTTTTAAAAATATCAAAATATGAAAATTATATAAATTTGATTTAACCACAATCGTAATGACAGTTTCTTTTTACAGCACAGTGAGCACCATAAAAGCAAATGTCAAAAATCAATCTTTTATTATTATCTTAGTGTATGATAACATGAACGGTGTCATTCAAAACTACAGGCCTTCACATGGCTATGCGGATGGGAAAAAAATGGCTTGTGCTTGGAGAAATGGGAGGAAAAATTTAAATGCAATAATTAATATTTGCTTAGACATGATGGGCTTACCCACTAATGGATAGCGCCCTCTTAAACGCTATAGTATCGGGATGTCACTCCTTATGGTTGCGTGACATTACATTACTTGAGTGATGCAGCCAATCAACAGCCACTGATTGCCTACTGCATATTTCACACTGTCCTCTGATAGATCTGTGAAGGCTGCAACCCATGAACAGCTGATGATTGACTGCAGCGGTCACGACATAATGTCACATAAGCACAGTGCTGACAACGCCTGCTTTTTATTTTCTATGGGTGCACTCTAAAATTTATGCAGAGGTTTTCTACTAATGGACAACCCCTATAAGAAAATATCTCAAAGTACCGTAACTCTTTTTTCCCCTTACTATGTAAAAAACGTAAAGCTACACACAAGTGGCTACACGTACTATAAAGTAAATATGTTGCTTCACTAGCAGGGTTAATGCCCTAAAAAATGGGATCATAAACTTGTCCTGCAAAAAAGAAACCATCGTACCACTCTCAAAAATAATATGCATTTTCCTAAATTCATTTTTCAAAATGCACAATGCCTACAGTCAGGCATGGTGGTCGCAGTGTTCTCCTGTAGGAAACATGAGCTGCTGATGTCAGGGGTTACATGTCATTGATGGGATCATGAATCTACAGATGTTTTGCACTATATTAATAGACATTTAGGTTGGAAACACACCGTCCGAGTGACATGCGAGTTACTCGCACGAGTCTCGGATCATTCACCCAGGATGGCCTCCCCTTCTCTGGACGGAAGCAGTGGAGATACATAGAACAACATAGTCTTGAAGTAAGGAAGACGGCACTCACCGGTCTGTTGCTGTGCTTTTATTCAGGGTGCAATATTCACATGGTGCAGGGAGGGGGGGTGTATAGCTGAGGTGACGACGGCACCGTTTCGCGCAGCGTGCGCTTCCACGGGTCACACGGGCACCACCTGGCCAAACACCGGTCGCTCCAGAGCATTCTCTCCGATAAGCCGGCAGCATTGGTGCCCCTGTTCCTTCTGTGTTTTGATACATACAGTAGAACAACATATCACTGACAGCATCCCATCCAAAGAGGCAGGGGTCGTGCCGGGTGAATGATCCGAGACTCGTGCAAGTAACTCGCATGTCACTTGGACAATGTGTTTCCAGCCTAACAGCAAAAGCCACAGCCACTTATACCGCATCGCAAAATTATATTGGTCTATGTAAATTCAGTACTCCATACGCTAAACATTACCAGAGGTATGATATAGGATTTTATACGATCAATAGGAACAAATCGCAAATACTAACTAGTAAATTTATTGTCCCAATGATTCTGAAGAAGAAACCGAGGAAACGTTGCAATGTGTCTTAATTACAAATATCCTACTATGTCTCTAAGGCTGGTTTCACACTACCGGTTTTTAGAAACCGGGGGAATGTTGGTATAATCTGCATCCCCTGTATCCCCCTTCAATGGCAAAACCTGATCCAACTGATGCACCTGCGCCGGTATTATCACTGATCCATCTCACGGATCAGTGGTAATACCGGTGCGTGAGCATCCAGTTGCATCAGGTTGTGTTCATTTTTCAGATGGATCCGGTGGAATCACACACCCACTAGTAGGTGTGTCATTTAAAACTGCTTTCTTGGCATACTCAGTCAAAAAACCTGGATCCAGTTTCCGGATCCAGCGGCATCCAAATTCCACCAGATCCGGGTTCCAAAGAGCACCATTATAATTTAAGCCACATTGCCCTGGATCCAGGTGTTATCGGTATTTAAACTAAACTTAAAATGCATTTTCAGTTTCAGTTAAAAACCATGGACACCCGGATCCGGAGGTTCCGTAAACAACCGGATGCACCCGCAAGTGCCTGCGGCCCCATTGAAAGTCAATGGGTCGGGAATGAATGCAGGTGCATACGATTTCAGCTCAATTCACAGGGATACCGAAAACCGGTAGCGTTAAACCACCTAAAGGCTGAGTTCACATGTAGCACATTGATACAGCAAAATCCATATTTGTTTTTTACTGCATTTTTGTTGTAGAATTAGCTCACGCTCTTCTCCATAGTAAGGAAAAATGTATATGAGATTTGCCGAAATCTCATCCAGATAATTGCTTCTGACATGTAGCGCTGACAAGTACTGTTAGTTTCCTTTTCCGAGAATCACTCAGCTCATTCTGCTATTATGTCTTTGGGTGTGTAATACTGTAATACTTTATTAATACATCATACGTCGGGAGCAAAATAATTGAATGAAGGAGACTTTAAATACACAAAGACTGGAATGTGAATGTGTGAATCATCCTTAATCATCTACATCACAACCAGATAACCCGGCTCTCAGGTATATAAAAGCTGGGGTCATTTCTATTGAAGTAACCTCAACAGAAGAACAGCGGGTGAGACAACACTTCAGGTCAGTGCATGTCTTCTGATAAGGATGGAGTCGCACCACTGTAGATCGGTAGAATTGGATCGATTACGGTGATGACACTCCGATCTGACTTTGATCTGAGTGTCAGTTTAGTGTGATCTGATTCTTTTGGATAAGAGAATCCTAATTCTCCTAAATCTCCTAAATCCTAAATTTCTCCATCTTCTGAGTTTGTGGAAATCAGACTAGTGCAATGTGTCATGTATAAGGTTAATACGTTTAGCATTTAACCATTTGTGTGTGGCCATCCCGTGGCCAAGGTAAACACTACTTCCGGGTCCCCTTTCATAGTGGAAGTAATTCATAATAATTTGTGATTCCTTGGGGGTGGGGCTTACCTAATAAAAAGGGCTTACAGTGTAGCGGGGAACAGAAGGGTCCGAAGAAAAAGGTGGGAAAGTAGAACTAAAATGGAACTTCTGCTCTATTTTATTGGGCTGGATTCTTTGGGTCACCCTGGAAATTTGCAGCCCAGGACATAGGGGACAGGAGCGCTAAACCATCTGTGAGAACATTATCCTCTGTACTGGTACTTGTTCCTTGCCTCTGGCAGGATCTCAGACAGCGATTGTGTCCTCCGATGCTGGTTCAGAGGATTTTGGCCTAGACTTGTGTGGTGTGGGTGGTGAAGAAACCTCTGTGTGGTAGAGGCCCTGGTTGTTCCTATGAGATGGTTCCACACAGGTGGAATAGGGTCTCAGCTATGGAAGACCACATGAATTGACTCCATCTTTGTACCCCTACTGACATGAGTGTATCCTGCCCTAGGGAGACTGTTGATGTGTCTGGGACCAGAATGTTACAACACCGCACGGATCATAGGGCAATTACTTGTATTTAAATGTATATATTTTCTTTTGCTGCTGCAGGGTTAAGAACTCTTTCCTATCTGGTTGTTCTTTTAGCCTTAATCTCAGGCGTAGCTTTTTGGTGACCTCTCCACTCCACTATAAAAAGTCATGACTTATCAGATAACGCCGGTGATAAAATCCCATTCTGCTGTATATGCTGACTACTTTGAAGGAGCCTGTTTCTGGAAGCTGTGGTTTCGTTACAATTGCAGCTGTGGTGCATTGCTGCCATTGAGTCTTGTGTTATATCCTTTTATGTCTATTTTCCCTCTGCGTGTGTCCAGTGGCGTAACTTCAGGCCTCGGGGCTCCGATGCGAAAGCTCCAACGGGGCCCCCAATTATTGCAAATCTTTAGTAGGATTAGTCTTTTTCTATGGGCCAAAGGGACTTTTGGGGCCCCCCTAGGCTGCAGGGCCCGGGTGCGATTGCAACCCCTGAACCTATTGTAGTTACGCCCCTGCCTGTGTCCCTTACCTTGTGTTGTATTATTTTAGAAGTAAGGCTAGTGTCCTCACCTGCCTGCACATTAACCAGGATGAGTCCAAGGCCAGAGGGCGCCTAGGCATAAGATGACGATAGAGATGTTAGGGGGGAAGGGTTCAACATCGGGTGAGTTTCAGTTGGTGGCCCCTCTTCTCTATTGCCAGGTCCTTCCTTCTATACTATTCCCCATTATCCCTCATGTATTGCACTGCATGCTGGGTGTCCTTACGCCCTGGGGTAACACCTTCTCTACTCAGCCTATACTTTTGGCCTGGGATAACTCCCAAATAAATACCCATGGCTTCAAGTATCACCTATATACTGACGATGCAGACTACCTCTCTAGTTCAGATGTCACCTCCCTGCTGTCCAGAATCCCAGAGTGTCTATCATCCATATCCTACTTCGTTTCTTTTCACTTCCTAAAGCTCAATGTGGACAAAACCAAATTCATCATCTTTTCTCTATCTCACCTAGCGCCTCCTGTCTGTACCTGAAGTCTGATGCCTCGGAGTAACCTTTGACTCTGCCATGTTCTTCAAACCGCACATCCAAACCCTCCAGATCAAAAATATTTCCAGAATTCATTCTTTCCTCTACCCGGAATCTACTAAAATGTTAGTGCTGCCGTCACCATCACCCGGCTTGACTGTTTGCAACAACTCGATCTGGTCAACACAATCCTCTGAACTCTGTACCTGCCCCGATACACAAGTTCTCAGCTGTCAGAAGTGTTTTCAGCCTCTGGCTTTTACAATGTGTAAATGTTTTGAGCAACAAATGTCCACTATGTGTAATGGGATGGGATCTCCATTGGTTTTTTAGGTCTGCTACTTGTACCCTTTTCACCACCATGATTTCGATGCCTCCCAATATGTTTTGCTCTCACTATGGACCATTTCCAAACCCTCCCGCAACTCATCTCTGCTACGAGGTGTATGATCAGAACACACGGATTGATTGCAATCATTTTACCAACAATGAAGAATCCCACGCGGAGGAAGTGTTTCTTGGAGAACGAATCAAAGATGCTTGGAGAAGATGCACTATTGTTTGGTACATCTCCTGGAGTCCTTGTGATAAGTGCACTGAGATTTTGATAAACACGTTCCTTCCCAACAATCCTCATGTCAAGTTACATATCATATTTGCCAAGGTTCATGCACGCACTACCAAGGCTAAGATCCAAGAACTTCATTGTAACGGAGTAAAAATACAAGCAATGTCACACAAAGGTCGGTATCATCCATGAGAGTTCACCCATTGCTATCACTTTTGAAGTAAAATGTGCCAAGTGTGTGAATCTTATTTATCTATACCAAATCACCGTCCCATTATCCATGTCCCACAACAGTCGGAATAGTCATCATATTTTTCAGTGCCGGTTTGGTTTTCTCAGTTTTTGCAATGTGTTATTTCAAGCCAAATTCATAAAATTGTCCTAAAATTAAGAAAACATATGAAGGAAATTGATAGTCATAGATACGAGCCAAATCTTGATTGAACCTTACTATTTTACAAGGATGTGTTGGGTATATATGTTATTGTACAGTCTTTGGAGGCAGATTTTTGGGGAGACAATGATCGGGGATGTTGGCTTACATCATTCCTTTGGGGAGACAATGATCGGGGATGTTGGCTTACATCATTCCTTTGGGGAGACAATGATCGGGGATGTTGGCTTACATCATTCCTTTGGGAAGACAGTGATCGGAGATGTTACTACGGTAGATACTAGAGACGATCAAACCTTCTGAAGTTCAAACCCGCCAGATGGGCGAGAGTTCAGAGATCAGGAGGATCTCTAATAGGTGAGATCATTATTACAGACATGGGAATCCATAGCCATTGTGTAAAATAAGAAAGCAATGAGGAGAAAGAAAGAAAGAGAGAAAGAAAGAGAGAAAGAAAGAAAGAAACAAAGAAACAAAGAAAGAAAGAAAGAAAGAAAGAAAGAAAGAAAGAAAGAAAGAAAGAAAGAGAAAGGATAAAAGAGAAAGATATATACAGAGGGAAAGAGGAAAAGAGAAAGAGAGATGGAGAAAAAAAGGGAGAAAGATATATTGAGGGGGAAAGAGAGAGACAGAGATATATTTATATAGAGAACAAAAGGGAGAAAAGGAGATAAAGTGAGCAAAAGAGAGAGCGTAAAAGAGAGAGGTAAGAGAAAATAAAAAGAAAAAGAAAGAGAAAAAGAAGAGAGAAAAAAGAAAGAGAAACAGAAAAAGAAGGAAAGAGATATAGAGAGCAAAAGATAAAGATAGAGAGCTATAGAGGGTGAGACAAAGAGAGTGATAAATAGTTTGAGAGAAAGAGAGAGCTATACAGGGTGAGAGAAAGAGAGAGATAAAGAGTGAGAGAGAAAGAGAGAGAAAGAAATAGAAAAAAGGGCAGAGAAAAAGAAAGAGGGAAAGAAAGAAAGAGAGTGAGAACGAGGAAAGAAAGACATAGAGGGAGAGAAAAAGAGAGTGGGAAAGCAAGAAAGAGAGAGTAACAGAGAGCGAGAAAGATGAGAGAGAAAGTGAGACTACCGTACAGCTGTGAGGTATTGGGGAATCCTAAGCAGTAGACTGGGGCACATACAGTACAGACCAAAAGTTTGGACACAGCTTCTCATTGAAAGAGTTTTCTGTATTTTCAGGACTATGAAAATTGTAGATTCACACTGAAGGCATCAAAACTATGAATTAACACACGTGGAATTATATACTAAACAAAAAAGGGTGAAACAACGGAAAATATGTCTTATATTCTAGGTTTCTCCAAAGTAGCCACCTTTTGCTGTGATTACTGCTTTGCACACTCTTGGCATTCTCTTGATGAGCTTCAAGAGGTAGTCACCGGAAATGGTCTTCACTTCACAGGTGCCCTGTCAGGTTTAATAAGTGGGATTTCTTGCCTTATAAATGGGGTTGGGACCATCAGTTGTGTTGTGCAGGAGTCTGGTGGATACACAGCTGATAGTCCTACTGAATAGACTGTTAGAATTTGTATTATGGCAAGAAAAAAGCAACTAAGTAAAGAAAAACGAGTGGCCATCATTACTTTAAGAAATGAAGGTCAGTCAGTCCGAAAAATTGGGAAAACTTTGAAAGTGTCCCCAAGTGCAAAAACCATCAAGTGCTACAAAGAAACTGGCTCACATGAGGACCGCCCCAGGAAAGGAAGACCAAGAGTCACCTCTGCTGCGGAGGATAAGTTCATCCGAGTCACCAGCCTCAGAAATCGCAGGTTAACAGCAGCTCAGATTACAGACCCGGTCAATGCCACACAGAGTTCTACCAGCAGACACATCTCTACAACAACTGATAAGCAGAGACTTTGTGCAGCAGGCCTTCATGGTAAAATGGCTGCTAGGAAACCACTGCTAAGGACAGGCAACAAGCAGAAGAGACTTGTTTGGGCTAAAGAACACAAGGAATGGACATTAGACCAGTGGAAATCTGTGCTTTGGTCTGATGGGTCCAAATTTGAGATATTTAGTTCCAACCACCGTGTCTGTGCGACGCAGAAAAGGTGAATGGATGGACTCTACATACCTGGTTCCCACCGTGAAGCATGGAGGAGGAGGTGTGATGGTGATGGGGTGCTACACCAGATGACCTGGCCTCCACAGTCACCAGACCTGAACACAATCGAGATGGTTTGGGGTGAGCTGGACCACACAGTGAAGGCAAAAGGGCCAACAAGTGCTAAGCATCTCTGGGAACTACTTCAAGACTGTTGGAAGACCATTCCCGGTGACTACCTCTTGAAGCTCATCAAGAGAATGCCAAGAGTGTGCAAAGCAGTAATCAAAGCAAAAGGTGGCTACTGTGAAGAACCTAGAATATAAGACATATTTTCAGTTGTTTTACACTTTTTTGTTAAGTATATAATTCCACATGTGTTAATTCATAGTTTTGATGCCTTCAGTGTGAATCTACAATTTTCATAGTCATGAAAATAAAGAAAACTCTTTGAATCAGATGGTGTGTCCAAACTTTTGGTCTGTACTGTACATTGTGTAAAATGATGCCGGTTGATTTTCACCTTTTCTGTCAATTTGAATCCCACATTGTTCGAATCTGTTGTGATCTACTTCAATTTGAGTTGAATCAGTCATCTTCACTACATACAAGTTTAATGGGGTTTTTTGTAATTTTTTTTACATTTTCTTACACAGAAACATTGAGGTTGAGTTAATCTTCTTCTATTATTTTTCAGAGAATTTCAGGTAATGCTATGGCCCATGTCCACAAAACCCAATGATAATCTTATCTTACTTAGGCTGAAACATTACCAAAAACTGCTCAGTGTCCATCTGTGAAAACGATCGTGAGAATGCGGGGAATAACTGTACATGTTTTAGAAAACAAAAAAATTCAAAAAGAATGGTTTCTTATTAAAAGTCAACAAATAAGACAATAAATGGAGCTTTGTGAGCTATTCAAAAAATTTAGTAATACAGGTTGGGAAAGAAAAACAGGTGTTGGGAAAGAAAAACAGCCTTGGCCTCCTTGGTCTGTTGGGTTCTGACACTTCAAAAATGACGGAGATGTCAATGGAGGCTCTAAATATTTACCAGATGAAAACAGGTTAATTTCTGAAATTGGCTAATTTAAGGACACATTACATTACCATAGCTGATAGGACTGCAGGTAATGGACCACCCATAGTTCATGTAGAGTCAGCTTTCAAGACTATCAGAGTCTATGGTGTCCTAAGTTCAAAGTTTGCCATAAAGACTAAAGGTACCGTTACACGCTTCAACGTCGTTTAGATCTCACCAACGATCTTATGGGGTCGTTAGGACATCTTTTTGACATCGTTGACGAGATGTCACACGTCTAGATATCGTGGACGACGCACCAACGATGTAGTGAGCAGCTATCGTTCACACAACCCAGCGAACGATACTTGTTCACTGTTGTGAATAGGGGAAGTCGTTAACAACATCGTTATCGCGATGTCACACACAACGATGCAGCAGGTTGGCTGATCAAGGATCGTTTGATGTGAGAACATGTTCTCAAACCTGCGATCAACGATCCAACGATTTATCGTAGTCGTATCTCGTGTTACACGCAACGATGTACTAACGATGCCGTTTGCACGACTCCAAACCTGTGACGTTTGAACGCTATCGTTCACGATCTCGTACCGTGTAACGGGGCCTTTAGACTAGGTCCAAACAAAAGACGGATTAAAATCTAACACTGATTGTTTATTGATCACTACATTTTTCCTCTTCATGCAGTATTGATTATTCTTTATGAATTTTGTTTTCTAGATTTCCTTTGGTGTTGGAAACACTTTGTGGATACAGCAGAACCATTCATTCCATGGCCACATTTGGCCACAACTTACTATAAAACTTCGCAATGGTTGACAGAGGCTTTACAGCCCAACTAGTAGACGATATACAATGGATGTATATCTAAAAAGTTACAAGAAAGACTTATTTTAGCACTTTCTGGGATAGGTAGAGGTTGGGTTATTTGATGTTTTTTGGCCTCCTTTACAGGCTTGCCATAGGAGCAGGTTTCTGCACCAGCAAGCTGCATCCCAGCCAACGTCCCTCCCTTGTCTTATATGTACTGTATGCTAGAAATTAAGAGGTAAAACAGATGCCTCCTCTGATACAGAAAATTGACTTTCTCTTCTATATAGACTCCTTGCCTTTATGCTATATATTAGTAATTACTATAGTTTTGACTTTTGTGATATTTTTTTGCTTATACGCTAATTTTGGAAATATATTGGCCATAATAAAATAGGAAAGTTATTGTGATAATGTCGTTAATGTTATTATACTATGCATTAATTTAAGAAACTTGTATGAAATGCTGATTGGAAAAAGTCAAACAATAAAAAGTTTTTAAACTATTACTCAGGGCGCGGGTGTAATATATAAAGATTATCTCCGATGTGTCTACTTTTGGGCCACTGGATAGAGCGGTCACACTGTGGTTGGTCTCCTCTACGTTACTACTGAATGGACAGAACGTTTGCAGGATTCCTTGCTTTATTGTTAGGAAACGAGGAGTGAGGAAGGGTCATCATGACAAGTGTATGAAGGCAGAAACAAATACTATCTATCCTACATGGTACAATCATGGTGCCCCTGCATCTGGCTGACACCAAATGGTTTCATATATAATGTTATATATGTGTATTCCCAGTTTTGATGCGAGTTTCTATTTATCATCTTTATAACAAGCATCCACACATTGAGGCTCACTGAGCAGGTGCACTTTTGCTTGTTTTGGGTGTCATAGAGTCCCTGGGAGGGAGGCGGGAAGAAGGGAGTAATGGAGAATAGAGCACATGTGCTGCTCTCTGCAGACATAGCTACAGGAACCAGGATCTCAGCTCCTAGGCCTCCCAGGCTTGCAGGGACCGGTGGCAAGCTGAAAACTGTGTGATTTGGACAATCAATAGTGAAGCACTGATTCTACATCTTCAGCAGAATAGAAAGGTCAGAAGATAACTATTGCAGCCAAGCATGTGTCTGCACAGGATCTGCACTGCCAGAGTGTTGAAGAATGCGCAGAGTGAAGGCTAGGCAGTATTGAAAGTTTAATGCTTCAAGAAGCCTGTGTCCCAGGAGAGGGATTTTATATAGCCGGAAGCAACACATTACCAGTGAGCAGAGAAACTCTCATCAGACTTACGAGACCACTCACCAGGTGGTGGTTGTACTACCCTGCATTGTACAGAGTCACAATAAAAAGGTAAAGTAAAAGACTGCTGTTTCATTCCTCTGTTACACCTACCAACACTACCTTCATCCTCTCCCAGGGGCCAGCCCTAGTTGGGAATTGTTTCCCTTCTGTGCTGCTATACCACCTAACCACAGGGATCGTCTGCAGTGCCAGCCACATCAGGCCTATTATCCCAACTGGCGTCACGAATAAAATGTTATGCCTACTATTATCCCCCTTTATATGTGTGGGTAGGGCCACACATGCTGGGCACAGCTACTGTGAAATGAACTTTGGCCCAGCTGCTGAGAAACCTGGCCCTTGCGTCCAACACAGCACCATATTGGAGGGACCATTTTGATGTTTACTTTAGGTTTCATCTCTTTTATATCTGCATATGCACAACTGGAAAATAAGCTGTGCATTGAGAGCCTATGTGTCCCTAAGAGCAATACAGTGCACCACCTTCCCTCTCATGAACATACAGTGAGATACTGAAGCTGAATGTCCTCCCTCCCCCTGGCTATAGATTGTTATAGACATTACAACATAGGATCACAGCTGATACTTTTTGTGGGATAAAATATTTCTCTGCCTGTTTTTAAAATTGTTTTACCCCCGAAAAAAAGAATCACCTGCGATCCTGTGCTGTAATGTCTGTATACTCTTTTGCTTCCTCCCCTCCAGGAGATGTGGTATGATCAGACCATGTCCCTGTTTGATCAGACACATCCATTGCACAGTACATAGCAGGCACACATATATAAGATTATCTCAGCACAGGAGATGTGGTATGATCAGACCATGTCCCTGTACGGTCAAACACATCCATTACACAGTACATAGTACGGACACATATATAAGAGTATCTCAGCACAGGAGATGTGGTATGATCAGACCATGTCCCTGTTTGATCAGACACATCCATTACACAGTACATAGCAGGGACATATATATAAGATTAAATCAGCACAGGAGATGTGGTATGATCAGACCATGTCCCTGTACTGTCAGACACATCCATTACACAGTACATAGCAGGGACACATATAAGATTATCTCAGCACAGGAGATATAGTATGATCAGACCATGTCCCTGTACAATCAGACACATCCATTACACAGTACATAGTAGAGACACATATATAAGATTATCTCAGCACAGGAGATGTGATATGATCAGATCATGTCCCTGTACAGTCAGACACATCCATTACACAGTACATAGCAGGGACACATATGTAAGATTATCTCAGCACAGGAGATGTGGTATGATCAGACCATGTCCCTGTACAGTCAGACACATCCATTACACAGTACATAGCAGGGACACATATATAAGATTATCTCAGCACAGGAGATGTGGTATGATCAGACCTTGTCCCTGTACGGTCAGACACATCCATTACACAGTACATAGCAGGGACACATATATAAGATTACCTCAGCACAGGAGATGTGGTATGATCAGACCATGTCCCTGTACAGTCAGACACATCCATTACACTGTACATAGCAGGTACACATATATAAGATTATCTCAGTTTACATAAGCTGTGCATTGAGAGCCTATGTGTCCCTAAGAGCAATACAGTGCACCACCTTCCCTCTCATGAACATACAGTGAGATACTGAAGCTGAATGTCCTCCCTCCCCCTGGCTATAGATTGTTATAGACATTACAACATAGGATCACAGCTGATACTTTTTGTGGGATTTCTCTGCCTGTTTTTAAAATTGTTTTACCCCCGAAAAAAAGAATCACCTGCGATCCTGTGCTGTAATGTCTGTATACTCTTTTGCTTCCTCCCCTCCAGGAGATGAGGTATGATCAGACCATGTCCCTGTACAGTCAGACACATCCATTACACAGTACATAGCAGGGACACATATATAAGATTATCTCAGCACAGGAGATGTGGTATGATCAGACCATGTCCCTGTACAGTCAGACACATCCATTACACCGTACATAGCAGGGACACATATATAAGATTATCTCAGCACAGGAGATGTGGTATGATTAGACCATGTCCCTGTACAGTCAGACACATCCATTACACAGTACATAGCAGGGACACATATATAAGATTATCTCAGCACAGGAGATGTGGTATGATCAGACCATGTCCCTGTACAGTCAGACACATCCATTACACCGTACATAGCAGGGACACATATATAAGATTATCTCAGCACAGGAGATGTGGTATGATTAGACCATGTCCCTGTACTGTCAGACACATCCATTACACAGTACATAGCAGGGACACATATATAAGATTATCTCAGCATACATTTTTTTAATTACATCCATTTGTGGAAATTATTATTATTCCAAGATCTATTGATTAAAAGCAACTTTATTTGTGGGAAAATTCCTTTTAATAATTCTATGGCTGGAGATTACTTTCGCTCATGTGATGTGTAGCACAGACAAGGACTTTCAGTTTCCTTTCCAGCTTTTCCGAGAATCATTCATTGTGTTGTTGGGGGAACAATACTTTACTTGTAAAATGTGATCTTGGAGTGATTTGGACAGAAAGAAAGTCCATGATGGTGGCTATAAACAGAAACAAGGAGTGGAATGTCAGCACCAAGGATATGCTGCATCGTCACCGGATAAACCAGATTCTAACTATTAAAGTGAGATTGATTCCCATACAAGAAGCCAAACGAGAAGAGCTCCGGAGCCGTCAGGTCAGTGCACCTCTGCTCATTATGCGGATAGGTCTCATCTAATGTCATTATGCCTAAATTAAAACCATATATCTAAAATTACAATTTTTATAATTACAATGTTACAGATAAAAAATAAAACTAGGAGTGATTCATGTGTCATCCTTCTTACATCATATACAGGAGCATCTCAATGAATTAGAAGATCATCAAAAAGTTCATTTATTTCAGTAATTCAATACATAAAGTGACACACATCTATTATATAGAGTCATTACACACAGAGGGATCTATTTCATGTGTTTATTTCTGTTAATGTTGATGATTAATGAAAACCCAAAGGTCATTATCTCAGAAAATTAAAGTAGGGGGGATGAAGGGTCTGAGAGATAAAATATGACCTAAATAGGTATCAGAGGCTTCACCTTGTGTGGTTGTGAGAGTCACAACCACTATAAAAGCAGATCACGGCTGCTGCAGTCCCCAGCGTGGTGCATATAGAGTAGGGAGGACGAAGGGTTAAAAACCACGCTGCCGTATTCCACCAGACATCAAAGGGTGAATATAATATTGATTTATTAGTCAACACGTTTCAGGGATTAATTAATCAATATTATATTCACTCTTTAATCTCTATGTTACTTGTCCTAGTCTGCCCTTTTTAACATGTAAAGCGCCATGGAATATAATGGCGCTATATAAATTAATAATAATAATCTCTGGTGGAATACGGCAGCGCGGTTTTTAACCCTTCATCCTCCCTTCTTTAATTTTCTGAGATAATGACCTTTGGGTGTTCATTGGCTGTAAGCCATAATCATCAACATTAACAGAAATAAACACATGAAATAGATCCCTCTGTGTGTAATGACTCTATATAATATAGGTGTGTCACTTTATATATTGAATTAGTGAAATAAATTAACTTTTTGATGATATTCTAATTTATTGTGATGCTCCTGTAGATGGGTGAGAACTGAGTCATGAAACTATACAGCTATAATACTGCGCAGTAATGTAGTCACATAGCTAAAACCAAAGTAAAAAAGCACTACAAAGCCAAATCATGTTCTATCGACAACATAATGTCACAGAAGAATAAACAAGGTCTAGGATAAATTCAGAATTCGTCCCTCAAGATGGAGTTAGACATTGTTCAAAGCGATTTGGTTGCTTGGATGATCTTTATCAGTGATATCCGTGGCTGTTTGGCTATTGCATAACTGCAACACAGACCTTGTGATTGACTCGAACATATTTGCCAATGTCAAATCCAGACTGAATTTGGCAATATTTGTTCGGCCCCTCGAACATGAACATTTTTTTGAAAAGTCGGGAAATTTGGGTTTTGTTGAGCATTTGTTCGCATATGTGTGTAGCTTAACTAGGACAGAAGCATTAGTGCAAAAACACAAATGCTTCATGCGCGGTATCCTACACACACAGACAGATCATCGCACCAGTTTCCTGCTGCTTGCTTCCGGGTCCGCTCTACCTCTCACTCACTTCCGGTCCCACCCATTAAGCTTTCTGCATATTCCTTACACTAACTGGCAACAGCCAATCACAGATGCTCCTGCACTGTGATAGCGTATGTGATTGGCAGTTGCAATCAGACTGTATTTCCACAATCTGGACGGTGTCTGTGGTTGGTTGTCAAACACACTGGTGTACAGCAACCAACCTGGCGTCATAATGTGTAAAGTAAATAATGGGAAAAAAATGTGCATGGATCCGCTGTATTTTTCAGTCTAGCACAGATAAAGCGGACAGCTGCGAGCTGCCACTCTCAGCTGCCTATTTTTACCTTGGCTGGCAAAAAAGAAAAAATGCCTAGGCCCCGCATCATTTTTAATTGTCAGTCCACTTTAATTGGAGTAAAAACTCTCGCAGGTTTGTCAGTACTGCCCGAGATGTCGCCATTCCTCATGATACTCCCCTGCAGGATGGTTTCAAGGGGTCACAGGGGCTACTCCCGAAAGGAAATTCTCCACCACTAACTGCCCTCCCAGCTCACCTCATCATGGCCATCACTGAAGAAGAGGATGGAGGCATTAGGGGATGACTAGCCCCTCTAGGAGGGACAGGAGCAACGTAGGCAACACTGACAGGCCCATCAATATTGAGGCCCCTGTGGGTTAAGGTTCAGCTGGCTGGTCAACCAAGAGAGGCCTGGCATCCACCCGAAGCAATATTTTCTCTCGGCCAGCTTCCTGCTGCCAGTTTTCAATCTTGTCGGCGGTGGTACCCTGACTTATGCCAACCATGAACCAAACCTTGCTAATGATCATTAAGGTGAACTCCTGCCCAACATAGATTGTGCGGAGTCTTTTGGGAAGATGGCCATGCAGCAGGGTGTATCAGTTGACGTAGTACCGATGACCAATACCTTCTTTGGCTATGAAGCCAAATCCCCTCTGCTGGATGAATGCCACCACCTTGCTTTGGGTACTTTTGTCATCAAAGTCATTGACCTTAGACCCATTGAACCACTCTCAGGTGATGGCATCCGCTAGCCAAATCTAGATGTGTCTCCCAGAGTGTGGGGTACTCGGGTATCAGGCGGCAAAGGGTTAACTGCTGTGTCATGGGGAATGGCGGCCGTGCCTGATCCCGTATCCTGGGGACTATTCTCTTGAAAGGGGGAAATTATATACAATGGATTATGTAGAAGTTTATAGTTTGTCGTGACGCCACCTGCAGTATCTGGTGAGATGTCACCAGCGCCGCCAAAGTCCTCCGGAGGTCGGTGGTATTCCGGCTGGGATGGTGTAGTCCTCCTTCATACACCGGCTTTTATTAGCCGCATCTGCAGGCGCTGTGCTTACATGCAGTGCAGAGCTTGCAGAGGGGGTTAAAACTGAGTAATGATGTGACAGCGCCGACACATTATTGATTACTGTACCACCAACCGTCACATTCAAACTTGGCGGCTTTGACAGATGCTAAGTTTGAAGCGATTTTGACAGTATACTCGTGCGACTATCGCACGGTGTGCTGTATGGGTGCAAGCTTGACTCGCACCCATATACTTTTAATGGCCACTTGCGCGAGGAAATCGCGTACAATCGCAGCATGCTGCGATTGCACTCGCATTTCCATCGCAATGCACGTGTAATGCGAGAAAATCGCATTGATGTGACCTGTATCATTTAAAGATACAGGTCCGAGTGCAATGCGATTTTTTCACGCAGTACACTCGCGCGGGTCTTACGCCAGTGTGTTTCCAGCCTTTGTGTTATCTGTGACTTTATGTTTTTTTTAAATCATTTAGAAAAATTTTTAATGTGATTTTAATTTATTTTTCAGTCTATCATTTGTGCTCTTTCTACAAACACAATTTGAATGGATCCTGCAATGTTTTGCTCTCATTATCGACATTATACAAATCCTCCGGCAACCCATCTCTGCTATGAAGTGTATGATCAGAACCAAAGAATTTATAACGGCCACTTTACCAACACCGGAGAATCCCACGCGGAGGAAGTGTTTCTTGGAGAACGATTCAGAGAGGCTTGGAAAAAATGCTCTATTGTTTGGTACATCTCCTGGAGTCCTTGTGATAAGTGCACTGAGATTTTGCTGAACACGTTCCTTCCCAACAATCCTCAGGTCAAGCTATACATCATATTTGCCAAGGTTCATCCATGCACTACCAAAGCTAAGATCCAAGACCTTAACAGTAAAGGAGTAAGAATACGACCAATGTGTCTCATAGGTAAGAGGGTGCACATGATGCCATCACTTTTAAACACACATACTAAACTCTCATGCCATCATTGATCTGTCCCTATGTGAATGTAAAAACCCTAATTTTTCATCTTTGACAAAGGTAAGGAAAGAAATGGGTGTAATCCGCGCTACCGACAGTTTAATGAAGCTCAAAGGGACTGAAGTTACACCTGTCGGGTCATTTATGCGCCCAAACCTAACCAAAGGAACAGCGTACATGATACTTTATAGGCATTGAAAAAACTTTAAGTCGAAAAAGTTATAGTTTGTCCTGATGAACAAACTGGTCATTAACTTTAACAAACTTTAAGATCGTAAAGGGAATCTATGAGGTCTTTGATGCCCCCAAACCAATCACTACCTGCCCCTGCAGCTTTTCTACTACATCCCTAATCATTCATATCTGAGCTAAATGTCTCCTGTAATCATTGAGAAAACTCATTTAATAACTTTTGTTTTTCCCCCGTTCTGAGGGTGTTTAGAACTTTTTTTTAAAGTTCAGGTTCAGGGTCGAAAGTGGCTCCGAACCTCGAACTCGGAATGTAAAGTTATAGGATTGGGGAATGGGAGGCTGTAAAAGAAGATGGTTTTTAAACAGCATACTTATCGGCGTTCACCTGCTTGTACTTTCAGGACCGCTCATTAACTTCCTGGATATTCACTGCAGAGGGACCCCACAGCCAATCACAGATGCGGTCATAGAGTATTGGCGCACCAAAATCATGACGCGGGTTTCATGCTCTTTTGGTGTAATTTGTGGCACAAAACTGCATGCATTGTGTTCATCTGCACCTCCTGGCCCAAAAACACACCAAAACCACAATATACTTAGCCCTTTTCATAAAATTATTCCTTGAAATAATTTTTTAAAGAATGACGTGAGGCTTCACCGTATTTTTGTGTGCCAGCCAGGTACAGCAGGCAGGTACAGGCAGCGCCTTACCCCCAGCTGCCTATTTTTACCTGGCTGGAAACCAAAAATATAGGGAAGCCCTTTTTTAATTATTTCATGAATTTCATGAAATAAAAAAAAAAAAAAAAGACATGGGGATTTGCCGTATTTTTGGTTTCAAGAGAGGTACTACTAGCCAGCTGGGGGCTGGAGTCCTCAGCGCAGGGTGGCCCATTCATTTTGGGGCCTCAACGCTGTGAATTGCAGCCCGCAGCTGCCCCAGGAAAATGGTACATTCATAGAAGCCCCATTTTGTGGCACTGTACCCCAACTTTTCTAGTGGCCCTAGTGGTGTTGGCAAGCTGGGTAATAAAGGGGTTAATGCTAGCTGTGTATTGGCTGCTGGCACTAAGCCTGAAATTCATAGTGTAAGCAGTAAAAACAAAAAAATACAACATCGACAAAAACATTTAGAATTAAAATACAAGACAACCGTTTCCCATTTTTCATTAACAAACAAAACCCTTACCTCCGACAATCTACAGATAACATCTTCTGCTCTGCTGCATATCCCGGTGAGCAGACGCTCATTCTGAGACAGCGTCTGTGATTGGCTGTTGGTCCCATCTCCAGTGAATATCTAGATAATGAGCAGCATTGAAAGTAGAGGCGGCGGGGAGGTGGGACGTGGTAAGTATAATGACGATTAATATCTATTTCCTTTATGTTTACAGCTCCCCACCCCCAAACACAAACTGTAGCACACACTTCCCAGGGAAGTCCGTAATGGAGATCTGGGCCCAAACACTAGGTGTTCGGTACGGACCCCGAACGTTACAGTTCGGGTTCTCCCATCGCTAGTCACAATACTATAGAAGGTATATGGTGTTAAAGGGAACCTGTCAGGTGGTTTATGCCCCCCCAGCTATCACTGTCTGTACCTGTAGCTTTATAATACTAGTCTAATCATCCCTGTCTGAGCTCATAGTGTAATGTGCAAGGTGAAAGAAAAGCATTTATACACTTATATGTCAGCCCCCACCTTGGAGCAGGGGGACTGTCTGGCAGGATAATAGTTAACTCACTTTTAACTTGGATGGCTAAAGGACCTGTGTGATATAACAATCATGTGACCATAGTGGGCGGAGCCAAGCCAGCAAACATATGTTCTATGAGAACTTAGCTCAGCCTATTGTAGTCACATGGTTGTGACATCACATCAGGTCTCCCAACATGTTCTAGCACAAGGCTGAAATATTAACTATTAACCTCCAAGCTGGGGACTGACTGCCTCATTACATAAGGAAATATAAGTGTATAAATGCTTTTTTTTCACCTTTCACATTACACTATGAGCTCAGACAGGGATGATTAGAATAGTATTATGAAGCTACAGGTACAGACAATGATAGCTGGGGAGGCATAAACCACCTGACAGGTTCCCTTTAACAGCTTCTGCAATGCCCATAGACATATCAGCACGAGGAAAATGGAAAGGGATAAAATACCATGCTGCCGTATCCTAATAAAGCTAGATGTTATAGTGAACAGTGAGTTTATTTCTATGTGTTTTGGAGTCTGCGCTCCTTCTTCAGGAAGAATCTCTTCTCATAGAATCACAGAAAGGCAGCGCTGGGTCATCTGGTCCAACCCCCTTGCTCAAAGCAGGATTCACTAAACCATCCCAGTCAGATGCCTGTCCAGCCTCTAAGTGAAGACTTCCATTGAAGGGGAACTCTCCACCTCTCGTGGCCGTCTGTTCCACTTGTTGATCTCCCTCACTGTCAAAAAGTTTTTTCTGATATCCAATCTGTGTCTCCTCCCATTCAGCTTCATCCCATTGCTTCTAGTCATACCTTGTGCAAATGAGAATAAAGTTGATCCCTCTACAGTGTGACAGCCCTAACAGAAAGCTGATCCCTCTATAGTGTGACAGTCCTAGAATAAAGTTGATCCCTCTACAGTGTGACAGCCCTAACATAAAGCTGATCCCTCTATAGTGTGACAGTCCTAGAATAAAGCTGATCCCTCTACAGTGTGACAGTCCTAGAATAAAGCTGATCCCTCTACAGTGTGACAGCCCTTGAGATACTTGTAGACAGCTAGTAAGTCTCCTCTCAGTCTTCTTTTTTGCAAGCTAAACATTGCCAGATCCTGTAACCATTCCTCATAGGACATGGTTTGCAGACCGCTCATCATTATGGTCGCTCTTCTCTGAACTTGCTCCAGTTTGTTGATGTCTTCTTTATAATGTGGAGCCCAGAACTGGACACAGTATCCAGATGAGGTCTGACCAAAGAGGAGTAGAAGGTGATAATGACTTCACTAGATCTAGACTATATGCTTTTCTTAACACATCCCAGAATTGTGTTTGCCTTTTTTGCTGCTGCATCACACTGTTGACTCATGTTCAGTCTGTGATCTATTTGTATGCCCAAGACTTTTCACACGCGTTGTTGCTTAGCCCTGTTCCTCTCATTATGTAGATGCTTTTTTCACTTTTCTTACCCAGATGTAGGACTTTGCATATCTCCCTGTTATAAACCGTTCTGTTAGTTTTCACCATTCCAGTTTGTTTAGATCTTTTTGAATCCTCGCTCTCTTCTCTAGTATTATATATCCCTCCTAGCTTTATGTCTCAGCAAATGTAATCATATTCCTCTCCTAACATTATATAGGTATATTTTCCTTTTCAATAATGATTTTTTGTTCTTTGTTTTTTAGACTTTCGCTGGTGTTGGAGGCATTTTGTCACCAGTTCGGACACATTCATTCCATGGCAAACCTTGTACAGGGATTATTACAAGGCTTTCCAATGGCTGATGGGCTGATTAAACATACATAATATAGGTGTAAATGGACTTTATTTCTTACTAGTTTTTAGATACAGTCATTTGACCTGGATCAGCGAGCTACTTCTCAGTCAATGTCCCACGAATTGTCTTGTATGCATAGAATTTTAACAGTAAAAAAACATCACCTGATGAGTCAATGCCTACATGAATGGTCATTTTCCATTTATACAGTTTCCTCTTTTTTTTTTGTAAACACTTTTACATGTTTTAACTTTATAATAATTTTTTTTGTAATAACACCCAAATGATGAGGAGTTTTTGTGCAAATAAAAAGGCCAAGAAGCCAGCGCTGCCTATGGTCAGTATGGAGTTTTGTACTCCATACTGACCATAGGCAGCGCTGGCTTCTTGGCCTTTGCATATACACATATTAATTTCTAACTGTTAAATATCTCATTTTTAAAGTACAAACAATTGATCAACTCTTTGAGCCACCCCGCCACATCACAGCAATCTCAATAGGGCGGTCCTACGCTATGTTTTTATATATACGTTGTGCCTTACAGCCTCCTACATACATTAAAATGCAAAAATAAAATGCTTTTAACATATAACACAATAAAGAAAAGTCTGAGTTGGGGGAAAAAGTAGAAAAAAAATTCCAAAAAAACTATTACGTTTTTTGGGTATTGTTTTGTTCAGGTCAGTACAATTACATTACTAAAAAAAAACTTTGGAAAAAATAAAAATCAAAAATTTGTAACAATAAATTAATAATTGGGGCTTGAGAAAGTATTTCCCAAGACCTGTAACTTTATTTTGATGCCATTGGGACTGTCATTTTTTATTGATTCCATTTCTGGGACATACGGCATTTTGATTCTTTTTTTGCATCTTTTAGGCAATGTTCAGTGACTCAAAAACAGCAATTCTGATGTTTCGATTTTTTTTTTTTTTTGGACAGATTGGACATTTGGGACAACGTAAATGTGTCTTTTTTTCTCATTTATTTTTGCGCTTAAAAAGAAGAAGAGTAATTTAAACTATCTTATTTTAATAATATTAAAAACATTTTTTTTAACAATATTTATGTAGTGAATTTGACATTGTAGTCTGAGGTCTTTAGTACCAAGGTGGCAGAGACCCTAAGCTGCTATGGCAGACTACCAATATCTTGCGATTGCACGCAGGGGGAGGGCGATGACCAAGAATCAGCAGCATCTAAATGGATTAAGAGCAGCAATAAGAGCTTGTGCTGGTCGATGTTATCAGCAGACGTTGGCTGTCTATGCAGTCTCCACCTGCCCGGTATTTTTCGTAGCTCCTGAGCTCGCTCACAACTAGACATAGACAAACTATTAGGCTGGAAACACACTGTCCAAGTGAAATGCGAGTTACTCGCACGATCATTCACCCGGGATGGCCTCCCCCTCTCTGTATGGGAGCAGTGGAGTTACATAGAAAAACATACCACTGACAGTATCCCATCCAAAGAGGCAGGGGTCGTGCTGGGTGAATGATCCGAGACTCGTGCGAGTAACTCGCATGTCACTCGGACAGTGTGTTTCCAGCCTTACGGCTTCCGTAGACATTTTATCTGTCCTCTATTTTTTCTTTTCAGCTACAATTAATATTCTTATGTATGTGTTCTATGTTTTATTATTGTGTCACCTTTTCATTTTCATATGACTTCTGCAATAATTTAACGCTACCATCAGTGTTGACTAATAAACGAGTTTTTATAATAAAAAAGCCTTCTAGTACATTTCAGAAAGTTGTTAGAATCGCTAATTGTAAACATATGTAATTATATAAGATGCCATCCTAGAACGTCATGCATACATTTTTTGGGGACAGAGGTTGTAAATTCCACAGAAAAAGAAAGTGTGGCTGCCATGGGGCCACGGAACAGTTTGAACCATCTCCTGTACCACAGACTGCAACCAGCTTTCTGTCTATTCCAGTCTGGACCAAGGACTGAGAGCTGACCGCAAGTTGCAACATGGCTGTTAACACCATATATCATTATGTAAAGGGGCAATCTGCTTCCCAGGTGTAAGCCAAAGATAAAAAAAACATTAAAAGATATTTTAAACATTAGCTCCATGTTATAGCGGAGTTGTGTGCTCGAGTCAATTGGATTTCATGCACGACTGCTCTCTCCCCCCTCTCACAGCATTCAGTATCACACACACATTGTGGCTAAAGTCTCCTCACTGCCTGCAGGCAGATTCCCCTCCATAAGTAGAATAGCTGTTCCCTCAGACCTCATCTTAGCCTCTCATACAGCCATATCAGAATCCCACACACTGCACTGATGAGGGGCCATCACCCCGAACTGCAGCATCTGCAGATTGGGGCTCTGATCTGGCACAAATCCTAAAGGCCGGGTTAAACGCAACGATATCGCTAACGATGATATTGCAACGTCACCGGTTTTGTGACGTTGCAGCGACCTCGTAGAGATGCCGCTGCGTGTGACATGTATCACCGACCAGCGATCAGCTCGCTGATCGTTGGTAAATGGCCAGGGCCGTTTTTCGATCGTTAGTCTCCAACTGGACCGCCAGCATCAGCGTGTGTGACAGCGGGAGACCAACGATCAATGACCTCCCGGCCAAAGCCCAGCGCCGCACAGACATGCTGGGATGCTGGTAACAAGGGTAAACATTGGGTAACTAAGTGCAGTGCTAAGCTTGGTTACCTGATGTTTACCCTGGTTACCAGCGTTCTCGCTGGTCACTGATCGCTGGTGAGTCTGCCTGTGTGACAGCTCACCAGCAATCAGGTAGCGATGTCCCAGCGATCCTGATCGTTGGTGGGATCGCTGAGACATTGCAGCGTGTAACGAGGCCTTTAGTCATATTAAAAGGCTTGTTAAAGAGTCAATTATGACTTTTAAGATTGCTACCTTCAATAGGTGGCACTAGAGTTTGTCTACTTTCTCAATGAAGCGACAATACACAGCAAGAGATGCTGCAGCTGCATACCCCTCCTCCCCCTCCCCAGCTAATATTGACACTATTCTGGAATGACATTTTTGGGACTGAAGCTTCTCAATATTTACAGAGATTCCAAAGTGGTAAAGGAAAACCAAAAATGAAAAGTGTCTCTCCCTTACCTGTGTGGTTACATGAAGATATCTGCAGCAGCCATTGCAAGCTTCTAAGGTGGTTGTGACCCTCACAACCCCATAGGGTGAGCCTAACTTTATAATCTTCTAACATTTTATCCACCGGAAAAAACCCTAATTGCGTTCAATTAGGGGTTTTTCCGGTGGATAAAATGTTAGAAGACTATAAAGTTAGGCTCACCCTATGGGGTTGTGAGGGTCACAACCACCCTAGAAGCTTGCAATGGCTGCTGCAGATATCTTCATGTAACCACACAGGTAAGGGAGAGAATCGGGATCGTGACTCTGCGCTGCCGGTGAAATGAAGGATTCCAGATGGAATCCTGATGAAGCAGCGGGACGGTACAAAACACGTTAGCTAATAAAACTTCAAAACCCATCTAGAATCCTAGAGTCAAAATCCCGATTCTCTCCCTAATCTTCACATAGGAGTAAAGGAAAAATGTCAGCTTTCTTAAAATAATATATATCACACCGTCTGATATACCGACGTACTGATTTATACAAGGACACAGAGTGATGGAACGAGACTGGATCAAGATAGAAAATTTATTGTCCACATTATATGGACACGGTAAAGAAATAACTGAAAGATACAGATAATAAATACATTTAGCAAATCAATGTTACATACTGGGAACAAGAGAAAAAAGGAGAGGTAATAGCGTAAGGACCTGGGGCGCGTACATAGAGGTAACGACACAATAAAAGGATTTGTGAGACCAGACCCCAAGAAACTTCAGCAGACACTGCACACGACCTCCCCATTGAAGTCAGAAAACACCAGTCTTGTGTTATTCTAAATATTGTAGAAAAAGTTCCAATCGGCCATTTTTTTTTTTTTTACTTATATTCGTTTCTTGGAAAGCTGGGTTACAACATATGTATATATGCACCTGACGTTACAGCTCCCACAGGGGCCTTCTTCAGACTCCTGCTTAGTTAGGAAATAAAGAACAATTCCTGGTCTACTCTCCAACAAATCGAAGGATGAAAAGTTGGATAACGATAGAAAGTAACATGGCTTCCGACCCGTGTTTTTCACAGACCCGTTGGCTTCAATGAGCGATTTTGATGCTAAAAACGGACACGTTTCCATTTAAAAAAATAAATAAGTGCATGTGAGGAGGCTCATAAAGAACATAACATGAACGGAAGTCTGAATGAGGCCATAAAGGGAACCAGTCATGTCATTTTTCGTTATTAACCCCCCTCATGTAGTTTTCATCAGTAATCTTTTAAATTGTTGTATTCATCCCTTAAAAGCATTTTAGATACTTAAATATTGTCATTAGATAGCTGGGCAGTCACTCAGACATCCGGCTGGTTAATAGTTAACAGTTCAGCCGAAATTCAAAAAATGCTGAAAGGACCTGTGTGATGTCATGACCATGTGACTATAATAGGCGGAGCCAAGTCTACATAGACTTTAATGATTTCGCTCACTTAGCTCGGCCCATTACTGTGACATCACACAGGTCCTTTCAGCATTTTCTCAATTTTGGCTGAACTGTTGATTGTTAACCATCCGGATGACTGACTGTTTGCCCAGCTGCCTAATGAAAATATGTAAGCATGGAAAATGCTTTTTTGGCATGAATACTACGATTTGACAAAAAAAAAAATATATTAATGAACACTACATGATCACAATAACATTGGAGGCAGTATAATAACCAAAAAGGGAATGGCAGGTTCCCTTTAAAAGGAGTTCAGAGACTGCACAAATAATCTGAGAGCGGCTTCCCCTCTGTAATGTCCATCTTTACTTTTAGCAGCGGTCGTGCCTGGGGTTAGTTCAGGACATAGAAGCTACTAAAAGTAAAAAAAAACTACAAGGCAGATGAAGGTGCCCCACTGATCTACAATTGATGGTCTATAGTCTCTGAAACCACTTTAATATACTGTAGAGTGGCAATCTTCATCTATTAGCATGAGAAGAGAATGGCTACAAACAGCATTAATCAGGCAGAATTACATTACAAGGACACCCTATTAATTTCAACGTAATACTTCAGTTCTCCACTGGAGGCGCTGCAGGGAAACTCAACACTGGCTTCCAAGTTAACCAGCAGATTATACCTGATCAGGAAGGGGGGGGGGGGGAACACTGTTCAATGGGCTAACAAAAGTGAGAGATCCCTTTAAGGGCCTATATTAGATTTGTTTAAACTTGGGGCTCATTTACTTGATACACGGTACCTCCAATGATTAAGAGCAATATTCACTATATTATAAAAGAGCAAATATCTGACAGTGTGGTAGGACATGCATGGATATAAAGCCGTACGGGCTTCATCATCGCACATGATATAAGCTCGGTACATGATGTTCCTGGTTTTGGCTTCCATCCATCGTTCAGTGACTCATTACACAGGTCCATTTACTGGGCAGCCGGATCGTCGTCATCTGGTACAAGCCGAGCGCTCCACCACAAAGCCGTAGTCATACTGGAAATGAGGAGAAATGTGCACAGTGATAAAAAACTATGGGGGAATGTTAAGACTTAAACCAAAATGAAACCAACTACTAATGATGGTGATTCCTTAAAGTGGTCTCAGCCTATTAAATGGGTAAAGCACTTGAAAAAACAAATAACTTTGCAATTTAACCCTCACTAAAAATCCTCTTCATTCTCTAGAGCAGTAGTTTTTTTTATCTATAAGGGTGCGTGCACACGGTTCGGAGGAGCTGCGTGTTGGACGCAGCTCCCCCGGACCTGAGGGAAGCCGCGGGTGGCCGCAGAGAGACCGCAGCCGCCCCGTACTCACCGTGTGCGGCGGGTGCAGGGCGGCTTCTCCATGCAGTCTCTCTGTGGCAGCCGCTTCCGACTCCGCAGCATGAAATGAACATGCTGCGGAGGAGCGGACTGCCGTCAACCCGCACCGCAGCTTCAAAGACGCTGCGGGCGGGTAAAGCATAGTGAGGATGGGATTTCTTGAAATCCCATCCACCATGCTGATACTGTACTACGCAGCGTTTTGGACGCAGCGCAAAGACGCTGCGTCCAAAACGCTGTGTATCCCGATCGTGTGCACGCACCCTAAGAGGTGGTTTGTTTCCTAGGCAAGGAGTGCAGCATTTACAAACTCGCTACTACAGAGCTAGGAAGTGCTACTCTGAACTTGCCAAGATCACTGGACCAGGCCAGCTTTAGGGCTCATTTGATATATGCTGCCTATGCTTGAAGCAATGGAAAGCGCACAGTTTGGGACAGGGGCTCAACCGTGACGTTGGTCCGAACTGCCCATCATCAAAGCAGACATGAAGCTGGAGGCAGAGGATCGGAGTGTGCTCCCAAAAACTAGAGAAACCTGTCAAGTCACAATCCCCTTCACATTAAAAGGCTTTATTGATGCGCCATGATGTGGGATGCCCCCAGCCTGTGTGTGGCAATAGTGCAGAGGTGATCGCACCTTCATTCCTGAATGCTTATGTTCAGTAACTATAGAATCCTGTTAGTTATAAGCAAAATTACCACAAATTACAGCTGTGACATTATCTATTGCTTATATATGCCTTTAATATTTACCTCATTTTCAATCTCAGCCAAAGTTTTGATCCGTAGATCTTGGAAGTTGGAAAAATTTACCTGAAAGGAATGACAAAATTTACACGAGCCCTTGCCAGACACCGCCCTCGAGCAGACGCCGGACACCGCCCTCGAGCAGACGCCGGACACCGCCCCCGAGCCTAAGACGGATGCCACAAGAGAGCCTAAGACGGACACCAAATGCGAGCCTAAGACGGACACCAAACGCGAGCCTAAGACGGACACCAAACGCGAGCCTAAGACAGACACCAAACGCAAGCCTAAGACAGACAACACACCATCAGAGAATGGCTTCCACCAATATTGCACTACTACATATCTGACATTTAGACTGTCAGAGCATGCTGGGAGTAGTAGTTTTGCAGCATAGTATATAATGGGTGCTGTACATAATCCGGATACTTACAGATGGTTCTGATATTTTGCTTCCAAACATCGGATGGATGGTAAATGGGATCCCATCAATGGCTGAAAGACAAGAATGTAAAGGTGCGAATCTGGAAAAAGTGTAAGAAAAACTCTTGTTCCATTACAGAGACTCCTGATCTTACCAGAGACGCCGTAGACATTGGCCTCGTACAGCGGGTGTTCAGACTGAGGAGACCGGACATGTGGTTTAGGATCGATTACCGGAGGCGGAAGGTGGATTGTGCTGCAGGAAGGGACAGAGGGAATGTAACAGTGTCAGGAAAATATGAATTATATTTATTGTTATAGTGACACAGCAGAGCCAACACACTTCTCCGCCCAGTGAGGCTTGTAGAAGCACACTGTTTCTCCCCTCACTTTTCCCCCTCCCCTACCAGGAATTTATGTCATGAAACCTACAGAGCAAATTTCTTTTTCTTTTCCCTCCAAGAATCCCTTTGTCTGCAGTTACAAACACTCAACGTCCAATTTAATAATGCACATTAATGCTACAAATACACAAATCATATTTTTGGCATATTTACATTTTTGGGAACGCACTACCCCCTCTTACATGTTGGGGAGACTATCAGAAACCTGGGAAATGAAATCTGTCCACCGGCACATCACAGACATATCATATTTGGACTCAATAAGCATCTAAAATCACGAGGGAAAACATGATGTCCTTATCGTGGACCTGGGAGCTTCAAGGCCAATGTTACGGGAAAATGGAGTTTTGGATAACTTTGGAGATGGGCATCTCTCCCAAGAAAACAGCCCATATGTGAGGTCAGCAAAGTGGGAGTGCCTGGTTTTATGGCCTAAAACATAAAACCAAAGCATCCATTTTTGGTGCTTCATTGTAGCTCGGGATCACAGACACAGCATCACACTATCGCTGTATGGCGGAATCATAACCCATTTCCGGGGTGCCGTCCTCACCACTGGATCTGCGATTGTCAACGTCTGGCACAGCTTTAGTCTCTTACTTTTATTTTCATAATTGTTTATGCATATATGTAAATTGTCTCCTTTGTAATATATCTTTTATATCTTTATGTAAACACTGCCATTTCTTTGGAGTAAAACTTAAAAGTTTACTAGTTTCGTTCATGTTCTGTGAGCGAGACGACACGTACCTCCCGCAAATTCACGTTACCAAATACGTTTCCGATCCACCTGACAAAGATCAGTGGTGGCAGCATAATTTTTGTATGTGTGTGATATTGCGGCTGGATTGAGGTATATATATGTTCCTGGCAGGAACTGGTGGTATATATACATCCTGTCACATCACTTGCTGCAGTAGACGACATAAATTAGAGCAGCTGCTGCACTCCTTTGCTTATCTTCTGTCAATACAGTGTTTGGCCAGCAGGATAAGAGGGCGCCAGAGAGCTGCAGGTCCTGACTAAGTTCGTGACAGTGATAGAGGAGATCGATCACACAGATCGCTCATATTCCTGAGCCTGGACAGAACTGGTCCAGATGTAGCCCATTTAGGTGACTGTCGGAATGCATGAAAGTTCAAAGGGAGATGACAAACTCTTCAATCTTAATCCTATAAGGTGGTGTCCAGGTTATAAGATCCAACTCTACACATCCCATTAACCAATAGAGGGATGGGGCACATTATGACCCCTAGGGTATTCTGACGACAACTTATTGACTTCAATAGACGCTTCTACTGCTTCATTTCCTAATCACTTATGGGTCCCAGAAGAAAGACACAGTGATCAGCCGATCATCAAGGGACTCTTCCAACACCTTGGGATGCTGAGGCTCCAGGGCAACATATGGTCACCCACTATATGGTATAAAATTGCAGATTAATTAAATAATAACATCAAATTTTTTTTTTTGTTAATTTGGACAAACCCCTTCCCATATCATCCATTAAAGGATTATTCCCAAAACTCAGCAGTTATCCCCTATGCACAATAGAAGAGAACTCGCTGAACTGTAGGAGCCCAACTGCTTGGACCACAAGTGATCCTAAAATCCGGAGTCCTGAGAATTGGACTAATTGGCAGCAGAGGAGAGGATGCTCAACTCATTGTCTACGGGACTGGTAGCAATATCAGAGTACTGTACTCCGCTACCTCTGGAAGGCCTTCTGACAACAGATGGGGGTGGAGGTCGAGCATGGACACGTCTGCTCCTATTCACGACGGGCGTGAAGAGTCCGATCCCCCGTATCCAATTGTGATTGTTTAGGGGATTCCCAGTAATCAGGGCGTTGTATGGTGTAATAACGTTTGATCATGTGATCGCCTTATGTTCTCCGGACCGGCCGTGCGCACTCTGTACTTACTTAGTCTTGGCCGGGATGCCGTTATCTAAGGAAAGTCCTCGGACGCCGGAGGTGATGTTCCGCGGTCTAGGAGTCGGTTTTGGGACAGAAACAGGAACCTTCTTGCACCATAGAGCCAGGCCGCTCATATCACTGGGGTGAAGAGAAGAACACGGCCGTAAGACACCAACAAAATAACGGTAAAGAAATGATCACGTACAAACACTTATAAGTTTTCTATCTCTGCTAAACACAAGAGAATCTCAGGCTTTATTCTTTCCATGCATTGATTTCACACCACCGCAGGTATTAGGCTGTGTTCACACGTTGCGATTCTGCAGTATGTTTCATTAGCTGCTTTTTATAGCACCAGCAAAAGCTGTGAAATCTCAGAAATCTCCTGCACAAGACTGATTTTATTTTTCTTGACAAATGGAAAACTGCTGCACTGTGTCAATCTTTTTACAGTTTTTTTTTTTTTTCTTTGAAAGCAATTAAAAAGTGCAAACGACCATTACACAGTACATAGCAGAGACACATATATAAGATTATCTCAGCACAGGAGATGTGGTATGATCAGACCATGTCCCTGTACGGTCAGACACATCCATTACACAGTACATAGCAAAGACACATATATAAGATTATCTCAGCACAGGAGATGTGGTATGATCAGACCATGTCCCTGTACGGTCAGACACATCCATTACACAGTACATAGCAAAGACACATATATAAGATTATCTCAGCACAGGAGATGTGGTATGATCAGACCATGTCCCTGTACGGTCAGACACATCCATTACACAGTACATAGCAGGGACACATATATAACATTATCTCAGCACAGGAGATGTGGTATGATCAGACCATGTCCCTGTACGGTCAGACACATCCATTACACAGTACATAGCAGGGACACATATATAAGATTATCTCAGCACAGGAGATGTGGTATGATCAGACCATGTCCCTGTATAGTCAGACACATCCATTACACAGTACATAGCAAGCAGGACACATATATAAGATTATCTCAGCACAGGAGATGTGGTATGATCAGACCATGTCCCTGTACAGTCAGACACATCCATTACACAGTACATAGCAGAGACACATATATAAGATTATCTCAGCACAGGAGATGTGGTATGATCAGACCATATCCCTGTATGGTCAGACACCTCCATTACACAGTACATAGCAGGGACACATATATAAGATTATCTCAACACAGGAGATGCGGTATGATCAGACCATGTCCCTGTACGGTCAGACACATCCATTACACAGTACATAGCAGGGACACATATATAAGATTATCTCAGCACAGGAGATGTGGTATGATCAGACCATGTCCCTGTACGGTCAGACACATCCATTACACAGTACATAGCAGGGACACATATATAAGATTATCTCAGCACAGGAACATTTTATAGAACATCCAATTGTGGAGATTATTATTATTCCAAGATCTATTGATTAAAAACATCTTTTTTCATGGCAGAAGACCCTTTAACTGCTGCCATAACCTGCAAAACCGTGCCATGAATTGCCGCCTGCGGAGCAGTAGATGTTTAGTAGTTGGCCCCTGAAAAAAATGCATTGGGGAAAAGCTTTCCATAGTGAGTGCAGGTTGAGATGTAGTGAGATGTAGCTTCAGAACTCACCCGATACGAGTGTACGGCGGGCCGAGCGGCTTGTTCTTCAGCGTTAGTTTGATGTCACAGACGGCAGAGTCCGCCGTGTTCACCGGACTCAGCTTCACACACAGACGCTTCTTCTTCGGCACGGTCACCTCTGCACAGACAAGGAGGCATAGTCACATTATACTGTGCTGATACTTGTCTATATTACCAGATGTTGGTCCTCTATTTAGATAAGTTACCATACCCTTGGATGATTACTCAATCTTAAATCCAGCCCTGAGACCTCTAGCAACCAGCAGAGTGAACGGACTGCAGTATCCCAGTGAGCGACATGATCCTGACAACAGCGCCTCACATACGAGTGTGGCTGTGCCTGGTACTGCAGCTCAGTCCTATTTACTTGAATTGGATACAGTAGAAAGCAAAGACCCGTGTTGGGATGTGATAATCTTCCTGTATATGGCAAAAATTGGGATGTAAAAAGGCAAGGCTTCTCCTTGTGGAGAGTGACAAGGCAGCTCTGCAACGCCAGTGATGAGAAGACTTCCATGCCTGTAATGTTTCGCTGGGATATATGCAAATTGCCTCTTCAGGGAGGAAGAAGATGAACTCTAGCGCCACCTATTGGAAGCAGCAATCCTAGAAACGCATCGAATGTCTTTGCCTTTTAGAGAAAATATGTTTAGCCAAACCAAAAGTTAAGTTTTTTTGCCAAAGGGTTAAACAACGATAGAGCAGCTACATAAAACAGGAGGCAATAGACATCCATGTGTCTTCCTCCAGGGAGAGAGACCATTTACAGATGTCTTTTCCCAGTAAGCATTGCCAGACCTACAAGTCTCCCAATATCATCCATGTTGCTATTCCACTGCAGCCAGACCAGGATCTGGGAAGTTGGCACTCCAATTTTGGCATCCTGGGCGCCTTTGGAATGTGCAAAAATCCAAATGTTGCGGTCGGCGTAGTTAGTTTCAGTGTCTCACATTACGTCATAACGGGCGTCAGGACATTACAAGGGTCTTGCAAATTCTCGGACAACCATGAAGTTTGCAGGAGCGTGGCATTACTGCAAGGGAGCACCAACATGGACACCAGATTCCTGCGAATCTTATTGCTTCACTGGTTCATGGTTTATTATAGGGAGGATAGAATAGTCAGAAAAATAACAAGGTAAAAACGAAGACCAGCAACCTGTTGCCTTGATATAACCAATATAACAGGGAAGACCCTGGTGGACCTATCTAGGCTTGGAGAAGACCCTGGTGGACCTATCTAGGCTTGGAGAAGACCCTGGTGGACCTATCTAGGCTTGGAGAAGACCCTGGTGGACCTATCTAGGCTTGGAGAAGACCCTGGTGGACCTATCTAGGCTTGGAGAAGACCCTGGTGGACCTATCTAGGCTTGGAGAAGACCCTGGTGGACCTATCTAGGCTTGGAGAAGACCCTGGTGGACCTATCTAGGCTTGGAGAAGACCCTGGTGGACCTATCTAGGCTTGGAGATCTAGGCTTGGAGAAGACCCTGGTGGACCTATTTAGGCTTGGAGATCTAGGCTTGGAGAAGACCCAGGTGGACCTATCTAGGCTTGGAGAAGACCCTGGTGGACCTATCTAGGCTGCACAAGATTGAACTTCCTATAGAATGTTCATCCATCAAGTTATAACTCAACATAGCTCGAGAGAGACCTGAAGGAAGTTAAAATAAATTTACTAACATGCGATTATCATCCCGCTCAGCATCCCATCAGATACCAGTTCCAGGGAGGATGATCTGACTCTAGAAGAGTTAAGGTGCTGTCACACATAACGATTGCTCCAACGATCCCGAAAAGCGATAACGACCTGCCGGGATCGCTGGAGCGTCGTTACCTGATTGCTGGGGAGCTGTCAAACAGGCAGATCTCCCCAGCGATCAGGCCATGGGAGCCACCTCCCACATCGCTCCCTGCTTAGCGCTGCCTTATAGGCAGCGCTAAGCAGGGAGAACGCTGGTAACTATCATAAACACCGGGTATCCAAGCAACGCGCGCTGCCTAGATACCCGCTGTTTATCATAGTTACCAGCGTTCTCCCTGCTTACAGGCAGTGCTAAGCAGGGAGGACGCTGGTAACCATGGTAAACGCCGGATATCTAGACAGCACGCGCTGCCTGGATACCCGGTGTTTACCATAGTAACCAGCCCTGTGAGGTCACAGATCGCTGGTTTCTTGCAGTCACACGCAGCGATGCGTGCTGACCAGCGGGAAACCAACGATCTAAAAATGACCCACAGCACTTTGCAGCGATCAGCGACCTCACAGCAGGGGCCTGATCGCTGCAAAGTGTCACACAGAACGATATCGCTGGAGAGATCGTTGTAACGTCACAGTTACAACGATCTCTCTAACGATATCGTTATGTGTGACTGGGGCTTAAAGCTCCATTACACCGCATGATTATCCTGAATGTGCTCCCAGTATTGCTCATCTCATGATAGTTGTGTAGTCTTAGCATCCACCGAACAAGCAAACACTCATTTGTAGAGTGAAATGATCTTTTCATTTGCAGAAAAGATCATCGTTCTCGGCTAAACACAGTCTAGTGTAAACTGCAGCTGCGCTACCAATGGCCGCCTATGTGCACTGAGCGAACTATGATAGATTGTTCAGTGAAGTATCTGAATGTGCAAACGTTTAAACAGCGGCCAATCAGCAATCAAGTAGAAAATCAGTGACCATTAAATGCCGGAGGGTCAGATCCTGTAAAGAGACCACTAGGCTGAAATCACAGCGTGCGTTATACACTTACTGGGATCCACATATTCCCCAATATATGCGAACCCCACTGGCAGCGCAGACTTTTCCCCCAGCAGCAGGACCTCGGTGATCACTTGTTCTAAATTCTGTGGATTCTAAAAGACATAAGAAAAGAAGATACAATGAAGTTGCCGACCCGAAATCTGGGTGTAGTACCCCTCCGCTATAGTTACAGGGAATCGGTCACTAGGTTTTTGCATTATCAGCTAAGAGCAGCATGATGTAGGGGCTGAGACCCTGATTCCAGTGATGTCACTTAACGAGCTACTCGCTGATATTTTGATACAATCAGTTTTCTCTGCTGCAGATTGATTGGTCATAATGCTGAGCCCTGTATAACCCGACCCACACCCCTGATTGGCAGCTTCCTGTGTACACTGTGCAGTAACAGAAAGCTGGCAGTCAGTGGTGGGATGGAGTTACACAGAGCAGCAGAACTAGGAGGCATGAGACGCCTACTCCTGTAGAGATAATCTCCTGCTGATAAAACACTGGATTGTATTGAAACAAAACGAAACACAGCCCAGTAAGTGACATCACTGGAATCAGGCTCTCAGCACCTACCTGATGCTGATCTCGGATTACATAGCAAAAACCTGCCGACAGATTCCCATTATTAAACAAGGATTTCTAAACCAGAGACCTATTTAAAGAAACACTGGTTGGAATCTGTCCCCCTTTAATAATATCATGTACATAACACTATGGTGCTCACATGACATGAGCTACTGATTCCCAAGACAATGTGTAGTGAGTCAGGACCTGACCTCTTACAGGGGGCATGACTCAGGATGACTACATATAGGTCATCTGCAAAGATCTATTTGTCATGATGTCTTACCATTAGGCACTGACATGTCACCAGGAATCAGTGTTGTCCCATACGTATATTCTCATAGTACGGACATCTCTTACCTCTGGACTCGGGCAGTAACACAGGTACAGAGCAGACTTCTGAGCAAAGCCCTTCAAGAAGTTAGCTGAGGCGCCTTCAGTGGTGGCGACAATCTATAGAAGAGCCAAAAACACAGATGGTAACTTCAGATGGTAAAACATTAAGACCAATCAATCCATCTCACTGACTTACTATGATGTGGCCTTTGGGGCATGTTGATTGGCCAGAAGTCCACGATAAGCCGGTCAGAGGCTTAGAATTCTCCTCCATATTTCTGATTCTTTGATAAAAATCCCTAAAACAAAAAAAAGTAGTAGAAATATCAAAGGTCTAATATATGGCGTATACATTCCTCCCGGATCTAATATATAGCATTCCACCCGTGCCTAATATATAGCGTATACATTCCTCCCAGATCTAATATATAGCGTATACATCCCTCCAGGGCCTAATATATAGCGTATACATTCCTCCCATGCCTAATATATAGCGTATACATTCCTCCCGTGCCTAATATATAGCGTATACATTCCTCCCGGGCCTAATATATAGCGTATACATTCCTCCCGGATCTAATATATAGCATTCCACCCGTGCCTAATATATAGCGTATACATTCCTCTCATGCCTAATATATAGCGTATACATTCCTCCCGGATCTAATATATAGCATTCCACCCGTGCCTAATATATAGCGTATACATTCCTCCCGTGCCTAATATATAGCGTATACATTCCTCCCGTGCCTAATATATAGCGTATACATTCCTCCCGTGCCTAATATATAGCGTATACATTCCTCCCGTGCCTAATATATAGTGTATACATTCCTCCCGTGCCTAATATATAGCGTATACATTCCTCCCGTGCCTAACATATAGCGTATACATTCCTCCCGTGCCTAATATATAGCGTATACATTCCTCCCGTGCCTAATATATAGCGTATACATTCCTCCCGTGCCTAATATATAGCGTATACATTCCTCCCGTGCCTAATATATAGCGTATACATTCCTCCCGTGCCTAATATATAGCGTATACATTCCTCCCGTGCCTAATATATAGCGTATACATTCCTCCCGTGCCTAATATATAGCGTATACATTCCTCCCGTGCCTAATATATAGCGTATACATTCCTCCCGTGCCTAATATATAGCGTATACATTCCTCCCGTGCCTAATATATAGTGTATACATTCCTCCCGTGCCTAATATATAGCGTATACATTCCTCCCGTGCCTAACATATAGCGTATACATTCCTCCCGTGCCTAACATATAGCGTATACATTCCTCCCGTGCCTAATATATAGCGTATACATTCCTCCCGTGCCTAATATATAGCGTATACATTCCTCCCGGGCCTAATATATAGCGTATACATCCCTCCCGTGCCTAATATATAGCGTATACATCCCTCCAGGGCCTAATATATAGCGTATACATTCCTCCCGTGCCTAATATATAGCGTATACATTCCTCCGTGCCTAATATATAGCGTATACATTCCTCCCGTGCCTAATATATAGCGTATACATTCCTCCCGTGCCTAATATATAGCGTATACATTCCTCCCGGGCCTAATATATAGCGTATACATTCCTCCCGTGCCTAATATATAGCGTTATACATTCCTCCCAGGCCTAATATATAGCGTAGACATCCCTCCCGGGCCTAATATATGGTGTATACATCCCTCCAGGGTCTAATATATAGCGTATATATCCCTCCAGGGCCTAATATATAGCGTATACATCCCTCCAGGGCCTAATATATAGCGTATACATCCCTCCAGGGCCTAATATATAGCGTATACATCCCTCCCGGGCCTAATATATGGTGTATACATCCCTCCAGGGCCTAATTATGGTGTATACATCCCTCCAGGGCCTAATATATGGTGTATACATCCCTCCAGGGCCTAATATATGGTGTATACATCCCTCCAGGGCCTAATATATAGCGTATACATTCTCCCCGACATCTACCTGCAATGTACAGTACGATCACTATCTTGTCATAGATATCCAATGACTGTCATCTATATCCAAACAGAAAACCAAACAGCCCCTGACACTGGAGCATTTTGATGTGGAAGGTTCCCTTGACAGCGTCAGAAAAACAGACTCAAAATTTGTGGCCTCTTTGACCCTCTGTATTCAACCATGTCACATTAACTAATATCCATGTCAAGTTCCTCCAACCATAATGCCCAGCGCAGAGTACACCCCAAGTGACCCCTCTCCAACCACAGAGCCCAGCGCACAGCACACCCCAAGTGACCCCTCCCCAACCACAGAGCCCAGCACACCCCAAGTGACCCCTCTCCAACCACAGAGCCCAGCGCACAGCACGCCCCAAGTGACCCCTCCCCATCCACAAAGCCAGCACGCCCCAAGTGACCCCTCCCCAACCACAAAGCCCAGCACACCAAGTGACCCCTCCCCAATCACAGAGTCCAGTGCACAGCACACCCCAAGTGACACCTCCCACCACGCCCCAAGTGACCCCTCCCCAACCATAAAGCCCAGCACACCCCAAGTGACCCCTCCCCAACCATAAAGCCCAGCACACAGCACGCCCCAAGTGACCCCTCCCCAACCATAAAGCCCAGCACACAGCACATCCCAAGTGACCCCTCCCCAACCATAAAGCCCAGCACACAGCACACCCCAAGTGACCCCTCCCCAACCATAAAGCCCAGCACGCCCCAAGTGACCCCTCCCCAACCATAAAGCCCAGCACACAGCACGCCCCAAGTGACCCCTCCCCAACCATAAAGCCCAGCACACAGCACACCCCAAGTGACCCCTCCCCAACCACAAAGCCCAGCACACAGCACACCCCAAGTGACCCCTCCCCAACCATAAAGCCCAGCACACAGCACACCCCAAGTGACCCCTCCCCAACCACAAAGCCCAGCACACCCCAAGTGACCCCTCATCCTTTGTATTAGTTACACACATTACCTTCTTTGTCCAATAAAGTTATATACAAGTGCTTTTCCGCGTATTTGTAGCTCCTCCGATCTGTTTTCAGGACACTGAGCTCTCAGAACCGGACCCGTCCTCTGACACCGGGAACTTCCTGCTTGGGAGTCACCTACAGAGCAGGTAACGCTGCCGAAGTGAGAAAACTACATTTCCCGGCATACCTCTGTGATGTGACGTAGCCCGTCGGGTCTGCGCCTGCGTGAAGAAAAGTGGCCACGTCCGCGCATGCGCAATATGAGGGTTTTGGGGGGGGGGGGGGGGGGTTGTGACAAACGGGCAAAGTTGATCACTTCAGTTCAGTAACTTCAGTTGCATCTGGGCAGCTCAGGGGAGCGGATGTGCGGCCGCTCCTGCTATACATGAGGAGAGCAGCTGCTCCTAAAGCCGTCGCCAAGTCTGTACATAGTTATCAGACTGATAACACTGCCCCCAGCCGCTCATAAACCTGTCACAATGACCTCAGGGGCGCTGTATTCTCTATAGAGACCCTCCATACATTTAGCCAGCGAGTTCCCTCCTATACTCTGTCAATCACGGGTGGATTAAGGGTAGCCAGGGCCTGGGGCTGTTCAGACTCTGTGGGCCCCCGGTATTGAGATACTGAGGAAAAAAACTGACCAAATACTCAGCGTGTGCACGAGGCCTTACAAATACTGAGGAAAAAAACTGACCAAATACTCAGCGTGTGCACGAGGCCTTACAAATACTGAGGAAAAACCTCAAATACTCAGCGTGTGCACGAGGCCTTACAAATACTGAGGAAAAAACTGACCAAATACTCAGCGTGTGCACGAGGCCTTACAAATACTGAGGAAAAACCTCAAATACTCAGCGTGTGCACGAGGCCTTACAAATACTGAGGAAACACTGACCAAATACTCAGCGTGTGCACGAGGCCTTACAAATACTGAGGAAAACACTGACCAAATACTTAGCGTGTGCACGAGGCCTTACAAATACTGAGGAAACACTGACCAAATACTCAGCGTGTGCACGAGGCCTTACAAATACTGAGGAAACACTGACCAAATACTCAGCGTGTGCACGAGGCCTTACAAATACTGAGGAAACACTGACCAAATACTCAGCGTGTGCACGAGGCCTTACAAATACTGAGGAAAACACTGACCAAATACTTAGCGTGTGCACAAGGCCTTACAAATACTGAGGAAAAACCTCAAATACTCAGCGTGTGCACGAGGCCTTACAAATACTGAGGAAACACTGACCAAATACTCAGCGTGTGCACGAGGCCTTACAAATACTGAGGAAAACACTGACCAAATACTCAGCGTGTGCACGAGGCCTTACAAATACTGAGGAAAAACCTCAAATACTCAGCGTGTGCACGAGGCCTTAGGCGGCCGTCACACGCACAGATATCTTGCCCGATATCGCTTAAGCGATCTTTTTGATCGCTTAAGCGATATCGGGCTTAAAATCGATGCATGTAATCAAGCGATTCACGATGTGAAATCGCTTGATCGTGACATCGCTGATCTGAGCTCCGGTTCTCAGATCTAGCGATGATCGAGTTCACGATCTCCTTCATCGTGGTGTATAACACCACGATGAACGATCTCCCAGCAGCAGAGCCTATGCTGGGAGATGGTAACTATGGTACACGTCGGGTAACTAAGCGACGCGCGGCGCCTAGTTACCCGATGTGTACCATAGTTACCAGCGAGATCGCGGATCCACATCGCTGGTGAGTCTGTCTGTGTGACATCTCACCAGCGATGTGAGCGATATTGTAAGCGATTGCGCGTGCACGTGATCGCTTACAATATCGCTATAGATATCTGTGCGTGTGACGGCCGCCTTACAAATACTGAGGAAACACTGACCAAATACTCAGCGTGTGCACGAGGCCTTACAAATACTGAGGAAAACACTGACCAAATACTTAGCGTGTGCACGAGGCCTTACAAATACTGAGGAAAACACTGACCAAATACTCAGTGTGTGCACGAGGCCTTACATATACTGAGGAAACACTCACCAAATACTCAGCGTGTGCACGATGTCTTACATATACTGAGGTAAAAACTGACCAAATACTCAGCGTGTGCACGAGGCCTTACAAATACTGAGGAAAACACTGACCAAATACTCAGCGTGTGCACGAGGCCTTACAAATACTGAGGAAAAACCTCAAATACTCAGCGTGTGCACGAGGCCTTACAAATACTGAGGAAACACTGACCAAATACTCAGCGTGTGCACGAGGTCTTACATGAAAAACTCACCAAATACTCAGTGTGTGCACGATGTCTTACATATACTGAGGAAAAACTCACCAAATACTCAGCGTGTGCACGAGGTCTTACAAATACTGAGGTAACAACTCACCAAATACTCAGCGTGTGCATAAGGCCTTACAAATACTGCAGTAAAAACTTACCAAATACTCAACGTGTGCACGAGGCCTTACAGATACTGAAGTGAAAACTGACCAAATACTCAGTGTGCACGAAGCCTTACAAATACTGAAGTGAAAACTGACCAAATACTCAGTGTGCACGAAGCCTTACAAATACTGAGGCGAAAACTCACCAAATACTCAACGTGTGATAAGTCATATGATTAGCACACAGGTGCAGGTCCATGAAAGCAAAACAAGGAAAAAACAGTGGCACGCTATACATAACATAGATAGAACTATATATAACAGAGTAGGGGTGGGAGATTAAGGCAGCAGGACCTCACACATTGCACCCAGTAGGAGCCAACAAATAGCCCCCTGTATGCAGCAAGAGCCCACAAATTGCCCCCTGTATGCAGCAGGAGCCCACAAATTGCCCCCTGTATGCAGCAGGAGCCCACATATAAAGAGCAAAATGGAGAAGGAAAGGGCACCGGTATAATGAAACAGCTTCCGGATGAAACGAACAGGAGCAGCAAGTCCTAAGTAAGCGGGTGCCAGTCACAAAGGCCACAAGTAGCGTATATCCAGGAAATAGAAGAGACGGCACTCACCGGTATGTTGCTGTGCTTTTATTCAGGTTTGCGGCTTACATGGTGCAGGGAGGAGGACAGCTGAGGTGACGACGGCACCGTTTTGCGCGGCTTGCGCTTCCACAGGTCACAAGCTAATGGCGGTGCGGCTCATTTTCTATATAGGAGGAGCCTGCATACTACAATGACGTCACCATTAGCAAAACGTTTTTAAAAACAATCCATGATTCTAAAAACATACTTAAACTTCTAACTGAAGAGCAATATCAAGGCAAATCATTAACAGTAAATGTGAATATACAAAATCACGACACAAGAGAATTGACAAGCATAAAATGGGGAGGGTCCAGCGCCAGGCCTATACGTGGGCTTCCTATTGCGCAAGTATGCGACCAGCCCATACAAGCAGAGACCGAGACGATCTAGTCAAATATTTAAAGGCATACATACCGAAACTCATGATGGCCGCTTGTCAGGCAGTCTGACGCTGAAGAATAAATACTGCTGGCGTAACAGAATAAATTTAACTCATTTAGTAATTTAGACAGGTCGCGTTCAGAGTATGGACGAGAGTGTGTGATTTGTACAGAATCATCTACATGCGTACAAATCACTAACGGAAGTGAATGGGTGCGCACGGGCATCTGCACCCGAGCACATCACCGTGCATCCCCATGATAAACATAGGGACGCGCGGTGCTTGCGCTCAGCTTGCGTTTGCCATCCACAAGACGCTGTGGACGGGAATGCAAGTCTGAAGGCGGCCTTAATGAGTGACAAACAGTACTCATCATCAATCTGGCTCCAACTTTCTCTGATTGCTGTTGCCGGATCAGCTTAGAAGGTTGGAGCCTTGTCATGGACTATTTTCTTCAACTTCCACCAAAGATTTTCAATTAGATTGAGATCCGGACTATTTGCATCAATCCTTTCAATTGATGGGATAAGAAAAGTGTCCATATTATCAATGTAAACTTGGGCATTTACTGAAGATGTAATGACAGCCATCTCCCCAGTGCCTTTACCTGACATGCAGCCCCATATCATCAATGACTGTGGAAATTTACATGTTCTCTTCAGGCAGTCATCTTTATAAATTTCATTGGAACGACACCAAACAAAAGTTCCAGCATCATCATCTTGCCCAATGCAGATTCGCGTTTCATCACTGAATATGACTTTCATCCAGTCATCCACAGTCCACGATTGCTTTTCCATAGCCCATTGTAACCTTGTTTTTTTCTGTTTAGATGTTAATGATGGTGATGGCTTTTGTTTAGCTTTTCTGTATGCAAATCCCATTTCCTTTAGGCGGTTTCTTACAGTTCGGTGACAGACATTGACTTCAGTTTCCTCCCATTCGTTCCTCATTTGTTTTGTTGTGCATTTCCTGTTCTGGAGACATATGGCTTTAAGTTTGCGATCTTGATGCTTTGATGTCTTCCTTGGTCTACTAGTATGTTTCCCTTTATCAACCTTCCCATGTTGTTTGTATTTGGACCAGATTTTAGACACAGCTAACTGTGAACAACCAAAATGTTTTGCAACATTGCGTGATGATTTACCCTCTTTTAAGAGTTTGATAATCCTTTCCTTTGTTTCAATTGACATCTCTTGTGTTGGAGCCATGATTCATGTCAGTCCACTTGGTGCAGCAGCTCTCCAAGGTGTGATCACTTCTTTTTAGATGCAGACTAACGAGCAGATCTTATTTGATGCAGGTGTTAGTTTTGGGAATGAAAAGTTACAGGGTGTTTCCATAATTTTTTCCTCAGAATTGAGTGATTCCATAATTTTTCCCCCTGCTTGGTCTACAAAAGTAACTGTGATGTATTCGAGTGTTCTTTTGTTTGTTTTTTTGTTTCTCATGATTCCATAATTTTGCCCCTGCTTGGTCTAAAAAAGTAATCATTACTGGCTAGCACATTTTTTTTTCAAGATTTCTTTTAGTGTTTCTTAAAGCCATAAAGTCGCCATTTGAAATGACTTTAGTTTTGTGCCGTGTCTGTGATCTGCTTTTTTTCTACAAAATTAAACAACTGAATGGACACCTCCGAGCCAGGGGATTCCATAATTTTTGCCAGGGGTTGTACATCAAAGATCTTTAGCCAACATCCTTTTGCTGTTATATTTTAATTGATTTTGACTTGTTTTGTCCGCATATTTGTTGAATAAAATTGGCTTGTACTTTTTTACAATACTAGTGTGCTCCCGGCTGGTGCGAAATCTGGACTTGATCCCCCCCCCATACATTTTGTTCAGATGTACGGGCCCTATGTAGCGTTATAAATCCTATAAAGACTTATGAATTGCCCCTCTCCTTCTTCCTTATATATTAATATCCTCCATCCTACTATATATATGGTCTCCATCCTCCTATGTTTATGACTCCATCCTGCTATATAAATGTGTGGCGCCCCTGTGGTCCGGGTCGCCACTATCAGTCTGCGGCAACCGGGGTTGGTAAGTCCAGTCACCCAAAAACACACCCAACACACAAGGTCCCAGGGCTAGCAGGTGAACCCAGGTAGTGGGACGGCTCAGGCAGCCACGTGGGACGGCGGGGGGAGCAAGGTGGTGTTTGGGAAGTGAGCAGGAAGTGGTTAGGGAAAGGAGAGGAACAAAGGGAAAACACCACTGGAAGTGGCAGGTCAGTCAGAGGAGGTCAGGAGATAGAGAAGACAGAGAGCACGAACCCAGAGATCCTGAACCAAGATGAGGCCTGTCCTGGGTCCCGGGGCTCATAGGCGCACCCAAGGGGGGGGACCTACGTGTCTGGACCCCCCCCTTTGGACGGCCCTAAGAAGTGGTGCAGTGCACAAGGAGCTGGGCCCCTATGTCAGGAGACAGGAACAATTAAACAGCACCCAAGGGCCCACAAAAGAGGCTGCTTTTAGGGGGGCTTCGCTCCCCCAAACCCCCCCACCGGGGGCTTTGCCCCTCGGAGCCCCGCTGGGGGGTGACACCCCCCTTTCAGGGCCGGTGTGTGTTTCTTGGACCCCTACCTTGGGAAATTTCTGGGTGCGCCACTGCCGGGGCTAGAGACCACGAGAAGCTAGAGAGAGTCCTAGGGGCATGGGCAGTGAGCGATCCACCTGTGTGCCCCAGTCTGCAGAGATGCGGAAGGAGAGGGCAAGAACCAAAGGCCCGGCCCTGTAGGTGGTGGAAAGGCTCCAAGCTCCAACCACAGAAGCGGGGGGCCATGAGCTCTCCAAAAGCTGTGGCCGACACCCGACACAGCGCCAAGAAGGCAGCCATACTAGGGCCAGGGGACTCTGACTAAGAAGACCCGTGGCTGTTGGATTGGGCTCTATGTGTGGAGGCGCGTGCAGGAAGGAGGAGAACAGGAATCGCAGAGGGAGGAAGGAACACGAAAGGGGTGTACTGGACAAGCCATCCCAGTTGCCAAGGATTACCTGGGTTGCTAATATACTTGTGCTGTAATCTGAAGTACCTGCCGAGCAAAGCCAAGCAAACTGGGTTGGAACGCAAATTGTGTGTGAGACTCTTATTTCCCACCTGAGCCTTGAGAGAGGTAGACTGCCAAGCTGCACAGACTGCTTTGCTCTGCAGGTGAGCTGCCCAGACCCTGCCAGCAGCCGGCTCTGCCCCGCTGGCCCTCCATCACCCCAATCCCCTTCCACTCCGGATGCCCTGGGGACCTGCTCCTCCCATGCGGAATCAAACCATCACCGCTGCAACTCCATCATCCCCAGAGGTCCTGGACCGCAGCAGCGGCTCCTATTGTCTGCCTTCCACAGGTGGCATCACAACAAACCCTTTTACTGTTTATTTTTATTCTTACACCTTTTTCAATCAATTTTCAGTCTACGCCGCATTTCAGGGCTCCCTGAAACATGGCAATATGAATATGATATTGATTTGTCCCGAGGAAGGGAGCCCTGAAACGTGTTGACTAATAAATCAATATTATATTCACCCTTTGATGTCCGGTGGAAAACGGCAGAACCGTTTTTAACCCTTCATCCTCCCTCCTCTATATGCACCACGCTGGGGACTGCAGCAGCCGTGATCTGCTTTTATAGTGGTTGTGACTCTCACAACCACACAAGGTGAAGCCTCTGATACCTATTTAGGTCATATTTTATCTCTCAGACCCTTAATCCTCCCTACTTTAATTTTCCGAGATATTGACCTTTGGGTTTTCATCAACATTAACATGAATAAACACATGAAATAGATCCCTCTGTGTGTGATGACTTTATAATATATGTGTCACTTTGTGTATTTAATTACTGTAATAATTAAACTTTTTGATTATATTCTAATTCATTGAGATGCAGCTGTACATTTCTAGACTGTAATGTTAAGGATATTTCTACACCTTAGATCCTCAGCAAGGATAATGATGCGCCCCCAGGCTATGGGGTACTCGGGAACCGAGCCGGTGCTATCTCTGGGGATCACGGTAGTCGTGACTCAGTCCCGTGGCCTGGGATCAGTCCAAAAAAGGGGTATTTACTGGGAATTTGTCGTGACGCCACCCGGAGTGTTGTGGCCAATGGAGCCACCGCTGCCTTATCACTGCGGGGGACGGTGACTTAGGGGCAGCTGAGATGGCAAGCCTTTCCTGGGTAGGGCTGGAGGTCCCCAGGGCAGGAGTAATAGTCTATTGTGGGGCTTTCCAGGGGATTACAGTTCACACAGTCACTTACTTCAAAGCTGCAGCTTCTCCAGCCAGTGTGTGGGAAAAGCAGTCTCCGGCTCCTCAGGTGGGATTCTGTTATAGAGCACAGGGCAATAGACGTAATTAACACATACAGACTCCTGATAGCCGTTTCTCAGTCTCTTTACTGGAGTTTAAGCAGATGATACAAGCTGTCCCTGGAGTCTGGAGAGCAGTTAAGGGTATTTCTCACCCGGCCGGGTCGTATTGGCTTCCTCACTGCGCTTATGTGGTAGCCCCTGGAGTTGCTTAAGCTAGGCTGCCAGCCCTCTGTTTGCATCTACCAGTATGACAGGCAACTCGAGTCCTTCACTTCTTTACCCCACTCCGGGAAGTCAGTGTTTCTGGATTCTATATGTTGCTGTGCCCCTGGTACCGTGTAGCTGGAGAATCTGGAGTTCCTCCAGCGTTAACTGTCGGTGTGTGTGAACCTGCACAGTCTCGGACTCCGGTGTTCTGGCGTTGTTCCTCTCAGGGAAGGGAAGCACAGGGTGGTGCAGCCCCCCGGTAGGTTTCTTTCTCTCCTTTCCTCAGTCCCTAGCCTTAGGCCTGGTGTTCAGCAGTAGACCTTGGGATGAGCCTGGAACAGCTCGTTTACACCCAAGCCTGGTTCTCAGTTTGCACAGAACCTGTCGTCTTCACAGTCCTCACAGGAACTGAACTATGCTCTTCGCAGTCCTCCTAGGAACTGCACTGAACGTGTTGCTTCTCAGACCAGAATATATAGGGGAGCTCACCCTGAAGCTGGGCTTGGTCTCCCCCTTCTGTCTGGGAGGTGTTGGTGTTGTTTGTGTGTTGCCTGAGTGGAATACCCTTTACTGTTCTCTGGGGACACACTTAACAATGGTGACACTGTGGCACTATGACTCTGGGGTGCCACAATAATATTTTACTTTTGATTATAATCTGAAACATAGTGCAGGAGCTAGCACATGACCATGGTGTAGCTTTTTATCCTTTGTGATCTTGTAAGGTACGGTGATTTATGGTAATTTGGAAATCTCCCCATTTATAACCTTCTTATGTCACTAGCAGTCGAGGTTTAAATTATAGGACAGGAAATAATGATGGGATTCGGTAGTGAACCTTGGAATGTTTCCTGTCTAATCCCTTTTCCTTATGTGAAAGAAAGGATTAGAATGACTATGGGGACTAGGAGTGTAGATAGGAGTGAGAAGGAAGTACAGAGCCGGTCACTCTAGGTCCTGATATTGTACAGTGGAACCTTGGATTACAAGCATAATTGGTTCCGGGAAGGTGCTTGTAATCCAAATCAGTCTTATATCAAAGCAAATTTTCCCATAAGAAATAATTGAAATGCAGATGATTCGTTTCACAACCCAAAAATATCTACTGTATTCATATAAAATTACAGTTTTGCAATTAATTGCAGTGCAATGGTATATACAGTATACATATATGCAGGACGTTAATCAGTTACAGTACCTAAAGTTGGTTTGGTAGTGGCGTCACACATGTACAATATAGTGCCTTGTGAAAGTATTTGGCCCCCTTGAACTTTTCAACCTTTTGCCACATTTCAGGCTTCAAACATAAAGATATAAAATTCAAATTTTTTTGTGAAGAATCAACAACAAGTGGGACACAATCGTGAAGTGGAACCAAATTTATTGGATATTTTAAACTGTTTTAACAAATAAAAAACTGAAAAGTGGGGCGTGCAATATTATTTGGCCCCTTTACTTTCAGTGCAGCAAACTCACTCCAGAAGTTCAGTGAGGATCTCTGAATGATCCAATGTTGTCCTAAATGACTGATAATGAATAGAATCCACCTGTGTGTAATCAGGTCTCTGTATAAATGCACCTGCTCTGTGATAGGCTCAGGGCTCTGTTTCAAGTGCAGAGAGCATCATGAAGACCGAGGAACACACCAGGCAGGTCCGAGATACTGTTGTGGCGAAGTTTAAAGCCGGATTTGGATACAAAAAGATTTTCCAAGTTTTAAACATCTCAAGAAGCACTGTGCAAGCGATCATATTGAAATGTAAGGAGTATCAGACCACTGCAAATCTACCAAGACCCGGCCGTCACTCTAAGCTTTCATCTCAAACACGGAGAAGACTGATCAGAGATGAAGCCAAAAGGCCCATGATCCCTCTGGATGAACTGCAGAGATCTACAGCTGAGGTGGGAGAGTCTGTCCATAGGACAACAATCAGTCATACACTGCACAAATCTGGCCTTTATGGAAGAGTGGCAAGAAGAAAGCCATTTCTCAAAGATATCCATAAAAAGTCTTGTTTGAAGTTTGCCACAAGCCGCCTGGGAGACAGCAAACATGTGGAATAAGGGGCTCTGCTCAGATGAAACCAAAATCAAACATTTTGTCCACAATGCAAAACGATATGTTTGGCATAAAAACAACACAGCTCATCACCCTCATACCACCATCCCCACTGTCACACATGGTGGAGGCAGCATCATGGTTTGTGACTGGTTTTCTTCAGCAGAGACAGGGAAGATGGTTAAAATTGATGGGAAGATGGACGGAGCCAAATACAGGACCATTCTGGAAGAAAACCTGTTGGATTCTGCAAAAGACCTGAGACTGGGACGGAGATTTCTCTTCCAACAAGACAATGATCCCAAACATAAAGCAAAATCTACAATAGAATGGTTCAAATATCAACGTATCCAGGTGTTAGAATGGCCAAGTCACATCCAGACCTGAATCCAATGGAGAATCTGTGGAAAGAGCTGAAAACTGCTGATCACAAACGCCTCAATCCAACCTCACTGAGCTCCAGCTGTTCTGCAAGGAAGAATGAGACAAACCCCAAGAGACTGCAGCTGTAATCGCAGCACAAGGGGGCGCTACAAAGTATTAACTCAAGGGGCTGAATAATATTGCACGCCCCACTTTTCAGTTTTTTATTTGTTAAAAAAGTTTAAAATATCAAATAAATTTCGTTCCACTTCACGATTGTGTCCCACTTGTTGTTGATTCTTCACAAAAAAATTAGAATTTATATCTTTATGTTTGAAGCCTGAAATGTGGCAAAAGGTTGAAAAGTACAAGGGGGCCAAATACTTTCACAAGGCACTGTGTCAAATATAGAGGCTCAATGTTCATAGTGCATTGAACATGCAAAGGCCTGATCTCAGAAGTGAGGAAAAGGCTGTGAATTATGGCTTATGCGCATGCTCTAGAAGAGGTGAGTATAACTAGTACTGTACCGTATCTGAGCGGGTATGGGATTACAGTACTGTAAACGAGGGGGAGGGGGAACTCACACTTTGCTCTTAATCCAAATCTTGCTCTTATATCAAGTTACAATTTTGTAAAAATGTTAGCTTGTCATGCTAAATGCTCTCAAACCTAGTAACTTCTATATAAATTAAAAGAGAAAGGAAGCGCACATAGAGTAGTATTGCTATTATACAGGTCCCTCCGACCCCAAATGGTTAAACTCACCTGATGTAGTTGTGAGTGTCACAACTACAATAAAAGCACACAGGAGGTCGCTGCAGGCTCCCAGCTGAGAACTGAAGAATCCAGAAAAGAGTGATAAAGAGCTGGAATCAAATGCCGCGCTGACCACAAGGATAAACACAGCGTAAATCACCCACTCTGTTTATTTTGCCTACACGTGTTTCGTGGCACACAGCCACTTCCTCAGGGCTTCCCTGAGGAAGTGGCTGTGTGCCACGAAACACGTGTAGGCAAAATAAACAGAGTGGGTGATTTACTCTGTGTTTATCCTTGTGGTCAGCGCGGCATTTGATTGCAGCTCTTTATCACTCTTTTCTGGAAACCTAGTAACTTGTAATCCAAGGTTGCACGGTATTTATAATTCAGATATATTGACAAACATAAAATCTTACAAGTGTTCTATACTTTAATGTGAATAAGGAAATTACAAGAAGAAATACAGAGCTTTACGAGCTTATACTTTATTTGTTGATCAGGCGCTTGAAGGCCATTTTCACATCTTTGTTTTTGAGGCTATAGATTAAAGGATTTATCAAGGGGGTCAATGAAGTATAAAACAGCGTATAAAGCTTCTCCGACTCTAGAGAGTACAATGAGGTAGGTCTCATATAGACGCAGAATATTGTCATATAAAGAAAGGAAACGACAGTCAAATGAGAAGAACATGTATAAAATGTTTTACGTCTGCCAGCACTAGAGCTGATCCTTAGGATGGCTCTGATGATGTAGATATAAGAAGTAAGGGTGAGTGCGAAGGGTAAGAAACCAACGAAGAGGGATTCTGCATAAATTACACACCTCCATTTTTGAGGCCTTGTAGCAAAACAGCTTCATGATGACCAGAAGATCACAGAAGAAGTGATTGATTTTGTTGGATTTAAAGCAGTGGATGTCATAGATAATGAATATTGCTGGAATAACCTCAGAAAAACCAATGACCCAACAGGCTGAGGCAAGTGCAGAACAGACTCTACTGTTCATGATGATAACATACCGCAGAGGGTTACAAATCGCAACGTATCTATCGTAACTCATAATGGTCAAGAGCACAAACTCACAGCAGAGAAAGGCTACATAACAATACATTTGGGCAATGCAGGCTGAGAACGAAAGACTGTTATCCCCAGTCATGTATGTGATCAGTGTTTTATGCATAGTGACTGTGCTGTAGCATATGTCCATGACGGAAAGGTGAGACAAGAAGTAATACATTGGAGTGTGCAACTGACGGTCTTTGCTGATCAGAAGTAAAATGGTTGAATTTCCAGTAAAAATAGCAAGAAATGTTAACAAAACCAAGAGGAAGATGGGCATCTGGAGCCGAGGCAAATCGCTAAAACCTTTCATAATGAAAAAGTCAAACCAAGTATTGTTCTTGTCTTCCGCCATATGGCCTGGTAATGAAAAGAGCGATAAAAAAAATGAGTGTCCCTTACCAGTCTGCAAACACAACACCTAAAAGAATAGATGTAGCCCTCACACCTACAGATTTGCTACTCTTGATCTAGCTGTGTTTAGCCATAGGGTTATGATTTGACTTATGGGGTGTTGGAAAATCAAAGTTGTTGCATGTTAAGTACATCCATTATAATTAATTAGGATTAGAAAAACATGGCTATCTTGTCCTCAAACAGCATCACTCCTACTTGTGGGTTCTGTCTAATATTGCAGTTCAGTTTTATCAAAGGAGTCATCCACTACTTGGACATCCCCTTCTCATTCCCCATGTACGCCCCCCTCCCCAAAAAACAATAAGAGCTTATACTCACCACCGATGCCGGTGTGGTTCCAGGGGCTCACGTGACATTTTTATGATATGCAAGGCCAATGCCCAATTACTTCCAGCTTCCCTCTCTCCACCTTTGGACATGTAAGGAATTAACAGGAAGAGGATAGCCAGCCACAGCTCTCACTTCCTGTGAATTACTTAACCAAAGGTAGGAAGAGAGATGCCAGCTTTGATTGGGCAGTGATTTTATGTCATAACATTGTAACATGAACCCCAGGAAAGTGAGTTCCAACACTAAGAAGGTGAGTATAAGCTTTTTCATTTTTACGGGGGCTTACATGGGGAATGAGAATAGGTATTCCAAGGAGTGGACAACCCCTTTAACCCCTTCATGACCCATGACGTTGTACAATGTCATGGACCATGTCCAAGTGTTTGATGTGAGCTCACATCAAACACCCGACATCTCAGCAGACCTCATCAACTGAGATGTTGGGCTAACAGCACCGATCGGATCCGGGAATTCGATCGGTGCTATTAACCCTTTGGATACCGCTGTCAATCACTGACAGCAGGATCCAAAGGTGCCGCAGCGAGGATCGCTCCGTTCCCCGCCTGCATCGAAGATCCCACGATAATATTGCGGGATCTCTGGCGCTCACGTGACAGTCCTGGGTCCTGGCTTGACCTCGGAAGCCGTCACAGAGCACTTCCAGTGAGTGGTTGGCAGGCGCTACCAACCACTCACCGTCCGAAATTGTGACAGATACCGAATGAGCTGCATCTCATCGGTATCTGCCAGAAGCAATCGGATGGTGCAGCAGTGTGCCTCTCTATGGGGCAGTGTAAAAATAAGAATGAATTAGTAAATAAAGTTTTTCTAAAAATGTAAAAAAACATAAAAGTTCAAATCATCCCCCTTTTCCTCCATTCACAATAAAAATATTTAAAAAATAAAAATAATACACATGTTTGGTATCGCCACGTTCAGAATCGGCCGATCTATCAAGATATAAAATCAATTAATGAGAGCCATAAATTGCGTAATGGAAAAAAGGTCCAAACGCCAAAATTATGTTTTAGGTCGCCGCAACATTGCTATAAAATGCAATAGCAGGTGATCAAAACAGCGCATCCACCCAAAAATGGTATTGTTACAAATGTCAGCTCAAGATGCAAAAAATAAGCCATCACACAGTCACAGATCCCGAAAAATGAGGACGCTACTGGGCGCAGAACGTGGCGCAAAAAGTGTGATTTTTTTTTTCAAATTTCTGAATTTGTTTTCACCACTTAGATACCAGTAAAGGTAACATGTTTCGTAGCTACAAACTCGTACTGACCCGAGGCATCACACCGTCATGTTAGTTTTACCATATAGTGAACATGGCAACTAAAAAAAAACAAAAAACACGTGTAATTGCACATTTTTTTGCAGTTTCACTGCAGTTAGATTTTTTTTGCAATTTTCCTGTACATTATATGGTAAAATAAATTATTGCATCTGAAAGTAAACAACTAGCTATCATATGTCTATATTGACGGAAAAATAAAAAAGTTATGGCTCTTTTTTGGAAGCAGGGGTGCAAAAAACGAAAAGGAAAAAGGAAAAATTCCAGGGTAATGAAGAGGTTAAGAAAATGTAATGAGCTGCAATACCACATACAATCTGTGGAAATTATGGTACTGTTTTTGAAAGAAAGTACAACCTATTGCTGAGGCCTTGGAGGCGTTAGTTTTCTTGATGACATTGGGTCGTGAATTGCTACTTGAAGATAGAAGACAGGGAGGTTCATGGCATTGAAGGTATAACTGGCTCTGTGGACAAAACACCTAGAACAAGTTGAACTAATATATGGAGCAACTACATCAGCTTTAATTTCAAAAGTTCATAGTCCTCTAAGTTGATTCTGTTGCAGGATGTGATATCCCCAAATGCCCTTTCATTTTATACAAAAACGCATGAATCTGATGTCCCCAAATGCCCTTTCATTTTACACAAAAACCCATGAATCCATGTGAAACATTTAATCCTGTTCTGAATGTGTTAAAGGTTGTTATCAATTGTATTCCCAAATTCTTCTCTCTCTCTGAGATTTGAAGTTGCTTTTTAAAAGGAGCAGATTCATATCGGTTTTACTGTTGTGGTCAGGGCTGCAAAAATTCTTTGCTACAGGTAGATGGCAAGGTTTTCATCCAAAGCACATAAAAAACTATTGTGTATAGCCAGGCCATCACATACAATCGGATATGTTCCAACCCTACAGGCAGAGACAATCACCTTGAGGACCTCAGAAAGATCTTTTTGAACCAGGGCTACCATCCAAGAGCAATCGAGAACCAGATTACAAGAGCCACCAGAATATCAAGGAATCATCTCCTACATTACAAAACTAGAGAAGAAAACAACAGACTTCCTCTCGTAGTCACCTACAATCAAAGTCTGGAGGTGTTAAGAGGAGCTGCACAGAAACTGCAACCACTCCTACGAAAAGATGCCCGACTAAAATCAATATTTCCGGATCCCCCACTCTTGTGTTTTAGACAACCTCCGAATCTAAAAAACATCATTGTGAGAAGCGCCCTGTCCTCTCCAGCAGCTAAAGGAACCTTTCTCTGCAACCAGAACAGGTGCAAAACCTGTCCATCTATAATGACAACGGACAAGATAAAGATTCCTGGGACAGATCAGGACTACAAGATCCCAGGTAACTTCAGTTGCACCACAAGCAATGTGGAGTATTTAATTATATGTACCAGATGTCCAACAGGTGACATGTACATAGGGGAGACCGGACTAAAATTCAGAACAATAATGAATTCTCATCGCCACTCAATAAAAGAATGATGTATGGACCTACCTGTAGCCAAGCATGTTTGCAGCCCTGACCACAGGGTAACAGATATGAATCTGCTCATTTTAAAAAGTAACATCAAATCTCAGAGAGAGAGAAGAATTTGGGAATACAAACTGATAAGAACCTTTGACACATTGAAAACAGGATTAAATGTTTCATAGGGATTCATGCAGTTTTATGTAAAATGAACGGACATTTGGGGATATTACATCCGGCAACAGACTCAAGTTAGAGGACTGAACTTTTGACACTTCTTCCTCTTACCTTAGAATTTTGGTTTCACTTTCCCAGCTCCTTACCCCCACCCCCCCAGCCTGACTGCTTTACCTCCCCTGTCACATTTACTGCACCATCTCATTCTGTTTAAGTATAGTATATATGTGTGTGTCTTCAGAATCTGTGTCATTATCAGCCTGACGAAGGGGCCATAGTGTCCCGAAAGCTTGCTATGCTTACCATCTTTTCACTTAGCCATTAAAAGGTATCAACCACTGAGGACTCTCAGATTGCACTATATTTTTCTATCTACTGGCTAACACGGTATACATATTCTTTACCTTATCTTGTACAATAGTGATATAGGAGTCACTATAAAGATTTTTCTCTAAAACACAGCCTATAAATTATGCACCTATATATTTTTAAAACACAGAATTGTGACATTAAAATAGAACACAGCCTATAAATACACAGTTTAACCAGATGTTTCTATACAATATATAAAAAGAAAAAGACATCTGCATGTTTTTCTCATTATCTGACATGAAATCAAAATAAACCTTTCCTGTTTTTGCTCAGGATTATCATAATTAAACTCACCAATGGCCAATCTAATCCTGCAATGCACAAGCTGGGAGCACAGAACTTCCCCAAGCAGAGATGGCACAGCACTGGTGCATATTGCAGATGGAACAACAGCTCACAAATAGAGATGAGCGGTGTTTGATTCGAAATGTTCGCCATTTTCAAATCCGAGCTGTTTTGGGCGGTGCTTGAGTCATTCGACGAATGCAAACAATTAGCTTCAAATTCGGCAGTTCGAGATTATGTTTGATAACGCTTCGATCACCAAAAGCGTAACTGGATTTTCACAGTAATACTGTTAGTGAATGTTAATATCCAGCTTCAGTGTATAGTGTGGGGGGGGGGGGGATTTAGATCAGTGCTGCAGAATTAATGCCTGTCTAGCTCAGACTCATTTTTAACTGCACCTAGCCCAGGTAATAGTTTGGGCATAGTACCACTGTTTGGCCACTCAGCTCTGCTTGATTTCCATCCTTTTTTTGTTCCCAACAACTGCAGAGTTGCCAATTTGATCACATGCAAAATGAGTGGCAAAAGGCCTGCTGCTGGTGGAAGGGGAAATTGGTGTGGTGGAAAGGGCAAAAATGTTTGTGTCCGTGGGGTAGGTTGTAAGCAACAGCAACATCTGCTGAAGAAAGATCATCTTCCAGCCAAACTAAGATGTCTACTTCTTTTCATAGACAATCTGATATGATCCCTTTCTTACAGACAGGAGTCACACGACAATCGCTACCAATTGTAGATGAGACACAAAAAGAGCAGGCGCTTGAATGGATAGCAAGTGCTTCATCAAGTGGGCTCTCCTCCACCTCAACTTCAACATCAGAAATACACCAGTCCTCAGAGGTGTCACCCCAATCGCTTCCTCACAGGTCCCAAGTCTCCAGCCACCCGTCTGAGTATGGGGTAAGACAGATGGTTGAGTATGCGGAGATGTTCACTCATACTATAGCCTGGGAATCAGAGGTCTGCTCCAAAGCTTCTGTGAGTGCAGACGAGGAAATGATCTGCACTGATGCCCAGAAGCTTTGTGAGTTGGATCCAGGCCCAGATGAAGAAGGTTCTGAGCAAGCATAATGTAGACCCTCATTCCCAAACTGTAAGTCCTGTTGGTGGAGACAATGAGGAAGATGCTGATGAGACTGAGATACCTGATTGGAACGACAACTTGACTTTTCGGTCAGGGCAGGAAGAGGTTGGCTCTGAGGACGATGGGTGTGAGAGCACACAGGATGATGATGAGGTTGGAGATCCCACTTACTGTCAACCCACAGTCAGTCGATAAGAGTCAGCAGAGAAGGTGGAGGAGGATGCTAGTGATGACGAGGTTAGATTGTGCCTTCCTGGACAGAGACAGAGTACTGGAAGAACGTCAACAACTGCATCCTCAACCACAACTCTGCCTCTGAGCAGAAGTCGTGGTGGCTCTTCTTCAGGTTTCATGGGCTCTACGCCTTGCCTAGCCTTGGCCTTTTTTTGAGATTGCAAAGGATGACCGAACTCAGGATGAGGTCAGAATGTGGCCAGAATTAGGTCAGAATGAGGCCAGATCAAGACCAAAATGAGGCCAGATCTAGACCAGAATAAGGTCAGAATGAGGCCAGAATAAGATCAGAATGAGGCCAGAATGTGGCAGAATGAGGCCAGAATAAGGTCAGAATGAGGCCAGAATAAGGTCAGAATGAGGCCAAAATGTGGCCAGAATGAGGCTAGAATGTGGCCAGAATTAGAACAAAATGAAGCCAGAATGACGTCAGAACAAGATCAGAACGAGGCCAGAACGAGGCAAGAATGGGGCAAGAATGAGACTGGAATGAAGCCTTAACAAGGCTTTCATAGAGATGTATTAAATTGTGACTGATGGGAGCAGTGATGATAGATGATGAAGCTGCCAGAAGATGAGTACAAGAGGCAGAGGACTTCATTTGCTGCAAACACCAGTGGTGAATAAAAAAAACCACTAAAGTGATACAAAAGAACAAAGTTTTGTGAGAATGCGAAACTTCTATACTGGAAAATAAAAATATACAGTCATATGAAAATGTTTGGGCACCCCTCTTAATCTTACTCTTTTTTTTGTTTATAATTGTTTTTTTGCAACAGGTATTTCAGTGTGATATATGTAATAACTGATGGACACAGTAATATTTCAGGATTCAAATTAGGTTTATTGCACTAACCAAAAATGTGAAATATGCATTATTTCAAAATTTGACAGGTGCAAAAGTATGGGCACCCTTCTGATTTTCATGATTTGAATACTCCTAACTACTTTTTACTGACTTACTGAAGCACTCAATTGGTTTGGTAACCTCATTGAGCTTTGTACTTCATAGCCCGGTGTATCCAATCATGAGAAAAGCTATTTCAGGTGTCCACTTGCAAGTTGTTCTCCTAGTTGCGTCTTCTCTAAGGAGTGGCATCATGGGCTCCTCAAAACAGCTCTCAAATGATCTGAAAAAAAAGATTGTTCAACATAGTTGTTCAGGGGAAGGATACAAAAAGTTGTGTCAGAGATTTAACCTATCAGTTTCCACTGTGATGAACATAGTAAGGAAATGGAAGACCACAGGGACAGTTGTTGTAAAGGCCAGAAGTGGCAGGCCAACAAAAATATCAGAAAGGCCGAGAAGAAGAATGGTGAGAACAGTCAAAAACAATCCACAGACCACCTCCAAAGACCTGCAGCATCATCTTGCTGCAGATGGTGTCACTGTGCATCGGTCAACAATACAGCACACACTGCATAAGGAGAAGCTGTATGGGAGACTGATGCGAAAGAAGCCGTTTCTGCATGCACACCACAAGCAGAGTCACCTGAGGTATGCAAAAGCACATTTGGACAAGCCAGTTTCATTTTGGAAGAAGGTCCTGTGACTGATGAAACAAAGATTGAGTTGTTTGGTCATACAATAAGGCGTTATGCATGGCGCCACAAAAACACAGCATTCCAAGAAAAACACTTGCTACCAACTGTCAAATTTGGGGGAGGGTCCATCATACTTTGGGGCTGTGTGGCCAATGACGGCACCGGGAATCTTGTTAAGGTTGAGGGTCGCATGGATTCCACTCAGTATCAGCAGATTCTTGAGAATAATGTTCAAGAATCAGTGTCAAAGTTGAAGTTACGCCGGGGATGGATCTTTCAGCAAGACAATGATCCAAAACACCGCTCCAAATCTACTCAGGCATTCATGCAGAGGAACAATTACAATGTTCTGGAATGGCCATCCCAGTCCCCAGACCTGAATATCATTGAACATCTGTGAGATGTTGTGAAGCGGGCTGTCCATGCTCGGCGACCATCAAACTTAACTGAACTGGAATTGTTTTGTAAAGAGGAATGGTCAAAAATCCCTTCATCCAGGATCCAGGAACTCATTAACAGCTACAGGAAGCCACTAGAGGCAAAAGGTGGATCTACTAAATATTAATGTCACTTTTCTGTTGAGGTGCCCATACTTTTGCACCTGTCAATTTTTGAAATAATGCATATTTCACATTTTCGGTTAGTACAATAACCCTCATTTCAATCCTGAAATATTACTGTGTCCATCAGTTATTACATAGATCACACTGAAATATTACTGTGTCCATCAGTTATTACATATATCACACTGAAATATTACTGTGTCCATCAGTTATTACATAGATCACACTGAAATATTACTGTGTCCATCAGTTATTACATATATCACACTGAAATATTACTGTGTCCATCAGTTATTACATATATCACACTGAAATATTACTGTGTCCATCAGTTATTACATATATCACACTGAAATAGCTGTTGCAAAAAAGCAATTTTAAACAAAAAAAAAGAGTAAGATTAAGAGGGGTGCCCAAACTATTTCATATGACTGTATATCCTCTCATACTGGTCTCAGCTATGCATCAATTCTCTGGATAATACAATGAGTTTTACATTTACAACAAGCACATTAGCAATATTTCAGTGCCATTGATTCCTATACCTATTCAAAAAAATTGCTTAAAATAAAGTTTAAGACAAAAATATTTAAGCAGCAACAAATACACTCGTATAGCGTTATGTTCACAATGTTAACTAACAATCTGACATAGTAAATGAGACGTTACCTGCTCTGATCCCAGGAGCCGCTCCACAACCTCTTTTCCATTGTTTATATCAATCGAGAATTCTCTCATAGGGGAACGGTGACTCAAGAGGCCAAAGCCCTGGATGGGAAGCAATCTTTGAAACATGATGTAATCAGTTGTTATCACAAAGGTTACATCAACTTGGAAATGTTGGTACAACTTAGTATTTTTCATATCAAATGTTTTGCGTGAAATTGGACAGCACAGCTGTCATATTTACCCCTTCGTGACTGGGCCAAATTGTTCACATCTGACCAGTGTCACTATGCGCCAATAACACTGCAATGTGATTTTGAGATACTTTTTTTGTGTGACACATTGTGGAGACAGGGCGGACAGTGGGTGCTCATGTTCACTGGCCCGAACGCCTTTAGAAAGACCGCATCAACCAGGGCTTATCCCACTGAATGCCCAAAGTATTTACCTGTGGGCAGAAGACTACACAGACAATACAGTGCGAGGGAACCACACATTGGTTAGACTTTATTGGATCCCCATCAGTCAAAGGCATATAACACATACTCAGCAAGAACACACAATGTAATGAGCAGCAGAGTCTCACTCTTCCGCTAGCTCACCAGGGATTAGAATATCCAGACTTTCAGGGTTTCCGGGGCCAACTACCCAATATCCAGCAGCACCCTGCATTTGGCGGGCACCCACTAAGAAAGGAATAGCGGCAAGCATAGGAAACTGATGGAGCACAGAAAAGTCAGTAGCCAGGTGACTGACTTGTCGCAACCTGGGTATCTCCGATTCCTAGGATCCTAGGCTGAACTCCTGTAGGATATGATCCAGTGTTATGATCTTCTTGCTGGGACCGAAGTTCCTAGACTGAAGTCATGTAGAATATGGACACATGATGTCATCCTGGCAGCCGGAACCAAAATTTCTAGGCCAAAGTCACGAAGACGTTATGTGATACTCTAGTCAGGACCAAAGCCCCTAGGCTGAGACCGCGTAGCATATGAACATCTGGTGACTGAAGCAGGTCCTTTTTATATATACCGAGCCTTCACCTCAGGGTATGTTGGTGGGATAAAGCTGTTCTCTTATTGTTTGGTATTTCAATCCCACTACATAATTCTCCTTCAAATGAAATAGGCTGAGGGTGTTGAGGTCAATTACATTTACTTTGCAATCCACGCACTAATATAATGGAGGCCTCAAGTAGTCTGATAAGAAACACATACTTAACAAACATGAGTTAACAAACAAAAGACCAATACATCTGGCCTAATTAAGAATATTAACCTTTGACATACTTTGAAAAAGGCTGTGTCGACACACACATTATATTTTATGATCACAATAAATTTAGTTAAAAATGTTTTGTGATTATTTAGAAAAATATCAGTTACCGTATATACTCGTGTATAAGCCGACCCGTGTATAAGCCGACCCCCCTACTTTTGCCCCCAAAACCTGGGAAAATCTATTGACTCGTGTATAAGCTGAGGGTGGACCCTAGCACAAGTATACAGCCCCCAGCAGTGTGGTATACAGCAGTCCCATAGGTAGATACAGCAGCCCCAGTGGTAGTATACACGCAGCCCCAGTAGTATATACAGCCCCAGTGGTATATACAGCCCCAGTGGTAGTATACAGGGCCCCAGAGGTATATACAGCCCCAGTGGTAGTATAGACGCAGCCCCAGTGGTAGTATACAGGGCCCCAGCGGTATATACAGCCCCAGTGGTAGTATATACAGCCCCAGTGGTTTATACAGCCCCAGTGGTAGTATACAGGGCCCCAGAGGTATATACAGCCCCAGTGGTAGTATAGACGCAGCCCCAGTGGTAGTATACAGGGCCCCAGCAGTATATACAGCCCCAGTGGTATATACAGCCCCAGTGGTAGTATATACAGCCCCAGTGGTTTATACAGCCCCAGTGGTAGTATACAGGGCCCCAGAGGTATATACAGCCCCAGTGGTAGTATAGACGCAGCCCCAGTGGTAGTATACAGGGCCCCAGCAGTATATACAGCCCCAGTGGTATATACAGCCCCAGTGGTAGTATATACAGCCCCAGTGGTTTATACAGCCCCAGTGGTAGTATACAGGGCCCCAGAGGTATATAGCAGCCCCAGTAGTAGTATATTGCAGCCCCAGCGGTAGTATACAGCATCCCTAGTAATGCAGGGCCCCCCCAGCCTGACTCCGGTCACCTGTAAAGCAAACTATACTTATCAGTGTCCCGCTGTCCGCGCCCGCTCGCCGCTGCCGTCCGCGATCCTCCATCTTCATGCGTCTCCTTCCTGTTTCCTGTGTTCGGCGCCGGCAATGACGTCATTGCTGCGACGAGCACAGAAACAGGAAGAAGACGCATGAAGATGGAGGATCGCGATGTCGGCAGATGCGGGCGCGGACAGCGGGACACTGATAAGTATAGTTTGCTTTACAGGTGACCGGAGCGAGGCTGGGGGGGCCCTGCATTACTGGGGATGCGGGGGCTGCTGTATACTGATGTATACATGGGTATGTACTGATGTATACATCGGTATACAGCACTGACTCGCGTATAAGCCGAGGGACGTACTTTTCAGCCCAATTTTTGGGCTGAAAAACTCGGCTTATACGCGAGTATATACGGTATTTGCCAAAAATTTCTAAAAATTTGCAATTTTCAAACTTCTAATGATTTAGTGATTATCTCTTTAATCCAGGTAGTCACACCACACAAAATAGTTAATAAATAGATTTTCCCTCATCAGCACTATCTGTAAAATGATCTTTATTTTATTCAAAATAAAAATTTTGCTAGGATGCCAGAAGCTTTAAATTGTAGCAGTATTTTTTCATTTTCTTTCACAAAAATTTCCAAACTTATTTTTTTAGGGACCTTTTCAGCTTTGAAGTGACTTTGTGGGACTTATATATTGGAAAAAAACCAAAGTGAGACTATTTTAAGAACAGCACCCCTCAACATATTTAGAACTGCTTTCAGGTAGTTTATTAACCCTTTAGTTGATTTTCTGGAATTAATATAAAGTGGCACGACAGAGAAGAAAAATGTTATTTTTACCCTCTAAATTTTCCTAACTCCTGAGTCAGTCACTAAAGTTTGAAGATTCTAAAACCATGAATTGCAAGGACAATCATGACGACCACAAAATCGTGATCTCAGGGTGTCGATGGGATTAAAGTGGGAGACCCACAATCTTCAGCAAAGACCTTTGATGTGTTGCATTAGTTTCTTCCGTGATTATGTGTTACTTGTTTTGGCCTCTTGTTGATTTCTTCTTGTAGAATAGTTCTCTGTCTTCCTCCTCGGCATCTGTTGTTGGTGAGTAGACTTGTATCATTGTGACTTGGATCACTTCCTTGTAGTCGTATCGAGATGACACTGATTTCATTGTACTTTGGGACAGTGACGGACAATTTTTGGTTGAAGATAAAAGCAACACTGATTCTTCTTCAGTTATCATTGCCAGAATAGTAGACCCAATGTTCGTTTGACTAGACATGACCAGTTTCAGTCCATCTTAGTTCACTAATTTCAAATAAGTCGAGTTCTGTACTGCCCATTTCATCATACAGAGAGGTTACACCACTTCCTTAAATCAAAAACCTAGGCACGTCCTACTGAACCCGTTGAAGCGCAGTGTAGCGTGAAATGGCCATTGTTCGCTTTGCTATCATCCCCCCTCCTGTTCCCATGTCCATGTGGTTTTAGCCGTGTCTAATTAATGAGGTTCTGCCTATCATCCGGTGAGTGCTGTCAGTTTCCTTTAGTGGCTGGAAAACAAAAATCTAAATGAATTCAACATTTGGTGGGGACAATCTTTGCCTTAAAAACAGCATCAATTATTCTAGCTACATTTGCTCAGAATTGTTGAAGGAAATCAATGCAAGGTTGTTCCAAACATCTTGGAAAACTAACCACAGATCTTGTGTGGATGTCAATTGCACAAATTCTTCTGACTCTTAAGGTACCGTTACACGCTTCAATGTTGAAACGATATCTCTAAGGATCTCATGGGCGCGCGGTCGTTAGGACATCATTTTGACATCGTTTTTGAGCTGTCACATGTGTAGATATCGTGGACGACCCACCAACGATGTAGCAAGCAGCTATCGTTCACACAACCCAGCGAACAATACTTGTTCACTGATGTGAATGGGAGAAGTCGTGAACGACATCGTTAATCCGGTGTCACACAGAACGATGCAGCAGGTTGACTGATCGAGGATCGTTTGATTTGAGAACATCTTCTCAAATCTACGATCAAAAATCCAACGATTTATTGCAGTCGTATCTCGATGTTACACGCAAGGACATCCTAATGATGTTGTTTCAATGACTCAAAACCCGTGATGTTTCAGCGATATTGTTCACGATATCGTACCGTGTAACGGGGCCTTTAATGTGATCCACAGACTTGATGATGTTGAGGTCTGGTCTCTGTAGTTCTCATATCATTACCTACCCATCATGTAATAAAGGAGGGTCATCTGATTGGCTCCAAATGTATCCTGCAGCTGGACAATGACCCAAACATCCAGGCATTTACAACAATGCTCAGTATAAAGAAAAACAAGAAGTCCTGGAAGGGATGATGATGCCCCTCACAAGGCCTTTATCTACAAATCATTGAGTTCATGAAGACGCTGAAGGATTTGAGCAAACCTACATACACAGAAGATCTGTGGTTAGTTCTGCAAGATGTTTAGAACAAACTCACTGCCGAGTTCCTTTAAAAACTGTGTCAAGTGACAAGTGCGCAGAGAAGAATTAATGCTTTAATGGTGTTTTGAAGGTAAAAAGCGGGGGCACCAACTATTAATTTGATTTAAATTTCTCTTTTGCCCATTCACTTTGCATTTTGTTTATCGATAAAAATAAGCTGTCAATGCTTCTATTTTTTTTCAAAATAATTCTTACTTTGCAGCATTGTTTCCACACCGGCCTAAAAAAAAAACTTTTGCACAATACTTTATATTCACCAATTTTGGATTTTTTCAGCCAGTGTTCAACTAATGCTAATGATCAGGCAAACTAAAATCCAACATTCTTAAAAGTTGTATTGAACAATTAAAAACTTTCCATCATCAGCCATTGGTCAAAAGGAACAATATTTGTTTTCACTGGACCCACTGATGATTGTCTGTTTTAGTCAAAACTGGCCATAATGTTCAACTTTAGTGTGTAAAAGCTTCCGTCGGATAGGTCATTAATATCTAATTATTATTATTATTATTATTATTATTATTATTATTATTATTATTATTATTATTTATGTAGCACCATTAATTCCATGGTTCTGTACATGAGAAGGCGTTACATAAAAAATATATATATATAGTTTACACTAAACAAATTAACAATGAAGACTGGTACAGAGGGGAGAGGACCCTGCCCTTGCGGGCTTACATTCTACAGGATATTGGGGAAGAGATAGTAGGTCAGGGGTGCAGCAGCTCCGGTGGCGGTGGGGCAGCAGCTCCGGTGGCAATGGAGCGGAAGCTCCGGTGGCGGTGTGGCGGAAGTTCGGTCATTGCAGGCTGTAAGCTTTCCTGAAGAGATGGGTTTTCAGGTTCCGTCTGAAGAAGACAAGTGAAGAAGGCAGCTTGGGGAGAATTGGAGGCATAATAGGAAACAAAAGTCAATAATCATCCAAAATGGTGCCCATCACTAATAGATAGCGGCCTTCACTGTCTGCAAACAATGATTTGAAAATTAAAGGGGTACAGTTTTTTTTAAAGCACAAAGATAGTCCTTTAGTTTTATTTGAAGCATTGGCGGCGTAGAAAAGTGGGTAAAAGTTGGACATAAATTTAGGGTATGACGTTTCAAAGAAATGTGTCTCTTGAAATCAGAGGTCTTTGTGGACCACATCCAGATGATTAAAGATCAATTTGAGTAGGAAGCCCCAACAATATTTGGTGCCTTTGGATCAGAGGACTTCCAAGTGTGGCCTCATGGCCTGTCTTTTGGTTGTAGCAGCCAAACCTGGAAACATTTCATAGGAGTAACCTTGAAACTTCAGGGAAGAGGAATTTTGAGATGCAGACAACAGTCGTTCCTTTGTTTTTCAAATGGGAAATTTAAGAATGATGTTGATGGGAGATTCTCCAGGCTTCCGCTTGCTTAGGGCTCTATGAAAGCGGGCTATCTCCAGTCATTTGAATGGTATGCAAGGTAGAAATTCCTAGAATAAGGCTGTGTCAGTGAATTGGGGATCTCAGTAAAGGTACCATTACACGGCACGACGTTCAAACGATATCAATAATGATCTCGGGGGGGCGCGGTCATTGGGACATTGTTTTGACATCATTGGTGAGATGTCACACACCTAGATATCGTGCATTTCCCACCAACGATCCGACGAGCAGCTATCGTTCGCACAACCCAGCGAACGATACTTGTTCACTGATGTGAATGGGAGAAGTTGTGAATGACATCATTATCGCAAAGCTGTAGGTTGGCTGATCGTGGATCGTCTGATTTCAGAACATGTTCTCAAATCTGCGATCAACAAACCAACGATTTATCGTAATCAAATCTCAGTGTTACACGCAACAACGTCCTAACGATATCGTTTGAACGACTCCAAACCCGTGACCTTTGAGCGATATTGTTAAGGATATCGTGCTGTGTAACGTGGCCTTTAGGCTTCTAATGCGTATCGTGGAGTAGAGAGATTTAAGTGGAGAATCATCAGGAATCTCTTGTGGGATTTATAACTTCCGAGAAACTGTGGGCTGGAGGTGGGCCGTGGTCCAACGGGCCTGCTAGAGCAGCCATAGGAGAGCTTTAAGTGTCATCACTGGGTGCTAGATTCAGGTTCTATAGGGTCCAGGAGGCAGAGAAAATTAGGGAAAGTTAATTTTGGAGTGTGAATGGCCCTGAAATCTGCTAGCTGAACAGCTGTTGAGTCCGGAGCTTGCTCCCATACGTTCGGCTTGCTTGACTTTCGGTCACGCTTTCCAAATAATTTACAATTTAATGTGAACAGGGATATTACCAAAATATCAGAGCTTTACTAGCTTATACTTTATTGATCAGACGCTTGAAGGCCATTTTCACATCTTTGTTTTTGAGGCTATAGATTAAAGGATTTATCAAGGGGGTCAATGAAGTATATAACAGTATAAAAAGCTTTTCTGACTCTAGAGAGTGCAATGAGGTAGGTCTTAAGTAGACACAGACTATTGTCGTATAAAGAAAGGAAACGACAGTCAAATGAGAAGAACATGTATAAAATGTTTTACGTCTGCCAGCACTAGAGCTGATCCTTAGGATGGCTCTGATGATGAAGATATAAGAAGTAAGGGTGAGTGCGAAGGGTAAGAAAGCAACAAAGAGGGACTCTGAGTAAATTAAGTTCTCCATTTTTGAGGCCTTGTAGCAAAACATCTTCATGATAGCCAGAAGATCACAGAAGAAGTGGTTGATTACATTGGACTTAAAGCAGTGGATGTCATAGATAATGAATACTGCTGGAATAACCTCAGAAAAACCAATGACCCAACAAACTGAGGCAAGTGCAGAACAGACTCTACTGTTCATGATGATAACATACCGCAGAGGGTTACAAATCGCAACGTATCTATCGTAACTCATAGCGGTCAAAAGCACAAACTCACAACAGAGAAAGGCTACGTAACAATACATCTGGGCAATGCAGGCTGAGAACGAAAGACTGTTATCCCCAGTCATGTATGTGATTAGTGTCTTATGCATAGTGACTGTGCTGTAGCATATGTCCATGACGGAGAGGTGAGACAAGAAGTAATACATTGGAGTGTGTAACTGACGGTCTTTGCTGATCAGAAGTAAAATGGTAGAATTTCCAGTTAAAATAGTGAGATATATTAACAAAACCAAGAGGAAGATGGGCGTCTGGAGCCGAGGCAAATCACTAATACCTTTCATGATGAATAAGTCAAACCAAGTATTGTTCTTTTCTTCCATCATATGGCCTGCTAATGAAAAGAGTGATGAAAAATGAGTGTCCCTCACCAGTCTGCAAACACAAAACCTTAAATAATAGATGTATCCCTCACACTTACAGATTTGCTCACTACTTTTAATCTTGCTATGGTTAGCCATAAGGTTATGGTTTGATTTATGAGGTGTAGGAAAATTGAAGTGGTGCCATGTTAAATGCAATGTCCATGATTAGAAAAACATGGTTACCTTGTTCCCAAAAAGCATCACTCCTACCCACGGGTTCTGTCTACAATTGCATCTCAGTCCCATTAAAAAAGTTGTCCACTACTTGGACAACCCCTTTTCATTCCCCATAAAAATATAAACGCCTATACTCACCTCCTATGCTGGCACGGTTCAAACAGTGTTGGATCTTGCCGGCTTCCCTCTCCCCACCTTCGGAGATGCAACTAATAAACAGGAAGAGAGCCGCGGGTCTTACTCCCAGTTAATTACTTAACTATCCAAAGGCAGAAAGAGCGAAGCAGGTGCTGGACAACTTAGAAAATGTAGCGGGCTGCAAAACCACACACAAGCTATGGGAAGTTTTGTTATCATTTTGGAAAGAAGTACAACCCATTACTGAGGCTTTGGAGATGTTAGCGCAGTACCATTGCTGTCTCGATGGCTTTGGATCATGAATGACTACTTGGAATTAAAAGACAAGAAAGAAAGGGAGGTTCATGGTATTGAAGGCATAACTGGCTCTGTGGACCAAGTACTTAGAACAAGCTGAATTAATACATGGATCAACTATATCAGTTTTTATTTTTTTCCAATATTAGTGTAAGATAACTGTATTTAATTGGCAACATTTATGCCCTTTTCTAACATAATTTTACTATTTGGATAGGTACAACCTATCTTGTATTTTTGTGGAATGAATCAAATATGACCGTTCTGAAGTTAGCTAGTAGTTCTTAAATTGAGACGGTATCAGCGCTCCACAATTAACAAGTGGATGAATACTTAACAATAATGCAATCCCTATGATTGCACTTCAGAATCCACATAAAAAACTATTAAAATCCTTTGAATAATTTTTCAATTGGTTTCACTAGAAATTCACATTGCTGCTCATAAAATTGTAATTTGTTTATGAGACTTTGAAAACTTGACCACTGGAGAAAAGAGATGACGTCACTTTTGTGCGGGGAACCGACGTCTTGTCAAGTCAAGAGACTGCGAGAGAAAAAATTATGTTTCAAAACCACATTAAAGTATGGTAGATCTGAAAACCTCATCCAAAAACCACACGGATTCTGACGTAGAGTTGACTTGAAAACCACATCAAATCCGTCTCTCTTCATAGAAAACCTCCTGAGACATCTAGAAGTACTCAATTATTACTAACATTCTAAAAAAAGCCTTATTGCATAGTCCATAGAATTCAAGCATAGATGAGACCAGTATGAGGCAGAACTTAAAGGGTTGTCTACTTTCTTAAAGTTGTCCTCTACCGGAGATTCCCTTTGTAAATCACTCAACAGTTCAAAAAAGAACAAAAAAAACATGATACCTCCTGGACTGGCGCCTTTCCTCCGATCTCCATTCTTTGTCTCCCGCCAGTCACTTGACATTGTCTATGTTTATGTCACTTGACTGCTGCATCCAATAAGCCACCGCTCCCTTCACATTGTTTTTACACTAGTAGGCTTCATTCACTAATCAGTTTTTTTTTTGTACAATAAAAAAGGACGTTTCATCAGTGATCTTTATCAGAGTTGCTTCAAAGTTTCATTAGTTTTTTTCACTAATAAGAATAAAAAGGTTCTGCACCTTCTCTTATCAGTCAATGAAAAATGGATGGCATCCAGGTACTGTCAAATTTTTTTCATGGGCCCATACATTTCCATTAATGATATTGATGCAACACTTGGATTAATATCGGACGTGTCCCTGGGATTTTCCACAGACCACTCAGTCCAAGGAAAAAAATCTGATGAGTAAACAGCCCCGTAGACTGTCGTAGATGCGAGTCCTATCAGTGAAAAAAAACGGATTGCACTTGTACAAGAAAAAATGATGTATGAATGATTCCTTATACAACGTAGTCAAAATATACAATACCAACAGCGTTCAAATGTGCTGAAGATAATCACAAAGTAGTCTTTATTCCGCAAAAGTGCAACATTTAGACTCTAATGGGTCTTTGTCACTCTTGACAAAGACCCATTAGAGTTGAAACGTTGCAATTTGGCAGAATAAAGACTACTTTGTGATTATCTTCAGCACATTTGGACGCTGTTGATATTGTATATTTTGAAAAACAAATTGTAAAGACCGGCGACTACTGGGATTTTGTGTTGGGAGTTTCCCCGTATATCAGTCGTCTTAAATGAGGCAGCTATGCACCTGGGTGTGCTCACTCAAGTGTATGTTAAATAAAACAGTCCAGAGGGCACTCACCCATTTGGTGGTCCAGACCAGCAAAAGTGCCATTCAGGGCACGAAACAGGCCGTTCTCCGGCATTCCTCCACGTCCTCCCCTCCCTCCATTGAACTGTATGGAATCCTGAACGGAACCCTGAAAAGGGAATACATTCCTAGGAAGCACCAAATGGGTGAGTGCCCTCTTTTTTCTGGACTGTTTTATTGAATATTTTGACCATGTGTGATTATACTGAGTGGACTCATTTTAGTCCAGCAAAAGAAGAAAAATGGATCTGTTGAAGTGCTAGGTCAGCACAAAACAGCTGTAATCCCGGTACTAATGCTGTGAACGTCCCTCTGTACCTGCTTGTATTTTAAAGGACATGCAATAAAGAAGTCATTTTAGGCATACACATGGCGAGTTCCGCTATTCTTTTTTTTGTCAAGTGGAATCCTTGAGAAGCAACGTGCATCCTTTAGAGCTGAGTGCTCTGATATCCAACCTATTTTGTGCTGTTTCTACAACATGGTCTATAATTGGAAAACTGCTATTACAAATGTATCAGATTTATCTAGCTATTATTTATTTCAATGAGACACAAGCGTTTGCATTAATTCTCTTGAGGTTTTTACTTTGCACATGTAATTTATAATAAAGGGGCATTTTGATATTTGATTCATCGTGACATGTCATCTTGAAGTCTCTACTTAACGTTGATCTTTGTGGTTACTTCAACTGTAAGACTAGTGCCCAACTCTCAACATTTTTTTAATTGAGGTACTTTTCTTCTCCATTTGCTTAAAGCAATATAGGAGAGCAAAGTTTTGAGAGGATCCGAAACATCTATACTAGAAAATATTAATCAAAAAAAATATCCTCCCTTACCGGTCTCAGCTATGCATGAATTCCCTGGATAATACAATACATTTTACATTTACAACAAGCAGCATTTCAGTGCTATTGATTCCTATGCAAATAAAAAAATTGTTAAAAAAAATTTTTTTAAGGCAAAAATGTTTCATAAGCAGCTCATACAGTTTTAGCAGCAGGTTCTTAATTATATCTAACAATCTGACATAGTAGATGAGACGTTACCAGCTCTGTTTTCGGCAAGAGCCGCTCTACAATCTCTCTGCGACTATTTATATTATTCGAGCATTTACAGAGAATTCTCATAGGGGAACGGTGACTCAAGAGGCCAAAGCCCTGGACGGGAGACAATCTTCGAAACATGATGTAATCAGTTATTATCACAAAGGTTCCACTAACGTCAAAATGTTGGTAAAACCCATTAATACTTTTCCTTTCAAAAGGTTTGCGTGTAATTGGACAACACAGCTATCTTATTCACCCCTTCATGACCAGGCCAAATTTTTCAAATCTGACCATCGTCGCTATACCCCAGAAACTCTGCAATGTTTCAACACGCTCGGTGATTTTGAAAATCTTTTTTTTCGGGACATATTATTTGTTATGATAATGGTAAATTTAGTTTGATATGTTTTGTGTTTATTCATAAAAAGATCAGAAATTTTACTAAAATTTTTATTAGTTAGCAATTTTTAAACTTTGAATGATAATTCCTTTACTCAAGAAAGTAGAAAGAAATTGATTGGCCGATCAGTGCAACCTGGAGAATTAAAAGAGCGAAATAGTGTCTTATCTGATGACAGAATGGTAAAGTTAAGGGCCCGTTACACGCTACGATATCGTGAACGATATCGTTGAAACGTCACGGGTTTTGAGTCGTTCAAATGACGTCGTAGCGTGTGACACGTCGATAAGTCGGCTGAACGTTGATCGCAGGTTTATGAACCGGACCATGAATCAGTCGTTGGTCGTCCGTTCAACCTGCAGCATCGGCGAGTGTGACACCATGATAACGATGTCGTTTACGACTTCGCCTATTAGGCATCCAAACGACTGCTAATATCGTTCGCTTGTCGCGGAGTCGTTGCTGCGTCGTTCATGATATCTGTACATGTGACACCTCACTAGCGATCAATAAATGTTGTTCAAGCGATCCAGGACAAGTCGAATTGTTGGTCGGATCGCTCGGACATTGAAGTGTGTAACAGGCCCTTTAAATAAAGAAACTGCTAATCTTTTGTGTTAGACACAACCACTATAGATGCGTGTAACCGGCTGCTGCAGACCCATGATAGGATAAAACTTGATATATACGGATAGGAGCAGGGTTCTAATTGTGCTGCTGGAAATTAATGAAGTGTAAGCAGCGCTCTACAGTAACTTATAGAAAATGGAATCTGCATAGTAGTAAAGTGAAATACTTAACATTATGGAAATGGCCAAATCGTTAATCCACCCAGTTGCCACGTTGAGGCGTATCTCATAACAGGGTCCTAACCATTGTTATCTGCCTTTGTCTTGTGGGGTTTTTCCTCTATTGGTGACTGATACCAGAGAGTAATAGAAATTGTAGTCTTATGGACCGAGACAGGTGCTTTCAATATGTAATCTGTGCCTTTGAAAAAATTAACCCCTTAGACATGTTAGAGACTAATACCAGAAAGCAATAGCACAAACCTAGCAACTAGAATGGGGAAGGTGCCTGCATAAAGGGTGTGAACCCATATTAAACTGTATAAGTAATTATGCGGCACTCATCCTCTCAGTGTAGGTGCCTTCTTCAACACAAATTAATTTAAAAAATGTAAGCGGCACTCTAAAGTGATTTATAGAAAATTAAATCTTCATAGTAAAGTGAGATTCTTAGCATTATGGAAATGGCCAAATCGATAATCCACCCATTTGCCATGTTGAGTCTCATCTCATAACTGGGTCCTAACCATTGTTATCTGTCCATGTTTTGTTGGGTTTTTCCTCTATTGTCAACTGATACAGAGAGTAATATAAATTGTAGTCTTATGGACCTAGACAGGTGCTTTCAATATTTAATCTGTGACTTTGGAAAAAAAGATAACCCCTTAGGCATGTTAGAGATTGATACCAGAAAGCAATAGCACAAACTTAGCAACTAGAATGGGGAAGTTCTATTGGCGACTGATACCAGAGAGTAATACACCTACACTGATAGGATGAAAGCCACATAATCACTTATATAGTTTCATATGGGTTCACACCCTTAATGCATGCATCTCCCCCATTCTAGTTGCTAGGTTTGTGCTATTGCTTTCTGGTATCAGTCGCTGAGAATGCAGGAACAGAGGCAAAAGGAGCGATGGCCTGAGTTCATCCCAGAACGTAGGTGGGCCTATAACAGCAGGGTCCATAGCATCACAGGGACCACGCCTTACGTGATGATGTTTGGTCATTTTGGATGAGAAATCGAAGAACTGGGCCTGACTGTACCGAATGAGCCAGAGTATCATACAGCCAGTGAGTGGGTCTGGGATCACCAACGAAATTTGCGAGAAATCCACTGAATTGTGAAAGAATGTGTACAGGATCATTCCCACCGAGATCGAAGACCACTGCACGTGGATGAGTTCTGGGTGGGTGATAAGGTGTTAGTGCGAATCATGCACTCAGAAGGGAAGTTGTGTGACAGGTGGGAGGATACGCCTTACACAATAGTGAAAAGAGTATTTCTAGGGGAAGTGTGTACATAGTGGTTCCTGAAGGGTACATCGGACCCATTGCACGATGCACAGGAATTGGCTAAAGCTGTGTATGTCCGACGCACCTGTCTGTTCCCCTGAGATGTCTAATCCATTAATAGTTGTTCAACCGAGCAATGTTGAATCTGACTGTTGGGATGACTTTGGGGCTGAACTCCCGGAAATGTAGAGTCCAACAGTGGAAGTTCCAGATTGAGCAGACATGGCCCCTAATGTTACTGTTCCACCCGACGTGACAAATGTTCCATTGAGTCTAGCAAGTACTGGTTTACAGAGGTCGGAGAGGAGCACAGCTGGTGTTCCCCCGATAAGATGTAATCCTGAAGAGTACATGCTGCTTGTGAGTTGTGAGAAGCTATTTGTTGGGATGCCAAAATATAAGTCTGGTGGAATGTAGCATGTTAATGTTTTCTGTTATAAGAAATGATGCTGCAATAATTTAGTCACTAGTCAGCCCGGCTAGCAACTAAAGAAACACTCAAAGGAAACAAATAAAGAGGAAAGAGATACATTTAGCTTGAGCAGTTCCAAGCAGCAAACCAACAGTTTTCAGGAAACACTGCTTTGAGCTAGGATGCAACCAGGAACACTTGAACAGCTATCACCAGCAGTGCATCCTGGGAGTCAAGGGCAATATATAGGCAGCTCAAGGTAAGGAATTAGCTGGGTCCTAGTGACCTCCAGCTTTAACTAAAAGGGAAATGCCCCTTAAAATGACAGAGACATTTTCTTAGGATTTTGACTGTTTGGCCAAATACTGGGACCTTTTGCGAGTGGCCTCTACAGTCTCATCCGTGCCTCCTGACACACTAGTGACATTAATAATGTAAATATATATAAATCAAGGGAAAAACAGGGTACCCAGAACTATTGTAATTAAGGCGGGAGGCGAGTGTAAGATTGTACTTCTGAGAGAACCACATGTTATGGTCACAGTAAAACCCCGGGTAGGCCCTGTATCGGAGAAGAAAGGGAGTGGTGTAGAACCCTGGGTAGGCACCCTATAGAATAAGAAAGGGAGTGGTATGGCCTGGGGTAGTCCTTCTCTTGTCCGTGAAGTTGGAACTTGGAATCTCGCAGGCTGCATCATTTGTATTTTGTGGTTTGTGACTGTTGTGGCCTATATTTTTTGAAAAGTAAAACCTGTTATCTTTTTCACAAGTTAAAAAGAGAGGTCGGTTTGGTATTATATCGTGATCGGAGTCGTTCATGGCAGCGCCATATCCCATTCTCAAATTCAACCAGCGTTCTGATCATTACATCAGCTTCATGCTGTTGGTGAGATCAAGAGGTGTGTCAGGGGTATGGATGCGGGAAGCTGCAGGATTATCCTATGACACACCCCTCCAGGGCCTTAGGATACTCAGAACCGGGCTTTGAGGCTTCCTCACGGGGGTCGAGACCCAGCTCCGTGACCCTGGCGGTGTCGTTAAAAGTTTGGTGTGGATGGCTCTCTCTCTTCGGGAAGGTCATGTGGTGTGGAGGGTTCATTTGGGAAGGGATGATCAGACCTGGGGATACTTGTTTTACATGACGCCACCTGCAGGTTTCAGCTATAGATGGCCGCCACTGCACAACAGTTCCTCTGGGGGCCGATGGTAGGGAGGCAATAGTGTTGTAAAGCCCTCTACGGGTAGGGCTGACACCTAGGGCAGCAAAAGGTACCTGAGTGAGTTGGTAGTTATGTTTCTGGTGCTCACGATACGTACATAAAGTTCACAGACACAGCGGGTTGCAGTCTTCAGGTCTTTTACTCACAGTCACTGTGCACTGGGTTTTCGGAGGCAGGGATCTAGCTACTCTCGGGTAGGAGGATGACACGTAGCCGGTACCCCTTCTCTTTCCTTCCTCAGTCGTCTCACACTGTGCTTGCTTTACCCTTCTGTCTTGCACCTCGCCACACAGAGCTCTGAGCCGGTAGCTGTGGGCTTTTCTTTGGGGTCGTTCTGCATTATCTCCCCTTAACCCTCTCTTTGCCACCTTTTCAGCAGATGTGTGTGGTTGTCGACTGTGTCACCATGGAAGTACTACAGTCTTCAGGTTGCTAGCTGAGCCTGGACTGTCTTCTCCATTAGTCTTGGGGTCCCGGTGCCCCTGTCCTGCGGTCTTGTCCCTCCACTTGCCTTGCGCCTGACAATGGATATGAGCCCCACGGGTTTATTGTTCACTGCCCATGCCTCTGCGACCCTCTCTTCCTCCTGGAGCCACTTGATTCTCTTTCTTTGCTCCTCAGTGTGGCCTCAGGATGAGCTCCCACTAGCTCCAGTCCTCTGAACACGTCTCTCAATTCTTTTCCTTCTGTGACAGGCTTTCTTTCTCTAGCTCCCCTCCAAATCGACTAGCTGTTTGACTCTCCTTCTCTGCTGTTCAACGTTCTCTCCTGCTGTTCAACTGTCTCTCCTCCTTTCTAGATCTTTCCCACTCTATTTATGCCTTCTATCATGTGTCCCACGTCATCTATGTTTGGGGTGTGCTTCCTAACTTCACTCCTCCCAGGTGCTCCACCCGTCCCCACTACCTTGGTTTCTAGTGTGTTGTCTGGGTGTCCCGGCACCAGTCTGTGCCCCTCTTAGCCGAGAGTGGGATAATACTCCCTAACAGGGGTGCAGAACCTCTGTGGTGACTGGATCCGCAGGGGCACCACACCTACATTCCAGTCCCCCATACTTCTGTATGGGCAGTACTGTAGAGAAAGCATACATGTAATCTGCACCCAAGCACACTGCAAATAAATGAAGCATGAGGTCTGAGAAGAATGCAAAAATAAACATGCAGGAGCTAACATACTGCAGATCTGAAAAATTGCTTTGTAGGTTCATATCTGCAAAGAAAAAATCCATATCCATCATGCTACAGTTCAGGGGACAGGAATCTATCAACTGCTATGAGGGAGGAGAAACCATGCCAGTGCTAAATCGATGAATGCATTGCTCTGCCTGTTCTCTGAGCATCATACATGATAGCATACATTATGCACCATCATATCATTGTATAGCAGAAGATCACAGTGTGTATTTCTATATTTCTGCTTGGTGACATGATTGCTATTTCAAACCAGGACACCCTGTCACATCACATAGGATGTATATAAGGGGATGGATTGTACTGTGACCAAGGGGCCAGTGGCCATACCCCCTCTTCATACAGAAGTGTGAGGGAGTGTGAATGTAGGATGATCCTGCAGCTCCCAGCATCCACGCCCCTGACACATCTCCTGCTTTCTGCAACAGCATGAGATTGAAATTCTCGGACACACAAGGGAGGGGGGGGGGGGGGGAGAACTGAGGAGCAGATATTATTTTATTGAATTATAAGCGATCTATAGATCCTAGAACTGTGGTGCCGAGCTCTGCTTCATCGTGTAGGAGAGCAGGGAGTGTGCTAAAATGTTTTCTCTGCTCAGAGTTCCCCTTTAAGGAGGGGAAAAGTTTGTGAGAATCAAAACATTTCTGTGATTGAGAAGAACCTCAATGGTGAGATATGTAGTCATTTTTAATTTTACCAATACTGGTTCTTTTTTTAGTAGTATGTAGATACATTTTGTGGCAATCCAGAGCTAATGACTCATCACTACAGGATGGTAGAACATCACAGAAACATTTGATATTATTTGACATGTAACAACAAGTAAAATGAGACAAACACAAACACAGACCACAAACATACTGCAAATGTTATTAAGAATGATATTTAGTGTAAAAAAGAACAAGGAGTCCTTGAAGTGATGATCCAGCTTCAACTAGCCCTTATCTTAACAGCATTGGGTCTGGGAAGACGTAGAAGAATTTATGCAAGAATAAAGAAGATCCAAAGAAGATCTGTAGTTAGTTCTCCAAGATGTTTGGAAAAACCTCCCTGTCGAGTTAAACGGCACTAGTGATAAGTGTGACTTAAGGAACTTATTCTTTGATGCTGTTTTGAAGGCAAAGGGTCATCATTCCAAATATTATTTTGATTTAGATTTCTCTGTTGTCCATCAACTTTGTGATTTGTTCATGGAAAAAAGTAAATTATGAACACTTCTATTTTTGAATGCATTCTTACTCTGCAGCATTGTTTCCACACCTGCCTAAAATGTTTGCACTATACCCTATATCAGTCAATATTCAACGAGTGCTAATCATGAGACAAACAAGAAAAATGCAATCTTCTTGAATGGCGTTTTTAATGATTACAAACTTTTGATTGTTTGTCGGTCATTGGTCAAAAGGAACAATCATTTGTTTCACTGGACCCAGTGATGATTGTCTGTTTTATCCAAATTAGGTCATTCTGTTCCACTCTAATGGGTAAAAGTTTCATTAAGGCCCACAAGCACATCAGACTAAAAAGTCGGGCAATATCCGCCAAGTCACCAAACAATCTAATGTGAAAAAATAACCTTTATAGAAATAACATTTTCCGGCTTTCATTTTACTGTTTATTTTGAAAAATAATATTATTTTACAGATTTAAAAAAAAGCACAAAACAACATGTAACATGATTTCGTTATAGGAATATTTACTGGAAAGGCCTTATCTCACCGAGTCAAAGCTTAGGATCAGCGGATCATTATGTGTTTAGTGTCCCAAAAACTCTGAATCATCTGTTTTTGCTGTATATGTTTATCCATTTCTCCTTCAACAAATTTTATATTAACTTGCCTTTTTTAAAGCAGGGGTGGGGAACCTCAGGCCCCAGGGTCGAATGCGGTCCTCGATGACTTTTTTGCGGCCCCCGGGCAGATTACTGGGGACCGCAGTGCTCAGGCTGGCAGACGCGTTTTGCCGACTTTCTGCCCTTTAAATCCAGCTCTCCAGTGATCTCTATGCCCTAGCCTCGGCCTCCTCAGTGAGGTATATGCTCACAGCCTCTCCTGTGATGTCTAGGGTGCTAGCAAACCTGGAAAAGCAGTTGAGAAGCAACATGATCAGTATCACCCACGCCAAAGAGAAGCAGCTCCAGCCACTACAGTAGAGGTGAGTTGATTGCTTAACCAAATATAGCGGGTAATTTTCAAGTTGATAATTTTGTACGGCCCTCGAAGGATTGTAGAAATAACCAAATGGCCCTCGGCAGAAAAATGGTTCCCCGCCCGTTTTAAATGAATGGTCATTCAATGACTGCATAAACACTATGGGTCTGACACTTTGTTTCATTGAGGAAGTTTCGAAGCAAGGGAGGCATTCCTTGTATTATTTCAATATACCCCAGGCTATCTTGATGAAGTATCCGGTTAACACTGGGTGAGCAAAAATGAGGAAAAACAAAGAATGGGGGAAATCAACATTTGTTGATTTAGTAATACAGTGTGGGGGATTTATTGGCCCACTGAATAAACTGAGAACTAATCTCATCCACAATGCAACGAGCTCCAGATTCATGCCCCATTTATAGTCCAAATTTGGAGCTTTAGAAATGTCTCTGAAGCTGGCCAAAAATGTCATGATTTGGGCACAATACAATTTTTTATTAAGCAATGGGAAAATACATGATAGTTCTTATGAAACTGTATCATGGGAAATATTGTGCATTTCTATTGTTCCACATATTTATTTTCTAAAACAGAGCGGCGGGGAACCATTTTTCTGCTGAGGGCCATTTGGAAATTCATACAAGATTATCAACTTGAAAATCACCCGCTATATTTGGTTAAACAATCAACTCCCTCCTATTGTGGTGGCTGGAGCTGCTTCTCTTTGGCGTGGGTGATATAGGTCATGTTGCTTCTCAACTGCTTTTCCCGGTTTGCTAGAGCCCTAGACATCACAGGAGAGACTGAGAGCATATACCGTGTTTCCCCGAATATAAGACCCCCCCGAAAGTAAGGCAGGGTAGGGGGGTGCCCAGGGTTCTCCAATGTAAGGCACCCCCCGATTGTAAGGCCGCTTTCGGGGGGGGTCTGTGGGGAATGTAAGGCCGCCTATGGTGGGGGGTAGCTGGGGAATGTAAGGCCGCATTTTACCTCTTTGTTCTGGCCCCTCCATGCTGTCCCCCGCCTGCCTGCGGGCTTCTTGTGGCCGGCTCCGCCATTATCTCCTGCCCCGGGTCACGGCCCTGCAGGCTCGCAGCTGATTGGCCATCAGCTCGAGCTCTGATTGGCCGATCAGCCGCGACGTCACGGCCCTGCAGGCTCGCAGCTGATTGGCCATCAGCTCGAGCTCTGATTGGCCGATCAGCCGCGACGTCACGGCCCTGCAGGCTCGCAGCTGATTGGCCCAGCGTCCCCTGCAGCAGAAGGCTCCCACCGGCACCGCAGAGGAAATCGAAAGTACGGTACGGCAACGGAACGGTAAGTATAGCTAAACCGTGTGTGTGTGTGTGTATGGGTGCCGTACGGGTGTGTGTATGGGGCTGCGCGCGGGTGGTGGCAGCACATGGGCAGAGTGGGGGTGCACTATGCAGTGGGATCATGCACACAGGGATGGGGGAGCTGCAGTGGGATCATGCACACAGGGATGGGGGAGCTGCAGTGGGATCATGCACCCAGGGATGGGGGAGCTGCAGTGGGATCATGCACACAGGGATGTTAAACAAAAAGTGTCATTTTTTTTGTCTAATGTAAGGCCTCCCCGAAAGTAAGGCAGGGTGGGACTTTTGGGGGTAAATTTAATGTAAGACAGGGCCTTACTTTCGGGGAAACACGGTACCTCACTGGTGAGGCTGAGGCTGGGGCATAGAGATCACTGGAGAGCTGGATTTAAAGGGCAGACAGTCAGCAAAATGTGTCTGCCAGTCTGAGCACTGCGGTCCCCAGGAATCTGCCAGGGGGCGGAAAAAGTCATTGAGGGCCTCATTCGACCCTGGGGCCTGAGGTTCTCCACACCTGTCTTAAAGATAGCATGCTATAAAGTGAACCTGTCATGTGGAAAAAGGCTATTAACCTGCAGACATCAGGTTAATCTGCTAGTTAATATCATTTTGAACCTGCCTGGTGCCTTGACATTAAACCCCGCTGCTGGGAGAAAATGAACTTTAATCATCCCGGCTGCATCCCGGTTTCAGTCACGGAGGAGGCGCCAACATTGGTTCAGTCACCACTCTGTGTATTGAGACCTGTGGCAGCTGTAACCGCCACTCTGCATTAGAATTTGCTGTCAGTCAGTACAAGGAGTGGATGCAGCCATTGCTCTCCATACACAGAGCGGTGACTGAAAATGTACTGGTGCCACCACATAACAAACTGGAATGCTGTCGGGAGGATTAAAGATCATTTCCTCCTGGCAGCAGGGTTTAATGTGCCGGCACAGGTCAGGTCTAGAATGCTGCTACCCTGCAGATAAGCCTGAAAATTTGAATCCCAAACACATTGATGACTATTGACAGTTTTAGAGGCCGAACTTAGACAATTTTGGTTTCTTTAAGATTTTTTTTAATGCCTGTCTTACATCCTTGTTTCTAAGAGTGTAAATGACAGGATTGAGCATGGGCGTAACAACGGAATATAATACAGATACAAGCTTGTTTGTGGAGAAAGGAGAAGCTGATATGACACGGATATAGGTGAAACTCATGCTTCCATAATAGACACAAACTACGGCCAAGTGAGATGTGCATGTGGAGAAGGCTTTGTAACGCCCTTTGGAAGAAGGCATCTTCAGAACTGTCCATGTTATGCAAAAGTATGAAATGAAGATGACTAGCATTGAGCTTAGGAGAACAAAGAACGAAACAACAAAGTCTACAGTTTCTTTTGGCTTAATGTTCCCACAAGCCAATTTCAGTAGCGGAGATGCATCACAAAAGTAATGGTCAATTTGATTGGGTCCACAGAAGTCCAGTTGTGTCAGGAACAAGATCGGAAGAACTGGGGTGAAGAGTCCAGCCAACCACGAGACAATAAGGAGACATATAACATACTTATCTTGCATTATTATTGTGTATCGTAGAGGATTACAGATGGCTACATAACGGTCGTAGGCCATAGCCGCCAGAAGGTAACATTCAGCAGCCCCCAAAAATGTGAAAATAAAAAGTTGAGTGACGCAGCCGGCATAGGATATCGCCTCATTTCCTGTCATGATGTTGGCCAACAAATTGGGTAGTGTGGTACTGATATACCAAACCTCCAAGAAGGAAAGGTTTGCTAAGAAAATGTACATTGGTTTCCATAGTTTGGAGTCTTGCAAAACCAATGCAAGAATTGACAAGTTCTCCAAGACTGTAAAAATGTAAACTAGAAGAAATAGAGAGAAGATGGTTTTCTGGCAATAAGAGCAGCTCGAAAATCCACAAGGAGGAACGTCATTGTTTTGGTCCTGTTGTACATTGTAACTGAAACTTCAATTTATAGATATAGAAAATGTTAGCCTGAAGACTTCAGCTCATTGGAAATAACCATGTTTAGCAATGGAAAAAAATACTAACATTTTAAATCAAAAAATGTTGAAAATGTTTCAACTCATGTGGATTGGACGTTGTATATTGATCATGTATCATCTGTTTTATTAAAAGACCATAGTTAGCAAAGTAAGTTAATAATCGACTTAAAGCAGGGATCTCCAACTCCAGGCGTTGAGGCCCCAACATGCAGGTTTTCAGGATTTCCTTAGTATTGTCACAGGTGATAATTAAATCACCTGCACTGGTGATGATTCCACTACTAAGGAAATCTTGAAAACATGACATGTTTGCGGCCCTCGAGGCCTGCAGTTGAAGATCCCTGACTTAAAGGATTGTTACAGGCAAAATTAAGACACTAGCAGAACTTGAAAGGGTGGAGCATTCATAGGTATTTAAAAGCTACCAAGTAGATGATGTGTGTCATTGTCCAATCCTTAAAGGGGTTCTCCGAGAATGTAATAATCTGGCACTGTCTTGTATTTTAAATGGCAGCCCATCCTACTCTATGTTTCAGCATGGGTTGAGTCCACAAAAACAGCTCCCTGTGTCTCAAAGCAACTCATATCAGTGAACTGACTGAGAAGGGCTATTACAAGAGAATAAATAAATCTCACTACATATACTGAAGGCCGCTTCACACGCTAGGATCTCATTAACGATATAGTTGAAACGTGATGGATTTGTGATCGTTCAAACGATCGTCGTTGCGTGTAAACGAACAATGTAGGAAGGAAAAAATTGTTGGAACGTTCATCCAAAAAATGAGATCCTGACCTCAAATCTATTGTTTGTCGTCCAATTAAAGGATCTGCGAAGCAGCAACATCTTTCAGTGTGACACCTTTTTGAACGACGTCGTTCATATTTCTCCTATTTCTGCCGCTATTTAACATTGTTCATACTTTCCTCTCCGCATCGCTGGCACATTGCCAAATTTAGGATCATTAACGATATCCTTGTGTGTGACAACGCACCAACAATGTCGGAAGGATCGCAGTTTCGTGACATAGGTAACAATATCGTTCACCTATATCCTAAGCGTGTGAAGCGGCCTTTAGGCTGGAGAAAAAAATCCTTTGTGCTAAATCAGCTGAGAAGATTTATTTCTTCTCCTGTCACCGCCCTTCTCTATCAGCTCTAGCGTGTATGCTCATGATATAGCTCTTCTAAGGTTTCAGTAGCTGTATTTCTTCAGGCTACAGCCCATCCAAACACATGACTAGAATAGGCTGACATTTGATTTATGTCATGGGGCCATTTTATTACATTCTAGGAGAACCCTTTTAAGTCCCTGACTGGCACGGTGACTCAGTGGTTAGCACTGTACGATGGCTCATGGTTAGCACTGTATGGTGGCTCAGTGGTTAGCACTGTACGGTGACTCACTGGTTACACTGTATGGTGGCTCAGTGAATAGCACGTGTACGGTGACTCATGGTTAGCACTGTATGGTGGCTCAGTGGATAGCACTGTACAGTGGCTCACTGTTAGCACTGTATGGTGCTCAGTGGTTGGCACTGTATATGGTGGCTCAGTGATTAGCACTGTATATGGTGGCTCAGTGGTTAGCACTGTATATGGTGGCTCAATGTTAGCACCGTATATGGTGACTCATTGGCTAGCACTGTATGGTGGCTCAGTGTTAGCACTGTACGGTGACTCACTGGTTAGCACTGATATGGGTGCTCAATGGTTAGCACCGTTATGGTGGCTTAGTGGTTAGCACTGTATGGTGGCTCAGTGGTTAGCACTGTATGTTGGCTCAGTGATTAGCACTGTATGGTGGCTCAGTGGTTAGCACTGTATGGTGACTCAGTGGTTAGCACTGTATGGTGGCTCAGTGGTTAACACTGTATGGTGGCTCAGTGATTAGCACTGTATGGTGGCTCAGTGGTTAGCACTGTATGGTGGACTCAGTGATTAGCACTGTATGGTGGATCAGTGGTTAGCACTGTACGGTGGCTCAGTGGTTAGCACTGTATGGTGTTCATGCTTAGCACTGTATGGTGGCTCAGTGATTAGCACTGTATGGTGACTCACTGGTTAGCACTGTATGGTGACTCAGTGGTTAGTACTGTATGGTGGCTCAGTGGTTAGCCACTGATATGGTGGTTCAGTGGTTAGACCTGTATGGTGGCTCAGTGTAGCACTGTATGGCGGGGGCTCAGTGATTAGCACTTGTATGGATGTACTCACTATTAGCACTGTATGTGATCAGTGATAGTACTGTATGGTGCCTCAGTGGTTAGCCCTGTATGGTGGTTCAGTGGTTAGCCCTGTATGGTGGCTCAGTGGTTAGCACTGTATGGTGGCTCAATGGTTAGCCCTTTATGGTGGCTCAGTAGTTAGCATTGTATGGTGACTCACTGGTTAGCACTGAATGGTGGCTCACTGGTTAGCACTGTACGGTGACTCACTGGTTAGCACTCTACAGTGGCTCAGTGGTTAGCACTATATGGTCCATGAGTAGAGAAGAAAAAAATGATGGCCGTTGATGACGGGTTGGACCCGTAGAAGCCTGAGTAAGGCGAAACGGTACGCCCGTCATCCTCCACTTCACCCCCCTCCCTCCCTAACTGCATGTAACCCACTCCATTGCATGGAATAAAGAAATTGCACATGAACAACAACTAGGGTGAGTGCCATCATTTTTTCTTTTCTACCCATGGATTGCATTTCTAAATGGACATGATTTGAGCAACAGCCTTGGTTAAAAGCTGGTTTGAGCCGTAACAAATGCCTCTAGTGCCCAGGCTTTTTGTTTACTTGAGCACTGTACGGTAGCTCAGTGGTTAGCACTGTATGGTGGCTCAGTGGTTAGCACTGTATGGTGGCTCAGTGGTTAGCACTGTACGGTGGCTCAGTGGTTAGCACTATATGGTGGCTCAGTGGTTAGCACTATATGGTGGCTCAGTGGTTAGCACTGTATGGTGGCTCAGTGGTTAGCACTATATGGTGGCTCAGTGGTTAGCACTATATGGTGGCTCAGTGGTTAGCACTGTATGGTGGCTCAGTGGTTAGTACTGTATGGTGGCTCAGTGGTTAGCACTGTATGGTGGCTCAGTGGTTAGCAATGTACAGTTAGGGCCAGAAATATTTGGACAGTGACACAAGTTTTGTTATTTTAGCTGTTTACAAAAACATGTTCAGAAATACAATTATATATATAAATATGGGCTGAAAGTGCACACTCCCAGCTGCAATATGAGAGTTTCCACATCCAAATCGGAGAAAGGGTTTAGGAATCATAGCTCTGCAATGCATAGCCTCCTCTTTTTCAAGGGACCAAAAGTAATTGGACAATGGACTCTAAGGGCTGCAATTAACTCTGAAGGCGTCTCCCTTGTTAACCTGTAATCAATGAAGTAGTTAAAAGGTCAGGGGTGGATTCCAGGTGTGTGGTTTTGCATTTGGAAGCTGTTGATGTGACCAGACAACATGCGGTCAAAGGAACTCTCAATTGAGGTGAAGCAGAACATCCTGAGGCTGAAAAAAAAGAACAAATCCATCAGAGAGATAGCAGACATGCTTGGAGTAGCAAAATCAACAGTTGGGTACATTCTGAGAAAAAAGGAATTGACTGGTGAGCTTGGGAACTGTAAAAGGCCTGGGCGTCCACGGATGACAACAGTGGTGGATGATTGCTGCATACTTTATTTGGTGAAGAAGAACCTGTTCACAACATCAACTGAAGTCCAGAACACTCTCAGTGAAGTAGGTGTATCTGTCTCTAAGTCAACAGTAAAGAGAAGACTCCATGACAGTAAATACAAAGGGTTCACATCTAGATGCAAACCATTCATCAATTCCAAAAATAGACAGGCCAGAGTTAAATTTGCTGAAAAACACCTCAAGAAGCCAGCTCAGTTCTGGAAAAGTATTCTATGGACAGATGAGACAAAAATCAACCTGTACCAGAATGATGGGAAGAAAAAAGTTTGGAGAAGAGAGGGAACGGCACATGATCCAAGGCACACCACATCCTCTGTAAAACATGGTGGAGGCAACGTGATGGCATGGGCATGCATGGCTTTCAATGGCACTGGGTCACTTGTGTTTATTGATGACATAACAGCAGACAAGAGTAGCCGGATGAATTCTTAAGTGTACCGGGATATACTTTCAGCCCAGATTCAGCCAAATGCTGCAAAGTTGATTGGACGGCGCTTCATAGTACAGATGGACAATGACCCCAAGCATACAGCCAAAGCTACCCAGGAGTTCATGAGTGCAAAAAAGTGGAACATTCTGCAATGGCCAAGTCAATCACCAGATCTTAACCCAATTGAGCATGCATTTCACTTGCTCAAATCCAGACTTAAGACAGAAAGACCCACAAACAAGCAAGACCTGAAGGCTGCGGCTGTAAAGGCCTGGCAAAGCATTAAGAAGGAGGAAACCCAGCGTTTGGTGATATCCATGGGTTCCAGACTTAAGGCAGTGATTGCCTCCAAAGGATTCGCAACAAAATATTGAAAATAAAAATATTTTGTTTGGGTTATGTTTATTTGTCCAATTACTTTTGACCTCCTAAAATGTGGAGTGTTTGTAAAGAAATGTGTACAATTCCTACATTTTCTATCAGATATTTTTGTTCAACCCTTCAAATTAAACGTTACAATCTGCACTTGAATTCTGTTGTAGAGGTTTCATTTCAAATCCAATGTGGTGGCATGCAGAGCCCAACTCGCCAAAATTGTGTCACTGTCCAAATATTTCTGGCCCTAACTGTATATGGTGGCTCAGTGGTTAGCACTGTACGGTGGCTCAGTGGTTAGCACTGTACGGTGGCTCAGTGGTCAGCATTGTTGGTTTGCAGATCTGGGGTCCTGGATTCAAATCCAATCAAGAACAACATCTGCAAGGAGTTTGTATGTTCTCCCCGTGTTTTCTGGATTTCCTCTGGATTCTCCAGTATCCACCCACTTTAAATAACACAGTGATAGGGAATTTAGATTGTGAGCCCCAATGGGGGCAGTGTTACAACATGTATGTAAAGCGCTATGGAATTAATAATGCTATATAAATTTATAAATATTATTATTATATTATTACGTAAGAGTATTACTTCTTTCAGCACTCTACAGTAAAGGAGGCAGACATGCTCTCATCATTTACAATTTTTCAAGTGCCCAAGGCTAATAAGCTAAAAATCATATATAACCTGTAGACCCATTACTAAAAATAGCTAACAAATGCCTAAAATGATAAGATAAGCGCTTTTATAATTTTTGTCTTTCTGATGGTTGGTTATCTAAACATTTGTATTCCTATTAAAGTGAGATTTCTACTGGGCTCTATGCTGTCAAAGGTTTTGTAAATGATAGGATCCTTTTAAAGGCTATTTGCCTTGTGTCTACACATAGAATGCCACCTCTCTTTCTATAGTCAAAGACACTATAATGCTAAAATAATGCAGTCTCAACGTATTCAGTTTGTGATGTTACTAACAGATCAGTGGGGGTCAAAACCCAGAAACTTGAGTGATTAGCCTTTATCAGCTCTATTGGTGGCTCAATGCAAACAGTGAATGAACCCAGAACAACCTCGCTCCATACATTGTTTGGTGGACATTGCAGAAAATGGCAGCCTAACTCCTAATAAGTTGAACACAGTTCTCCGCCGTGGCCACCACATAGTGTACGGCACAATGTTGCGTCCAACCATCACCTGAGTTGATAACAGATCATTGGATGCCATGTTGAATATTGGACCACATTGGACTTCTAAAACCTTTCACTGCCCTAGTCAAGTAGGTAGTTGGGTGTAAACCCTTAACCCACCTTTGACCTCCAGCGATATTATCCAATAAACAAACTTTAATGGCTTTATTTTTTACGTTAATGACTTTAATATTACTGTTAAACACTAGACCTTCAGGGATCTTACCATGAATATTCCACTCTACCTGAAAATACACTCCTCCACGTTAAAATTGCAGCACCAAGATGGAAAAGTCTTGGTGTTGTAAAACTTACAGGATGGATAGACATATTAATAATGTGCAAATTTATTCGGTATCGGCTATGAACACCACATGCAGAAATTTCCGCAGTTATAGCCTTGGCTGCCATAAATAAGGTTCAAACTAGGAAAAAAGGAAGCTGACCACACTGCCATTGTATGTTACATGCCGGGAGTCTGGGATGGGTGCCGATGTAACTGGTGTGGTCTCATCCAATTCAAACAGAAAATTAGAAGGAAAAAATGATGTCAACTACAATCCGGAAAAAATTAGAAAATGTGAAACTTTAATCCAGAAACATATTAAAATCACAGCGTCACCCACTGAACAGGTAACTTTTGGTGTTAAGTGTTCAGGGGCTGACACTGTGATTTTATGTTTTGGATTTAAAGTGTCAGATTTTATAATTTCTCCCGGATTGGAGAAGCCACAATTTTTCTATTCAAGTTTTCATAAATATGGTTGTATAAACGAATGTATTGGGAATGTTCTGCTACTGAACGCACTTGAGTAAATTATTAAGAGCTGCTTTTTTAACAGCCAACCACTGAGGTCCCAAATGTGCCCAATAGGAGACAAGTCCAGAGACTCTGCAAGCCATAGGTAGCACATTTAGGCCATGAAGGCTGCTCGGAGTAGCATGAGCAACGTGTGACCTGGTTGTATTGAAAACCGGCTCCGGGAACACTTTGGGGAGACTGGTGTAACGTTCCTTCATAAAGACCTATTCATGCCTTTGCCGATGTGGTCTTATCAGATTCGAAGAATGGCACGTGGTGATCCATTCTGTACCGCAAGTGAAGTTAATCATCACATAACAGTCCTGAGGCGCCAAACACTATTTGAACAAATTACCATGAGGATATGTACAACATTGGGCTGCAAACCAGAGATCCAGCTACACGTGTCCCTTCTACTTCATGCCACCGCTATCCAAGCCTAACACTATCTGAAGCAGTAGGTTGATGGAGGCTGGAATGGAGGTCTATCCATAGATTGATCTAGAGACCATGTGGGCAATGCCATTAAGAAGCCTTCAGAAGGGAATGTGAATCAAGATAGCACCAGGCCATGTATTTGTCGTGCTACTGTGAGCAGTCCGCCTTTTCTGCCATGAACACCAAAATGTATGGAAAGTCCCGTTCCCTCCTGAATTGTGCCGCATTTACGTAGCTTGCTCAACACACACTTACCGTAGAAGAAAAATGTTTCCAATGATATGTAATAATTCCACAATACCCCTTCATACTATGTATCATATATGCAATAAGAACTTTCTCTGTATGGCGGCTTCTATATCAAGTTACCTGCAAGATTATCAGTTGCCAAAATCATAAAAAACACCTGTGTATGTAACCTACAATAATCAGATCTACTAATGGTGCAATGTAATTACATTGTAAACTCCAAGCCATATTATCACATAGTGAGAACTAGCACAAGCCTCAAAGTAACAGCATGAAGAGAATGTCAGCTGTCACCGATAGGTATTTATAGGTATGGGAAGCTCAGGAGAAATGCTCCAGGTGGAATATCATAGAGTATGAAGTGAACAAATATCATTATAATTGGCACCATGCCATCGTTATTATTTCTCATTAGATTTGGTCAATCATGGAATTAATTCACCGTTGGCTATTCGGTATCACTGAGACCGATATATAAATATAGAACTGTGCAGAAGGTTTAGGCAGGTGTGGAAAAAATTCTGAATAATAAAAAACACTTTAAAAAAACTACAATAATAATTAATAGTTTATTTTTGACAGAAGGAAACGTGTGGAGTTTCCGCACTGCTGAAGGAGATCCGAAAGAATTTCCAGGAGACGATATTGATTATTGTTAACATGTTTCAAAGTCATGTGACTTTTTCAGCAGGACAAACCACATGTCCTGATGTAGAAGTCAGATGACTCTGAAATGCGTTGACAATAATCCATCTCCTCTACCGGGAACTCTTTGGAATCTCCTTCAGTGATGCAGAAGGTCCACGTATTTCCTTCTGGCATACCTCAGCAACAGTGGATAATTGCTCTTCATTCTTTGCTCTTTGGCACTCAACTTTACCAGTTGAGCACCTTCCTGCATCTTTATGTCCCTCTACACCAGATAAGACCCTATTGTGCTTTTTGTTGCCCAGCCAATGGCATACTACCAATGGTGTCAGACCATGTGGCCACTATGGGGTCCATGAGTCAGTGAAGCCCGGAGCTGGTGCCGGCACTGGGCCTTCAATCAGGTATCACATCTTCAACTGTATAGGCAGATGCCAATTCAGTTGAAAGCAATGATGAAAGGCGTAGTGGTCTGCTCACACCTCCATCACTCTTCTTCAGCGTTTGATATCTGATGTCTCAGCACAGCGGGTACAATGATGTTATTGCTGCCCACCTGCCGTGCCAAGATGTGCAGAGTTGTGGAACAAACACCGCTGCAGAGACTGGAGCAGCAGGGGTAAGAGGAGAAGTGATTTCTTTTTTACGTCAGTGAGTACACTGGTGGCCAAATTGCCGTAATAGTAAATAGAGGACTATAAGGGTGCATTATACTATTTGGAGGACTATGGGGATGCATTATAATATATGGAAGACTAATGGGGTACATTATACAATTAGGAGGATTACAATGGTACATTATACGATATGAAGGACTAAGTGGGCTGCATTATTATATATGGAGGAACATGTGGTGCATTATACTGTAAAGACAACTATGAGGGTGCATTATAATATATGAAGGGCGATGTGTGGCTAATTATACTATATGAAGGACAATGGTGAGTGCATAATATTATATGGAGGACTATGAGGGAGCCATTATATTATTTGGAGGGCTAGGAAGGAGCCTTTATACTTCATTGAGGTCTATTTGCAGACCATTATATTGTATGCAAGCAATTATACATTGTGAAGGTTTGTGTGGAGTCCATTGTACTGTGTGGAGGGCTGTGGGTGGGCCATAATTCTGTGTGGAGGTATAGTGGGGGCCATTATACAGAGTGGAGGTCTAGTGGGGGCCATTATACAGTGTGGCAGACACTATACTGTATGTAGGCCCATTATACTACATGTAGGGTTGTGTGGGGTTCATCATACTGTACATTACCGGGGCAGTTGATGGGGGTCACGGTAGGGTCATCATACTGTGTGTTGGGGCTACTGTGGAGGGATTCACTGTGGGGGAATCATACAGAGTTTGGGGGGAACTTGTGTTTTCATCATACTTTATGGCTGCAATGAATGAGGAATCTAGGGGCTTCAATAGGAGGAAAATTACTTTGTAAGGGTTTTTACAGTACTGACTTATGTTCTTATGTGACCGAGATGAATATTACTTATTTTTTTATTTTTTAGGGGGGTTGAACTTCTGCTATGGGGCCCCTTGATTTCTATGTACGCCAGTGTCCACAGCATATTTTATAGTTTATTTTCATCATTTAAGAAATTGTAAAGTGAATGCAACACTAGAGGCCCCTGAATCACATCACCATTTGGTGTGTCCGCCCTTTGTCTTATAAGCAAGATCAATTCTTCTGGATACATATGTGCACAGTTTAACAAAGAGCGTCCTCTCAAGGCAAAAAGAAGCATTACAGCTGCCTTCTCTATTGGTTTTTATCTTTAGTGTTGCTTTTGTTATGAAGATATAAACATCTTCTGGGGCAGTCCGGAGCTTTAGTATTGACACATCACACTACAGGATGGTGGAATATAATTTGACATAAAATGAGATAATATACTATATAGTATTAAAAATAATTTCTGTAAATCCTGACACTCTGCACATGATGACCAATGACACACATGATCATGTTGCAGTTAACCATGTATCCATCATAACTCATGATAGCTAATATTGGCAAGGCCGTGACGCAGGCATCCAGTTGTACACTTTTTAATTATGTTGCGCATTGTGGATATATGAGCATCAAGATCTCTGGAGACGGACTTGTAACCTTGAGATTGTACTGTGACACACACAAACACACAATGCAAAGATTGAGGCAACTTCTCCTCTTTTTACCTGGTGTCAGGGGTGTATTTCATATTGCCCACACCTGTCACTTTCCACAGGTGAGTGAGAGTGAGCATCACTTACTGGAAACACAGTTGTTTACCCACAATTTTGGTAAGGTGCCAATAATTTTATCCAAGCCATGGTGGTTTTGTGAGAAATAATGCCCAATTTGCCTTTTTTCATTGTTTTTTTTTTTGTGTATTCATCCAATACACACAAAGAAAATAAACCTGTTAAACATGAGTAAGAGCAATAAATTTCTGGGAGAAATATTTCATTTTCTGTAACAATGTCAACCATTTTTAACCATGCCAGTATTACAAGTTCTGTTGTGGAGAAGTCCAGGAGAGTTGAGCATTGAGAGACACCAACTAACAAGGATGTAAAACCAAACAGGCAACTATACTAATGTGGATGACATACAATAACATTGGAGAGCCAGGGAACAGGATCAGCTTCATGATGACTTAAACAGGTGAAGCTTGTCAAGAGCATTCTGGAGAGGGAGCGGAGAATCTGCAGCACTGAAGAGAAGCAAGGTTCTGCTGGGAAATGTAGTTTTACCAGTGTAAAAAGATGACCGTGCATTCAACTATATGGGACTGGATGCACAAAGGGACAGATAAGATGAGAAAATACACAGTGGTAAAAGAAAGAAAAATGTTGCTGAGTAATAGTTGATTATATGTAAGTTGCTTGGTGCTCCTTTACTTGACTGTTTACTCGGGCTGTGTAAGGGTATGAGCAGATATACCTGAGTTTCAGAATAATCCACTTTTTTGCCTTAAAAGACAAGGCAACTTAAAGGACCAACTTGTAAGGGCCGACTTAGACTCTAATCAACGGATACCTAGACAAACGTTTTTGGCTAGTCAACGTCAAGGCACATACCCATGCCTGGGTTGTCTTCAATGCTTTCATGTCATAAAAGGCAATACTTTTACTCACTCCAGATCTGGGAAAAGCTATAAGATCAGAGGTTTTTTCACCTGCGCATCCAGCTACCTGGTGTATTTGGTTAAATGCCCTTGTGGTCTCGGATAGGTTGGGGAGACTACCCAGCATATCCGAGACTGTATAAGTAAACATAAATCTACCATACGTTGTGGTCAGACACTTCTCCCGATTCCCTATCACTTTGTAAGTTACAAGCATTCCATCTCCCAGCTACGTTTTCAAATCATAGAGCACGTACCAGTCAACAGACGAGGGGGGAATAGGATCAAACGGTTAAAACTCAGGGAATCATATTGGATCCATGAACTCCAAACCTTAGAACCCCTGGGTTTGAATAGGGAGTACGAGGTGCAGTTCTGACCAATAGGGTGTGGACAAGGGCTGTTAGGTTGATGTAGGTTGATGGTATGATGATCATAATCCCTTATGGGAGTGAATTTAAGTTGAGGTGGATCAGACATGTGGCCACTGTTGATGATATTGATATTGTCAATGTCTTTCTTATTAAGGTTGTTTTTTTGCTCATGGTCCAATCCATACAATGTTATCAATGTTATCAATTTTCATCTATTAGGAATAATGGAAGAGATTTAGTGTTGCTACAGTGAACCCTATTTTGCCACTATGTCTTCAGTAACTTTTCTCTTCTTTTTGACAGAGACTGTCAAACAGGGTTAACTGTACATCCCATCTTGAGACCGCACTATGCTCTGAGTCACCAGCCGGGTAATATGCACACACCGCTGCTATTACAGCGACCTTGCACTCTAATCTGCCCTTTTGACGTTCTGCGCATGCCACAAGACGTGTGTTCCACCGCACACACACTTCCTGCGTTCCAAAGCCAGGAAGCGGAAGTGCGTCACCGTAAATGCGTCACTCGCATTTGTGGCACACATCACAAATACCAGCGGCGGGCCCACAGGCAGCGCACATTGCGGAGAGCACGCTGCTGGACACACAGCTACTTCATTCAAGGTATAAGTGTTTGACCTACTGGCTTATTCCCTGATAAGGTTCATGAGATTAATGATATCCCTATGAGCTTTACTTCAACAGGGCAGTTACCCCCATACACATTGAACAATTGATACTGAACAATGCAGGTAATACAGATATATCCATCTCCCACCTTAAGGCTGACATACTATTTAGACTTGGTGTCCTAATATAGCACACTGTATACCCTGAAAAGGGGGATCTTTCTCATCATGTTTATGTACTAATAATCTATATACACCATACAGCTCAGCTCCAGGACGCACTCCCATCTATGAGAGGTTTTCCTTGTGACACACTATCATCCACTACAGCGGACAAAGTACCCTATCTGGATAAGTATCATTTTGAACATTACTTTTATTATGAGGGTTACAGCCAATTCTATAAATCCTTATATAATCCCCACTTTCTTTTATTCCAGAATAGAAGGATACAGTGTCCTCTGGATAATTTGGGACATAAGTTGACTTGTAACATGTAATACCTTAGAGCTCGGTACATGTCACTAATTACGTTATTGATTATTTGCATGTCACAACGACGGCACATAGTTTGCACAAACGTTCGACAGATGACCTTGACTATAGTCAGCACAGGAGTGACGTGGATACCTAGTGCCCAGGTAATTAATTCTTGAGTCATGCATTCTCATTTTATCAGTTTACAAAAAAGCTGATACGATATTTTCTTTTACTCAATAACGCTTGAAAGCTGTTGATTTTTTTAGCATCGTCAAATTTACATAGTATAATACTAGATTCCTTTGTTAGGTCTTGATTTTTTATTCTTTGATCTTGTACTGTATATATTGAAAGTGTATAACAAAGATGATGATACAATTTTTGCTATATCTTGTTATGTAGATAACCCTTGATGAAAGCCAGATTTTGGCTGAAACGTCGGGATTAATACGAACTGTTACCTCATTACTAAGTGCTGATACTTTTCAATAAAAACGGACATTCTGTCGGATAATTCATTTTGTTGGATTTTTTTGGTGTGCCAGGGTACTACGCATAGATATCTATACGTGTGACATCTCACCAAAGCTCTCAAAATGATGTCCTAATGACCGTGCTCCCGTGAGATCGTTGGTGAGATTGTTACGACATTGATGCTTGTAACGGTACTTTAACGGTAGCCTTAAGGAAGTCTCAATGCTGATCGCCTCAGTCCAACACTCACCACCCCCACTGATCATCGGCTCCCTGATGCCAGCGGCAGCAGCAGATAACTGGAAGTGCTCAGTTCTGGAGCTGCCCTTTCTTATGATAATGGTCCTGGATGAGTACTGCACATCCGTCTCAAATTGATTTGAATAGGAGGCAGATTTGCAGTATCTTCCACCACATAGGAGAGCATTTTCAGCCACCTGCAGTCAAGCGGTACTGGATCAGCTGATGGCAGGTGTGCCAGGTGTTGGACCCCAGCCGATCAGAAGTTGAATAACTCTTCTAAAGTTGTCAATTTGAAAGTAGTGGACAACCTTTTTAAGGCACCCATACAAATTAGATTAATGTTGACCGAAACTGTGAAAATAATGGTGATGTCTATTAAAGGTTTTAGAGGCCCAACTTAGACACTTTTGGTTTCTGAAAGACTTTTTGTAATGTCTGCCTTACATCCTTATTTCTAAGAGTATAAATGATGGGATTAAACATGGGCGTAACAACGAATATAATACAGATACAAGCTTGTTTGTGGAGACAGTAGCAGACGTGACTCGATTATAGGTAAAACTCATGCTTCCATAATAGACACAAACTAACAGCCACGTGAGATGTGCAGTGGAGAAGGCTTTGTAACGCCCATTGGAAGAAGGCATCTTCAGAACTGTCCGTGTTATGCCAAAGTATGAGCTGCAGATGACTAGCATTGAGCTTAGGAGAACAAACGAAGATATAACAAAGTCTGCGATTTCTTTTGGCTTTGTGTTCCCACAAGCCAATTTCAGTAGCGGAGAAGCATCACAAAAGTAATGGTCAATTTGATTGGGTCCACAGAAGTCCAGTTGCGTCAGGAACCAGATTGGAATAACTGGGGTGAAGAGTCCAGCTAACCAGGAGACAATAAGGAGACATATAACATACTTATCTTGCATTACGATTGTGTATCTTAGAGGATTACAGATGGCTACTAACGGTCATACGCCATAGCGGCCAGAAGGTAACATTCAGCAGCCGCCAAAAATGTGAAAACAAAAAGTCTGAGTGACGCAGCCGGCATAGGATATCGCCTCATTTCCTGTCATGATGTTAGCCAACAAATTGGGAGTGTGGTACTGATATACCAAACCTCCAAGAAGGAAAGGTTTGCTAAGAAAATGTACATTGGTTTCCATAGTTTGGGTTCTCGTAAAACCAATGCAAGAATTGCCAAGTTCTCCAAAACTGTGAAGACATAAACTAGAAGGAACAAATAAAAGATGGTTTTCTGGCAATAAGAGCAGCTCGAAAATCCTGCGAGGAGGAATGTAATCTCTCTGGTCCTATTTAACATTATAAATTAAGCTTCACTTTACGGATGTATAAAATGTTAGTAAAGTTCGGCTAATTTAAAATAACAATGTTTAGCAATGGAAAAACGTACAAAATTTATTTACAAAAATATCTGAAAATTTGTTTGAAACACTTATGTGTATTGGATGTAGAATATTGATCAAGTATCATCTGTTTATTGAAAGAATGTAGAAAAGAGGTAATGATGACTCCAGGCAAAACTAAGACATTAGGCCGAACCTGAAAAGGAAGAGCATGACAAAAGTATTTATAAACAACCAATGGCCCAAACCTTAAATAGGACCTGTCACCGGGTCAAAGACAGTTTTTGTTCTTGTTTTATTCTCGTTGCTTCTCAGAATACTCAATTTTTTTGTTTATTTTAGAATCTAACATCGTTCAAGAGATATGTTTTTTATTTAGTGCTACATGGCCTAAATTAAAGGAAACCTGTCAACTCATTTTAGCCGCTTATGCTGACACTCCTGCACTTTCTAGCTCATCCCTATCATCCCATTCTGATCTAAAAGTGCCCTATACAGTTTAAGAAAAATGATTTAGAACTTACAAGCAGTCTACATCCGTAGACTGGAAAGGTAGGCTCTGGGGCTCCATTCTCCCCTCCTCGCTGGCTCCTAGCATCCCCGCTGGGCGTCCTCATTCCTGTGCTGTGCCACCTCTTTTTGAAATTTCCTGCCTCCTTTGTTGCTATGATATGCTGGGCCAAACGTCATATCCGGCCCAGTGCATTGTGGGGGCTTATGATGTGTACTGGCCGCTTCAATATGCGCACTGCGCATGCGCCATAGCCGGGCCATACTACGTAATCAGCCCCACAATGCACCGGGCCGGATATGACGTCCCAACATAACATCATACCAGCAAATGAGGCAGGAAGTTTCAAAAAGAGTGGCACAGCACAAGGAATGAGGACGCCCAGCGGAGCGCTAGGAGCCAGCGAGGGGGGAGAATGGAGCCCCGGAGCCCACCTTTCCAGTCTACAGATGTAAAAATGCTTGTCAGTTATAATCATTTTTCTTAAACTTTATAGGGCACTTTTAGATAAGACAGGGATTGTTAGGAATCAGCTAAAAGGTGCAGGGACAGGTAGTGATAGCATGGGGGGTAGAATGAGCATGGTTACCTTTAACAGGTAATCCTGGATTTATTAAAAGAAAATATGCTAAGCACTAATAGGCATGTAAACTGCCACCTAGCTGCTTGTTGTGCCCGGCACATTCACCGCCAACACTGCCGAAACGGAGTGGTCTTAGACCGCTCCTGTCAACAATTTTGCCGCTTCCTTGACATCACGTCTACAGAGAGGCGGCTGCTCCCCTCTATCAATGGGCGTCAGAGCCAACGTCACACTGATTGACAGCCGGCTCCCCCAAGCAGGTAGTGGGGAGCCAGCTGTCAATAAGCAGGAGACTGACTGTCCTGCCCCTTCCACAGAGCAGAGGCAGCTTGCAGAGAGGAAAAGTCGCCTCTGCTCTATTTACCCTGCCATGCTGTCCCCGCCTCTGTGGTGGGGATCAACTGCGGTGAATAGTGCTACCTGCCTGTTGGTGCTTGGGCACATTTTTTTTTTTTTTTTATAAATTCCGGATAACCCCTTTAATGGGGCAGTGTTCACAGAGCAATTATGCAGAGAAGCCTAAGGGTGGAGATACACTGGTGTGAAAAAAAACGGTCTGATTGTCGTCCAAGAGAGTCGTACGAGTTTCGTCCAGATTTTTGATCAGTGTGGCTTCTGTGCGCTGTCCGTGTGCAATCAGTTTTTCTCTCAGCAGCTATTTACAGTATAATCTTTTACAGGAACAGTTTTTACAATTGTCTGAGCTACAGAATGATAATATCAGTGAAAAAAACGGATGCCTCTCGGATGGTGCGTGTGCGGTCGACTGCAGTCTGTGAGTTTTGTCGGACCCATAGATTTGCATTGGCGAGTGTCGCGCGTGAATCGCATACTGTGCAGCATGTTGCAACTGCTTGCTCGTCTGTGAAGCGGACGACAACAAAAACGCCCGACACTAGCAAATGTGTACTCGAACATTTGATTAACTCTCACTACAGTCATCCAACTTTCACGCAGTGTGTCCATACCCTAAAGGTCCCCTCTAGAGAATGTTGTGAGCCACATCCTGTGGTACAGACCATAAAGTATAAATTAATAGTAAAAACCCATATCTCTGGAATTGTATGGCAGATTTAATGAACCAAAAAAACTGAATTATCAGTGGAGCTGGGAGGAATAAAATCAAAGCAAAAACTGTCCACTTTTGACTAGTTTACAGGCCCTCTTCCAGGCAATGACTGATACATTACAAGTGTATTATTTTTGTTAAGGATGTTTCTTTAGTACAGGGGTTGGGAACTCCAGCCCTCGAGGGCCAACAGGTCATGCTTTCAGGATTTCCTTAGTATTGCACAGATGATAATAAAATCACCTGCACAGATGGTTATTCTAGCCCTGTGCAATGCTAAGGAAATCCTGAAAACATGACCTGTTAGCGGCCCTTGAGGCCTGGAGCTTCCCACCCTGCCTTATAACAAGAAAAGCTGATTTGCCCTTATCTTGTTTTAGCGTTTTTCAATTCTCCGAGGTTAAGAAGTTGGAAAGAGATAAGTCTTGCCTTTGTCTGTGTGAACATTGTTGATTTTAACATTCCTTCACCTGTTTATTATCATTATGTCTCTTGTCTCTATACTGTGCAAAATGTTTCTGTAAATGGTATGATTCCATCCATAGGCTATTTACCTTGGTCTAACACATATAGGAAATTCACCTTTCTTTGGTCAAAGTCACCTTAGTGCTAAAATAATGTATTGTACAGTATATATGTGTATAGGTTATCGAAATCAGCTCAGTGGGGGTTCATCTCCCGACAGCCCAACCCAAGGTGTTATCAATGGATGTAAACCATGGATCAGTGTTCCCCAACTCCAGTCCTCGAGAGCCACTAACAGTCCAGGTTTTCAGGATTTCCTTAGTATTGTTTCCATTATCACCTGTGAAATACTAAGGAAATCCTGAAAACCTGACCTGTTGGTGGCTCTCAAGACTGAAGTTGAGGATCACTGCCATGGATGGAGTCAGATCACCACAGCTCCATACTACTGTTGTTGAATATCTCTTACTAAAATAATAAGTTCCCAGCAGTACCATCGACACCATAAGAGCTGATAGTAGCTGTTTGGTGTTGGTGCCAGATATTGGACCCCAAGCTATCTGGGTATTCGAGACTTCACAAGCAGAGGTCAACATCAGCAACAACGTTAACTGCATTACAGCCTTGTTCCTCCACCAATAACACCATAAACCAAGGATATTATCTAGTAATACTCTAACCCACAATAGATATTACTGATAAACACTAGACTTTCAGAAATATTATAATTCTAATCCATCCAATGTGTAAATATATGATGTAGGACAGAGTTCCCCAACTCCAATCCTCAAGAGCCACCAACAGGTATGTCTTCAGGATTTCCTTAGCATTGAACAGGTGTTGGAATTATCATGTCTACAGGTAATTAAATTATAACCTGTGCAATACTAAGAAATCATGAAAACAAGACCTGTTGGTGGTTCTTGAGGACTAGAGTTGGGGAACGCCGATGTAGGACATCCTTTTATGAAGAAAGTGGTGGGATGGAGGTACGTTTTGTTTTTTTTTTGCCATGAATACTGACATCTATTGAAAGACCCATGGTTCTCTCTGAATTGTGCCACACTTACATAGATTATTCACCACCTACACTTACCGTACAAGAAAAATAATTCCAGCGGTATATAGCAATACCACCTTAACCCTTCATACCACATATCATAGGTGCATTAGGAAGGTTCTCCGTATGAAGGCTTCCATATCACATTTTCTGCAAGATGGACAAAAGTATAAAAAAACACCCGTGGATGTATCCTACAATGATCTGCTCTACTAAAACAAAATGCTGAAAGTTATCTGATCACACATTAATAAATAGAACAAGTCATAAAGTAACAGCAGAAAGAGAATGTCAGCTGTCACCGATCAGTATTTATAGATATGGGAAGCTCCGGAGAAATGCTCCAGGTGGAATATCAGAGTATGGAGTGAAAGAATGTCTGTATAATTGCTACTATGTCATCGTTAGTATTTCCCATTAGATCTGGTCAGGTAATTAATTCACTAGCTGCTGCTATTTGGCACTTAAAACATTCATTCACTGATTGCTGTAAATAGACACACAGTCATGGATAAAGGTGTAGGAACTCTTGAAATTCCAGATAATGAATTACCGTATTTCTCCCAGACCATTATTGTAATTACCATGTTTATTTCCTTTGTGCGTATTGGAGCAACACAAAACAAACAGAGAAAAAAGGCAAATCGGACATTATTTCACCCTAAAATCCCTCAAAATGGTCCAAACAATTGTTGGCACCCTCAACATTGCACACCTTTGGAATATGTAACTGAAATCAGTCGCCTCTTATAACCTCCATAAGCTTCTTCTCACCTGGAGTTTCAGCCTCTTTATAATCTGCTCCCGGTCTCTCATATTTGAAGCGTCTTCTCCCAATTTTCAGATCTCTCCACAGGTGATCAAGGGATTTAGATCCGACTATTGCTCCCAATTCAGATCTCTCCAGCGATTTGTTTCCTCCATATCTAAGCTTTTTGATAGTTCGGATCATTGTCCTGCTGGAGACCCCTGACCTACAACGCATCCAGCTTTCTGACACTGGGCTCTACAGTGTTACTCAAAATCCTTTGGTATCTTCAGATTTCATGATGTCTTGCACTAAGTCAAAGTCAAAGCCAGTGTCATAGATGGCAACACAACCTCAAACATCTTTGAGCCTCCTTCATATGTAACTTTAGGTCCTGTGCTCTTTTCTCTGAAACCCCCATATGTGACTATGGATCCTGTGCTCTTTTCTTTGTAGGCCTCATTCCGTTTTCGGTAAACAGTAGAATAATTCACTTTCCCCTAAAGCTTTATTTTGGTCTCATCTGTGCACAGGACTCTTTCCCAGAAGGATTTTAGTTACTCATGTACATTTTAGCAAACTGCAGTCTAGCTTTTTTATGTCTCTGTGTAGGCCATAACATTTAATTTAATTCCAATGTCGACAGATTGTTTGCTCATACCATGATGCTCCCTGAGCCAGCCGTTTAGCTTGAATTTGTTTGGAACTTGATTGGGGCTTATCCACCATCTGGACTATCCTGTCTTGCAACCCTTCATCAATTTTTCTCTGTCGTCTGCATCCAGGGAGATTAGCTACAGTGCCGAGGGTTGTAAACGTCTTGGTTATGGATAAAGGAACATGAAGATCTCTGGAGATGGACTTGTAACATTGAGATTGTTGACATTTTCCTCGCACAGTTCTTGTCTCATTCTGTTCTCCATGCTTACAGTAAGACAAAACAAGGGGGAGAGGGGAAGCGCTCCCTTTGAGAAGAACCCGGTGGTCTAGTGGCGATATAAGGGTGAGGGGGTGGATCGCCTCTCACCCGGGGAGGTTGTGCACCTCTGCACAACCTCAGTGAAGCGTGTCTCATTTACCCGGCAACTCATGGTGGCTCCAATCCCGCTCTCGCGGTCCTTCCGTGCTCGGCTGGTCAAGGGCTCCGCGCGTCAGCCATATGCACGTCACTGCAGGTCCTGCACCTTCGGGCGACTTCAGAAGATATGTCAGCGGCACCCGGAAGCTCCAGCCACAACACCAGATTGGCGCAGCAATTAGAAAGAATTTAATTTGTGGTCCGAAAGAGGGGAGCGCTGGGGCACACAGACATGAGATGAAGCTATTTAGATGGTTGACAATCCTCTTTATTAAGCACTACTACAATGTGTTTCAACAATAGTCTGTTGTCTTCTTCAGGTAAATCCACCTGGACTCCAACCCAAAGGCAATTGAAACTTTACAAACAAACCATGCACCAGTAATATATAAGGCACATTGTGGATGGGAAGCCCTGGTACAGATTTCAATTTGGAATCCAATGGATTGAGTTAAGTCTTTGTGTTCCTGATCTATAGTACTATATTGGTATGTTGTTACCATATCCCTAAAACAATGTATTAAAGTTTAACAATTAACTACTGTAAACTTTTTTTAATATTGCTTAGCCATTTTAAATAATAATAATAATCTTTAATTATATAGCGCCAACATATTCCACAGTGCTTTACAATTCACAGGTTCATATACAGTCATAATAAACTGTTTTGGAAGACAATAATTAAAAAGAAAAAAAAAATGGCGACCCTGCTCGCAAGAGCTTACAATCTACAATAAGGTGGGGGTGAAAGTATAGGTGCTTATTTACAATCATGGTCCAGCCATTTTGAGGAAGTGTGCAATAGATGAGAGTGGAGTGTGACCACCAGCCTGTCTGTGTACAGCTTTTGGGTCGATGGAGTTAAACAGTTATGTTCGAGGAAGTAGTGGATAACCTATGTCTGAATGACTCTGATTAGGAAGCATGATAGGCCACCCTAAAAAGATGTGTTTTTAGTGAGCATCTAAAGCTAACTTAAGTTGTGTGTAGTCCTAATTTCTTGTGGTAGAGCATTCCAGAGGATTGGTGCAGCTCAGGAAAAGTCTTGAAGTCAGGAATTGGAGGTTCAGATTAGTGCAGATGTTAGTTTCAAGTAACTCCCAGAGTGTAGAGAACGGGTGGGGTGATAGACAGATATGAGGGTAGAGAGGTAGGGAGGTGCTGCACCATGAAGACCTTTGTGGGTGAGAACAAGCAATTTGAATTTGGTCCTACAATATACGGGCAGCCAGTGCAATGACTGGCAGAAAGTGGAAGCATCCAAGTAACGGTTAGCCAGATAGGTGACCCGGGCTGCTGCATTAAGGATGGACTGGAGAGCAGAAAGCCTAGTGGGGGGGGCAACTAATACAAAGTTGCAATAATCAAGGCGGGAGTGGATCAGGGCCACGGTGATGGTTTTAGCTGTTTCCATGGTGAGGAAGAGGTGGATTCTAGAGATGTTTTCAGTTGCAGGTGACAAGAGTGGGTGAGAGATTGTATATAGGAAGTGAATAAAAGATCAGCATTAAACATAGCACCCAGACATTGAGCTGGCTGCCTAGGCGTTATTGTGGTGTTGCACAGAGAGGGAGATGTCAGATTTAGGGAGGTTAGTGAGGGCGGGATCAGAAGAAGTTCAGTTTTGGAAAGGTTGAGTTTCAGGTAAAGAGCGGACATGATATTGGAGAATGCAGTTAGATAGTCATTGGCGTTCTGTAATACAGTGGAGTTTTTAAAGCTATGATTCTGTAATATACACCATTACCTTATTTTATTTTATTTTCTTTTCACTAAGTAGCTATACTGTCTATTGGCTCTTGGGAACTGCTGCTCCAGAAAGAACATCAAACATTGTTTGCCCACACTACCCTATCTGAGCATGGGAGTGGGAACAGAAGCACCAGGGAGAGTGCTTGTAAATAGTGTCCGGGTACCAATTATTGCTAGAGCAGCAGCTCAAAGCAGCTTGTAAAAGAGCATGAATGAAGCTGTCAAAACAGCTCTTTCAGCCTGGTGTTTGATAAAAAAAGGAAACACAAATTAATGGAATATATTACAATAAGTCTTATCATTTAAAAAAAAAATAGTAAAAAAGGTTATTCTTTAACTTATACTCACCAACATTTGCATCCTAATTGTTGAAAATTTGAAGCCTCACTCAACTCCATACAGAAAATACCTCTCAATAATGAAAAACTAGAATTACCGTATATACTCGTGTATAAGCTGACCTGTGTATAAGCCGACCCCCTACTTTTGCCCCAAAACCTGGGAAAACCTATTGACTCGTGTATAAGCCGAGGTTGGACCCCAGCACAAGTATACAGCCCCCAGCAGTGTGGTATACAGCAGCCTCCCCAGTGGTAGTATACAGCAGCTGCCCCAGTGGTATATACAGCAGCAGCCCCAGTGGTAGTATACAGCAGCCCCAGAGGTATATACAGCAGCCCCAGTGGTAGTATACAGCAGCAGCCAAAGTGGTAGTATACAGCAGCAGCCAAAGTGGTATATACAGCAGCAACCCCAGTGGTAGTATACAGCAGCCCCAGAGGTATATACAGAAGCCCCAGTGGTAGTATACAGCAGCCCCAGTGGTAGTATACAGCAGCCCCAGAGGTATATACAGCAGCCCCAGTGGTATATACAGCAGCAGCCCCAGTGGTAGTATACAGAAGCCCCAGAGGTATATACAGCAGCTCCAGTGGTAGTATACAGAAGCCCCAGAGGTATATACAGCAGCCCCAGTGGTATATACAGCAGCAGCCCCAGTGGTAGTATACAGAAGCCCCAGAGGTATATACAGCAGCCCCAGTGGTAGTATACAGCAGCAGCCCCAGTGGTAGTATACAGCAGCAGCCCCAGTGGTATATACAGCAGCAGCCCCAGTGGTAGTATACAGCAGCCCCAGAGGTATATACAGCAGCCCCAGTGGTAGTATACAGCAGCCCCAGTGGTAGTATACAGCAGCCCCAGTGGTATATACAGCAGCAGCCCCAGTGGTAGTATACAGAAGCCCCAGAGGTATATACAGCAGCCCCAGTGGTAGTATACAGCAGCAGCCCCAGTGGTAGTATACAGAAGCCCCAGAGGTATATACAGCAGCCCCAGTGGTAGTATACAGCAGCAGCCCCAGTGGTAGTATACAGAAGCCCCAGAGGTATATACAGCAGCCCAGTGGTATATACAGCAGCAGCCCCAGTGGTAGTATACAGAAGCCCCAGAGGTATATACAGCAGCCCCAGTGGTATATACAGCAGCAGCCCCAGTCGTAGTATACAGAAGCCCCAGAGGTATATACAGCAGCCCCAGTGGTAGTATACAGCAGCAGCCCCAGTCGTAGTATACAGCAGCCCATTGGTAGTATACAGCAGCAGCCCCAGTGGTATATACAGGCCCCCCCCCATCAGTATACAGGGCCCCCCCTTACTGCCGCAATCCTGTAAAGGAATAGATTATTATACTTATCCCTGCCGCTGTCCCGCCGCCGCCATCGCGCTCCTCCGTCCTCATCCAGCGTCTTCCGGCTTCCTCCTCTGGCGCGCAGACAATGACGTCATTGCCTGCGCCCACTGGAGGAAGCCGGAAGAAGCCGGATGAAGACGGAGGAGCGAGATGGCGGCGGCGGGACAGCGGCAGGGATAAGTATAATAATCTATTCCTTTACAGGATTGCGGCAGTAAGGGGGGTCCTGTATACTGATGGGGGGGGGGCCTGTATACTGTTTACACTGTATACAGTGTATACAGTATACAGTGACTCGCGTATAAGCCGAGGGGGGGACTTTTCAGCCCAATTTTTGGGCTGAAAAACTCGGCTTATACGCAGGTATATACGGTACTATAAACTCGTCCCATCTGAAGCCTAGTTTGCAGGACTGTCTAGACACAAGACAGACTGTTAATTGCTATGTTTCATTTTGACTGATCTTGGGAGTCTTCGAGAGTCTTAAATCATAGAACTGTATGTTTTCCAAATATGTTCCAAGTTAGCATCCAAATACGCATGGAGTATTAAACCAAGACATATTAAAACTATTAAAAAGCGGTCAGTCAAAATAGATCACAAGATTGTCAAACCACAAACTATCATTATAACAAGAAGAAAACGTCATCAATGAACATTGGGCCTAAAATAGAGGATAAAGTGCCAAAACCAGCCACAAGATGACAATAACGTGTAACCAAAAATGAATCCCCAAGAGAAAAGAGGAAATCACAGTTATAGATGATTATATGTTATATGCCGTCATTGCTGAAAAATTAGAAGATGGTTGACCACAAGCAGAATATATATGATCTGGTGCCAAATGTGTACTGAGATAAGGAATTCGTGGTCAGATAGGTGGCATAACAAGGCACTATGGACACATAATAACAGTAAAGGAAGGCCACAGGAGATGTGGTAGACACACTGGATCCAAAGAGCACCCCAACGCACGTTTCGCATAATGCGTCTTTCTTTTTTCTTGTTCCAATTTAACGCAGTGTCTCTTCTTCTTTCTTTTTCATGTTTTACACTATAGTTCTATATTCAGTTTGGCTTCTGTGCTTTAGCACGAGTTCTCCAAGAAGTCAAAGAAGAACATTTGATTTCCCTGAAAAAATGGTTACTTTTGAGAGGAGAAAGTTACATATGTCCTTAACACCCAGTAGCAAAATGAATGGGAGCAGCTAGAGTCACAAGATTTGCGTATAAGGTACATATGTTCTTCTAACCACCTGAAGGGTTATCTTTCAGCCTCAAAACCATATGGAAAGCCCTTTTACCTGTGACTAGTTGTGGCAAGTGGATGCCCTAGATCAAGGGTGGAGACCTCCAGGTCTCGAGGGCCGCCAATAGGTCATGTTTTCAGGACTTCCTCAACATTGCACAGGTAATATAATCACCTGCACTGGTAATGATTCCAACCCGTCCAATGCTAAGGAAATTCTGAAAACATGACCCTTGGCGGCACTTGAGGCCTGGAGTTCCCCTCCCGTAGATGGTGGTCAACTGCTTAGACTTTCAATGAACCAGGGACAGGTAAGCCACTCCAATCAGGAGCTCCACTTCAGAAGATTTGATAGGATACATTTTTACATGGGTGCCCAGTCTTTGTAATGGGTATTATAGAGAATTAATGCCAGACCCTTGGTGATTGTCTGATTGAGGCTCAATGTCATTGTAAGACTGAGTTGTCTGGATTCGTCTGCCCCTTTAAGTATTTTCAGAAAAACAAGGAGAAGAACATCAGACTTTGTGTTAGAGTAACTGATTTTATATTGGAATGACCAACAAGAAAACTGAAGGATTGTTTGGTGGGTCCATAATCTAACACAATTATCGCCCAGCAGAAGACAACCTTAACTGGAACAGACTTTGGAGCCAGTCTATTTTTATGGAGTGATTTATGAATAACCTGTTACATTTCATTGATGATCTCAGTGTGTGTACAATAATGACAAAAACTATATATGATGCTACTGAAATTGGATGTGCCCATATTCTTTGTAGAAGATGGACTCTTAAAGTCATTTTGTGAACGTCTCGAGAAACCCTGGTCTGTCTGACAATGATACATGGCAGACTTGTATTTGATTATGTGACCTCTCATTATTAATCACTTTAGGGATGCAGCACTGAAAGGAAATGGGCACACAATAACACAATAGTGTTTATCTGTCAGGCAGGGGTAACGGAATAAAAGTGAATCAGCTCCTCTGTTGGGGTTGTGAGACGTCACAACCACCTAAATCACTTGTGACAGCTAAAGATGTCAAGCTTTTTCATCGGTTTGCAGCATTGTCCAGGATCATGTATGAGGGAAAGGAGATTTGTGACCACGCTCTCGCTCCAAATGATCCAATTGAATAAAAAGTGTTAGAATCCAAGTGGTGGTTTTATTTCTACATGTTTCGAAATATCTATATCAAAAAGGTGAACAATATCTATATCAAAAGTGTTAGAATCCAAGTGGTGGTTTTATTTTTACGTGTTTCGGGGCATAACCCCTTCTTCAGGAATACCACACAATAGGATGTACCAACCAAGGCACATCTTGTTGTGTGATATTCCTGAAGAAGGGGTTTTGCCTCGAAACGCATAGAAATAAAATCACCACTTGGATTCTAACACTTTTGATTCAATTGGATCATTTGGAGCGGGAGCGCGGTCACAAATATCTTTTCGCTCGTACACGATCCTGGATACTAATCACTTTATTGAGTTACATAAGATGTGTGGAAGAGGCCAGTACTGAACTTCCATAGTAAATATAGATATTTGCAGCTTTTTACATAAGCCAATTAAGCCTGAACAGATGAACTCTCTGGAGCTAGTAATATATGTAATTAATTGTGTAGCTGGAGATGGAGAGGTCCCTGACGTGCCGAGGTCCTTCTCTTTGAGCTTCTAATAAAACTTGCAGTTTACTGTAATTATTAACAATTACATAGTGAAGTCCCCTGGTTAGCAAATATAGAAGATCTTATTTTGACCTGACTTTATCTCTGGAGAGTATTACTAATTGAGTGAAAAATTGTTTGCACACAGACAGATGGGATTTGAACTTTAGTAATGGAGTCAGCTGGGAAGAAGATTGTCTGGTAGATTGTTATCATAGCAAAGAAAATAATGCACTGCCCTGACATATTATTTAGGTCTATTGTTTAACATTGTCCTCTAATAACCAATTTCCACATTGGCCAAAGAAGTAGAACCATGTTATACTACATTTCCCCAGCAGCAGAGTTCCTTACTGGAGTGGCTTCACTCTAATAGCATAAAGGTCCCGTCACACACATCAATGTCATCAGCGATCTGATCGCTGGCGACATTGACGGCTGATCACTGGTGAGCTGTCACACAGACTCACCAGCGATCATTGGACCAGTGACATCGTGGAAATTATTTAAATATCGTTTCCACGATGTCTGCAGGCTGGTATCCATGGTAAACTGAGGGTAACTAGGCAGCACGTGCTGCCTAGATATCCGATGTATACCTTGGTTACCAGCCTTCTCCGCTCACCGGCTGGTATCCAAGTACACAGTGGGTAACTAGGGTCCCTAGGGCCATGAAATGCTCCATATACCAAAGTATTCTAGAATTAGATGTGAAACCTTTATCCCAAAGCTAAAACTTTGCCGAAACTAGGTCATGATCCCAAGCACAACAGCAAATCAACGTCACAATGGCTGGAAAAGAAATGAATCAAGATATTTTTGCCCTGATGAAAATTTATTCTAGAAACCCGTTGACAAATAAAGATCACGATTTGTAACATTCTCGATTTGTTGTTACCTCCACAACTTTCCCCTATTTTTCCTCTGTCCTTGATCATCTTTAAAAAGGGTTTTGCGGAAGCCGTTCAATATGTATTTATAGTAGTTGATGCACAACTACATGAATGAGCCTTTTTATTCCTATTGGGATCTGTTTGTCTATCTCAGATTTGGCCCTCTCTGCCCTTCTTCTGTCTTTCCAATCTCACCTTATTAAATGATTACTGTAAGTTATTGCTGCTAGAGCTGTTTCAACACGTTTCACAGGGTGTACTTAATTTTTTTTCACATGACTTCTGCAGTTTAACCTAGTTTTCTCAGGTAAATAATGACATGGCGTAAGTTGTCATGTGTTGTTCATTTGAGGTTGTAAGTAAATAATTTTAAACACTTCTAAGAATTGCATTTTTATTATGCCTTGATACATAAAATGATAGAATTCAAAGAGGGTGTACTTAGTTTTTCTCATGACCATCTACGCTTTGGATAGCTCAGAATATTACCTTTCCTGATCAATCCACTGCCTCAGGATAACTTTTGTTCCACACTTTCCTTCTATGCTGATATCTAAATTCTTACCAGCATTGTAGCAAAGACATTTTTTAAACCATTTTGTCTTCAACCTCAAAAGACTTTTTCACCTGCCCTTATTATACCCCTCTAGATTACTGCAACATCCACCTTGGTGGCCTCCACTGTCGCACTGTTGTAATCCCCCTATTTATCTTCAACTACGCTGCACAGTGAATCATTATTTTTCTTTATTACACGACCATCTCTCTACCAATCAAATTTTTACAAATTACATGCCTCAATCACAGCCATCCTCAAAAAGTACTCCCTCGACCCATCCTCTGTGTCTATCGTCCGATATCACTTCTCCCTTATGCCTCAAAACTGCTGGAACATCAAGTCCAACTTGAACTGTCCTCCCACCTCTTCTCCTGCTCCCTCTTTGACCAGTTACAATACGGCTTTCGACCGCATCACTCTACTGAAACTGCCATAGCTAAAGTTACCAATGATCTACTAACTGCCAAGAGAAAGCGACACTACTCTCTCCTCTCCTCGTAGACCTGTCTTCTGCCTTTGACACTGTAGACCATTCCCTCCTGTTACAGGTTCTCTCATCTCTTGGCATCACAAACTTGGCCCTGTCCTAATAGACCCGACATTCAGAGTCTCCCTCTCCCACACCACCTTCTCACCTTGTCCGCTATCTGTTGGTGTTCTCCAAGGCTCAATTCTAGGACCCCTACTCTTCTATATCTACACCTTTGTCCTGGGTCAGCTATAAAATCCCATGGTTTGCAGTATCATCTCTACGCTGATGACACGCAGATCTACCTCTCTGGACCTGACATACCTCCTTACTAACCAAAATACCACAATGTCTGTCGCTATTTCATCTTTCTTTTCTGCCCGATTTCTAAACTGAACATGGACAAAACAGAATTCATCATCTTTCCCCCATCTCACTCTACCCCTCCACCAGACCTATCCATCAAAGTCAATGGCTGCTCACTTTCCCAGTCCCGCATGCTCGGTGCCTCGGGGTGATCCTCGACTCTGCCCCCTCTTTCAAGCCACATATCCAAGCCTTTGCCACCTTCTGTCAACTCCAACTCAGAAATATTGCCAGAATGTGTACATTCCTTCACCGAGAAACAGCAAAAACACTTGTGCATGCCCTCATCATCTCATGCCTCGAACTATTGCAACCTTCTACTCTCTGGTCTCCCCTCTAGCACTCTTGCACCACTCCAATCTATCCTAAACTCTGCTGCCCAACTAATCCACCTGTCTCCCTGTTATTCCCCAGCCTCTCCTCTCTGCCAAGCTCTTTACTGGCTTCCTGGTGTCCAGAGGCTCCAGTTCAAAATCCTAACTATGACATACAAAGCCATCCACAACATGTCTCCTCTATACATATGTTTCATGGTCTCCCGGTACTTGTCACGCTTGGGAGGTAAGGGAATCAGGTAACAGGTAGGTGAATTGGACAAAAGGGGGTCAGGAAGCCTAATCTGACCCTGATGCTGAGGTCCCTGGCTCGCCCAGATCTCAGAGGTACCTCTGATGGTGAGGAGTTCCGAGCCTCCACCCTATACCCTAAAACTCCTGATCAGCCCTATCCTGAGGGCCCCTACCTCCACCCACGGGTCAGGAATCACAGCTTCTCCCAAGGAAAGACTTTAGCCCAACAGCTAAGCATCAGCACAGCACCAAGACCTAGAGCAAATAGCTATCAGCAGCACCTGACAGAGGAGAGGGAAGGCTATTTAAAGCCAGGGGAAGGGGATTCCAGGTGAGTCACACATTAACTCCTGAACCAGCAATAGAACATAATAGTGACTGCAGTTTGGAGCACACCACAGGAGGCAAGGACCTTCACAACCATCAACCATGCAGCTCTTAAAGACAAACCACATACACAGCAGCATCCAACAATATCAGCGCCACCTGAGTGCAAGACAGTACTTACCTACATGCAACCTCCAATCCTCTCAAGATCTCCTTCTCTACTCCCCACCCATCTCTTCTTCCCACAACCGCATGCAAGATTTCTCCCATGCTTTGCCCATACTCTGGAACTCTCTTCCCCAACACATTAGACTCTCACCCACTGTGAAAACCTTCAAAAGGAACCTGAAGACCCACCTCTTCTGAGAAGTCTACAACCTGCTATGATCTTCAGTCTACCCAACTGCCGAACGACCAGCTTAACCCTCTCCTACTGTATCCTCACCCATCCCTTGTAGGCTGTGAGCCTTTGTGGACAGGGTCCTCTTCCTTCTGTACTTGTGTGTGCCTTGTATTGCTCATGTTTATTGTACTTGTCTATGTATGCCCCTTTTCACATGTAAAGCGCCATGGAATAAATGGAGCTATAATAGTGATTAATAATAATAATAATAATAAATAAATGTTAATATACAAGGTGGTACACAACTTATCCCCTCCATGTATCCTCTGCAACAATCTCCTAAAATCTCCCTGCACGTAGTCTTCATTCCTTGAGTGACATTCTCTGCTCTACTCTCTCACTCTGAGTTTCGTCTATGCATCCCCCCTCACTCTTAGTATCTTAACACATCAGCCTTTCCATGTACCCAAACCTACAAAATAAAACTGAAATACCCCCTCACACAACCTTAGAATAACAGTCTCTACTAGATTTTCCACTTTCATTGGTGGAGTGGAGCTTCCCCTGTGGCCATCATCTTGTCTACTCTACACCAGTCGGAAAGTTTGGGTTCATTGTATGAACTCGTTTTTATCCTGTATTATGTTTGTATGTGTTTTCATCGCTTTTTAGAGATGAGCAGACCCATGGATGTTCAGGTTTTCCGAGTTCAGTGGGGTTTTAAGAAAAAGTCTTGTTCGAGACCTAGACTTGTCCGAACTTAACCATGGACCCTGAACCCTATGTAAGTCAATGTGGATCCAAACTTAAGTTTTGTAAAATGGTAGTAGTAAGTTCTTGGGGGCTGCAAAAGGAAGCAAAATGGGGGTATCAGCAGAACAATTATATATACCTTGTTTCCACATACCTAAGACTGCAGGCAGACTGTTTCCTGACCTGCTCATTAAACCACATGAATATTCAATGCTTCCCCTGCCCAACCTCTGTACCAGTGTTTGCCATCGATTGCTACCGCACCAGGACAATTTGGAAGAGTCGGGTAAAGCACCAGATTGGCACATCTAATGATATGTGCCAAAGTATGGGGCAGTTGTGGATTGGTATTTTTGCCTGGGACAGGCCAATAACTAGGACTGTCCTACCCTGAAAATACCAGCCTGCTGCTGTTTGCTTTATTTGTGCTGGTTATCAAAAATGGGGGGAGCCCCATGCCAATTTTTCCATTTATTTATCTAAAATGTGGGGTCCCCACTATTTGATAAACAGCACAGATAAAGCAGACAGTAGTGGGCTTATATTACAGGGTGGGAAGAGCCATTGATATTGACCCCTTCTCAGCCTGATATCAGCCCCCAGGTGACAGCTTTACCTTGGCTGGTTAACAAAAGGGGATCATCATATATTTCTTTAAACTATTATTTTTACACTACATTTCCATTTGTCACACTTGAAGTGCAGACAGCCAGTGTGATGAGCATGAAACAGCAGACTGTTAACCAATCACAGATGCCGGCACTGGGGCTGGGGGGCGTGTATAGCAGTCTGACTGCAGCCAGTCACAGACGTTGGTACAGAGGGTGGGTGGGGGAAGCAGTGAATATTCATATGGTCTAATGAGCAGGCCAGAAAAGAGTAAATTCCAGGAAGCACAGAAGACAGACAGCCTTTCATCAAGCTTTATTCAGGTGTTATGCTTGAACAGTAACATGGACGTACAGTTACATGTCCATGTTTGTGGATCGGCACTGGACACTAGGAGACTAGTACGAACCCGAATTTTACCGTTCCGGTACCCTCATCCCTACCCCTCGGTATTCAATATGTACAAAATCCTGGGGGTAAGATGTTATAAAACACATAAAAGTCATAATAATAATCATGACAATACAAGGTAATCCTGTACAGTACTTTACAGTGAGGAATCGATACTGTGGCTGATGTCAATCACAAGTTGCTTTCTTTCATGGAGTTACGTAATGTTTGTTTAGCATTGGTAATGTCTATGGACGTAATGAATAACTTACAATCATGCCCTTTATAATGAGACCCCATGGAATTATACACATCTCAGTCCAAAGTTACAGACAAATTGTAAATCATTAATTGGTTTGTTGGCAGACATTAGTCTATAGAGAAAACAGGTTAATTGGAAAGCATGGGAACTGTCTGGAGGAATACGAGTGATGATCTGTTAATTAGATGCAATCTATCCGTACATAACTCATGCTGGGATAGGTTAGAAATAATATTCATCTAAATCTGATACAGGCATATATGTAAATATCAGTCCATTTGCATCAAAACTCAGAAACAGATGACAATGATGCCATCCAATGGATGGAAAATGGATTTGGCATGAGTCAAATGATAACTACCACCCATTATCCCATCGTTCCAATGTGATGCATCGAGCTCATAGCTGCAACTGGGTAGTAAAGGGAGTCAGATAACGGGATAGTAAGCTATGCAAAAGGAAAACAGGGGAACTAGTCTGACTCTTAGACTGGGGTTCTCTGGCTCCCCCTGTTCCCAGAATTACCTCTAAAGGTGAGGATGTCCAGGCCGCCAACCTTGCCCTCTGCTTCTGATCAGCCCTAGGCTAAATTCCCCTCACGTCCAACCACGGTCCGGGACACACAGTAACTCCCACAAAATAAGAATAATTCCAGGCAGGAACATCAGAAAGGCATCAGTAAACACTGCACTACGGCCTTACAGCACATGGTCTTGACAGACACTAAAACTCTATCAGCGACATCTGCTGGTGGAAGAGGAAACTATTTAAAGGTCAGGGGCGTGGTCACCTAACACTCCCACAACATCCTACCTGCAGAGGTGCCTCAGACAAACACATAAACACCACAGCAGCATCAGACATTAACTACGAATGTGCCAAAGGAAATGTATTCCCATTTAACTACAGCAGAGCATTTCACATAGTTTGCAGAGCAGTCAACACGTGACAATAGCGGTATTATGGGTTTGTGTTGTACTGATACATGATCTATGGTGCCCATAGAATTCTGTGGTTCCATACTGTATCCTTGTGCTTCTGATTTTAAATGGAGGCCAAAAGAAGCTTTCCTCCAATGGATCCTATACGAAAAAAAAATTACATTGACTTTTTTTATGGGAGACATTTTCCTCTAGGGGAATTGTATTCTAATGAGGACATCATACCCTGTAATACCACGTTAAACTAGTGCTCATAGAGTGCCCATGAAGTTTTTCTACAAGTTGGCCAAAGACATGACTCAGGTTATAGGTTACATGCAGTAAAACACATTTAAAAGAGAAGTCCCATAAAAGCATATGTTAACTGACCATATGATAGGGGATAAAAATTTGATAATAGGAAATCTGATTACTAAAGGCCCCGCTTCACACTACGATATCGGTAACGATATCATTAGTGCGTCACATGTTTTCAGTCGTTATAACGATGTCGTTCAATGTGACATGTACATCCGATCAACGATAATCGGGCAGATCGTTGATGGGAGGTTGGTTAATCGGACCTTAAACCAAACGATGAGCGTTCGTTCAACCTGCAGCATGGGTGTGTGTTACACCTCGATAACGATGTTGTTAACGACCTCGCCTATTGAGAACTGAAGGATGTAGGAGATCTAACGACCGCAAGTATCGTTTGCTTGTTGCGGGATCGTTGCTGCATCGTTAACGAGATCTATACGTGTGACATTTCACTAGCGATCATTGAACGCCGTTCTAGCGATCTAGGTCAAGTCGGATCATTGGTCGGTTCGCACGACACATTGAAGCGTGAGACGAAGCCTTAAGACACCTACTGATCCCAAGACCCCTGTGTGAGTGTAGTGATCATGTGTGAATATTGCTATGGAAGTCATATTTGCACATGCTCAGTACAGCTCCATTCACACAGCACCCTTGTTCTCTTTATCCTTGGGGCTCTCAGCAACCAGTCCCCGAACAATTATACATTTATCGTCTATCCTATGACTTGGTAACAAATGTTATTTATAAAACAACCCCTTTATTAATACAGTTTGTATAGAAATAGCCCATTGGCAATGCCATAGACTCCTGAACCGCAGTGGTTCTGTATGCTTTTTTGGCACTGTGTCCATGAATCATTGCGTGCCATATTCTGTTCTTAGTTATTCTTCTTGGAGCTCGAATAACTATTATAAGGAGAAAATTGAGCTAAGACTGTATATATTTAGTGGGCATGTTGTAATGTGAAATGGGAACCTATGTGGAGAGTGATGTGCGGAATGTTTGGAATGCTAATTTGAAGACCCTGGCGAATGGCGAATCTCCTCCAAAAAGAAGAGAAACCCATCGGTAGACAGCTGTTTCGTGGCTCTTAATAGCATTGAGCAAGGTTCTGGTTGGGTCATTGAGAGGACTTTGGTGTATCTTTTGGGAGAACTGTTTATCCGTATGGATACCATAGAGAACTTTACAAGCCAGGCATTCTTCAATGAGAAAATAAGAGTTGTGTAAATTAGCTCTTCTCCAGGAATCAGATAACTGATGAACTGTCATTTAGCTATTCTATAAGTCAAATTGCCTTTCTAGTAACAACAATGGTAGGTAGATGTGATAGTGTTCAAACCAGTGTTCCAAAAATAACAGGTACAACAGTAATGGACAGTTTAGCCATGTTGCAAGGTCCATTAAAGAATCAGACATTGATTTATAGAATAGCTGTCTGATTCCTTAACCTTCCTAGCGGTATTCCCGAGCCTGACTCGGGGTTAACATTCACTGCCAGAAGCGGTAACCCCGAGTCAAGCTCGGGCTTACCCGCGGTCGCGGCAGATGCGGTGAAAAAACTGCATCTGCCGCGATTGCCGCATAGCCGCCGCACTTGCGGCGCGGTTGCGGTAATCGCCATAGTAAGTATAGGGGGACTTGCGGCAGGTGCGGCAAGTGCGGTTTTGCACTTGCGGCAGGTGCGGCCGCGAAAAAAAACCGCACTTGCCGCACCTGCCGCAAGTCCCCCTATACTTACTATGGCGATTACCGCAACCGCGCCGCAAGTGCAGCGGTTATGCGGCGGCTATGCGGCAATCGCGGCAGATGCGTTTTTTTCACCGCATCTGCCGCGACCGTGGGTAAGCCCGAGCTTGACTCGGGTTTACCGCTTCTGGCAGTGAATGTTAACCCCGAGTCAGGCTCGGGAATACCGCTAGGAAGGCTAGAGTCTTCTTTGATCAGGTAATTACTAAGAATTGCAGGCCTACGGTACATAACACCAAATTTCCATGCCAAAAAATGGTACCGCTTTTAGCACAAAATTCCTGACATAATCATACCGCCAGGGAGGTTAATGAACCTTGCAACATGGCTAAACTGCCCTTTACTGTTGAAAAGCAAAAACTCCAAAATAACTGTAGACAGTGAATTCTATGACATCTATCTCCCATAGGTGGTACTAGAGATGCATTTTATTTGTTTTAGGGGAGAGTTAATGTAAATACCCCTTTTACCGGGGAGCATTTCCTAACCTTATGACTCTCTAAGCCAGCCAGAAGTCACTGAAGTGAGGGAAAACACAACCTAGAAGCAGGGGCAGAACTACACTGGTGCAGCCTGTGCAGCTGCACCAGGGCCCCGACCGGTTGGGGGCCCCTTCAAGCCTGGAGGGGGGCCCCCAGCCGACCCCCGCAAGCCGCCGCCAGAGGAGAGGAGGGTCAGGCAAAGGAAGCAGAGAGCTTCCTGCTTCCCTTGCCTGATCCCGCCCCTCCTCTCTTCTGCTCCTCCGTCCCCTAGCAGACATCCGGCGCGGCTCCCAGGTAGGAGAGCATCGCGCCTGCGGCTCCCAGCGGCACCCCCCCCCCTTTCCGGGCCGCGCCGACGGCCAGTAGCCCCGCCCCCCCCGGTAATCTCCTGCACCAGGGCCCCCGGGGGTGACGGTCCGCCCCTGCCTAGTAGATACATTTAAAAGCTCGTAGATAGAACTTCCGGCACCAGGCTTGGTGCCGGAATTTATTTCTACTTTTGATGGCTTTGGTGGATCCAGCCACCTGATTCCTGGCACCTATGTTCGACTCCATTCCGGTGGAGCACCACTCCCTCTCCCTTGCACAAGAATGCCCTACTCTGCACTGATAAGAGGCAAATCCCTAAAACAATTGTCTACTGATGGGGGCCTTTTTCTTTCGGAGGGGACTCGGGTTTGTCTAATATCCTTCAGGGTGGTTTACACGTAGCGAGAGCGCTAACGACATCGCTGCTATGTCACTGATTTCATGACGTAGCAGCAACCTCGCCAGCGATCTCGCTGCGTGTGAAACTTAGCAGCAATCAGCCCTCCGCTGGAATATCGCCGATCTTTATTGAATGGCCTGGGCCATTTTTTGATCGGCGATCTCCCGCTGGCCAGGTTGCATCGCTGTGTGTGACACGCAAACTTACCAGCAATACACATTCTGCGCCCGAGACTCCGAACTATCCCAACGACCGTCGGGTGTCGGTGCATCGCTGGGTGATCGCTGGTGATATCTGCCTGTCTGACATCTCACCAGCGACCACTTCGGTACGCACCAGTGATCCCGGCCAGCTCGGATCGTTGTCGGGATCACTGGTGTGTCGCTACATTTAAACCCCCCTTTAGCCATGTGGCAAGGCTGATTAAAAGCCAATAAGTACATGAGACATGGTAGAAAGTTCTGTTCTTTCTTAGGGAGAGAGAGTTTACCACCTGCAGGTTTTAGCTGAGATTAGTATACACTACCAGAGCTGTGGAGTTAGCAAGCCAAACATCAGACTCCAACTCTGACTCTGATGCTTTAATTTCCCTGAATTCAACTCTATCTCCACCAAAATGGACACCAACTCCAAATCCATGATTCCAACTCCATACTGTACCCATGGCTGTGAAGTCAGTAAACCACATATCCCACTCCAACTCCTTAATTTCCTTGAATCTGACTCCAACTCCCCCCAAAATGGGCACCAACTCCACGACTTCAACTCCACAGCCCTGCTATCTACCCCGGAGACAGCATGATAGTCTCCCAATAGAGGGTTATACTAGTAAATAAATTGTTTTCAGAAAAGCAGAAACACTGACTTATTATATCAATAATATATTGAAGTGGTCCTTTAAAGCTAAAGTCTAGTAAAGTTTAGATATGGAAAGTTGATCAAGTTTTTTTATGACTGTGATGGCTGCTTTACACGTCCTGATATCGTCCCGATATTGTATACGGCACGGGAGCGCGCAAATTTTTGGCAGTAATCCAAGATCGCATAGGAGCTGTCACACAGGGAGATATCGGCAGGCAACGCCACTACGATGTATACGCCCCCTCGTACGAGCGAACCAGGGAACGACCATTTAACATGGGAGTGAATAGGGGAAGTTGTGCTTCAAATCGTTGTTGGGCTGTCACACAGCACGATCCTGCCAGATCGTCCATCCAATATCGGGCAGTTGGAGAGCCTGCACAATTCTTCCCCGATATCATTTTGGCATCGTTCTTGCATCGAATTGCACATTTACACCACACAATGCACGAACGGTATCACCGGCAACGGCCGAACCACGTGACTTTTTATCGGAGTTGGAGGCTGATATCGGGACGTGTAAAGCGGCCATGAAGCTTTTGTTTTGTTATTCAGACAACCATCAGGATTGTCTTGTAAAGGCCTCACCTAATAGGTCTCCATATTGTAGCTTCTGAAACCTTTGTGAGACTGGCATGAGTGGGGATGGAGTTGGAGTTAGGCTTTAGTTATGTAACTTTACGAAAGAATTATATTTTCTACGGAGAGCAGCCTTGACATCTTTATTTTTCAAGCTGTATATAAGAGGATTTAGTACTGGGACGGCTCCGGAGTTAACCAAAGAAAGTAACTTATTGTACTCCAAGCTCTCAGGTGTTATAGGCTTCAGATATTGGTAAATCAGAATGGTGTACAGCAGGATGACCACTGTGAGATGCGAGGAACACGTGTAGAAAGCTTTTCGTCTTCCAATGCTGGACCGGATCCTGAGAATGGCAGATATAATGAAAACATATGAAATGACTGTTAAAAAAAATGGTCCAAGAGCCATAATAACGGCTCCCTCCACAATGAACAAGGTCTTTAACACTGATGTGTCACTGCAGGACAGTCTTATCACAGGCACCATATCGCAGAAGAAATGGTTGACTACGTTGGAGTTGTAACAAGTAAATCCTGTGACCAAAACAGCATAGGGTATTATCTCTAAAAAGCCAAGTACCCAACATATCGAGGCCAACATGGCACAAAACTTTTGGTTCATGATCAACACGTATCTCAGAGGGTTGCAGATGGCCACATATCGGTCATAACTCATGACAGTCAAGATTAATAGTTCCTCACTGACAAAACATCCAAAGAAATATATCTGGGCCATGCAACTGAGATAGGAAATGGTTTTGTTCCCAGTTATTCCTATCAATAGCATGGTATGTAGAGTAACTGTGGCAGAACACATGTCAATGATTGACAGGTTGGCCAGGAAGAAATACATAGGACTATGAAGATGATGGTCCAGGCAGACCAGAAGAAGAATGGTCATATTTCCTCCAAGAGTCATGAGATAAAGAAAGAGGACCAGAAGGAAGATGGGGAGTTGAAGCTCAAGATTATCTGAGATCCCTTTGATGACGAAAAATGTTACCATCGTTTGGTTCAATTGCTCCATTTGATCAAAGCTTATGGGAATGTTCCTTAGGTCAGAGAAAGCAGAGTAAAATCAATGTAGTTTTCCTAAGTCTATATATAATCTGAAAGCAATAAAGAAAAGTCATTTGGAAAATATATTCATTGCTCTACCTAGTGAAGTGTAACCTCACTGATATGACCACCTAAAATGTATTTATAATATTGTCTTCTATGAAATAATGTTTTTTGAAAGCTCAAGAACATTAATTTCTTCACACCAATGCAGAAAAATATGCTGCACGAAAACTTAGGGAGGGTCAAGAATATTGTGGTCAAGAAAAGATTAAGCCAAGAAAAGGAACTTTTCAAAAAGGTTTTATTTCCAATGGTCGGTTACTCCTATAGAACTAATTGTATTTCCATGTTCTTAGTTACAAATGGACTCAATCCTATGATTAAAGTGTAATATCATATCCACAAGACTTTACTTCTTACCTTCCCTAAATATCAGTATCATACAATCCTATGTCACCAACCCTGTAACGAGAGAATTTAATAAGATGAGATACAGTGGTCTACCAATTACTGAGCTCAACTCCTTCAATATTCATGGATGAATTCCATCTGGCCCAGGGGATTTGTCAATACTTAATTTGCTCATACATAGGTGTAATTCTTGTGTTAAATTAGTTATATCAAGTGGGGAACTTTGATTTTTGCCTTGTTGAATGATCTCTGAAACAATCAATTCATTAGTGAACATGGATGAAAAAGTGCCTGTTTAATATCTCAGATTTTTCTTTGTACTCTATAATTATCCTGTTATTTTCTTTTAAGGGGCCGATACCATCCATTTTTTTTTTCATTTTGGCATTTATGTATTTATAACATTTTAAGGGAATTTATTTCATTGTCATTGATGATTTGTTTTTCAGTAGTTTTATTTTCTTTTTTATATTTCTTATTGAGATATTTTTAATTCTAAAATGCTGTCTCTGTATTTTCAGCCTTCAAGGTTTTGAATGCCCAGTGTTATGGTCTTAGTATTCTTTGTACTGTATTATTTATCCATAATAGTTTCTTTTTATTACAAGAGGGTATACGTTTTCTACAGGATTCTAGTAATATATCATTAAACATGCCCCATTTAAGTTTGGTATCCCCAATAACCATGACTTGGTCCAGTCTAGACAATTTGAGCTCTTCCCTTAATTTGTTGAAATCAAACGTTCCAGATTTTTACATTTCCCCTTTGAAATGTTCCATTGAATATTGCATTGAAACTTACCATATTATGGTCACTGCTGCCTTAAGGCCCCGTTACACAGCATGACGTTGAAACGATGTCGGCAACGATCTCGGGGGTGCGCGGTCGTTTTTGACATAATTTCAACATCGCTGGTGAGATGTCACGTCTAGATATCGTGGACAACTCACCAACGATGTAGTGAGCAGGGATCGTTCGCACAACCCAGCGAACGATCCCTGCTCATTGCTGTGAATGGGCGAAGTCGTCCACGACATCGTTATTGCGGTGTCACACAGAACGATGCTGCAGGTTGCTGGAGTTGAGATCGTCAGGTTTTCCAACATGTTGGTAAACCTGTCAACTCCGATCCAACGATTTATCGTTACAACTTGCCAGAGTCACACGCAACGAGGTCGCAACGACATCACTGAAACGCCTCCAAACCCGTGACGTATCAGCGATGTCGTTGACGATGTCGTGCCGTGTAACGGGGCCTTAAGAGCTTCTTGACCTGTAGATCCAGAAATGTATCTGATCTTTTTGAGAGGACCAGATCCAGGAATTTATCTTCTCTGGTTGGTTCATCTACTATTTGAGAGAGGTAATTGCCTTGGAATTGTAGACAAGAACTTGAAACTTTTAGCACAACCAGAAGATTTTATGTCCCACTGAACATCTGGATTGTTAAAATCACCTATAATAAGGAACCTAATATTATTTGCTGCCTTTTTAATTTGTTGCAGCATTTTGGCCTCTACCTGTGCAGCTACATTAGGAGGCTTATAGTAAAGTCCAGTTGGCAGTTTTCCATTATTGCCCTAACCGTGTACCCATACTGGTCAACATTATCGCAGCTACTCTCGATGTCATCATTGAGCACAGGTATTAAATTGGATTTCACAAATATACTCACCGCTCCACCTTTTTTGTCTTTCCTGTCCTTTTTGAATGTTGTGTAACCCCCTACGTTTTCCACCCAGTTATGAATCTCATCCAGCCAGGTTTCTGTAATGCCCACCACATTATGATCCTGTTGCTGACAAAAGAGTCTCCAAATCAATGCTTGCAAGATGTGTTGCATTTAAGAGGAGGCAACTCAGCTCCCTACTTTTGTTACACTTTCCAGCCCCGCTAAATCTTCATTGACCCCTACTATCTCACCGTCACTGTCTACTTTATCTCCGAGTGTTTTTTCATTGATCTTTGAAGATTGTTAGTTTATTTTAATGGTTTCATTGTTTTGTGGGCAAACTTTCAAAGATAATGAGGCATTAATGATGTAAATGTATTTACTCTTCACCTTTAACAACACATTGCTGCTAACTACATGATTTTCTACTTTCATAGTTCGCTGTGAGATAAAAGATCAATGAGGCAATGAATCAAGATTTCTCATACCCACTCATTTCATATACAGGAGCATCTCAATGAATTAGAATATCATGAAAAAGTGATTTTATTTCAGTAATTTAATACATAAAGTGACACACATATATTATATAGAGTCATTACACACAGAGGGATCTATTTCATGTGTTTATTTCTGTTAATGTTGATGATTATATTTTACAGCCAATGAAAACCCAAAGGTCATTATCTCAGAAAATTAAAGTAGGGAGGATGAAGGGTCTGAGAGATAAAATATGACCTAAATAGGTATCAGAGGCTTCACCTTGTGTGGTTGTGAGAGTCACAACCACTATAAAAGCAGATCACGGCTGCTGCAGTACCCAGCATGGTGCGTATAGAGTAGGGGGGATGAAGGGGTAAAATCCACGCTGCCATATTCCACCAGACAACAAAGGGTGAATATAATATTGATTCATTAATCAACGCGTTTCAGATCTCCCTGGCCACTTCCTCAGGACAAATCAATATCATATTGCCATGTTTTAGGGAGCCCTGAAACGCATTGACTAATAAAACAATGTTATATTCCCCTTTTGATGTCTGGTGGAATACAGCAGCGTGGTGTTTAACCCTTCATCCTCCCTACTCTCTATGCACCACACTGGGGACTGCAGCAGCCGTGATCTGCTTTTATAGTGGTTGTGACTCTCACAACCACACAAGGTGAAGCCTCTGACACCTATTTAGGTCAGATTTTATCTCTCAGACCCTTCATCCTCCCTACTTTAATTTTCTGAGATAATAATGACCTTTGGGTTTTCATTAATCATCAACATTAACAGAAATAAACACATGAAATAGATCCCTCTGTGTGTAATGACTCTATATAATATATGTGTGTCACTTTATGTATTTAATTACTGAAATAAATGAACTTTTTGATGATCTTCTAAATCATTGAGATGCTCTTGTATCCCTTGTGCAGCAATAACTTTTAATATCGCTCATTGCAGCTCATGGTCCTCTGTTCTCTTCCTTCAGACTTTTGCTGTGGTTGGAGACCTCCTCAGTCACTGAAAATGGTAAGGTCCTCAATATTTAGATTGTTGTTGTACAAACTGGCCTAAAAATGTAATAAAAATTTAGGAACGATAAAAATACTACTCGTATAAAACAGTAAATGAAAGCCAAAGAGGTGGGAGGAGGGGGTGTAGCTGCATTACATATACAAATTTCCTATTCAAAGAGGACTTGGACTCTAGTGCCAGACCTGGCGTGTCACTCTCTATAAGGAGAGACGTTATACCCTAGACCAGAGGTCCCCAACTCCAGGCCTCAAGGCCCGCCAACAGTGCAGGTTTTCAGGATTTCCTTAGTATTGCACAGGTGCTAATGTGATCATCTGCACAGGTAATGATTCCAACCCCTGTGCAATACTAAGGAGATCCTGAAAACCTGCACTGTTGGCGGGCCTTGAGGCCTGGAGTTGGGGACCTCTACCCTAGACCCTAGTCTTAGCCTCACACTGAGACAGATCAGATCTCATACTTTGCACTGATGAGTACAATACTCCAAAACACCATATCTGCAAATTGAGAATATGATTTGGTTTATATCTTTGGTCATATAAGGGTCAATATTGACTTTTAGGTTTGCCACTTTTAATAGGTGGCAGTAGAGTTAAGACCTCTATGAAGAGGAAATTTGCATATTTAATTTCCCAGAGGAACATTGTGACTTTTGGATCTCCTCATACACTCCATAAGGAGAAACGTTATACCTTAGATCCCCTATCTTAGCCTCACACCAAGCCAAATCAGATCTCATGCTTTGCCCTGATGAGGAGCAGTACTCCGGAACACTCTCTGCAAATTGAGCATATGATTTGGGTTATATCGTTAGTCATATGACAAGGCTCGTTAAAGGGTCAATATTGACTTTTAGGATTTCTAACTTCCAATAGGTGGCGCTAGAGTTCAAGCCCTCTTTGAAGAGGCGGTTTGCATGTTAAATTTCCAAAAGCGGCATTGCGGCTATTGGGTCTCATCATACTGGCATGCCAGACTCGGCATGTCGCCCTCCATAAGGAGAATCATTATGTCAGGGTAGGGAACTCCAGGCCTTGAGAACAGATTTTAAGGATTTGCTTAGTAGTTGGTAATTTAATCTCCTGCACAGGTTATGATTACAACTGTCAAATGCTAAGGAAATCCTGAAAACCTGGACTATGTGCAGATCTCGAGACCTGGAGTTCCCTACCCCTGCATTATGCCTTAGATCCCCAACATAATATGGAGCAGCTGGGGGAATATCTGATTTCTCAAAGCCTGTATCACAGCTTTGACATCATGCCTGGAAAATCCCACCAGATTACATATTCGGAGATATGGAAACATGTATTTTCAGAACACATAGAGAAGGGTAATTGCCCAAATCTACAAGATCATGAGTGCTACATGTCTAAGCAGCGTGAATACAGCAGAACCATCCAGGGGCGTAACTACAACAGGTGCAGGAGTTGCAATCGCACCTGGGCCCTGCAGTCTAGGGGGGCCCCAAAAGTCCCTTTGGCCTATAGAAAAAGACTAATACTATTAAAGATTTGCAATAATTGGGGGCCCCGTTGGAGCTTTCGCATCGGAGCCCTAGGGCTTGAAGTTACGCCACTGGAACCATCTTAGCTGAAACCTGTATAATAATTAAGAGGACATTAGTAGGATAAATATATTTGAAGCCTTGTTCCAAATTTTACTTTGGGGCCCAGGAGCAGATATTTACACGTCGGCTCCTAAATGTAATCTACAGCAATGTATTGGCGGATTTGCCAAGAGCTTAATAAAAAAACCTCAAAACTCAGATTTGTTTGGCAAGTAAGAATCATTTTCCCCAACCTAATATTTTACTACCAAAAATTAGGAATAATTTCACCCAAATGATTGTGATAATTTTACCTACCGACAGCTATTTCTTTGTCATTATTACTATATCCGCAGAGATCTGAGCTTTTATAATGCAGGGACTCACATACAAGGCCGTCCCCTGGGACGGTTTACTCCTGACACCTGTTCATCTTCACTAGTCTATAATGTGTCACCCTAATTATAAGTAACACTCAGACTATCATTATACATTCTATATATTAGCCGAGCAGAACACGGACTGAAGCAAGGGTTGTTGGAATTAAGTAATTCTGTAAATGTGAAATGTGTTTATAAAAAGCCACTTTAGCAACTCCAGTCTTCTCTTATAGCATCTAGTTATATAAAAAAAAAATAGACAATTTTTGCAAATACTGTAGATTACAAATCTCCTCCTGCATTGTGTCTAACAGCTCTGATAAAGACCTACTGCGGCATGTAAAAGTTTGGGCACCCTTGGTCAATATTACTGTTATTGTTAACAGTTAAGCAAGTTATAGATGGAATGATCTCTTAAAAGCATGAAGTTAAAGATGACACATTTCCTTTAGATTTTAGGGGAAAAAATTAATTTAATCTTTTACAGTTTAAAAATTTAAAAGGAAAAATGTAAAAGTTTAGGCACCCTTGGAGATTTGCGTGCTCAGATATCTTTAACCAAGGTTGCAGACCTTAATTAGCCTGTTAGGGTTATGGCTCGTTGACTATCATTGATAGAAAAGATCTGTGATGGAAATTTCGCAGCTTTATAAAACCCAGCCTCCTCTAACTTTGTGCCAAAAAAACAGCAGTCATGGGTTCTTCTAAGCAGCTGCCGAGCACTCTGAAAATTAAACTGGTGGAGGGCTACAAAGCAGGAGAAGGCTAGAAGAAGATAGCAAAGTGTTTTCAAGTTGCCCTTTTCGTGAGTTCAAGATGTAATTAAGAAACGGCAGTAAACAGGAACAGTGGAGGTCAAGGTAAGGTCTGGAAGACCAAGCAAAATTTCAGTGAGGGCTGCTCTTAGGATTGCTAGAGAAGCAAATCAGAACCTTGGCTTAATTGCAAAAGACCGTCAGGAAGATTTCGCAGACTCTGGAGTTGTGATACATTTTTCTACTGTTCAGAGGACTCCACAAATATGACCTTCATGGAACAGTCATAAAAAGGAAACCTCTTCTGCATCCTCACTAGTGATGGGCGAATCCTAAATTATTCGGAATCGCTTGACTCTAGCGAGTCCGAGCCCAGGACTCGCTACTCGTTGCGAGTCTAGCGAGTCCAACGTTAATGAATGGGGAAGCGAGTAATAGCGAGTAGTGTGAGATTTACAACTCGCAGATGTGTCTCGGAAGCTTCAGCCTGAAGCAATCCTAGTTTTGTCATTTATTTGCATTGCTCGTTTACTTTGTAAGTAATCGCTGACTCGCATAGATAAGAGTCCTGTCTCCTCTGTGTTGGCTGCCAGCTCCAGGGTCCTAGAGCCCGCCTGCTGCCTGATGTAGCAGAGCTGAAATTGTTCTCAGTCTGCTCATTCCCTGTGTACAGACATGAATGTCTGTGCACAGAGATGATGTAGCAGAGCTGAGATTGTTCTCAGTCTGCTCATTCCCTGTGCATAGAGATCTATATCTATACACAGGGGATGTAGCAGAGAGGACATCGCGTTTTGGACTGCGTCGGACGGAAGAGGATTTTTTTAATTAAAGATGGAGTCCCTAATGGCTTTTTTTTTTATTTCTAATAAAAAATTTTCTTTGTGTTGTGTTTTTTTTAAAACAATTTAATAGAAATTCATGGCGGTCATGTCTAATATTGGCGTGACCACCATAAATTTCGGGCTTAGGGCCAGCTGATAATACAAAGCTGGCCCTAACCTCTTTATTACCCAGCGTGCCACCGCTACCAGGGCCGCTGGAAGAGCGGGGTTCAGCGTCAGAGGATGGCACTTCAATGAACGCGCCATCTTCTGGGGCGGCTGCGGGCTGCAATTTGCAGCGGGGGGTGCCCAGAAAGCTTGGGCATCCCTGCGCTGCGGATTCCAGCCCCCAGCTGCTTAGCTGTACCTGGCTAGACATAGAAATTGCGCAGAGCCCCACGCATTTTTTTTAAATTATTTCATGAAATTCTGAGATTCTGACTCTGAGACTCTGACTCTGAAATTCATTAAATAATTTTAAAAAAATGCGTGGGGCTCAGCGCAATTTCTATGTCTAGCCAGGTACAGCTAAGCAGCTGAGGGCTGGAATCCGCAGCGCAGGGATGCCCAAGCTTTCTGGGCACCCCCCGCTGCAAATTGCAGCCCGCAGCCGCCCCAGAAGATGGCGCGTTCATTGAAGCGCCATCCTCTGGCGCTGAACCCCGCTCTTCCAGCGGCCCTGGTGGCGGTAGCACGCTGGGTAATAAAGGGGTTAATACCAGCTTTGTTATACAAGCTGGTATTAAGCCCGAGATTCTTAATGTCAGGCCACGTTTGACCCAGCCACTAAGAATCTCCAATAAAGGGTTAAAAAAACACAGAGAAAATTTTTTATTTGAAATAAAAAAAAAAGCCATTAGGGACTCCATCTTTAATTAAAAAAATCCTCTTCCGTCCGACGTAGTCCAAAACGCGATGTCCTCTCTGCTACATGCACAGGGAATGAGCAGACTGAGAATAATCTCAGCACTGCTACATCATCTCTGTGAGCAGGCAGGTTCTAGGACCCTGGAGCTGCACAGAGAAGACAGCTGGACTCGGCTCGCAAAGAAACAGCAGTTACTTTGCGAGTTTCCCTGCTATCACTGGCACAGTAGCCAGTGATGACTCGCACGAGTCCAATGCAAACAATGGCAATCCTAGTTTTGTCAGCGTTTCTGACAAAACTAGGATTGATATTGATTTGCATTGGACTCGTGCGAGTCATCACTGGGAAACTCGCCGAGTACCGAGTCCTGCGAGTCCCTTACTACTCGCCGAGTAACGAGTCCTAGCGAGTAGATTCGCCCATCCCTAATCCTCACCATAAAATTCAGCATCAGAAGTATGCAAGAGAACATCTAAACAAGCCTGATAGATTTTGGAATCAAGTCTTGTGGATCGATGAGGCTAATATAGAACTCTGTGTCTTTGCCCTTATGTAAAAATTTATTTCTATCCTAGAGACAGCTCTTTGGATCAGAAACCTCTCTCTTTTGGTCATTGTTATGTCTATCGTTCAAGCCAAAACCCAGTGCATTTAATCATAGCTAAATATTGCAGACTAAAGCCCAATGAATGCTTCCTTACCTTAAAATCTTGAAAAATTGGGATGTTAGTGTGGTATTCCTTACTTAAATAGGTTGTCCTCTACGTAGACATAGATGGTCTATACTTAGGATAAGTCATCAATGTTTGATCTCCCTGCTGATCAGCTGTTGCCGGTGCCAGTGGCCGGAAGGGCTCGGTTCCAGAGCTGCCCCATCTTCTGATAGTGGCTGTGGCTGGGGACTGCACATCTGCTTTTTATTCCCCTATTCAAATCAATAAGAGTTGGATATGTAGTACCCGGCAGTGGCCTCTGTCAGAAGGTAGTATAGCTTCAGAACTGAGCATTTCCAGCCCCATGCTACTGCCACCTCCAGCACTGAGAAGCCTTTAGAAATATAACCCCTATCTAGGCAGATGTTTCTCAAAATGGGTCCAACACCCGTCACCCCGCCATTCAGATGTCCACAGTGCTGGCGGCAGCAGCAGGAGGACTGAATTTACCAATTAGGTGAATTCTCCTTCCAGGACTGTGATCACAGATGATGGAGCAGCAGACACTGGCGGCCATAAGATATCCTGTGTCTGAGTCCTGACAGGGGAGGCCTGTTAGATCTAACAGCATATCTTCTGATATCTGACTGCTCGTATAGAGAAATCAAGGACAAAGTGTGACAGGGAAGATGACGACTCCTTACCTCTTGACCTTCCTCTGAGGGGCCGGCTGGATAATCCAGACAGGACAGGAATCTCCATGCTATTCGTTTTAGACCAGTCATGTTTTTATTGTGAGATCTTTCTTCAGCCTAAGGGTGCGTACACACGGTCCGGAGGAGCTGCGTTTTGGACACAGCTCCTCCGGACCTGAGGGAAGCCGCAGGTGGCCGCAGGGAGACCGCAGCCGCCCTGTACTCACCATGTGAGGCGGGTGCGGGGCGGCTTCTCCCTGCAGTCACCCGATAGGAGCCACTTCCGACTCCGCAACATGAAATGAACATGCGGAGGAGGAGCGGAGTCCCGGCAACCTGCACCGCAGCTCCAAACACGCTGCGGGTGGGTTACGCATAGTGAGGATGGAATTTCTTGAAATCCCATCCACTATGCTAGTACCGAACTACGCAGCATTTTGGACACAGCGCAAAGACGCTGCGTCCAAAACGCTGCGTACACTGATCATGTGCACGCACCCTTAGAAGTAGAAAGAAAATGAGAAGAGAAAAGGCACAACGGAGGCAGCCATTTATGGGACATTTTCCTCCTCTTTCTGCAGATACAATGACTACACATATTTAAGATGTATGCGGCTGCCGGGCCCTTGTCCTCCCACCCTCCTTCAGCTGTGGGGTGTATCTGCTTGCGGCTGTTATCTCCCTTGCCTCCGGCTATGGAGCGAGCTTTCTCTCCTGGGGTCTGTGCCACTCAGGATTCTGCGTCCTCCACGGAACCACTCCTCCTGGGAATGCCTTCCATGCCTTCAACTTGGTGTTCCCATGTTTTATTATGGTTCCTCCACCCACTTAGTCAGTGCTGTGCTACGCTCCACCCACACTACTCTTAACACCTGCCACCCCTTTCCCAACCTAGACTCCTAGGCGTAGGGTCTGTGTGTGCAACTGTGCAGGTGTTTTGTCAACCGTCTTGCCTTACCTGGCTGCACTTCCTTTTGTGGCCATCTGGTCGCAGAGGCGCCACACTTATGTAATGGATCGCGTCTCGGCATCGCTAATGAACGAGGAGGAGATGAAGCAGCCGGTAGAGAAGTCGCTGGGGGTGGATCACATTGTACACGAGCAACAGCTCAGACTCCAATGGAAGGTGACAGACCTGGGCTTCATGGGTAATGTCGGCCCGCTGAAGGTAAAGACCAAGGAACCCAAGACTGACAGCATGCTGGTGTGGCGCCCCTGCAGTCAGGCCGCCACTAATGGTATTGCACGCATTTTACATGTGTGGTATTTTTTTTTTAACAATAAGTGTTTTATTCAAATATATCTTATAACAACAAATATAACATGTTTACAGCATTATATCATTATAACAGTCATGTCCAAATAATCACCACCAGTGTAAACTAATTTCAAACTGGATATTATAGAAGAGGGAGGGAAAGAAAGGAGCACACAGAAGGAAAGGGGCAGCCAGGATTGGACACAAGAGGTAAATTAATGGATAGGGGGGGAGGGGGGATAAGCTTTAGGAGCTTTGTTTTAAATATTTCTGTATACCGATCTAATTATGAGAAGACCAGAATCAACCTGGAAAAATATTCAAGCCATCCTAAGTGTGAGCTATCGCCAATCCAGAAGTCTCCCAAGTCTCCCACCAGTGACTGACTCGTTATTTTTGCTTTATTGAGTGACCAAACAACGTTCATGTAGATAATGGGAATTTATCCTACCAATGAGTTCCTATCAAGGTCCTGATTAAGTCTGCCACTCGACAATGCGTCTCAGCGTGCTGGAAGTCTCACTCTTCCCCTACGATGCGTAACCTTGCGGCCAGATTGAACACGATCTTCACTCATGAATATTACTTAGCCCAGGAGTCAGGACACAAACGGTACGTTGGTGAGGCGTGGGAGTGCTGGGCCCAGCACTCCATGGCGGTCCCTCTCCCTTTGAGGATTTGACCGTTCAAATGAAGTTCACCCACTTACCCAAGAGCGGGGGACCCACATCTCTCTCGTGCCTACCCCAATGTTGTCTCCCCCCCCTCCCCTCCACCCCCCCACCCTATACCTCTGCGCACCCTTCCCCCCTCCCCACTACCCCCCCTCCCACCCCTCCCCTAAACTGTGCCCCCCCCCCCTCCCACACCAGTATTCTTCCCCCCCCCCACTCCCCCTATTACTGAACACACCATCTCTAATCTTTTCTTTTCTTTCCTTCCACCTGTTTTGACAACGGTATGTCACCACAGTTTGAACAACTTGGAATTTTCTTAGATGACGCACTAACTACATATAACGGTTTGTGCACTGGTGGAAAGTTGTCTACATTGATGTATATGTTTCTTGTAACACTAAATATGTTGAATAAAAACCATTCATGATAAAAAAAAGTCTGCCACTCGATTCCAGAATTCTCCTATTTTGGGGCACCACCAACACACATGGCCCAGGTCCCCTTTTTTACCACATCCCTTCCAGCATAATCGGGAATATGATTTGTTAAATTAGGAAATTTTATAAGGGGTCAGATATCAGTTCATATGTGTTTTAGTTTGTTCTAGATGATTAATGCAGGAGGAGTGCCTTTGAGTAAATGGGGCTGCGGTCCACCAGTGTTCGGGGTGGATGAGAAAGAGAGTGCCTCCTCCCAAGCAGTCACATGAGGGAGTTTGACCGAGTCCGCTGGCGAATTAAGAGTCCAATAGATAGGAGATACATATTCATTTGGGTATTCTACTTTAAAGTATTTTTGCATCATGTCTGATGGGTCAGGGCTCCACCAAGCTGGAAATGTGCATATCTGAATAAAATGATGGATTTGGAGGTACTGATAAAAGCACGTTTTGGGAATCTTGTAAAGTTGGGACAAATCTGCAAAAGAGGGGAATACAGGGCCAAGAGTTTGTCAAGCGTGCTCACACCTGATTTCACCCACGGGTCTAGAGACAACCCAGATATGTGTGCCTTGATCGCTTTTACAGAAATGTATTTAAATAGGGATTTTGTCAGTGTTCTATCAAGGTTATTCCAATAAGAAATCAATGAAGACATCGTATGTAAGGGAAATTTGATTTCAGGGGCTTCGGTAGCTCGATCTTTAGCAAACGTCTAGTAGACATGTGTGGAGCAAACTGTCTTTCTATTTGGAGCCATATATAATTAAGATCCCCAATTCACCTATCCTCTACGGCCTCGAGTATGGCCGCCTTGTGGTACAAACATAGGTTTGGTACACCCATTCCACCACGAGAATATTGGAAATGTAGAGCCTTGACCGCCATGTGGCGGCGCCCCACCATGTAGGTGCCAAAAAAGGGGTACTACACCCATAAAAGCGGTGTAGTAATCCCACTGCAAGTGGACTTATGGACGGTAGGAAGAACCCTAAGCACACACCCCACACTAGTCACACAGTGGGAGGGACCCCGAGAGGGTATATAGTCTTTGACCATCGGTCTAGGCCTCCGAGGGTTGGAGCGTTAGAGAAGTTCAGGATGGGAACCTGAGGCATGAAAGACAAAGGGAGACAGAAGTAAAGATCCCAGAAGAAGGAGAGAGGAGCGAGGGACTCAAGCGAGGGAGTTCGCTCTAGGAAAGCAACCGGGTACCGGAGCCCACACCTGTAGGAACCTTCACGGCTTGCAGAGAATCCGCTGAACGGGGGTATATCCAGATACGGCCCTGACTCCTAAAGCATCCATTAGAGGGGAATCAGACACTGCGGTAGCCAACAGAAGGTTCACCCGATGGGAGCAAGGGAGGTAAAGAGGAACAGCAGAAGGTCAGACCAATCTCCAAGAGATCTGACTTCACACCGCCACTGGGAGGCAAGGGAACAAGTGGAACAAGAAAGGCACACACGAGGGTTCCGTCCACCTACCATAAAACCCACTTGCAGCCACCTTTAGCCATTTGTCTAATAACATCATACTGCACTGTTAACTGTAATGACTGTTGAGTTCCAGTAAAGTACCCGGTGAAGTGACTTGTCGACTCTGCTGCATCTTTCCTCGCATAAACTGATTCCGTTCACAGGATCGCTGTCCCGGAGGTCCAGTCCTGCCTGTGGAGGACTAAACCATCATTGCCGCAATACCATCGACCACCGGATGACTGTAGCGGCGCTGGTGAGCATCACCAGGTACTGCAGGTGGCGTCACGAACAAACTTTAATTTATTCCCCCCGTATTCATTGACCACCAGGGCCACAGTCTCAGGAAGCCACCCGTGACCTCCAGACTGAGCCTGAGATCTGAGTACCCTGCCCTGGGTGAGTCAGCCACTCTTGGTTTCTCTAGTCACCTTCCACGACAGCAGCATCGGAGGATATCTCCCTGCCCTAATAGGGGACAGGAAACACAAAGAGGTTAAATAACCCTCCCATTCCTGCAACCACCAGTATTTTTCCTGTCCCCTATGGGGCATGAAGAGGTTTACTGATGGTGCTGCCGTGGCCGGAGATCTAGAGCACTCAGCTACATTTACTCACATGCCGGGCAGCTGAGGTTGTGGGCTCCGCTCCCCTCCTCCATGTGCTGCTCCCCTCTCCATTGTGCTATGTGACTCAGGACCTCCTTTACCGCTCTTCCTGCGCCCCCTTTGGGGGGTAAAGCTCCCCGACATCCTCTCCGCATACTGGCTGATTCCGGAGCCCGCGTGTACTGGAAGTGACATTTTACCGAACTTCCGGTCTTCTTCCTGGATGCGTTCCGCGGTGGAACGCATGTGTGTTGCCCAGGGTATATGGGTACTCGGTTGTCTGGGCCCTCACTGAGATTGGGATGTCACGGGTGGCCTGCCCAGACCCGTTGCCCTGGGGACTATGCTTTTTAAAAGAGGGGAATAGGATTGGGAACAAAGTTCTTGTGACGCCACCTGTGGTTTCTGGTGATTGCACCAGTGCTGCTTTGGGCCTCCAGGGATGATGGACAGGCAGCTAGGTGTTGAAACTCCCCATAGGTGGAGCTGGATCCCCGGGGGTAGTTGATAATGAGGGGGAGAAGCAGGGCATTGTCCTGGCTGGTAGGTGATGGGAATAGTCTCTATGGAGAACAGGGACAGGGGTTGACGAACTGACATGCATTGTCTATGGGACTTGCTGTTTGGTGTGGCAAGTGTAGTTCTGCCGGATGCGGCAGATCCGGCCCAGCACTTGCGGCAGATCTCCCCTTCCGGCTTTTTTTTTTCACGGCCGCAAGTGCAGGATCCTGCCGATCTGGCGTAACCGTACTTGCCACACTGGACCGTTGTCTATGGGGCAGCCATTAGGCAGCAGATGCAGTAAATCTGCCGGATCTGCCGCACATCTGCAAAAACGCGGATGTGAAAGGCCCCTTAGTATCTTGACATTCAAGGAAAAGTTATTAAACATTGTCATTTATACACCTTGATCAATATATTCTGTAAGGCCATAGTTTCTTTAACAGAGGGATAAAAGACAGAAAAAAAAGTATCCAATGTAAAAAATATCATTAAATTATCAACCACTCCTCATTAGTGATGGGCGAACCCACCCACAGAGTCACCCAGACTTTTTTAAAGTCCGAGTTCAGGGCCGAACGTGACCCCGAACTCTGACTTTAAAGTTATGGGGTGCGTGCAGGGTGCTCAAAAAGAAAGCAGATTGTTATTAAACATCTTCATTATACTTACTGGCATCCCGCCGTCCCACTGTCTTGTGTCTCTCCGTCCCACTGCGTCAAATTCCGGGGTCACTCATTAATTCCTGGGAAATTCACTGCACTGGCTCCAACAGCCATCACAAATGCTGTCACACAGAATGGGCGTCTGTGATTAGCCGTTGGAGTCAGGGGCTGGCTGGCAAATTTCGGCATGGGGGCAAGCACACAGCAGTGGCCTATGAGCATTGAGCCCAGTCCAATATGACAGACAGCCTAGCGGCCCCAAAACTGCTGCTTGACCACTGGCCTGAGGGCATCTGGCCCCCTGGACCAGCCAGCCCCTGGTTGGAGTAATCTGGATTCAGCCCATACAGCTCATGCAGGTTACTACAGCACCAAGTAACAGATACGCATTCTCTGTGACAGCGTCTGTGATTGGCTGTTGGTTCCCTCGACATATTGTAGTGTAAAAATAGATAATTAAAAAATGATGTAGCGTGCCATGGTATTTTTGATTCTGAGCACAGAAAAGCAGACAGCTACGGGTTGCCACCCCCAGCTGCCTGGCTTTACCTTGCCTTGCAATCAAAATACATAGAAGCCCATTATTATTTTTAGTTATTTAAATAAATGATTAAAAAAATGCATGGGCTCCCATCATATTTTGATCAACAGACAAGGTAAAATCAGGTAGCTGTGGGCTGGGATTCTTAGCATGGTTAATCAACAGCTTTGTGGGCCCACCATGCTGAAAACTGCATCCCGCGGCCACCCTGAATATGGTGCATTCATCATAGCACCACTTCCAGAAGCTTAACCCTGCTCTTCCAGCAGCCCTGGAGGTGGTGGCACGCTGGGTAAAAAGGGGTTAATACCAGCTTTGAATTGTCAGCTGGCACTAAGCCTGAAATACAAGGTGTCAGGCCAATATTAGACCATAGGGTGTCTTCTTATCTTTAGCCCTGTAGCATCTCTGCCAGCAGACAAACACGTCTGCTTGCAGAGAGAGCAGGCACAGACTGACACCCGGGTTCTGTGTGAAAGTCAGTGATGTCAATACATGAATATTCATTCCCTGGTGAGTGGGCAGGAGAGCTAAGTGATCACTCACTGTGATTGACAGATGGAATGAATCTCTTTATTTGCATTTTACAGATGATAGGGTGAGTATAAATACAACTAATATATGAATAGACAAGAGCTTCACCAGAGGAATTAGACAATGATATCAGTTACATACGGATTTTTAACCTGACAGATTCCTTTTAAAGGGTTGATATTGACTTTTAGTAACACTGCCTCCAATAGGGACACTAGAATTCAAGTTCTCTTCCTCTTTGAAGAGGCAATTTGCTTTATTAATTTCCCAGAGGAGCATTATATGGCCTTAAAGTCTCCTTAGACCGGCAGTCAGACATGTCATGCCCCACAAGGAGGGACGTTACCCCTTAAACCCTTTAATAGCACTGACAGCAAAGAGACCATTGTGATAATATATGACTAAAAGAAAACACTAGCTCCTCCGTTCGAAAGCATGCCACGTTATTTAAAATTGGCCAATGTATTTTCCATGTGAGGATTGAGCATATGCAAGCTGTTCTCACGAAGATCTACTGTAACCTTTAATATATCTTAATGTTCGTATCATTGCCAACTTTATATCTTTATTTTTTAGACTGTAGATAAGAGGATTTAAGATGGGGATAGCTGCGGTGTTAAACAGGGAGAAGAACTTATTGGACTTTGAAGAACTTAATGATGTAGGTGTCAAATACTGGAACAAGAGGATGGAGTAAAGCAGTATGACCACCGTGAGGTGTGAGGAGCAGGTGTAGAAGGCCTTCCGTCTACCGATGCTGGACTGGATCTTCAGTATGGTGGAAATGATGAAGACGTAAGATATGAACTTCAAAACAAATGGGGTGAGAGTAAGAAGGAGAAGACCTTCGGTCAAGCTTAAGATCTCCAGGGTTGACGTGTCACTGCAGGACAATTGCATGAGCGGCACCAGATCACAGAAGAAATGATTTATTACATTGATTTATAACAAGTAATGCGCAAAAGCAAAATGATGTAGGGTATCACCTCTATCACGCCCAACAGCCAACAGCAAAGTGCAAGAACGATGCAGAGTCTGTGGTTCATGAGCATGTGGTATCTCAAAGGATCACAGATAGCGACATAGCGATCGTAGCTCATAGCCGTTAGAAACAGGAACTCATCACATATCAGAAACCCCGAAAAGTACATCTGACAAATACAACTCTCATAGGAGATCCTGTTATCCCCCGTTATAAAAATGATAAGGATATTATGAAGAGTCACGGTGGTGGAGAACATGTCCAGTACCGACAAGTTGGCCAAGAAGAAGTACATAGGGGTGTGAAGATTGGAATCCAGGCAGACCAAGATCAGAATGAGCATGTTACCACCAATGGTTAGGAGATATATAAGAAGAACTAAGAGGAAGGTCATCATCTGCAACTCTGGAGCATCCGAGATTCCTTTAATAATGAAGAACACGACGAGGGATTGATTTTTTTCTATCATTTCCATGTTGTTACCTGTTGGTAAAATCAGAAATATTATTAAAAAAATACATTACTAACGGAATTTAAAATATTAAAGTCAAATTCGTAAAAAGTCGTAGTAAAGTCATATTCGTAAAAAGGAAAGGTTAATGATTGCTTATCTTCATAGAGACAGTAGAGTAGTAGCTATAGAACAATTTTTAAGTTCTGTACTATTTTTGGTGTATTTACAGTAATTACATATTTCAAGCATGCCACCCTTCCTAGTGCCATGTCAGAACAGCCATAGCCTAATGGTGCCGGCACACGCATCAATTTACTGAACGATATTGTTAGCGATCACATGCACGCGCGATCGCTAACAATACCGTTCAGATCGCTGGTGAGCTGTCACACAGGCAGACTCACCAGTGATCAGTGGACCAGACACATCGTGAAAACGATTTAAATATCGTTTCCACGATGTCTTGCTCCCGCTGCCAGGCTGCGGTAAGCGGGAGCAGGCTGGTCTCCAAGGTAAACTGCAGGACCCTAGTTACCCGCTGTATACCTTTTTACCAGCCTTCTCCGCTCACCGGCTGGTATCCAAGGTACACAGCAGGTAACTAGGGTCCCTAGTTACCCGTTGTGTACCTTGGATACCAGCTGGTGAGCAGAGAAGGCTCGGTAACCAAGGTATACAGCGGGTATCTAGGCAGCGTGCGCTGCCTAGTTACCCGCAGTATACCTTGGATACCAGCTCCCAGCGCTTGCAGAGAGGCGCTGGGAGCTGGCTTATCGGTCGTCTCCCGGTGTCACACACAACGATGCTGCGTGTCCACCGGGCGACCAACGATAGATTTGAGGTCCTGTCCTCAAATCAAACGATGAATGATCAGCCGACTGATCATTCATCGTTTGTAGTGTCACACGCAACGATGTCGTTTCGACATCGTTCAAGCGTCACAGAACACGGACTTTTGAACGATATTGGCAACGATATTGTTATGTGACTAAGGGCCTTAAAGAAGCAATGTTTTGATAGATGTGGACCAACTGTCGAAGGAGCAGCATTGTGAACAAACATTACCTGATTTACTCACTCAACTATGGAGAGAAAAAACTTCTTGTTAACTGGCTGAATATTTTTCCAGCTTTTTTCCTCTTCGTGTCCGCAGTCTGTCTGTGTTGATCTGCTATAAAACTGGCGGACTTGGTCAGCAGAATGGGTTTACAAATGAGCAGCTAAGTGAGCAGATCCGATACAGGAGCATCTCAATAAATTAGAATGTCATCAAAAAGATCATTTATTTCAGTGATTCCATACATAAAGTGAAACACATATATTATATAGAGTCATTACACACCGAGGGATCTATTTCATGTGTTTATTTATGTTAATGTTGATGATTATGGCTTACAGCCAATGAAATCCCAAAAGTCATTATCTCGGAAAATTATATTATATAAGACCAACTGAAATAATGATTTGTAACTCATAAATGTTGGCCTAATGAGAAGTCTGTACAGTAAATGAACTCAATACTTGGTCGGGGCTCCTTTTGCATGAATTACTGCATCAATGTGGTGTGGCATGGAGGCGATCAGCCTGTGGCTGCTGAGGGTTATGGAAGCCCAGGGTGCTTTGACAGCAGCCTTCAGCTCATCTGCATTGTTGGGTCTGGTGTGTCTCATAGATTCTCTATGGGGTTTAGGTCAGGCAAGGTTGCTGGCCAGTCAAGCACAGTGATACTGCGGTTAGGAAACCAGGTATTGGTACTTTTGGCAGTGTGGACAGGTGCCAAGTCCTGCTGGAAAATGAAATCTCCATCCACAAAAAGCTTATCAGCAAAGGGAAGCATGAAGTGCTATAAAATGTCCTGGTAGACGGCAGCACCGACTTTGGTCTTGATAAAACACAGTGGACATACACCAGCAGATGACATAGCTTCCCCAACCATCCATGATTGTGGAGACTAGACCTCCATCAGCTTGGATTGTGGCCTCTCCAGACTCTTGGATTGTGGCCTCTTCACACATCCTCCAGACTCTTGGATTGTGGCCTCTCCAGACTCTTGGATTGTGGCCTCTCCAGACTCTTGGATTATGGCCTTTCCACTCTTCCTCCAGACTCTGGGACCTTGATTTCAGATGACCTTTTGTGACTTACCTTCCTTGTAAAGAGTGTCAATGACTGACTTCTGGATATCTGTCAAGTCAGCAGTCTTCCCCCTGATTGAGTAGCCTATTGAACCAGACTAATGGGCCATTTTAAATACTTAGTAAGCCTTTGCAGGTGTTTTGTGGTAATTACTCAAATTTTCTGAGAAAATTACTTTTGGGTTATCATGGGCTGGAAAACATAATCATCAACATTTACAGAAAAAATCACTTGAAATAGATCACTCTGTGTCTATTGATTCTATATGTGTTTTCACTTTATGTATTGAATTACTGAAATAAATGATCTTGTTAATGATATTATAATTTATTGAGATACACCTGCATGTTTGTTCACAATGCAATTCCTCTGACAGTTGACACGTCACGAGCAGTGCTTGTTCACGCTGTGATCCGTCATGATACATGACTAGGGCAGGATGCATCATGAAATATGTGACTACTGACTTACAATGGAAAAAAAGGAGAAAAAGCCGGCTCACCACAGTTGCCTAATCCTTCCAGATCACGTATTAAGGCTGGGTTCACACTTGCGGACCCCCTCCTCAGCGTTCTGCGGAGGGGATCCGCAAGCTGAGTGCAGCCTCCGCAAGCCCATATGTTCAAAATGTGAGCGCACGGTGCTGCGCTTGACTGCGCAAGACCGTGCGCTCCTATTCATTTGCCTGTGTGATTTGTACACGATATATGTTGCATTCCTGGTGTGGACGAGAGTGTGTGATTTGTGCGCAGGCATCCACCTGCGTACAAATCACACAGGCTAATAAATGGGAGCGCACGGTCATGCACAGTCAAGCGCAGCACTGTGCGCTCACATTATAAACATAGGGGCTTGCAGAGGCTGCACTCAGCAGAACGCTGCGGAGGGTCCCCAAGTGTGAACCCAGCCTTACTATTGTTGCCACCGACATCAAACAACAGTGTATATATTACTGCTGATAGGATCATCTGCTGCACCATGTTCCATCCTGATGTCTTCTTATCACCACTCTTTCTAGTGTCAGACAACCTTGGAGAATGGTGCATGTATCGCTGACACCTAAGTGTCATATGTATGCGGTGCCAGCAAGTGCAAGTGCCTGAGCGCACCAGAGAATCCTCCAGTTCTCCAGTAGGCCAGTCTGACCTTGACTGCCACCGAAGAAGATGATCTGAAGATAGTTGAAGAGTTCCAACTCAACAATATAAGATCTTTGGTTTTATTTATAAATCATTCTTCTTATGTAACCTTAAAAAATAACAGAAATAGAGAAGCGGGGCACCACTCAGGGTGAAATGCAGACACCCGCAGGCAGTTCAGCCTGGACTTGCTCGGTTTCAGATCTGGCAGTGCTCTCTACCAGAAGACAAGCAGACTTCATAAAATGTCATAAACAAGAAGAGATGAAGAGACACTCACCATAGATGTGATCTTCAGGGTATTTTTATTTTCAAAGTGTCACGGAAACATCCGAGGACATCGACAGTGGAGAGGGGGATTTAGGAGACATAGGATGACGGCGCCATTTCGCACCTTGCTGGTGCTTCAACGGGAGGACCCATTGATGCACCAGTGATGTGCAAAACAGCACCATCGTTCCGTGGCTCCTAAATCCCCCTCTCTACTGCCGATGTCCTCGGATGTTTCCGACAACCTGAAGATCACATCTATGAAGAGTGTCTCCTCATTTCTTCTTGCTTATGACATTTCATGTATCCTTCATCCATTCATTTACTCATGAACTACTGAATTACACCAGAGAATAGAGTAGAATTTTTTTTGAGTCATTGAATTTCAACATGGCACCAAAAACAGCATTCTTGTATACACCAGTGGAATTAAAATAAATGGTTACCTTTTTGTGTTGAGTAAGTAATTAGCTGGGCCTAATTCAATCCAAAAAAAGAGGGAAAGCAGGCAAGCAAGGAAGTTATTACAGACCAGTCTCCAATCTCTCCTTCATCTCTAAACTCCTGGAGCGCTTAGTCTACTCCCGCCTCACCCATTACCTCTCCACTCACTCTCTTCTAGACACATTACAGTCTGGTTTCTGCCCCTACATTCTACAGAAACTTCTCTAACCAAAGTGACCAACGACCTTCTGACAGCAAAACATAATGGTGACTACTCTCTACTTATCCTTCTTGATCTCTCTGAAGCCTTCGACACTGTTGACCACCATCTCCTACTCTCCATGTTGGCGCTATATAAATAAAGATTTATTATTATTATTACCGCATATGAAAATCCCCCTGTTAAAACATACATTACAATGTTAAGGATACTGTATGTCATAAACCTATGAACAATTAATAGAAACAGGAAAGAAAAATGTTATAGATAAAAATGTTTACTTAAATTATAGGAACCCATCCCAAAGATCTGAGGAGCTATCCAGTAGATGTTCGGACCTATTGTGTAGTAGTATTGGTTGAGCGGACAATTCTCATGAGTCAGAATCGTATTAATGAGATTTACCAACAAACCTGTTAGTGCTCGGAGTCATCTCCTGTCTAATTGTTGTGAGAAAGGAGCAATTTATAGAGTTGCCAATCTCCCCGGGATGTTTCTCCAAGGACACAGAAATTACTTTCGTAATAATCTCTAGAGTCTTCTGGAAAAAAATACAGTTTCCTAATCGTTAATGTAAAAATAACTATAATAATTTTCCACCAAATTAATAGATCGAAATATAACCTTAATTGGATCTCTGATATTTACCGTATGCCAAATGGTATCTGGAATGTTGGGCTGGGAAGTTTGGCGTTCCTCAATAGTGAAATTCAGACTCATCTCTAGTTAAGATAAGGAGGCAGCTGCAGGAACTCAAAATAGGAAAATTTTCAGAAATATAAAATAATTTTCATCAACATAGTATGGATAATCTGGGATAGCTTGGTCTTCAGTAGAGATAAACAAGTCTGCTGAGATTCGAATCCAGTAGATCACATAAATTGGGCAGAGAAATTCAATTCACATCAAAGTTATTCAATTTAGCAAATGTTCATCACCAGACGCCAGAGCATAATAACTGCATTGTGACATCTGTTTGAGGCCACAGTCTCCAAATTGGATACCTCGGACAGACTTGACACAAGCCCCACTGTGTGATAGAATCCCAAAACCCCAGACACCCTTTAACAACTATACAGGGATCTAAATATACAATGGGGTTCAGTGGATTGCTGCCTGCATAAACTGCCTTCCAAAGGTGTGAACCAGAGACAGGAATAGTCACCAAGCAGGGTCTAAGCTGCGAGGTCACAAAAGCACAAATTAGGATCCGTAGGAGTAGTCAGAGAGCCGGGTCAAAATCGAGAGCAGAAGCAGCGTCTAATAAGAAGCTGTGATCAAACAGGGAAAAAACACTATTCAGAGCAGGAGAACTAAACAGGCAAAACCAAGTAATCAAAGCTATATCTGGCACCTTCCAGCAGAAAGCTGGAAGAGTAAGTAGGGTGTGGTGCCTTCTAATAGGCTGAAATTAGGAGCTGACTGTGGCGCCCCGCTAATGCAGGCGTCACAGAGGAGTATTACACCCATAAAAGAGGTGTAAATGCTCCAACTACAGATGAACCCTAGGATGGTGGGTGGGACCCATTCCCAGCACTCCCACATTAGTTTAGGGTGGGAAGTTACCCGGAGGGAATAAATTCAACTCTAGGTGGAACAAGGAGGTCGGACTTTGCTGCTAGGTCTCTCGGCTGAGGGACCAGGAGGAGATGGAGGAAGAGGAAAGATTTTAGAAAGAATAGCTATGTGGAACGAGGCGGAAGGTCACACCGGGTCGGTTACAAGCTGCATCGGAGGAAAGAAGAAGGGACCTTGAGGGGGTCCTAAAAGGGGGCACCCGACAGGGGAGTCCAGGCCCTAGTAAGAAAGGGAGATCCTCAGTGTGGAGCGCCCATACTCCAGGGGATACTCCAGTCCACCAGGGGAACGCCGGGCCCTGGGATCCCGCCAAAGTCCAGCTTTGCAGTCGGCAACCGGCTGCTGTGGCTTGTTCATCAGCCGCAGCACTCTGCCATCGGAGAGGTCTGCCTGCTTCCTCACCAACGAGGGAGGGGACTCCCGTTACTATACCGTGTTTTCCCCGAAAGTAAGACCCTGTCTTACATTTTTGGGGGGCCAAAAGTGGCCCCCGGTCTTACTTTCGGGGGGGGTCTTATATTGTGTGCCCCAGCATGTGGCCTACAGGCCCCCTCCTGCTGGGACACTGTGGGAGCGGGTCGCACGTCACGTGCGCCCGCTCATTAGATATGCACTGCATCCCCCTGTCAATCAGCGACAGGGGAGCAGTGCATTATATATATGGGCCCCCTCCTGCTGGCACACTACCCCCCTGTTCTGAGGCCCCCCCTGCTGCTGCTGCACACATCTTACCCTCCAGGGGCTATCTTGCAGCAGCCAGCGCGTCGGTCCTCTGTCCTCGGCTGTCTCCCGGATCATGTGACCCGTCGCAGCGCATGACGTCATCGCGACTGCGACCGGCCGGTCACATGATCCGGGAGACAGCTGAGGACGGAGGATGGACGCGCTGGCTGCTGCAAGAAGACCCTGGAGGTAAGATGTGTGCAGCAGCAGCAGGGGGGGCCTCAGAACAGGAGGTAGTGTGCCAGCAGGAGGGGGCCCATATATATAATGCACTGCTCCCCCTGTCCGCTGATTGACAGGGGGATGCAGTGCATATGTAATGAGCGGGCGCACGTGACGTGCGACCCGCTCCCGCTCCCCCCCCCCTCCGCTAGGGGCCTTACATAGCCCCCCCGTTGTAAGGCCTTATATCGGGGAGGCCTTACATTAGCAGGCCCCCCCTTTACCCCTAGGCGGCCTTACAATCGGGGGGCCTTACTTTCGGGGAAACACGGTACCTACATGGAGCTACTGGTATAGATCGATCCAAAACGGGGAAGTGTTAGTTAACGAAGGTACACTAAGGGTTCCACCATACCACCTGGGATCCACTTGCAGCCACCCATTTAACTACCTGTCTTTGTAACATCTAAAGTGCTGAACTGTGAACTGCAACTGATGCTGCTACAAGTTTCCAGTAAAGTACCCGGGAGTAAGTGACTTTGCCTCTGCTTTTGTTTCTTCTGCATGAACTTGTTCCCTTTGCAGGAATGCTGCCCCGGAGGTCCAGCCCTACCTGTAGAGGACTTTGCCAACTAGCCGCATTACCATCTACCTCCGGCGGACTGTGGCGGCGCTGGTGACCCATCACAAGAAACTACAGGTGGCGTCACGAGAACTGTACATAGAATCCCCTGTAAATATAACCCCTTTTTGAAATGTCACCCAGGACACGGATCAGGCGCGACCACCATTCCCCGTGACACAGCAGACGCTACCCCTGAAGCCTGATACCCGAGTACCCTGGGGCTCGACACTGACGACAACAGCTGGACGGCACATAAACACTCTTTGTCACGCTGAAGTACAACAGATCCCAGCCACTCTAACTTTAGTGAATGGGTGGAGCTCGCACTATCCAGAATTCTGGCTCTGACATATTCTCTATCACCAGCACCACTTACAGAGACAGAGTGACTATGGTGGCGCCTGATGACAAAAGTAGATGTCGTAGGAGCATGGTTTTGGTGGAGATGTGACATGCATGCTGTAAAAAAATCAATTAATTAAAGGGCAGTGGATGAGAGAGTGTTTGTGAAATCCATGGCATGACCATTAGAGAAGTCTGAACCTGGAGGACAGCATCTGCAGTAAGATGGTGTTGGAGATAGCGGTATGCGCAGGCACTGACTCTGATGCCATGTATTGAAGAGTTCCTGAAAGACTTCAAAATTCGACTTAGCGGCCTGGAGAGCATGCAGGGGAGGAATAGTAGCACAAGACCCGACCCACTTAGTCCTGCCCCAATGCTCATGCCGCTCCTCCAATGCATTCATTTCTGGACATTTGTTGACAGATTTTTCTGCAATCAAGCATCAATACGAGTAGAATAATAGCGTGTAAATAATATTGTGTTTAAATCTTGCATATCTATATTGCTATATCCCTGTTTGCAACATAATCTGATTTATTGTCACTACCTGTGACTTCTCCTTATTTGTGTAAAGTCTATAAAATGTTGTTGGTTCACTTACCGCTGTCTTTTCATTGTCTGTGCCATTGCATCCTCACACCAGTTTCCAAAAACATGATTATAAAAAACTCAATCAATATACTGTTAACGAGGAATAAATTAAAAGGTGGAAGATTCCAGAAGTAAGTCTGTGTCAGACATAATATTGTAGTAATTCGATTTACCCTAATTCTTAATTCGCTGACAACGGTGGAACAGTTGGATCTGATGTGGTCATATGCCAAAATCAGGGAGACAAATACCAAAAATGAGAGAATAGTGCTGGTCTAAGGAGAGGTAAGAAAAACCAGGCTAACCTACAATATATGACCTTTTATTTAACTCAAGTCCTTAAAATAGCAATTTCTAACATAGCATCAATTACAGAAATAAGGTGTCAATTGCCGAACCTTTTGCCAATTGCTGTTCTAATTTGTTTGTCTTAAAAATATAAAAAATAGGAATTGTATCACCATTTCAAATATTTCACTTTTCTTTGTTTTTTAGATATGGTTAATTGTATTATTTGCCCTGAAAATTAATGGCCCAATTTAAGGAGAGATAAATGCATTCCAAAAATCATCACTTTTCTATCGTTCCCGGATCCCTTAGGAATAGCACGTCTTCTGCCATCTGCTTTACCATATCAGTAATAGCACTGGGCATATTTACAGCATATAGAGACACCCCCATAGTCAGAGCCAGTAACCGAGATCTAGGTTACTTTCTGATCTTGATCAGCCCGCTGGATCGTGGGGTACTCGGAACCGGGTCCTCTCGATGTCGTCTGGGCTGGCTGGGTGGTCACGGTGACGTGACCCGGCTCCCTGATCCCGAGCTGTCAATAAAAAGGGAATAAAAATATAAATAAATGAATTAAATAGTTTTTGGTAAAAGAATAAATTGTGATGCCACCCGTAGTGTGTGGCTATATGGGGCCACTGCTGCAATCGGGACCGCTGGGGTGGGCTGGTCCCCAGGGCAACCGAATGTGCAGAACAATTGTAAAGTCCCCAGTACCTTCAGGCAGCATACACAGTCCCGGAGCTGTCACAGTTTCCTTCCTGCAGGCAAACAAACAGAGTCCACACCGTACCGGGCTTTTACTCACAACTTTAAGCAGTACAGTTCAGTTACCTCACAGTTCGTACACAGCAGTTGTAGCGAACTTGGGCTCTAACAGCAGCTGGGATGGCTTGTCTGTGGCAGTCCCTTTCTGTGTACCTCTCAGGCACTCTCGATCTCCATTCCGCATACGAGTTATGGTCTGGCTGTCACGGGCTCTCAGTGTACTGCCCTTGTTTGGGTCACTAGCCCTAGTTCAACATCTTTTCCTTCACTACACAGGAGATTGGGTCTTGGGACATAGAGACCCCGCACCCCATCGGAGTTTCTGTGGTTGGGGCCTAAAACTTCCCGGTCACATCTACAGAGCCGGCTCTCTGGTTCTGGCCCAGCCATCAGTGTCCCGGGCAGTGGGGTCCACCTGGCTCCTTCTGTCTTTCCTTGGTTTCAGCCTGGACCCCGGCCGGCCATCAGTGATGCAGGCTGCCTGGCCTCACTATTCTCATCTTGGTCTCAGTCACTGGTTAGCTGATGGGTGTCTGTGCTTAGAAGCTTGGTTCTTTCTCACTACCTTCTTCCTCAACCCCTTATAGCTTAGTGTTCCTGGGTTTTACTTCGGTTCCTCCACCCCTTCCCAGGGTTCTGTTCTACGTTCCACCCTCCACTTAGCTCCTCACGCCATCCCTTGCCCGACGTGAAGTAACTTAGGCTTTATGATCGGAGTGTCTGTGTGTGGGGTATTGGTGCGAAGTGACTGATTTACCAATCCCAGCTGCTATGCTCTGTTGTGGCCACCTTTCCGCAATGGCGGAACTTTTAAAGTTCAATTCGGTTTGCCAAACTTCCCGAACCCCATTAAATTCAATGGCAGGCAAAACTAAAGGCAAGAGAACACCTTCACAGGGTCTCAAAAGCGACCAAACTCCTCAAATTAGGAGTAAACAGCAGGAAAAGTGACATCTATTCCCCAGAGTTAAAATTTTAATCATGACACTTTATGGATGCATAGGACAAAACATGGCCCAGCATTTCAAGCTTCAACATTGATCAAGAACAGGGGGATGAGTGACAGGTGTAGGCATGGTGCTTAGACAGCCCTGCTAAATTCAGGAAAACACAAGAAGGAGACCCCAATTCGAGTGTACTCAACACATTTAAAAAATAGTGCCAGGTAACAGGAAAGTAGCATCAATTGACCAAGAATAAATTTGTAGAATGGCCCAGGGCCTGGAACACAACCTGGCCCAGCATTTGAAGGGCAAACATTGATCAGTAACAGGTGGATGACTGACAGGTCTAGGCCTGGGCTTGGGGTGCTCAAATCTCTTGCAACAGCCCCAATAGATTTTCTGCTCTGCCACACTCAGGTGGCACAAATATAAGGTTCATAGAATACTACAAAGAAATTTTGAGGTGAGTGAGTGACAGGTGCAGACCTGGTGGCCTGGGTGCCCTCATGCAACCGCTCAAATAAAATGTCTGTTCTGCAACACTCAGATGACACAAAAGCTTCATAGGTTGTTCAGTGACAGATGTAGGCCTAGTGGGCTGGAAACCCTCATAACTCATGCAACAACTCCAATAAATTTTCTGCTCCACCACACTCAGGTGACACAAATATACACTTCGTAGTATGCCACAAAACAATTTTGAGGTGGGTCAGTGACATATGCAGGCCTGGTGGAGTGAGTGCCCTAATACCTCATGCAAACGCTCTAATAACATTTTAACAAGTAGAATGCATGATGATACACAAGGTGAATTGGGCTGAGACGGAAACCCTTTGCAGTACTCGGCAGCATTCAGTATACTGTTGATGGAGCTGTGCCATGCACATTCAGCCATCCAGCTGGCACCACGGACAGCTGATCGGCAAAGGTATCATGTGTCACACATTGGTGATCTATCATAAGGATCGGCCATCAATATAAAAGTCTCAGACATCCCTTTTAAGTGCCATCCTTAGCTTTCTTGAGAACCCAACTACATCTTTCTTTTAGCTCAGGAGTCCTGCAAAATCTAGGACATTTGGCAACTCTACCATTTTTGTAGGATTATGAGACTAACTTCAAAAGGGTCAAAAACACATAATTAAATTATTCTATATCATTAATCTGGTATTAGATAAACGTCTCCTGTAGTTTTATTTTGTGTTTTTCTTCAGTTTCCAATCATTCTTTACTGATCAGAAATTACGTTACGTTACGTGTCCTTTGGGTTCGTTCCATTGAGATCTTTACTCTCTTCGGATCTTACTGACACAGGGGAAATCCTCAAATTCTACAATCTACCTATTTAATCCTCTGCATGTATTAATAAAAAGATAATTCATTTTACACAATATATAAATACAGCACAACCACATGTTTATTTAATCCACTGATCCATCACTACCAGGATTCATTCATTTGTGGCATCGGACACGTTACTCTTCTCCTCTTGGTTGGCGGGATATACAATCTACATTTGTCACATTTCACCAGGAGCAAAGATTATATTCTTTCATCTTCTTTTCCTATAATGTAAGTATACATGTAATACTGAGCGTCCTTTACACTAACTGATATTGTAACAAAATCCTTATGAAGATTCTTTGCATTATTTACATATAGAAAATCTATGAGTTTGGCCAACAGTTATCAAAATGGTGTAATATGCGCCAAATCCTTAGTGGATTAACTTCAACTCTACCACTCAATATCGTTACATTTACAAACTATATGATAGATTTGCAGCAAGTTTTGGAAGTATAATTTTTTAAGCGTGATAGTACACTTCACAATGTTATATAAGAGCCTGAGACCAATATGTTCCTCTCATTTTTTTTAAGAGAGCTATGATCTATCTATAATATGCACATTTTTTTGACTTACAGGTAAAAATGCAATTATAAATATGTTGTACATTATGCCAAAAGAGTTAACCATTGTCTTTTTTCTCATAACTTAAATGTTTGGTGTAGGTAATGTAGCAAAATCAGGTAGAACTGGGTTAAGTCCTAGCACTGCAGGTCTTGATTAGAGGCACTTGCCTTTATTTATTCTTTGTTTAAACCAGGAAAAAGATTGAATCAGTGTGTGGATTTTGATGAAAGTTGCAGATACCATTTGTTGTTGACCAAACTGAGCTAGGAGAAATGCCTGGATTGTCACACCGGTGAGAGACCATGGTTTGGGTGCGGAAAGAAGAAATATCCTTTAGTATTGGTAGCCTCAATTTTACACATTAGGTGTATAAAATGTAGCAAAGGCAGGTAGGACTGGGTTAAGTCCTAGCACTGCAGGTCTTGATTAGAGGCACTTGCCTTTATTTATTTTTTGTTTAAACCAGGAAAATGATTGAATCAGTGTGTGGATTTTGATGAATGTTGCAGATACCATTTGTTGTTCACCAAACTGAGCTAGGAGAAATGCCTGGATTGTCACACCGGTGAGAGACCATGGTTTGGGTGCAGAAAGAAGAACTATCCTTTATGGTACCTTTACACGCAGCTACAGGTAACAGGTTTTCCACAGGTAACCTACTGGCTGCAGTGAAATCATGGAGACATAGATCCATTTGTACACAGCAACAAGATAGAACCATGTCTCCATGATTTCACTGCAACCAGTAAGTTACCTGTGGAAAACCTGTTACCTGTAGCTGCGTGTAAAGGTACCATTAGTGTTGGTAGCTTCAACTTTACACATTAGGTGTATAAAATGTAGCAAAGGCAGGTAGGACTGGGTTAAATCCTAGCACTGAAGGTCTTGATTAGAGGCACTTGCCTTTATTTATTTTTTGTTTAAACCAGGAAAAAGATTGAATCAGTGTGTGGATTTTGATGAAAGTTGCAGATACCATTTGTTGTTGACCAAACTGAGCTAGGAGAAATGCCTGGATTGTCACACCGGTGAGAGACCATGGTTTGGGTGCGGAATGAAGAAATATTCTTTAGTGTTAGTAGCCTCAATTTTACACATTAGGTGTATAGAATGTAGCAAAGGCAGGTAGGACTGGGTTAAATCCTAGCACTGCAGGTCTTGATTAGAGGCATTTGCCTATTGTCAACCAGGAAAAAGATTTTGCCACAAATGCAATGATAACAGTTCCTCTTTGACTCTTTCTAATATTTTTTTTTCAAAAATCTATTTTGCTGTAGTCTTCAAATGTTGAATACATTTAATGTCACAAATTTAATGGATCATAGAAATGTGAATGTAACAAGCTATTTCATCATTGCTGGGATCTCAGATGAGCCTATAGTGAAATTTTTGGTTTTCCTCCTGATCCTTTTTATTTATCTCATCACTCTCGGAGGTAATGTAACCATCTTCCTCCTTATTTGTCTGGATCACCATCTCCATACACCCATGTACTTTTTCTTGGCCAATTTGTCTCTCTTGGACATCACTTGTTCTACAATCACCCTTCATAAAATCCTTATTTCTTATATATCGGGAGATAACACTGTCTCGGCTCTCGGATGTCTTGTACAGATTTTTATCTTTTTAGCACTCACCGTTGATGAACTCGTGGTCTTGACCGCTATGAGTTATGATCGTTATGTTGCTATCTGTAACCCTTTACATTATCATCTTGTCATGAACTCCAAACTTTGTGCTCTTTTGGCCTTTTTATCTTGGCTTTTGGGGTTTATAGAAGGTTTACCTGAGTTCATGATCTTTAAAATAACGTGTTTTAAATCTAACAAGATGGACCATTTCTTCTGTGACATTATGCCCGTCCTGAAGTTATCGTGCAGTGACACATCTTTTCTTCAGCTCTACATTCTCACTGTAGGGGTGGTTCTTTCTGGTTTTACCCCCTTTACCCTTACATTTATTTCCTACATCTTCATAATTGGCACCATCTTGTCTATACGTTCTAGCAGCGGCAGACGTAAAGCCTTCTACACGTGCTCCTCGCACCTCACAGTGGTCGTCTGTCTTTATGCTTCTCTTTTCTTCCAGTATCTGAGGCCAACAGCGTCCATCAGTTTAGGTTCTACTAATAAGTATTTCTCTTTGCTTAATGCAGCGGCCGTCCCTATGCTGAATCCCTGATCTACAGCTTAAAGAATAAAGATGTGAAAGCTGCTGTAAGGAGAAGAATAAGAAGTGTTGTAGCACCAACAAATCCTCCAGCCCGTGAACGGGAAATGTGAACCTCTCATTTTTAGTCCACATTCAATGAACATCAGGCAATTTCTTTATGAAATCTAAGAAGAAAGATAAAAACAACCTATGTAAAACTTTACCAGCTTTGTTTTACTATCTCGTGGAAATCTAAAGATATTGAGAACTGCAATCAGTCAATGCATACTAAGTCCCCAATTCTTTCAGTGTTCGCCAAAATTCTGGTGTAAAACAGCTTGAAATACGACAATTTTTTCCTACTACTCGGTGCCTGCACTCGGTGCCTACCACTACTCAGTGCCTACCCTCAGTGCCTACCGCTACTCAGTGTCTGCACTTGGTCCCTGCACTCGGTGACTATTGCTACTTAGTGCCTACTGCTACTCAGTGTCTGCATTTGGTGCCTAATGCTACTTGGTCCCTGCACTTGGTGACTACCACTGCTTAGTCCCTGCACACGGTGACTACCGCTACTCAATGCCTGCACTCGGTGCCTACTGCTTCTCGGTGCCTGCACTCAGTGTCTACTGCTACTTGCTGTCGGCACTTGGTGCTTACCACTACTTGGTCCCTGCACATGGTGACTACCGCTACTCGGTGCCTACCACTACTCATTGCCTGCACTTGGTTCCTACCTTTACTTGGTGCCTGCACATTGAACCCTGCTTCTGGGAAGAAAATAACTTTAATCCTCCCAGCAGCGTCTGGGTTTCAGTCATGAGGGTGGCACTGGCGCAGGTTCAGTCACCGCTCTGTGTATGAAGAGTGTCAGTTGTAACCTCCCCTTCGCAGTTACTGACAGCAAATCAGCATTAGAGGGGGCTGTCAGTCTCTGTTGGGGGCAGTTACAGCCACTCTCTATACACAGAGAAGTGACTTAACCCGCTTCAGCACTGCCCCATGAATGAAACCAAAAATGTTGCCATCTTTCTGAAAAATAAAAAATTCCTAATACTACTCCTCACCGCCACACATCTGGTCCTTGTTGCATCTTCAAATTGGCGTCGGCAGTGGTGACATCTCTGGGCCTTCATCACTAGGCTGAGGCTTCCAGGTTTGCTAGGCCCGGGAGGGTTCTGTACATGCCAGACCGAACAACTGTCGGTGAGGAGCGGTGGGGCCAGAGAGGTGAGCAGACACATGAGTATAAGAAATGTATTATTTTTTACATATGATGTTTATATTTCTTTGGTATCAGGAGAGAATCCAGAGCATAGTAAGGGGCATTAAATTTGCAAAGATATCAGCAGTCAAGATAATGTTTGCTACCTCTATAGCAGCATAGAAAGATTAAAAGATATCAGATGTCCAAATGGTGTAATGTTATTTTTTACTTGAATGCATGTATTTTTGCCCTGAAAATCATTTTTGCATTTGGGTTTTGTTAAAAATGTTGCCATGACCCCCCCCCCCAACACATACACACTTTAATATTTCTGCTTCCGTAAAATATTATAAAGTTGGATAATTTTTATCTCAAATGATGAACACTGCAGAAAAATGTAAAGAGAATGCTAAGATTGCTTTTGGTCCTAACATCTGCAAAAATTACAGTAAATGCTGACCAAAATGTCACGACCACAAAATGATACCAATAATAGGTACAGCTCACTATGTACAACCAACGCTTTATACAACTGTATGGGCAAATCAAATATATGGCTCTCAGAATATAAAGATATTAAAAAAGGATTTATTACAAAAAAAATGTAAAGTAATAAAATGCATAAAAAAACATGAATTTCATTAGCGGCAGAACAAAGTTATCCAGGTATATTGGAACAAAAATAACATGGAATAAAAATGGATGAAAAAAGTCATATCTACCCAAAATGGTACTAGTGAAAACAACAGTTTTAGGTACAAGTTCATCTCAATTAATTAGAATATCATCAAAAAGTACCGTATATACTCGTGTATAAGCCGACCCGTGTATAAGCCGACCCCCTACTTTTGCCCCCAAAAACTGGGAAAACTTATTGACTCGCGTATAAGCCGAGGGTGGACTCCAGCACAGGTATACAACCCCCAGCAGTGAGGTATACAGCAGCCTCCCCAGTGGTAGTATACAGCAGCAGCCCCAGTGGTAGTATACAGCAGCCCCAGAGGTATATACAGCCCCAGAGGTATATGCAACCCCAGAGGTATATGCAGCCCCATATGCAGCCCCAGAGGTATATGCAGCCCCATATGCAGCCCCAGAGGTATATGCAGCCCCATATGCAGCCCCAGAGGTATATGCAGCCCCATATGCAGCCCAGAGGTATATGCAGCCCCATATGTATATGCAGCCCCATATGTATATGCAGCCCCATATGCAGCCCCAGAGGTATATGCAGCCCCATATGCAGCCCCAGAGGTATATGCAGCCCCAGAGGTATATACAGCAGCCCTAGTGGTGTATACAGCAGCCCCAGTGGTAGCATACAGCAGCCCTTAGGTAGTATACAGCAGCCCCAGTGCTGTATACAGCAGCAGCCCCAGGGCTGTATACAGCAGAAGCCCCAGGGCTGTATACAGCAGAAGCCCCAGGGCTGTATACAGCAGAAGCCCCAGGGCTGTATACAGCAGCAGCCCCAGGGCTGTATACAGCAGCAGCCCCAGGGCTGTATACAGCCACAGCCCCAGGGCTGTATACAGCCGCAGCCCCGGAGGTATACAGGCCCCCCCCATCAAGCTCCAGGGCCCCCCCTTGAGGTCTGAAAAATAAAAAAGAATGAATACTTCACCTGTCCGACGCCTTCTGCCGCTGTGCGATCCCCAGTTCCAAGTGAGGTCTCTTCTGACAGGACCTGTGGTGATGTCAGAGGGGCGTTCCCGGGCACTCCCGGTCATGTGATACATATCACATGACCGCGAACAGCCAATCAGCGCTGGGAACGCCCCGGGAACGCCCCCCTCTGACGTCACCACAGGTCTTCTCAGTACACCTCACTGAATGAAGCCCGGGATCGCGTGTCGGCAGCTGCGGACGGCGCGACAGGAGACTGGCAAGTATGATATTCCTTTACAGGACGCCGCTCAAGGGGGGGGCCCTGGAGCTTGATGGGGGGGGCCTGTATACCTCCGGGGCTGCGGCTGTATATATATACATATACTCGCGTATAAGCCGAGGGGGGACTTTTCAGCCCAAATTTTGGGCTGAAAAAGTCGGCTTATACGCGAGTATATACGGTAAATTTTTTTCACTAATTCAATGCAAAAATGCAAACATATATATTACATCTTGTTAAGAGGAAAATTGACATAGCAGAAACTGCTTCAGGAAACAACATGAAAAATGAGAATCTTAGTTAATGCATTGGCCATTGCATGTTAAGCCCGATAACCTGCGCCAAGGTATTCTCATGTATATCGGGTCCCTGTCTCCCTTACCTTATGCCTCTCTCTGTGGTGCAAATGCTTATGAGGGTATAAGCCTCTGAGTGCAATTAAAACCTACGTGTCTGGGTGTGATAGGAAGTTGGACTACAACAAGATGGTGGAAAAACATGGCTAATCCTGACTAGGCTATCGGGCTTAACATGTAATGGCCAATGCATTAACTAAGATTCTCATTTTTCATGTTGTTTCCTGAAGCAGTTTCTGCTATGTCAATTTTCCTCTTCAAAATTTGCATTAGTTTCTCATATGTTAGTTAAACAACATTCCTTTAGCCATTATGTCATACATTGTGTTTAGTGTGCAGCGAATCACTTTTTAATACATGAAATCAGGAGCTGACGACATCAGCTGGACAGTACATAAACACTCTTTGTCAGGCTGAAGTACAACAGATCCCAGCCATTCTAACTTTAGTGGATGGGTGGAGCTCGCAGTGTCCAGAATTCTGGCTCTGACATATTCTCTATTACCAGCACCTCCCACAGAGTGACTATGATGGCGCCTGATGGCAAAAGCAGATGTCGTAAGAGCATAGTGTTGGTGGAGATATGACATGCATGACGTAAAAAAAATCAATTAATTAAAGGGCAGAATAACTATTTACTGGCACATACACTGCATGCAGAATTATTAGGCAAATGAGTATTTTGATCACATGATACTTTTTATACATGTTCAAAAAGATGATGGGAGTGTAGGTGTGTCACGGTCCGTGCTGCTCCAGGACTTTAAAAACTCACCAAAGAGTCAGTCAGATTTCCATCCTTTATTCTCCTTCTCCCCCACCCTTTTATATTTTTACAGTATTTATACATGTTGTCCTACTCCAAGCTGTATAGGCTTGAGAGCCAACTACCAATTAAGTAAATCAGGTGATGTGCATCTCTGTAATGAGGAGGGGTGTGGTGTAATGACATCAGCACCCTATATAACGTGTGCTTAATTATTAGGCAAATGCTTTTCCTTAGGCAAAATGGGTCAGAGGAGAGATTGACGGGCTCTGAAAAGTCCAAAAATGTGAGATGTCTTGCAGAGGGATGCAGCAGTCTTGAAATTGCCAAACTTTTGAAGCGGGATCACCGAACAATCAAGCGATTCATGGTAAATAGCCAACAGGGTCACAAGAAGCGTGTTGGGCAAAAAAGGCGCAAAATAGCTGAATTGAGGAAAATCAAGCGTGAAGCTGCCAAGATGCCATTTGCCACCAGTTTTGCCATATTTCAGAGCTGCAACGTTACTGGAGTATCAAAAAGCACAAGGTGTGCCATACTCAGGGACATGGCCAAGGTAAGGAAGACTGAAAAATGACCACCTCTGAACAAGAAACATAAGATAAAACGTCAAGACTGGGCCAAGAAATATCTTAAGACTGATTTTCAAAGGTTTTATGGACTGATGAAATGAGAGTGACTCTTGATGGCCAGATGGATGGGCCAGAGGCTGGATCAGTAAAGGGTAGAGAGCTCCACTCCGACTCAGAGACCAGCAAGGTGGAGGTGGGGTACTGGTATGTGCTGGTATTATCAAAGATGAACTTGTGGGACCTTTTCAGGTTGAGGATGGAGTGAAGCTCAACTCCCGGACCTACTGGCAGTTTCTGGAAGCAACTTCTTCAAGCAGTGGTACAGGAAGAAGTCGGTATCGTTCAAGAAAAACATGATTTTCATGCAGGACAATGCTCCATCACATGCATTCAACCACTTCACAGCGTGGCTGGCCAGTAAAGGTCTAAAAGAAGAAAAAATAATGACATGGCCCCCTTGTTGACCTGATCTGAACCCCACAGAGAACCTGTGGTCCCTTCTAAAATGTGAGATCTACAGGGAGGGAAAACAGTACACCTCTGGGAACAGTGTCTGGAAGGTTGTGGTGGCTGCCGCACGCAATGTGGATCATAAACAGATCAAGCAACTGACAGATTCTATGGATGGAGGCTGCTGAGTGTCATCATAAAGAAAGGCGGCTATATTGATCACTCATTTTTTTGTGTTTTGTTTTTGCATGTCAGAAATATTTATTTCTAAATTTTGTGCAGTTATATTGGTTTACCTGGTGAAAATAAACAAGTGAGATGGGAATATATTTGGTTTTCATGAAGTTGCCTAATAATTCTGCACAGTAATAGTCACCTGCACAAACCGATATCCTCCTAAGAGCCAAATCTAAAAAAAAAGGGGAGGAATTTTAACGCAAGACCCGACCCACTTAGTCCTGCCCCAATGCTCATGCCGCTCCTCCAATGCACTCATTTCTGGAACTTTGTTAACAGATTTTTCTGCAATCAAGCATCAACACGAGTAGAATAATAGTGTGTAAATAATATTGTGTTTAAATCTTGCATATCTATATTGCTATATCCCTGATTGTAACATAATCTGGTTTATTGTCACTAAAGGGGCCGTCACACGCTACGATATCATTAAAGATATCGCTGAAATGTCACAGGTGTTCAGTTACTCTAACGACGTTGTTACGTGTGACACGTCGATCTTACAAGCGATAAGTGGCCTTATCATTCATCGCAGATTTGAGAACTGGACCCCAAATCAGATGATGTCAGTCATGCAATCTGCTGCATCGTTCTGTGTGACACCGTGATAACGATCTCCTTTACGATTTCCCTTATTCACAACATTGACAAGCATCGGTCGCTGGGTTGTGCGAACGATTCCTGCACGTAACATTGTTGGGGCGTCGTGAACAATATCTATACATGTGACACCTCACTAACGATGTGTCCACGTGTGTGCACCCCTGAGATCATAGGTGAGACCATTCACAAGATCGTAGCGTGTGACGGTACCTTAACTGTGACTTCTCCTTATTTGTGTAAAGTCTATAAAATGTTGTTGGTTCACTTACCGCTGTCTTTTCATGGTCTGTGCCATTGCATCCTCACACCAGTTTCCAAAAACATGATATAAAACGCAATCAATATACTGTTAACGAGGAATAAATTAACAGGTGGAAGATTCCAGAAGTAAATCTGTGTCAGACATAATATTGTAGTAATTCGATTTACTTTAATTCTTAATTCGCTGACAACGGTGGAACAGTTGGATCTGATGTGGTCCTATGCCAAAAAGGGAGACAAATACCAAAAATGGGAGAATAGTGCTGGTCTAAGGAAAGGAAGGGTAGGAAAAACCAGGCTAACCTATAATATATGACACTTTATTTAAATCAAGTCCTTAAAATAGCAATTTCTAACATAGCATCAATTACAGAAATAAGGTGTCAATTGCCGAACCTTTTGCCATTTGCAAAAAAATTGTCTTAAACATATAAAAAATAGGAATTTTATTCCCATTTCAAATATTTCACTTTTTTTGTTTTTTTAGATATGGTTAATTGTATTATCTGTCCTGAAAATGAATGGCCCAATTTAAGGAAAGATAAATGCATTCCAAAAATCATCACTGTTCTATCGTTCCCAGATCCCTTAGGAGTCACACTTACAACGTCTTTGGCCATCTCCTTTACCATATCAGTAGTAGTACTGGTCATATTTACAGCATATAGAGACACCCCCATAGTCAAAGCCAGTAACCGAGATCTAGATTACATTCTGCTCTCATCTCTTATGATCTCCTTTCTGTGCACTCTGATGTTCATCGGACGACCATCAACTCTAAGCTGCATCTCCAGACAAGTGACTTTTTGTATTGTGTTCACTGTATCTGTTTCTTCCACTCTGACCAAATTGCGTTTTGTTATGGCCTTCAAATCCAACAGGCCTGAAAGTAAATTGTGGCCAAAGTGCCTATTCCCTAAATGAATAGTATTGCTCTGCTGTCTAAACCAAGTTACAATCTGTACAGTTTGGTTGAGTCGATGGCCGCCTTTTCCAGAGCAAACTAGACATACCGAATTAGGTAAGATAATATTACAGTGTAATGAAGGCTCAAGCTTGGCGTTCTACATGGCTCTTGGATACATTGGTCTTCTGGCGTTCCTCAGTTTTGTACTGGCCTTCTGTATCAGGAAGCTACCTGACCGATACAATGAGGCCCATCATATTACTTTTAGCATGTTGGTCTTCTGTGCTGTCTGGATCACCTTCATACCAGTGTACCTGAGGACCAAAGGCAAATACTTGGTGGCCGTTGAGATGTTTGCTGTCTTGACGTCAGGCTTTGGGCTTCTGGCCTGTATCTTTTTTCCGAAATGCTACACAATTATTCTGAAGCCAGAGATGAACATTCGAGAGAACATACATGTTAGATCTAGTTACTGATGATAATTGTTTGGAGAATTATGACTTTTTTTAGCATTAACATAATGAACCTCGTGAAGTTTGGTTTAAGTTGTGTGATGTTCTTTAAGGTATCTTCCTTGTGCATTGCCTTTGACTTATTAAAGATGTGTGACTTGCAAAAATTAGGGTGTAGGAGATGAAAGGTATAGGCCTGATACTTATAGAATAAGAGAAGACAAATAAAATGAAAATTTAAGAGTTTTGTTGCCATCTGGTACATGTATAATAAATGTCTTCTAGTTTTAAGTCCTACTATTATCATTGGGGTGGCATGAGGCCTTCTTCTCGAAGAATATGTCGATCTCAATGATTTGGCCTGCATCTATAGGACATTTATTTAGTTTTCTTTGTCCTAGTTTGTTGACCTCTTCAACGACTGTTCATATGCATTTTTCCAAAAGCCTTTAACCCCTTAAGGACAGCACCTAGCTTGGTACCGAAAAGGTTTTCAAAGACTTTACATTTATTATGAAAAATAAAATTCTATTTATTTAAATAAAATCCAATTTATCTGTATGTTCATAACGTGTTCTAGTCTATTTTGACTACTTGTCCGCCTGAGATCCCTGAGTCTCCAAAGATGTACATGGGGAGTTGCCTTCTATCATAAATTGAAAGTCATGTAAACTGAAATTATATTATATTAGGGGCAGATAACATTGTCATTTCTAGTCAAATGATAGAATGTCTATAGAAAGATTTATATCAAAATAAATAGGATTTTTTTCATCTTTTTTCCTTAATATTTTCTTCCTTTAAATGGTATTTATATGGTATTTATATGTACATGAACAGGTGCATCTCAATGAATTAGAATATCATCAAAAAGTTCATTTATTTCAGTAATTCAATACATAAAGTGACACACATATATTATATAGAGTCATTACACACAGAGGGATCTATTTCATGTGTTTATTTCTGTTAATGTTGATGATTATGGCTTACAGCCACTGAAAACCCAAAGGCTATTATCTCAGAAAAGGAAAGTAGATCACTCAGTGTGTAATGACTCTATATAATATGTGCATTTCACTTTTTGTATTGAATTACTGAAATAAATTAACTTTTTGATGATATTCTAATTCATTGAGATTCACCCACACCCAGCCACTAATCAACACCTGAAACCTATGTAGCTGCACATGTATTCAGATCCACAAGTCTGATCCAGACTTTAGTCTGATCCATGTATCTTTCAAACTACATCTTTCAAAGTACATTTTCTAAGTACAATATTTAGAAATAGACTAGACATCTATGATACATTATTCCATTCATCACCATTGTTACTGCTGTTTCATCAACCTCGTCATTATCATCAGTATCATCTAATCGGGCTGTTTCCTCTTCCCACAGGTACGCTTTCTGATCGTCCACTCAACTACTCAGCTTACCTAAACTCACTGCTTATGTACTGTGCTTATAATGTGTGTTAGGTACGCTTTCTGATCGTCCACTCAACTACTCAGCTTTGCTAAACTCACTGCTTATGTACTGTGCTTATAATATGTATATATGTTTATATTTTCTTACCTTCCATGTCTCTGCTATTCATCATTCCTCATGTTCAGTCTTCCATGACCTAGAGTTAGTTCTCCAGCCCCTTCCCATGTTTTATTACCTCTGTCTAACCCCCATCATCTGCTCAGTTCACCCACACCCAGCCACTAATCAACACCTGAAACCTATGTAGCTGCACATATATTCAGATCCACAAGTCTGATCCAGACTTTAGTCTGATCCATGTATCTTTCAAACTACATCTTTCAAAGTACATTTTCTAAGTACAATATTTAGAAATAGACTAGAAATGGACTGGAAAAGACTGGCAGGTAAAGGAACATAAAGCCCCCACAATGTTTCCATTCTAATCTCTAACACCCTTACTACTTCATCTCATATTAACTCCTTCAACCCCTTCCACAAGTAAGGAACTAGTCATCAGTCCACCCATCCTCCCCAGCCATCTTACCTCCTCTTGACTACTATTTCGCCCCATACTGGCTGCATCACCTTGTCCTCGGCTCCACCATCCTGTCCTGGACTGCTACATCTCGTCCCCAGCCACATCTCCACTGGACTGTAGCTCATACCTTGATGGCATTCCACCCCGGACTGAACCCTGGATGCCTCACCTGTCCCACGGCTGCTCCATCAGCCAACCCCGCTATCGCCTCTGTCAACCCCGACCGCCTCGACTGATCCCCCAACTTCCCCATCTGACCCATCCATCCGACCCCCCACCTTGCATCTCATCCCCGGTCATCACCTCATCCCGTGACCGCTCCCCACTGATGACCATTCACCCACTACCACAACTTTCCCCACTCTGCTTCTGACCCCTGCTGCCACTCTCACTCCCTGTTCTCCGTATGCAATGTTCCCGCTACTCCTCACTCTCACTCCCATCCTTCTCCACTTCCTACTACCCCCACTTATACCCCCTCCCAGCAACGAAATACTGCTCTCACCCTCCATCGTGCCAAACCACCTCACCCACTTCACCAACCTCTTCATTCATTTTCAATCCTCAATCACCAAACAAGCACGCCCGCCTCCCAAGCTCTCATGCTCCCACCTGCTAACCCTCTGCCTACTCCTCCTCCTTGCCGGTGACATATCCCCCAATCCTGGCCCCCCCGCAACATCCCCACAACAACCTTCATCCCACGACCCACTGCCAACCCTTGCAACCTCACCACCACTAGCCCCCGCAACCCCACCAACATCAGACCCACTCCCCCAACCCATGCCCCACCTACCGCTCTACCCGGCGCACTCTGGAATGCCCGCTCAGTGTGCAACAAACTCCCTGACATCCATGATCTCTTTATCTCCAGGAAACTGTCATTCCTTGGCCTCACCGAGACCTGGCTCACCCCCTCTGACACGGCCTCCCCTGCTGCACTATCCTACGGCGGCCTCAGCCTGTCCCACACACCCCGTCCCTCTGGCAAACACGGCGGTGGAGTCGGCATACTCCTGTCCAACTCCTGCGCCTTCAGCCCTATCCCCCCGCCCACATCCATCACTGTCCCCTCCTTCGAAGCCCACTCGGTCCGAATCTTCTCCCCCTGCAACCTCCAAATAGCCATCATCTACCGCCCCCCCGGATCCACCGCCTCCTTCCTTGACCACTTCACCACCTGGCTACTTCACTTCCTCTCCACTGACATCCCCTCCATCATCATGGGCGACTTCAATATCCCCGTTGACACTCCCTCCTCAGCCACCTTCAACCTACTTTCCTTGACCACTTCCCTAGGGCTCTCCCAATGGTCCTCCTCTCCCACCCACGAACAAGGCCACACGCTTGACCTCATCTTTACCCGCCTTTGCTCCCTCTCTAACCTCACAACCTCAGAACTCACACTGTCTGACCACCATCTCTTGACCTTCTCCACCCTCTCCTCCCCTGCCTCACTACCCCCTCTCCGGAGACTTGATCACCCTCGCCGAAACCTAAAAGATCTTGATCTTCCTTTATTCTCTGAATCACTCCTCCCTCTCACCGACATACCTTCCGCTGACGACATTGACATTGCCACCACCCTATACAACACCACCATAACGAACGCTCTCGACCTAGCCGCCCCCTCACTCTCCATGCTCCATGCATTAACAGGCAACCCTGGCACACCACCCTCACTAAAAACCTGAGACAGGCGTCCAGGGTCGCCGAGAGGAGATGGAAAAAGTCCCACACCCCCGAGCACTTTGCTCGGTTCAAGCAATCCATCACTGACTTCAAGACGGCACTTGCTACCGCCAAGCAAGTGTTCTTCTCATCCCTTATAACCTCTCTGTCCCGCAACCCCAAACAGCTCTTCCAAACTTTCAACTCCTTACTTTGCCCGCCTGCTTTTCCCCCTTCTCCCCTGATCTCTGCTGAAGACTTTGCGACCTTCTTCAAGGAGAAGATCGACAAGATCAGAAGCAGCTTCGGTCCACTATCCCCACAACTCCCCTTCCCACCTACACTGCCCTCCTCCTCCATCAGCCACTTCCCCTCCATAACTGAAGACCAACTCTCCTCCCTCCTGTCAAAGTCACACCTCACCACCAGCGCCCACGACCCACTCCCATCCCACCTCATTCCGAACCACACCTCCATTTTCATCCCAGCCCTCACCCACCTCTTTAACCTTTCACTTAGCACTGGTGCCTTCCCCTCGGCCTTCAAACACGCCCTAATCACGCCCATCCTAAAAAAAACCTCACTTGACCCTACCTCTGTCTCTAACTATCGCCCCATATCTCTTCTCCCATTCGCCTCTAAGCTACTTGAACAGCACGTCCACTCCGAACTGTCCTCTCACCTCTCCTCATGCTCCCACTTCGACTGCCTACAGTCCGGCTTCCGACCCCTCCATTCCACCGAAACAGCCCTGACCAAAGTCACCAACGACCTACTGACCGCCAAGAACAAACACCACTACTCCATCCTCCTCCTCCTTGACCTGTCTGCCGCCTTCAACACAGTTGACCACTCCCTTCTTCTCCGGATCCTGGAATCCCTTGGCATCACCCACCTTGCCCTCTCCTGGATCTCCTCATACCTAGCGGACCGGACCTTCAGCGTCTCGCACTCCCACACCTCCTCACACACACCTCCTCCCACACCCTACCCCCTTTCTGTCGGAGTCCCCCAAGGTTCGGTCCTGGGACCCCTACTTTTCTCCATTTACACTCTCAGCCTAGGGCAACTCATCGAGTCCCATGGCCTCCAGTATCACCTCTACGCCGATGACACCCAAATCTACCTGTCCGGCCCTGACATCACCTCCCTACTCTCCAAAATTCGACAATGCCTTTCCGCCATCTCATCCTTCTTCTCTGCTCGCTTCCTTAAACTCAACATGGACAAAACTGAATTCATAGTCTTCCCCCCAAGAAATTCCACCCCACCTCCCAACCTATCCATCTGCATCAATGACTGCGCCCTCTCCCCAGTCCCCCAAGCCAAGTGCCTTGGGGTAATCCTTGATTCCTCCCTATCCTTCAAGCCCCACATCGAGGCCCTCACCACATCTCTCCGGCTCCAGCTCAAGAACATCTCACGGATCCGCTCCTTCCTCACCCACGACACCGCTAAAACACTCATCCATGCTCTTATCATCTCCCGCCTTGACTACTGCAACCTCCTTCTCAATGGCCTCCCAGCTAACTCCCTCACACCTCTCCAGTCCATCCTCAACTCCGCTGCCCGACTAATCTACCTGTCCTCCCGCTACTCCCCTGTCTCCCCCCTCTGCCAAGCCCTCCAAGAGATCCCAATTCAAAACACTAACCATGGCGTACAAAGCCATACACAACCTGGCCCCACCATACATCTCCGGCCTGGTCTCCCGATACCTACCCTCACGCAACCTCCGCTCCTCCCAAGAACTCCTTCTCTGCTCCCCCCTCATCACCTCTTCGCACAACCGTGTTCAGGACTTCTCCCGGGCATCTGCCTTACTCTGGAACTCCCTACCCGAACACGTCAGACACTCTCCTACCCTGAGTAGCTTCAAGTGTCACCTGAAGACTCACCTGTTCCGTCAAGCCTACAACCCGCCATGAGACCCAGGAGACCCCCCATACCTGACATTCCCTCATCCTACTGTATCCTAACCCGCCCCTCATAGACTGTGAGCCCTCGTGGACAGGGTCCCTGCCCCTCCTGTACCTGTACGTCCTGATTGCCTAGATTTAGTGTACTTGTTCTTGTCTCCCTTATCCTCATGTAAAGCGCCATGGAACCTAATGGCGCTATATAAATAAATAATAATAATAATAAATGAACGTTTTGATGATATTCTAATTCATTGAGATGCAGCTGTAGGTCATAGAAAGTTTAATAAATTCATAATTTGATATTGGCGATCTGATGTCTTGTTCCAGAGAAATCCATGTTTTCCTCAACATGTAAATGGTAAATGATCTGTTGAGATCTCGGAGTTGGACACTGAGCTCTCTGGGAATCCTCGGTTGTTGTCACTCTGTTTGTCCCCTCTGGTATTTCCTTACTACCAGCAGGGATAATGAACCATGTACATGTCCAAGACCACTGCAGTCAATTACTGACCTCAGCGAACACAGTTCCTGGATGCCTTCAGTACTACTAAGTTACATGATTGGGCTGCAGTGCTCATGTGCACATGGATGGCACAGCCACTGAAAGTTTGAATGTAGAAAACCTGTAGAGATGAGCTAACATTTTAAAGTTCAAGTTGGTTCGCCAAACTTACTGAACCCCATTAAATTCAATGGCAGGCAAAACCAAAGGCATAGGGAACACCTTCACGGGGTCTGAAAAGCGACCAAAACTCCTCAAATTAGGAGCAAACAGCAGGAAAAGTGGCATCTATTACCCAGAGTTAACATTTTTATCATGGCACTTTATGGATGCATAGGACAAAGCCTGGCCCAGCATTTCAAGCTTCAATATTTATCAAGAACAGGGGGATGAGTGACAGGTCTAGGCCTGTTGGGCTGGGGGCCCTCATATCTCTTGAAATAGCCCCAATAGATTTTCTGCTCTGCCACACTCAGGTGGCACAAATATAAGCTTCATAGAATACTACAAAGAAATTTTGAGGTGGGTCAGTGACAGGTGCAGACCTGGTGGCCTGGGTGCCCTCATGCAACCGCTCAAATAAAATGTCTGTTCTGCAACACTCAGATGACACAAAAGCTTCATAGGTTGTTCAGTAACAGACGTAGGCCTGGTGGGCTGGAGGCCCTCATATTAGTGATGGGCGAATCCTAAATTACTCGGAATCGCTTGACTCTAGCGATTCCGAGCACAGGACTCGCTACTCGTTGCGAGTCTAGCGAGTCCAATGTTAATGAATGGGGAAGCGAGTAATAGCGAGTAGTGTGAGATTTACAAATCGCAGATGTGTCTCGGAAGCTTCAGCCTGAAGCAATCCTAGTTTTGTCATTTATTTGCATTGGACTCGTTTACTTTGCAACTGTAATCGCTGGGAAACTCGCACAGATAAGAGTCCTGTCTGGTCTGTGTGCTGGCTGCCAGCTCCAGGGTCCTAGAGCCTGCCTGCTGCCTGATGTAGCAGAGCTGAGATTGTTCTCAGTCTGCTCATTCCCTGTGTACAGACATGAATGTCTGTGCACAGAGATGATGTAGCAGAGCTGATATTGTTCTCAGTCTGCTCATTCCCTGTGTACAGACATGAATGTCTGTGCACAGAGATGATGTAGCAGAGCTGAGATTGTTCTCAGTCTGCTCATTCCCTGTGCATAGACATCTATATCTATGCACAGGGGATGTAGCAGAGAGGACATCGCGTTTTGGACTGCGTCGGACGGAAGAGGATTTTTTTAATTAAAGATGGAGTCCCTAATGGCTTTTTTTTTTATTTCTAATAAAAAATTTTCTTTGTGTTGTTTTTTTTAAAACAATTTAATAGAAATTCATGGCGGTCATGTCTAATATTGGCGTGACCGCCATAAATTTCGGGCTTAGGGCCAGCTGATAATACAAAGCTGGCCCTAACCTCTTTATTACCCAGCGTGCCACCGCTACCAGGGCCGCTGGAAGAGCGGGATTCAGCGCCAGAGGATGGCGCTGCAATGAACGCGCCATCTTCTGGGGCGGCTGCGGGCTGCAATTTGCAGCGGGGGGTGCCCAGAAAGCTTGGGCATCCCTGCGCTGCGGATTCGAGCCCCCAGCTGCTTAGCTGTACCTGGCTAGACATAGAAATTGCGCGGAGCCCCACGCATTTTTTTTAAATTATTTCATGAAATTCTGAGATTCTGACTCTGACTCTGAGACTCTGACTCTGAAATTCATGAAATAATAAAAAAAAAAATGCGTGGGGCTCCGCGCAATTTCTATGTCTAGCCAGGTACAGCTAAGCAGCTGGGGGCTGGAATCCGCAGCGCAGGGATGCCCAAGCTTTCTGGGCACCCCCCGCTGCAAATTGCAGCCTGCAGCCGCCCCAGAAGATGGCGCGTTCATTGAAGCGCCATCCTCTGGCGCTGAACCCCGCTCTTCCAGCGGCCCTGGTGGCGGTAGCACGCTGGGTAATAAAGGGGTTAATACCAGCTTTGTTATACAAGCTGGTATTAAGCCCGAGATTCTTAATGTCAGGTCACGTTTGACCCAGCCACTAAGAATCTCCAATGAAGGGTTAAAAAAAACACAACACAGAGAAAAAATTTTATTTGAAATAAAAAAAAAGCCATTAGGGACTCCATCTTTAATTAAAAAAATCCTCTTCCGTCCGACGTAGTCCAAAACGCGATGTCCTCTCTGCTACATCCCCTGTGCATAGATATAGATGTCTATGCACAGGGATGAGCAGACTGAGAACAATCTCAGCTCTGCTACATCATCTCTGTGAGCAGGCGGGCTCTAGGACCCTGGAGCTGCACAAAGCAGACAGCTGGACTCGGCTCGCAAAGAAACAGCAGTTACTTTGCGAGTTTCCCTGCTATCACTGACACAGTAGCCGAGTCTAATGCAAACAATGGCAATCCTAGTTTTGTCAGCGTTTCTGACAAAACTAGGATTGATATTGATTTGCATTGGACTCGTGCGAGTAATCACTGGGAAACTCACAGAGTACCGAGACCTGCGAGTCCCTTACTACTCGCCGAGTAACGAGTCCTAGCGAGTAGATTCGCCCATCCCTACCTCATATCTCATGCAACAACTTCAATAAATTTTCTGCTCCACCACACTCAGGTGACACAAATATACACTTCTTAGAATACCACAAAACAATTTTGAGGTGGGTCAGTGACATATGCAGGCCTCATGGCCTGAGTGCCCTAATGCCTCATGCAAGCGCTCTACTAACATTTTTTTTTTCTCATAAATGATGTTTATTATGTATTCTTCTCACATAAACAATTGACAATAATACAAATAAAACATATACAACATATTCTCAAATAGAAAGAGGGGAAAGGAGGGGGAAGGGAAGGGAAAAGGATAGTGGATAATATCCCAGGTGATATTGCAAGAAGGTCAACCGGGGCGTCTCCTTTTAGCAGACCACGGTTTGTAAGTGCAACTCCGTGCGGTAGTTTCCAGAAGGTTCCGTATGAAGTAGCCTCCGCAGAGACCGAAATTGTCTATCATGTCTCGAGTCGAAGCTTTGTTTCCCTCTTTGTTACTAAGGCTCTCAGCGGGAGTCTTAAAGCTGACCTCATACAAGACGCCTCGAAGCCAATCCTCAAGTTATATATTAGGGATGAATCACCGGCAGGGTATCCCCCGTTAAACAAGTGATAACGTAGTAAACTTACATAGTCAACCTAGTAGGGTCATGAAGGTGAGGGGAACGAAAAAGGGTTGAATAATTATAATGATAATAAACGAATAGATAGAAAGAAGAAAAGTGAGTAAAAGAAGGAAGAAAAAAAAAGGGGGGAGGGGGGTTAGAGGAGAGGGTATAGGAGGATATGAAGAGGGGGAGGAGAAAAATAGAGCCACCGACACACAGTGAGCGGTAGACCCAAAATAGAGCTAGCCGTATCTGGCCGATGAAGCAAAAGTAGTGAAAAGGGTAGTCTGTGCCGCCCCTGGGCCCGAAGCCCTCACGTCATGAAGCAGAGACCGAGGAACACAACGTGGGTTCCAATAGCGGGGGTCGTTGGGCCAACGGGTGTGACTCCCATAATTCCCAGGCCTCGGACACGTAACGCCGTGCACCGTAATCTAGCGCTAGGTAATACTCATGACAAAAGATTGAATTTATTTTGTCAGTGAGGTCAGTCATAGTCGGGGGAAGAGGTTGTTTCCATTTAGAGGCGATACAGATCCTGGCCGCTGTCAAAACATATGTTAACATCCGGCGTAACACCGGGGGGTACGCTATGACCCCCACATGTAGAACCGCAATCTGTGGCTCCAGTGGGATCCTCGTCTCCGTGACCGAGTCCAAAAGACCCGACACTAGCAGCCAGAACTGTGCCACCTTAGGACATCCCCACCACATATGAGGCAAATCTCCCTGCATTCCACATTTCTTCCAGCACTGCGATGACGCTCCTTTACCAAATCTCGCTAGTTTCGTCGGGCTGGTGTACCACCTTAAGTGGATTTTTTTGAGTAATTCAACATGGTTAATGCATCTCGATGCTTCTCTCACACAGTGTATAGCGTCCTCCCAATCCTCGTCTGTCGCCCTGAATGAGAGGTCTTGTTCCCATCTAATAGCGTAAGGTAGTCTCAGAGATGCGTCTCTGTCAATCAAGTCTGAATACAGGGCTGACAACGATTTCATTGGTCTGGGAGTTGATGTCAGGGAGCGTCGCAACGCAGAGGGGGCCCCCGGAGGGCTCAGGTCGTGAGAGAACTCTGGGGAGCGAACAAAGTGCACAATCTGATGGAAGTATAAGAAGGTCGTTTTAAGGTCCGGGTATTTGTACAGCCATTCCTCCAGAGCTAGCACTCTATTACCCTGTAGGAGGTCCGCGAGGGTTTTAGGGCCTACGAGTCTCCAAGGCGACACCGAAAATGTAGGTATCAACCAACAGAACGCCTCCAACGGGAAGTCTCCAGGAGAGATCTTGGTCCACTCTCCCCGCAGTGACTGTTAGTATTTCAGTAATTGTACTAAGAAAATCAGTGTCTGCTAGGCGACTCACTGAGTTCGCCGCCAGGAGAGATCGCAAGGAGCCCTTCCCCAGCGAACCTTCCTCTATCAACTTCCATCCCTGGGAATCCTCATTGTGCCACCACTTCCCCGCCACCTCCAAAACCACCGCTTTCCTGTATTTCTCCACATTCGGTACCCCCATCCCTCCTTTTGTCAGGTGGCGATACAGTAGGGAACCCTTAACCCTCGCCGGTGCCGTCCCCCAAACACATCTAAAAATCATGCGCTGAAGGCGTAGTAGTTGCTTCTTGGAGAAGCGAATCGGGACACATCTGAAGAGATACAAAATTTTAGGAAGCCACAACATCCTCACCGCCTGGATCCTGGCCATCCACGACATGGAGTCTAGTGGAAGTTCCGAAAGGGCTCCTCCAAGATCGACTATAAGGCGGTTCATGTTCTTTTCCGCCACCTGTTTAGAGGGACACAGAATGATTCCCAGATATGGTATGCCCGTTACCGAGCATTTAAACGGGAACGAGGCGGTGAGGGCATCCATGTCTTTGTCTGATAGTCCAATAGGTAGTATCACAGACTTAGTTGCGTTGAGCTTATAGTATGATGTTTGTGCAAAGCATTCAAGTCTCTGTACTATCCCCGGGAGAGAGGAAATAGGATCTTCCGTAACCACAATGACATCATCGGCATACAAACCAACTACATGCTTATGTCGTCCCATCACAATGCCCGCGATCGTCGGGTCCGCCCTCAAAGATATCGCCAGTGGTTCCATGACCAAAGCAAAGACCAATGGCGATAGGGGACATCCTTGGCGGGTGCCATTGGTGATACGGAAGAGCCTGGACTTATATCCAGAGGACATGACTCTTGCACACGGGTTTGAATAAAGCCCAAGAATCGCTGTCGAGATAGGGCCCGTAATGCCAAAAGCCGAGAGGACCTCCCTGAGATATCCCCAGTGTACCCTATCGAACGCCTTCTCGGCGTCTAAAGACAAGAATACACTGGGGGCACCTCTTCTCTCCGCTACCTCTATCAGGTCCAGCATTCTTCTTGTCCCGTCGTTCGCTTGTCTACTTTGCACAAACCCAACTTGGTCATGATGTACCAGTAGAGGTATCACACTACTCAAGTGAGTGGCCAAAAGTTTGGCGTACAGCTTCAAGTCTGTGTTTAAGAGTGATATGGGTCGAAAATTCTCCGGACGATCCTGAGCCTTTCCCGGTTTGGGTATTGTCGATATCGTGGCTTCCAGCGCAGTTTCGGGGATGCATCCCCGCGCTTGCCACGTGTTAAAAAGACGGAGGAGATACGGCGCCAGGATCTGACCGTAGAGCCCATAATACTCATTAATCAGTCCATCAGGACCAGGTGCTTTATTACTCTTCAGTCCCTTCAGAACCCCATGAACTTCAATCTCAGTAAAGGGGGCATTAAGTGGATACAGTGAATCAGCTGAGAGAGTGGGGATGTCGAGGGTCTTTAGAAAGGTGCATATGGTCTCCGTGGTAGGCTGAGGAGTCTGCGGGTCGGTGCGGAGGTTGTATAGTCGTTCGTAGTACGAGGCAAAAACCTCCACTATCTCTGAGGGGTTCCCAACCAAATTCCCCCCCTCTTCTCGTATAGCCGTCACCATCCCCTTAGCCATTTTCTTTTTTAATCTGCGGGCTAACAATTTGCCAGCACGGTCTCCTGCCTCATAATATCTGGTACGAAGTTTTCTGAGCCCAGTGTCATGTTGTTTAAGAAGTAGTGCTCGGAGATCGTTGCGAAGTCGTGTTATCTGCGATAGAAGCGCACAGGACGGCGACATTTTGTTAAGTGTCTCCAAACGAGACAATTCCGCTGTCCAGTCTTTAAGAAGACGTTCTCTGTGACGCTTCGCAATTGATGCTTTTTGTATACACAAACCTCGCATCACCGCCTTGTGCGCATACCAAAGCACATCATCCGGAGTTTGGTCTACATCATTCAGGTCAAAGTATTCCTTCAGTGCCTTGCCAAGGTCGTCAGTCAGTCAAGTCAGTCAGGAGACCCGCATGCAGCCTCCAAGACCTCGAAGCTCCACCCCCGACGTCTAGATCCATCTCCATCTCAATCGGGGCATGGTCCGACCAAGTGATCACACAAAGCCTCGATGAGCTGCACCTATTCAGGGCTATATCATTGAGCAGAAACAAGTCTATCCTGGAATAGGATTTGTGCACCGGGGAGAAGAAGGAATAGTCCCTCTCCTCCGCGTGTTGGTATCTCCAGACGTCATGGAGGTGAAACTCCCTGCAGAGGTCTCCAAATGAACTTCTACCTCTTGATAGAGGGGATGAGGAATCAATGCGGGGCTCCATCACTGCATTGAAGTCGCCGCAAATGATGAGCCTCCCTTCCACCTCTCCTCGAATGCGGCTGAACAAATGTCTCAGGAATTTCGATTGTCCCACATTGGGGCTGTAAGTCGTAACGATCGTGTAACGGGTTCCCCCAATGTCACACTTAATACCTAAGAATCTCCCCGCATCATCAGTAAAGGAGGAAATGAAAGAAAACTGTATCTTGTGGCTGACAAAAATGCAGACCCCCGCCTTCTTTTTAGGAGCATTTGCAAAGAAACTATGTGGATAGTCTGGGTGTCGGAGCCGCACATTGTCAGCCTCGAGTAGGTGGGTCTCCTGAAAGCACAGGACATTCGCCCCAGAGGACTTGGCCTCCCTCCATAGGTAAGATCTTTTGGCGGGGGAATTGAGACCATTTACGTTCAATGACAGTACTTTTAGGTACATCACGGGGCCCAGGGAAGGTCAGACTGAAAAAAGGAGAAATAAAAGAAGAGAGAGAAGGAGATAAGATAAAGATGGAGGAAAAGATAAGAGAATTGGGTGATGAAAGAGTTCTGGGAAAAAATTAAGAGGGGAAGACCAGGAGAGGTGTTTCCGAAAGGCAGAAAGACACCCACAAAAAAAAAAAAAAAAAAAAAAAAAAGGGGGGAGGAGGAATGGGTACGTATTAAGACAATGGGAAAAAGCAAGGTATACACAATAAGCATAAAGCACTGGGGTAGACAGTACACAAGCTAATTATAAACAACGAACATGTATGAAACAGTTGTGTAACTCCACCTGATTCCCAGATACCACTAGGGTCAGGAGAGGATGACAGTGGGGGGGAGGGGAGTCCTCCAGGCTCCTCAGTTCCTGTGATAATGAGTCAATCCCGATATTATTCCCAACTCAAGTATCATGGAGTTAGGCCATGTTCAGCGGGACCATCCATATGTCCACAGGAACCCGGAGTAATTAAGGAGAAAACAAAAAGAAGTAGAAAAATTTAGAAAAAACTGTTAAAATAGAGCAAGTCATCCGGAACCACTGGGAAGTTGTTCTTCAGGTCTGGACCCTCACAGGACCTCAGCAGCAGCGGGTTCTTCTCCTCCATGTTTGTTAGGTTCCCGTGTCGGAGAAGGGCGGGCACTGGGAGATGTTAGTCCCCATACCTTTAGAGTCTTCCTCAAAGAAGTGGGGAGGAAAACGAATGTCTTTTTCCCTTGTGCTTAAAGTTAACTGCCGCAGGGGAGCCCCAACTGTAAAATATGCCGTTTTCCCTCAAGGTCTTGCAACTGGAAGCGAATTCCCTCCTGCGGGCCAGAGTCCCCGGGGATAGATCAGGGTACACCTGAGCCCCCGAAAAGGGCTGCGGTAGGGGGGGGCCATTCCTCATTCGCCCCAGCAACCGATCTCTGATCCCGGATCTCATCAGGGACACTAAGATATCCCTCGGTATCTCAGGGGAGGCCTCGCCGGCTTAGGGATCCGGAAGGCTCTTTCAATTTCTAGATGTTCCTGGGGGGTCTCAGGGAGGGCTGCCAGCAGAAAAGCCTTGGCCACTTCTATTGCGTCTCCTGATTCTGTTATGCCCCTCAGTTTTAGGTTATTTTTCCTAAGCTGGTCCTCCAGATGGCATATAGTGGAGGAGACTGTTCCCACTTCCCTATCCAGCCCAGCATGGCTGTCGGCGAGACTGTTATGTGCGGAGGCGAAATCTGCCATCTTTGATTCTAGGTGGTCCGTTCTGTCAGACAGCACCCCCAGGTCTTCTCTCAGGGTGCCCATCAGCCCCTTCATATCCTCAATAATGGAGAATCTTTGTGCTGCCAGCAGTGCTTTAATAGCTCCCTGTGTGACCAGTGCCCTGTCATCCTCCTCTCCCCCCACAGCCTCCATATTGCGAGGAGACCTCTGTGCAGCCGGGGAGGAAGGAGGCGGGCGCTCCAGTGCCGGCGCCATGTTGTGAGGGGATTCGCGCGGCTCAAAGTATGCAGTCACCTTAGAATCTGTTTGCCTTCTGCGGGATGGAGCTCTCGGCATGCTGGGGACCGGCCAGGGAGAGTTCTCCGTCGTTATGGAGCCGCAGGAGCTCCAGGGAGGCCGGGAAAGTGCCGTTTCAGTGGATCCGGGTGAGGAGCTCAGTTAGTATGCGCCCGGCGCCATTAGCAGCAGGACACGCCCCCCTCTAATAACATTTTAACAAGTAGAATGCATGATGATACACAAGGTGAATTAGGCTGAGACGGAAACCCTTTGCAGTACTCGGCAGCATTCAGTACATGGGCGTACCCAGCGTGGGGCAGGGGGGGCAGGTGCCCCCCCCAAGAAACATCGGACCTTATACTCCAGCGCCCGCGCCAAGGTGTCTCCCTGCCAGCCGGCCGCCGTCACATATTCCGGCCACCCACGGTGTGAGCCGGATCTTCTCCTGTAGTCAGCTGAGCTGACAGCGGGAGCAGAGTGTGAGCAGCGCTGGCTCCGGCAGTCCATAGTACAGGCGTCAGACTCAGATGCCTGTACTATGGAAGCTGGGCTCTCAGCCGCCCTGATTCCCAGCAATTCCGGGTCAGGGGGATGTCAGTCACGTGATCACATCACCTGATCACGCTACTGACGTCACTCGGCAGAGGCAGCGCGGCAAAAGGCTGGATGTGAAGACCTGGCTGGAAGGTTCACATAATTAGGGGAAGAGGCACAGCATGGAGGGAGAGGGGTAGTAGTGTGAACAGGAAACTGGGGGGAGTGTGCAGAAAACTAGGGAGGGGAAGATGTGAGCAGAAAACTGGGGGGGGGGAAGGTGGAGCAGGAAGCCAAAGGGGGGAATGTGTGCAGGAAACTGGGGGGGAGGGTGTGCAGGAAACTGGAGGGGGCTGTGTGCAGGAAACTGGAGGGGGCTGTGTGCAGGAAACTGGAGGGGGGCTGTGTGCAGGAAACTGGAGGGGGGCTGTGTGCAGGAAACTGGAGGGGGGCTGTGTGCAGGAAACTGGAGGGGGGCTGTGTGCAGGAAACTGGAGGGGGGCTGTGTGCAGGAAACTGGGGGGGGGGCTGTGTGCAGGAAACTGGGGGTGTGTGAGTATCAAATGACAGTGTAGGGGAAGTTTGAGGAGCAAACTGGGGGGGGGGGGGGAGAGTGTGAGCCAATCTGGGCGGAGATAATGGAGGGAGAATATGTGAGCCAGGGTGGGGGGCAGTATATGTGAGCCAAAATGGGGGGAGAGGTTTGTGGAGAATATGTGAGCCAAACTGGGGGGTGGGGGGAAGAGGGTGGAGGGAGAATATTTGGGCAAAACTGCAGGGAAAGGTTGGGGGGAATATATGTAAACCAAGGGGATAAATGTGAGGTTCCAGTATAAAAGAGTGGTGGGCAATCAGTGTGGACGCAGTATGAGAAGTGAGGGGATGGCTACAGTACAGTATGTGGAGTGAGAGGGGGATGGCTGCGGTAAGGTATGAGAAGTGAGAGGGGAATGGCTGTGGTACGATATCAGGAGTGAGGGGATGGCTACAGCATAGTATGTGGAGTGAGGGTGGTTGGCTGCAGCACCGTATGAGGAGAGGGGGATGGCCGTGGTACGGTATGTGGCGTGGAGGGGGAAGAGTGTGGACACAATATGAGGACTGAGGGGGATGGCTGCCAACATAGTATGTGGAGTGAGGAGGAGATTGGTGTGGACAGTATGTGGCGTGAGCGGGGATGGCTGCGGCACAGTATGTGGAGTGGGATGGCTGCGGTACAGTTTATGTAGTGAGGGGGTAAGAGTGTGAACACAGTATGAGTGAGGGGGGATGGCTGCAGCACAGTATGTTGAGTGAGGAGGAGATCGGTGCGAACCCAGTATGTGGAGTGAGGGGGGGAGTGAGGTATGTGAGGAAACAGTAGGGGATGAGAAAAATGTAAGGGGGCACAGAATAGAGTGAGTAGTGTGGGGCTGAATAGTGAGGGGGCAGCATGTGGGAACATTGTGAGGCCACAGCCAGGAGGGGACAGTATATCGAGGAGGGGGAGTGTTATGAGGGAGAACAGGATAAACAGTGGGTAGTATATGGGGACAGTGTGATCAGGGAGCCCAGTATGGAAAGGAAAGGGCAGTGTGATGAGAGGGCAGTGTGGAGGGCATGTTCCAGAAAGTGGACAGCATGTAAATCTTATTTTGTGCAGGGAACAATGAGGAGGAGCAATTATTCCAGGGCTCAGTGTAGGGCAGATATTTTTACTTATGAGAATTTTGATCATTCTGATATTTTTAAGGATGGGCTGCAGAGGATCGGAGAAGATGGACATCCCCAGAGATGAGCTGTGGATGTGAAAAGTCATCATGGTGTCTGGACAAGATGTAGAAAAGAAAAAGACGACCCCGATCAGAGACAAGGTCATCTATAAGGTACCCGGATGTAAATGATTATTTGTGATAATGACATTCTCATCAGTGTTGTAGTTCCTGTATGGTCTGATGGTGACTGGTAACAACAACTCCCAGTATTTCCTTACCATTGTTAAGGATGTATTAGGAGTTGTAAGCTCATGCAGTACAAATGTATATAGGTCTAACCTGACATTACAATTGTTCTACCATGCACTGATGTTAGTTATGCTGAGTATTGTGATGCTGTGTTTCTATAGTGATGGGGGTTGTATGGATGTATTCCTGTACTGATGGGGGTTCTGGTTATATATTTCTGCACCTCTGGTGGTTCTGATGACGAATTTTGTTACCAATGAGGGTTGTGATTTCTGCACTGATGAGGGTTTTACCATAGTGTTTCTGTACTGATAGGGGTTATATAGATGCATTTTTGTACCTCTGGTGGGTCTGGTGATGTATTTATGTACTGATGAGGGTTGTGATGCTGTGTTTTTGTACTGATGATGGTTATATGGATGTACTTATTTATTCTGGTGGGTCTGGTGATGTAGTTTTGAGCAGGGAAACAGAAGATGACCTTGATCGCCGTGATTGGCTTCAATAGTCAATCACGATCATTGGCTGGAGATAGGTCACCCTCCCCTTCAGCCCTGATTGGAGTGATGGTCTTTGTGACTCATCGCTCCTATCAGAGTGTAGGAGGCGGTCTCACCTGGCTGTGACCAACTCCCAACAGCTTTATCCATTCCGAGGAAGCTGAGGGGAGTAGTCTGTGCCGCCAGTGCCTGCCAATGCTCCAGTCCCCGCTGGTCCTCCAGTGTCAGTGCGCCGGGTCTGCCTGTTTGTATTCTGTCTCTGTCATCTCTCTCTGTCACCTCTCTCCCTTTCACCTGTCCCTGTCACCTCTTTCCCTGTCATCTCTCCGTCACCTCTCTCCCTGTCACCTGTCCCTGTCACCTCTCTGCCTGTCATCTGTCCCTGTCACCTCTCAGCCTGTCATCTGTCCATGTCACCTCTGAACGATCATGAACCACCATAGCTTGCCCCCCCCTAGTTTTAATCCTGGGTACGCCCATGATTCAGTATACTGTTGATGGAGCTGTGCCATGCACATTCAGCCATCCAGTTGGCACCACGGACAGCTAATCGGCAAAGGTATGATGTGTCACACTGGTGATCTATCATAAGGATCGGCCATCAATATAAAGTCTCAGACATCCCTTTTAAGTACCATCCTTAGCTTTCTTGAGAACCCCTCTACATCTTTCTTTTAGCTCAGGAGTCCTGCAAAATCTAGGACATTTGGCAACTCTACCATTTTTGTAGGATTATGAGACTAACTTCAAAAGGGTCAAAAACACATAATAAATTATTCTATATCCTTAGTCTTCTGTAGTTTTATTTTGTGTTTTTCTTCAGTTTCCAATCATTCTTTACTGATCAGAAATTACGTTACGTTACGTGTCCTTTGGGTTCGTTCCATTGAGATCTTTACTCTCTTCGGATCTTACTGACACAGGGGAAATCCTCAAATTCTACAATCTACCTATTTATTCCTCTGCATGTATTAATAAAAAGATCATTAATTTTACACAATATATAAATACAGCACAACCACATGTTTATTTAATCCGCTGCTCCATCACTACCAGGATTCATTCATTTGTGGCATCGGACACTTTACTCTTCTCCTCTTGGTTGGCGGGATATACAATTTAACATTTGTCACATTTCACCAGGAGCAAAGATTATATTTCTTTCATCTTCTTTTCCTATAAATGTAAGTATACATGTAAAACTGAGCGTCCTTTACACTAACTGATATTGTAACAAAATCCTTATGAAGATTCTTTGCATTATTTACATATAGAAAATCTATGAGTTTGGCCAACAGTTATCAAAATGGTGTAATATGCGCCAAATCCTTAGTGGATTAACTTCATAACTCTTTTTAAAATAAAATAAAATAACTTTTAAGATTTTGTGTAAGGTAAAATGTAGCAAAATCAGGTAGAACTGGATTAAATCCTAGCACTGCAGATCTTGATTAGAGGCACTTGCCTTTATTTATTTATTTTTTTAAACCAGGAAAAAGATTGAATTAGTGTTTGGATTTTGATGAAAGTTGCAGATACCATTTGTTGTTGACCAAACTGAGCTAGGAGAAATGCCTGGATTGTCACACCGGTGAGAGACCATGGTTTGGGTGACAAAAGAAGAAATATCCTTTAGTGTTGGTAGCCTTATCTTTACACATTAGGTGTATAGAATGTAGCAAAGGCAGGTAGGACTGGGTTAAATCCTAGCACTGCAGGTCTTGATTAGAGGCATTTGCCTATTAGATTTTGCCACAAATGCAATGATAACAGTTCCTCTTTGACTCGTTCCAATATTTTTTTTTCAAAAATCTATTTTGCTGTAGTCTTCAAATGTTGAATAAATTTAATTTCACAAATTTAATGGCTTATAGAAATGTGAATGTAACAAGCTATTTCATCATTGCTGGGATCTCAGATGAGCCTATAGTGGAGTTTTTGGTTTTCCTTCTGGTCCTGCTCATTTATCTCATCACTCTCGGAGGTAATGTAACCATCTTCCTCCTTATTTGTCTGGATCACCATCTCCATACACCCATGTACTTTTTCTTGGCCAATTTGTCTCTCTTGGACATCACTTGTTCTACAATCACCCTTCATAAAATCCTTATTTCTTATATATCGGGAGATAACACTGTCTCGGCTCTCGGATGTCTTGTACAGATTTTTATCTTTTTAGCACTCACCGTTGATGAACTCTTGGTCTTGACCGCTATGAGTTATGATCGTTATGTTGCTATCTGTAACCCTTTACATTATCATCTTGTCATGAACTCCAAACTTTGTGCTCTTTTGGCCTTTTTATCTTGGCTTTTGGGGTTTCTTGAAGGTTTACCTGACTTTATGATCTTTAAAATAACGTGTTTTACATCTAACAAGATGGACCATTTCTTCTGTGACATTATGCCCGTCCTGAAGTTATCGTGCAGTGACACATCTTTTCTTCAGCTCTATATTCTCACTGTAGGGGTGGTTCTTTCTGGTTTTACCCCCTTTACCCTTACGTTTATTTCCTACATCTTCATAATTGGCACCATCTTGTCTATACGTTCTAGCAGCGGCAGACGTAAAGCCTTCTACACGTGCTCCTCGCACCTCACAGTGGTCGTCTGTCTTTATGCTTCTCTTTTCTTCCAATATCTGAGGCCAACAACGTCCATCAGTTTAGGTTCTAATAAGTATTTCTCTTTGCTTAATGCAGCGGCCGTCCCTATGCTGAATCCCCTGATCTACAGCTTAAAGAATAAAGATGTAAAAGCTGCTGTAAGGAGAAGAATAAGAAGTGTTGTAGCACCAACAAATCCTCCAGCCCGTGAACGGGAAATGTGACCCTCTCATTTTTAGTACACAATTCAATGAAACATAGGCAATTTCTCGTGGAAATCTAAAGATATTGAGAACTGCAATCATTCAGTGCATACTAAGTCCCCAATTCATTCAGTGTTCGCCAAAATTCTGGTGTGAAATGTGAAGACAATTTTTCCTACTACTCGGTGCCTGCTCTCGGTGCCTACCACTACTCAGTGCTTGCCCTCAGTGCCCTCAGTGCCTACCGCTACTCGGTGTCTGCATCGGTGCCTACCGCAACTTGGTACCTGCACTCGGTGCCTACTGCTACTTTGTTCCATACACTCGGTGACTACTGCTACTCGGTGCCTACAGCTACTCGGTGTCTGCTCTTGGTGCCTATGCTACTTAGTCCCTGCACTCGGTGACTACCACTACTTAGTCCCTGCACATGGTGACTTTCGCTACTCAGTGCCTGCACTCAATGCCTACTGCTACTCAGTGTCTGCACTTGGTGCTTACCGCTACTTAGTCCCTGCACTCAGTGACTACTGCTACTTAGTCCCTGCACTCGGTGACTACTGCTACTTAGTCCCTGCACACGGTGACTACCGCTACTCAGTGCCTGCACTCGGTGCCTACTGCTATTCAGTGCCTGCACTCGGTGTCTACTGCTACTCAGTATCTGCACCTGGTGCTTACCGCTACTTGGTCCCTGCACTCACTGACTACCACTACTTGATGCCCGCACCCAGTGCCTACCACTACTCGGTGTCTACCACTACTCATTGCCTGCACTTGGTTCCTACCACTACACGGTGCCTGCATATTGAACCCTGCTTCTGGGAGAAGAAGAGCTTTAATCCTCAAAGCAGCATCTGGGTTTCAGTCATGGGTGTGGCACTGGCGCAGGTTCAGTCACCACTCTGTGTATAGAGAAGTGTCAGCTTTAACCTCCCATCTGCACTGACTGACAGCTGCTCAGCATTAGAGGGGGCTGTCAGTCAGTGTTGAGGGCAGTTACAGCCGCCACTCTCGATACACAGAGAGGTGACTGAACCTGCGCCGGCACTGCCCCATGATTGAAACCAAAATGAAACAAAAAAAGTTGCAATTTTTCTGAAAAATAAAAATGCCTTATACTACTCATCGCCACATATCTGGTCCTTGTTGCATCTTCAGATTGGCATCGGCAACTCTGGGCCTTCGTCACTAAGCTGAGGCTTCCAGATTTGCTAGGCCCAGGAGTGTTCGGTGCATGCCAGACTGAACAAACTGGCGGTGAGGAGCGGTGGGGTCTGAGAGGTGAGCAGACACGAGTATAAGAAATGTATTAATTTTTACGTATTTTTTTTATTATTCTTTGGAATCTGGAGAGAACCCAGAGCATAGTAAGGGGCATTAAATTTGCAAAGATATCAGATGTCAAGATAATTTTTGCTACATCTACACCATGTTCCAAATTATTATGCAAATGTTCTTTTTCTCTGATTTTCCTAAATGGTCGGTGCCGATGACAGTCAGTGTAAGAAAAGTCATCACCCGTTAGAGTATACATCGGATTTTATTGAAGAAATCTCCCAATGATAACAGTATAATCTTCAAAATTAAAACAACCTCTAAATGCACTGTTCCAAATTATTCGGCACTTCCCTGCACCCACCGATGTAAACATTTTGGAAAAAAGCTGTTCACGGAATTAAGGATCTCGGAGTACCGCTGTTTTCTTCCCAAGTTCTTAATTGATCCCTGCATCTACAGCTGAGCAACCTAGATCCATGAATGCCTCTGCAACCAGAACTTCAATGCAACAAGGTCAGTGCCCGGTTTCTCTTCTCAACTAAGAGCTTCAAATATCTGTTTGTTGGTTTGTAAGGCCTTTTTAGCAGCTGCTCTCTTAATCCAATGAACTTGGCTGGCAGAAACCTTCCTCATTCTGCCTTTATCTGCACAAACACATCTGTGCTTAAAATCAGCCACAAATCTCTTCACAGTACGATGATCACGCTTATGTTTTTGTGAAATATCTAATGTTTTCATCTCTTGTCCAAGGCATTGCACTATTTGTTGCTTTTTGGCAGCAGAGATCCTTTTTCTTTCCCATGTTACTTGAAAACTGTGGCCTGCGTAATATTGTGGAACACCCAGTTTTCCTTTTATTGGGCTCATCTGCCAAACTAATTATCACAGGTATCTGAGATTGATTTCAGTGATCCAAAGAACCCTGAGATACAATAACATCAATGGGTTTCATTTACAAAAACAAACAAAACCCTATGACACTTAAAACCAATTTGCACAATAATTTGGAACATGCTGTATAGCAACATAGAAAGATTAAAAGAAATCAGATGTCCATGTTTGAGCATGGTGCAATTTTATTTTTTGCTTGAATGCATGTATTTATGCCTGAAAATCTATTTGACTTTTGGGTTTTGTTAAAAATTTTGCCATGACTCCCCCCCCAACACATGCAGACCTTTGGTATTACCGCTTCCATAAAGACTGATATTATAAAGTTGATTTATCTCCCATAGTGAACACTGCAGAAAAACTTTAAAAAATGCTATATTAGGGATGGGCGAGTCTACTCGCTAGGACTCGGGACTCGGCGATTCTGAAGGTACTCGCAGGACTCGTTACTCGGCGAATCTCCCAGCTTGGACTCGCACAGTGACGAGTCCAATGGAATTCAATGGCAATAAGCTTGACTCTTCACAGATACCCGCTGTCAGCAGCGAGTCTGAGCGAGTCTACGATTCCGAGTCCTACGAGTCTACGATTCCGAGTCCTGTATACTGTATTCGGGAGTCGGACTCTCGAATACAGAATCTGTTATGTTCCGAGTCAGCACAGCGTGTGTGTTAGGTCAGAAAACTTGTGAAGATAGCCAATCATAGTCAGTAATGGCATAGCAAAGTTGGTTGTGTCAGGACTATGATTGGCTGCTGTCCATCGTGATGCCTATGTCATGTATGACAGGCAAGGCAGTATATAAGGCTTGTCCCCGCCATTCTGGCCACATTCCTGAGACGATCTGACCTAGTATAGGGAGAGAGAGAGATATATGCTGGAGCAGATCAGGGATTGTCAGTGTAGGGAAGATTCCTTATATTAACCCAAAAAGCTCTTCTGAGAGCTAGGAGGAGGACAGAGTAGTGCTGTGTAGGCAGGCAGGCAGGCAGGGAGGGAAGGAAGGAGAAGCCTTACAGTGCACACAGGACGGACCTCATAGCTTAGCTTACTCACTCAGCTTTGCTAACAGCTGCAGTCAGAGGCTTAGCTGAGGTGCTGTTTCCTTTTTGTTTTTGCACCAGATCGATTTTTGTTCCTAATAACCCATAGAGCGTTATCTTTTCTGTGGCAGACCAGTGCGTTGCTGCTCTCCTACCTTTAAATAGCACGTACACCACCTTAGGGAGTGTAGTGTGCGGCTTCACTGCCAAGTGTGAGCGCGCACACTTACCCCGCCAGCAAGTGACGCATACAGCAACACCAAACCACATCTCGGTGGCTGTGCGCACTTAAAACCAATTTTTTTAGGGAGTGTAGTGTGCGGCTTCACTGCCAAGTGTGAGCGCGCACACTTACCCCGCCAGCAAGTGACGCATACAGCAACACCAAAACCACATCTCGGTGGCTGTGCGCACTTAAAACCAATTTGGACTCGCACACTTTCAGAGACACATCAGCGAGTTGTAAATGTCATTATTCGCTATTACTCGGTTCCCTATTCATTAACATTGGACTCGCTGGACTCGCAACGAGTCCCGAGTCCTGCACTCGGACTCGTTGGGGTCTTGCGATTCCGAGTCTTTTAGGACTCGCCCATCTCTATGCTATATTGCTTTTATTTTGGTCCTACCATCTGGCAAAAATTACAGTAAATGCTGATCAAAATGTAACATGTTCCACAAAATGATACCAATGGGGTCATTTACCTAATAGAGTGTATCAGTTGTAAGGTTCAATATGTGGGTTGTACCATCGGTCCACTCAAGCGGAGAATACGTAGACATCTCTCTGACTCAGTGAGAGACCTGAAGGTTAATATTTCTTCGGTCTCAAGACACTTCTCTACTGTACATCATGGAAATACGTCTACTTTCCGCTTTTGTGGTATAGAAAAGGTAAAACGTCCTGCAAGGGGCGGGGGCTATAGGAGGAAGGTTCTCAACAGAGAAGCCTTCTGGATGTTCAAGCTTGCAACGCGGTTTCTTGTAGGTTTGAACATCAGGAGAGATCTGATCTAAGGCTGGCTTCACACCACGGTGTGATCCGGTCCGGGGCTGTCCGGTGTAAACCAGACAGTCCCGAACCAGTTTTTGGCCCCATAGTAGCCTATGGTGCCGGATGGAGCCGGATGGCAGCTCTCTGCCATACGGTTTCATCACTCCGGGACAATCCGGGAGAATATGGATTATTCTCTCCGGACACAAAAATGATGCTTGCATCATTTTTTTGTCCGGGGAGAAAAATCTCCCCAATTTGCCGGATCCCGGATCCGGCCGGATTCTCCCAGAGCCGGGGCAATCCGGCACTCCCTAAAATGGGAGCCTATGGGGCCGGATTGCTCCAGACCGGGAGGATCCGGGAACCGGACACTGGCGGCTGCACGCCGCTGTTGTTTCAGGACATCGGCTAGCTCCACGCTAGCCGCGGTCTTGAAAAATCAGCAACTGCGGCTGAAATTACAGCCATCCGGCTGCACACGGGACCGGAGGGCACATGTGGCCCTCCGGTTCTGTGTGCTGATCCGGTTTGGGGCTGTCAGGGTCATCCCGGACAGCCAAGGACCGGATCACACCCTGGTGTGAAGCCAGCCTTACAGTGCTCTTAAGTTCAGAAATCCTTCCGTAAATTGAATTTCCTCTCCTAAAACTATAGAACCTTTTAGAATTATCCTATGTTACTCACAGTATTTCTCTTTTCTAACAACTTAATTTTGTCCTCTGTCCTTTCCAGACAATCGATATTGTGGATCATTACACAGAAATTCTGGTGAAATTATTCTGTTTCAGGTTGGTAAGATGGGATAATCATAGTACCATGTGATATACTTTTTACAAGTGACGTGTCCGGCATTATCCCTGCAATATGGTTTTCACAATTCGACACTTGATATACTTTTGAAAGATGTCTATATATAAGACAAAAGAAATATATAAAAAATGAAAAATTAAAAAGCATCAAAAAATATATAGCACACATATATTGCTTTACAACCAAGGCATTCTCACACCACAACATTAAGCACCAGATTTCTGTGCCAGATCTTTTGAATTTTTGATGAGGTTTCACAGTCAGTGTGAATGGCGCCCTGTGTATCCAAACACTATCTGTGTGCATCGTAAATACCGCCAGTCACCTCCCCATGTATTGGTAGGTTGAGAGTGATTTATCGTGTCGGTACTGTGCACCTATGTTTGCCTTTATTTAATGGGGTCTGACTGCATCCTCCTAAGTGCGTTTGGTGTTAGATTTTTGTGGCGGCACATGGTGAGTTGTTTTTTTTAAAGTCTTATAGACCACATAATGATACCAATGAGAAATACATCTTGTTACACATAATAATACAAGCTCTTAAACTTCCCCTTTGATAGAGAATGCACAATTTATTGGCTTTCAGATTACGACAAAGCAAAAACAAAGTTTTTTTTAAACAATTGATTTATTATGAAAAGTAATAACTAATAAATAATACTATGACTTTAATACAACCATAATCAAAAAGATTACCATATTTTCATTCTAGAAGACAATTTTTAACAAGAAAAACTCCTGGGAAAAAGTGTTATAGCCCAGGACAAAGCTACCTGTGATGAAGGATAATGCTGACACTGTGGCCTTCCCAATGACAGAGAGCCGCCCTCTCTCCTCCTGTTCTGCATGGCCTATGTGGACGGTGCAGGGCAGGTGTCAGAACTTTGAATCTTCTGTTTACCTTTTGTGCATTCTAGCCATTTTCCAATAAGGTGTTAGCTGTTTTGCTCCTGTTCATGTGATCCTCTTACCCTGTCTTTATAAACCCTAGTTTACCTTCTAGTCAATGCTTGTGTATTCTGCTTGAATCCCTGGCTCTTTGTTTCTCAAGATTGTTCCTCCTCCAGAAGGTCTGGCTTGACTCTTTCCAGCAACCTCTCCTGCTCTCAGTGACTCAACTGCTACTTGCTTCTTGTGTTTTCTAAGCATTTGCCTCAGCCTGTCAGTCCTGGTCATGTAAGCCCTGCCTACATTTAGCTGTTTATTGTTATTAAGTGTGCAGTAGCAGTATTCAGACTGTGTGGACTTCCTAAGGCTCACTGCTCTGCACTAGTTTTCGGAGTCATTTTCAGAGATTTACCTAACCCAGGCCTCCTGGGTGTGGACTGTGTTTTCTACTAAACTGCATCTCCCAGTGAAAGATTCTTTCCAAGAGACTTTCCTTGTCTACATTACTGTGTATGAACTATTTCCAGTGATTTTTCTGTTTATTGTGTATTTGATGACCTTTGCTCACTTGCTGTTCTACATGTTTACTTTCTCACCGTAAACTTGTTTAGTTGAGCCATTTGCCTCAAGTTAAGAAATTCCTGAGTGTTCCATTATAATTATTACAGCTGAAGCTGAACATGGTCTGCACCAGCTGAATAGCTGAATGACCTTCTAACCATTTAACTCTGTTTAAAGGGAACCAACCACCTCAGATCACCCTAATACACAGTTAGTACATGTCCCTGCACCCTAAGGATACCTTTCCAGCACTGTGTTTGTGTAAAATCTTGCATTAGTATAACCGATATAAAGAGTTTATAAACTTACTAGCCTGGAGACATCTGGGCGTATCCCTCCTTCTGTTATACTTCAGGGCTGTGCATTCATTGCATGGCTGTGCTCCCCCTCCCTCTGTGCAGAGGAGATAACGATCACGCCCATCAGGGCAGGGCAGCAGGCACGGAGGGAGGGGGAGCACAGCCATGCAATGCACAGCCCTGAAGTATAACAGAAGGAGGGATACGCCCAGATGTCTCCAGGCTAGTAAGTTTATCAACTCTTTATATCAGTTATACTAATGCAAGATTTTACACAAAAACAGTGCTGGAAAGGTATCCTTAGGGTGCAGGGACACGTATTAACTGTGTATTAGGGTGATCTGAGGTGGTTGGTTCCCTTTAATCCTTTCATGCATATTGACATCATTGGCCATGTCCCTGCCTTTAATGCAGTATCCCAAGCTGTGCCCACATCATTCCCCAAACTTGATGGCTGATTCAGCCAAGTCCTTCAAAAGATAAATACCACTGTCAATCACTGACAGAAGCATTTAACACATGCAGGCAAGAAGTGTATCCTTAATCCCACCAATCAGCTTTCCCAAAAAAGTGATTGTGGGGTGCCAATGGGTTATCATAACAGCTGGGGGACCGATGAAGAAACCTGTGCCTGTCATTACAATCCTCCTATGAACAACAGTTTTAAAAAAAATTAACAAAAGTTTAAAAAAATAAAAAAATGTTTTAAAAAATATAACAAAAAACCCATAAAAGTTCAAATCACTCCTTTTGGGGTTAAAAAAAAACTAAAACAAAAAATCTCCCGGAAGTGAAGAGGTAAACTTTAGAACCTTTCAGTTATGTTATCATGACCTGAAAGGTACTAAATAGTGATGAGCAAGCATGCTCGACACTGCTCGATACTCGATCGAGTATCCCTGGTGCTTGAGCACCATGCTCGAGTCCCTGACCTGCATGTTTTGTGTCTAGCCACTAAACATGCAGTGATTGCCTGCCAATCACGGTAAGGTTGTAGTCATGTTGGCTACTAGCATTACTGTGATTGGCCGGCCACAACGCATCATCATGTCTGTATAAAACCCAGTGACAAGATGCTTGGATCACTCTCCCAGGAAACAGTGTTGGGATAGCTGCTGCAGAAGCCATAGGTTAAGATTAGAGGCATATGGGCAGGGCTTATTTCCTTAAAGTCCTTGCTGCTTCAAGCTAAAGACAAAAGTCCCTTGTCAGCGCTACACCTATTCTATTCCCTATTAATACCACTGTTAGTTGCATTCACTGTAGGGATAGCTTATGGAGGAGGGATAGGTTTGGTTTAGAGGCATATAGGCCAGAATGTTTACCTTGCAGTCCTTGCTGCTGCAACCTAAAACCAAAAGTTTTTTTCAGGGCTACATCTATTATATAGCCTAATAATATTGCTGTTTGAGTTATTGTGTGTAGGGATAGCTGCTAGAAGAGGGATAGGATTGGATTAGAGACATATGGGGAGGGATTATAGCCTTCGAGTCCTAGCTGCTTCAAACTAAAACCAAATGTCCTTTGTCAGGGCTACACCTATTCCATTCACTATTAATATCAGAAGTTTGCAGGCATATATCATCCAACTAATTTAATATGCGCAAGGCAAGTGGTAAGGTGCAGGAAAGTGGACATGCTGCTGATGGTGCACGTACAGGTCTAGGCCGTGGGCCAGGAGAAAATGTTCCTTTTGCAGGAGCACAAGAAACACACTCATCCAAGAGACCTATGTCCTATCCCACTTTGCAGAAGGGCTCGGGACACCACTCTTGAAGCCAGAAGTGTGAACATGTGGTCAGTTGGATGGCAAATAATGCTTTTCCCATCACCAACCTGTCTACCACATGGAATGGTCCAGTCTTCCTAGCGAAGAGTGTGGAAAACATAAACCTCATCCTGATCCTCCTTCCTCACACCATGGTGAGTCCCATGAGACAACTGATCCCACATGGACACTCCAAGGCTGCTTTCACATTGCGATTTTAGAGGATCCGTGGCTGTTCATTGTAAAACGGACAACCACGGATCCGATTTGGCCCCCATGTTATCTTTTAGGGATCGGATCGGATTGGATTTGGCCTAATTGCCATCTGTTTTTGTTGGATCCGAATTGTGTCCGATTTTTGCTGTACCCAAAATCGGAGACTGCTTCGATTTTGGGCACACCAAAAAAATCAGACACAAATCGGATCCCAAAAAATCGGATGGCAATTAGGCCAAATCCGACCCGATCCGCAGCCTTTAACCTGGGAACCAATAGAGCACGAATCCGAAAAAACACAGGATCGTTTCTCTGACCCGATTTTAGTGTACTGAGCATGCTCAGTACACTAAAACTGCTCCTAACCATCTAATTTCACTTCCGCAATGTATATACATACATTGCGGAAGTGAGATTTAGTAAAAGAAAGGGTTAAAAACAAAAAAAAGCATGCTCACCTGTCAAGCGAGTCTCTCGGCACCTCCAGCAAGCTCCGGACAGGACCTGCGGTTACGTCACAACCTGGCAGCGTCATCGGTTCACATGATCACAGTTACTGTGGTAACTGCGGTCATGTGACCCGATCAGCTGATTGGGTTGTGACATAACCGCAGGTCCTATAAGCATCCGGACCTTGCTGAAGGCGCCAGGGGACTCGCTGGAAGGTGAGCATATATATTTTTTATTTTTAACCCTTTCTTTTACTAAATTTCACTTCCACAATTGTGAAAGTGCCCCGCTGCCTCCTCAGCTGTTTTTTCTGTGTCCGGACCCATGTGATAATCACGGACCCGGACACAGAAAAGGGTCACCTTCTGTGGTGTCTGTTCCTGTCCATGGGGTCCTACAAAAAGTAGGATCCCACGAACAGGAAAAAATACGTGAAATGAAACCTGCCTAAGGAGCTCTTTACATCTACATTTATTGATTCTGGCCTCTTGCCCTGCGCATATCAAGAGGGACATGAGGAGATTGTGTGTAGTGTTGTCCAAATATTGAGTAGCAAGGTCAGAAGAAGACAATGGTGGACAACATTAATTAGTGCCTCGAGGGAAATGATGATGAGACACAGTTGCCAACAAGTGATGTTGTTAAGTCAACAAGGCAGGAGAACCAGAGTGCTGAAGAGGAAGTTGAGGTGGTGGACGATGAACTTACAGAGGTGCCATGAAGAGCGAGGACAACTGCACAGAAGGGGAGGGATTCGCAGCACAACAACAGGCAGGAAGAAACCGTGTGGTGGCCAGAGGGAGAATGTGGGCAACTGTTCCCTATAGCACCCACACGCAGAAAGTTCCCAGGCCAAGGGTTAGATATTCCCAAATCATTTACAACCCTTGCCATACCAAGATCAGCAGGGGCCTGACCACTACCAGCCTGACGACCACGAGCATGCTCATGTAAATTTCATCAAAGCACCCGACTAGATGGGTCAAATGCCTGGATCCACAATCAGTGTATGTGGGTAACATCAATGTTTCTTCCATTCTTTCCAATCTGCTGTTGATTATGCAAATGCGGATTCCTCTTACCCTGCACCTGTTGTGGCACATTCACAAGCACCAACAGCAGGGTATTTGTTCATGTAATTTTTATGTTCGGTTTTGTCTGTTTGATGGCCAGTGTGAACATGCTCTTATACTTTACATGGTTACCAATTCATGATCTGGCTCATCTTTTGGTTTTACTTTAGCCTCTTGTATTCAGTACACGTAGTGTGCTGCCCCTTTACTGAGCCAGGTATTTCATTTATGATGCTGCACATAGTCGGGACCCGGTCACTCCTCACCCTTATTCATATTGAGGTCTGTTCTGACACATGGTAAGGTTTTAACACAATGGAGTGTTGGGTACCGTTCCGATTTGAGTACACCTTCATCTGGTGGGACAACATAATTGTTTTTTCCAAAAACAGTGTTAACTAAGTTCACTATATCATTTTTATGCAATTGCTTTTTACTTATTTATTTACAGCAGAGTATTTGTTCATATTGGGTTTTTCCAGTAGGTGTAACTAGAACTCAAGTTCTCTTCCTCTTTGAAGATGTAATTTGCATTATTAACTTCACATAAGAGCATAGCATGGCCTAAAGTCTCCTTACTCTGGCATGTCACTCTTCACAAGGAGGGACGCTACCCCTTAAACCACTGAATAGCATCGACAACAATGACAATATTATAATTATATATGATTTAAAGAAAACACTAACTCCTCCTCTTGAAAGCATGCCGCATCATTTCGAAGTTTTCGACAATTGAGCATATGCAAGCATCTCTCACATAGGGCTCCTGTAATTTTTAATATATCTTAATATTTGTATCATTGCCGATTTAACATCTTTGTTTTTCAAACTGTAAATAAGAGGATTTAAGATGGGGATAGCAGCGGTGTTAAATAGGGAGAAGAACTTATTGGACTTTGAAGAACTTAATGATGTAGGTGTCAAATACTGGAACAAGAGGATGGAGTAAAGCAGTATGACCACCGTGAGGTGTGAGGAGCAGGTGTAGAAGGCCTTCCGTCTACCGGTGCTGGACTGGATCTTCAGTATGGTGGAAATGATGAAGACGTAAGATATGAACTTCAAAACAAATGGGGTGAGAGTAAGAAGGAGAAGACCTTCGGTCAAGATTAAGATCTCCAGGGTTGACGTATCACTGCAGGACAATAGCATGAGCGGCACCAGATCACAGAAGAAATGATTTATTACATTTGATTTATAACAAGTAATGCGCAGAAGCAAAATGATGTAGGGTATCACCTCTATCACGCCCAACAGCCAACAGCAAAGTGCAAGAACGATGCAGAGTCTGTGGTTCATGAGCATGTGGTATCTCAAAGGATCACAGATAGCGACATAGCGATCGTAGCTCATAGCAGTTAGAAAGAGGAACTCATCACATATCAGAAAGCCCCGAAAAGTACATCTGACAAATACAACTCTCATAGGAGATCCTGTTATCCCCCGTTATAAAAATGATAAGGATATTATGAAGAGTCACGGTGGTGGAGAACATGTCCAGTACCGACAAGTTGGCCAAGAAGAAGTACATAGGGGTGTGAAGATTGGAATCCAGGCAGACCAAGATCAGAATGAGCATGTTACCACCAATGGTTAGGAGATATATAAGAAGAACTAAGAGGAAGGTCATCATCTGCAACTCTGGAGCATCTGAGATTCCTTTAATAATGAAGAACACGACAAGGGATTGATTTTTTTCTATCATTTCCATGTTGTTACCTGTTGTAAGATCAAAATTGTTATTAAGAAAGCATAATATATTACTAGCATCATTTAAAATAGTTAACTGGAAAGTCATTTGTAAAAGGAAAAGTTAATGATTACTTAACTTCTTAGGCTGGCTTCACACAATGGTTTTCGGGATTCTGTTCTACCCTGCTTTAACAGAACTGGATTCTGTTTTGCCTCTCATGTATCCCTATGGTGATTGGTCATATACGGCCATTAAGTTTTGTGTATTCAGCACAGGATTCGTTTCTGTCCTGTTTTTTACTATCCCCAAAATTGAAGCCTGCAGCATCTTTGGCGTCCGGTGAAAAAAACCGCAACTGCCGTGATTACCGCATAACGGCCGCGATCGCGGCACACTTGCGGCAAGCCCCATACAATGTCTATGGGGCTTGCGGTAAGTGTGCGGCAGGTGCGGCAAGTGCGGTTTCGGCACTTGCGACAGGTGCGGCAGCAAAAAAAACCGCGATATGCCGCAGTTTTTTCGCGCCCGCACCTGCCGCAAGTGCCGAAACCGCATTTGCCGCACCTGCCGCAAGCCCCATAGCCATTGTATGGGCTTGCTGCAAGTGTGCCGCGATCCCGGCCATTATGCGGTAATCGCGGCAGTTGCGTTTTTTTCACCGCAACTGCCGCGATCAGCGTAAAGCGCTGATGTGAAAGCAGCTTCAGATCTTCAATTTTATTTATAAATTGTTAAAACAGCTTCACATGTATACTTAATGCATGGACAAAACCATCAAACGTTTACTCATAAACTACTGATTTACAGCAAAGAATAGAACAGAATGTGGTTTTGGGTCATTGCATGTCAACATGACACCAAAAACCGCTTCTTAGTATATACCCGTGGAATTAACATAAAAGATTACTTGTTTGTGTTGCGTTAGGGTCTTTTCATATCAGCGTTTTTCGCTGAATGCAGCAGATCCGGAAGATTTGCCGCGTCTGTTGGATCTGCCGCCTAACGGCCGACTTGCGGTACACCTGCGGCAAGCCCCCATTCATTCTCCATGGGGCTTTCAGCAGGTGCAGCAAGGCTGAATTTGCTGCGATCCGGCAAATCCGGCAGTTGCAGCCGGTCAAAAAAAGCGGTTAGTTCTGGGTTTATTTGCACGGCCACAAGTGCCGGATCATGGCAAAAACGCACTTGCTGCACGCTCTATAGAGAATGAATGGGGGTTGCCGCAGGTGTACTGCAACTCGGCCATTAGGCGGCAGATCCAACAGATGCGGTAGATCTGCGGGATCTGCCGCATTCAGCGAAAAACGCTGATGTGAAAGGACCCTAAATCTAGTTTCACATTTCCATGTGATCACATCAGGCAGGATCAAATTTTTCAGCAAAAATCTGATCCTCTCAGGGTTCACTTTTTTGCCCATTCACTTTAATAGTATCAGGTAGTAACCTGAAGCAACAGGATGCAACCTGACACCATTAAAGTGAATGGGCAACAAACTGGATGCTGAGAGGATCAGGGTTTTAGTGAAAAACCTGATCCTGCCTGATTATAAAAACTGGTAGTGTGAAACAGTGGACAATAATTGGCTGTGGACAAATTCAATCCAAAAATGGGGAAAGCGGGCAAGCAAGAACTAATTCTGCGTGACCTTTCGGCAATTTTTGCTGGCTTTATTAGTTGAGGCTACACCTTTTGCACTTATTAAAACCTCATAGGGTAGGTGCAGACGATCCAGAGACACTGCATCCTGGAGGCGCTGTCTCTGGACCTGAGGGAAGCCCTACAAGTGAATGTAGGGAGAACCCAGCCACTCTGTCCCCTCGATCTTCATTGGAGGTAGGGTGGCTTTTCCATGCATTTAAATTAACATGCAATGGCAACCCGCACCACAGGTGAGATAACAATGCATACAATAGAAGCACAGTGGGCATGGAATTTCAAGAAATCCCATCCGTTGTGCTTCTATTGTTGAATGCAGCATTTTGGAAGCAGCGCAAATACACTGCGTCCAGAACGCTGCTAATACTGGTCGTGGTACGCAGCCTTATGGTGGGTTTACACGCCGCGATATCGGCGTCCAACTCCGACCCAACTCCGACAAAAAGTCATGTGGGTCGCAAGTTGGACCCGATATCGTGTGCGCGTTGTACGGTTTGAGTGTACAACGCGATGCTGGAACGATGCCAAAACGATATCGGAGTTGAATAGCAGAGTTATTCAACTCCCCGATATCACATGGCCGTTGTAGCAGCATCGCAGCGTGAGACAGCCCAACTCCGATGTGTACTCGCACCTCACCCATTAACTCCCATGTTAAATGGTCGTTACTGGGTTGGTGGGCGTACACATCGGAGGGACGTTGTTTCCCGATATTGCAGCGTGTAAACCGCCGATGCGATATCGGGAAAAGGGCTGAAAAAATGCGCGCTCCCGCGCCGTTGCCTCCGATATCGCCGCGATATCGGGACGTGTAACCCCACCATCAGTCCCTGTAGTCAAGCAGTACCACCATACCTACTATATACAACTGAGAATATACCAATTAACCAACAGATAAAATAATTTTACTCAACCTCATATTTGTCTGATTCATCTTTATTTATATTTTAATAAAAAATCCTGAATTAAAAAATAATTATAAAAAAACTCTTCATTTTGGCCAAATAATACTAAAGGATTTCCTAAAACTTAAAAATAAGTCAAGATAAGCCCTCTCCATAAACAATATTAGAATATATGAAAATCCCTCTGTTAAAGCATCAATTGAAATATTTAGTGATACCATATATTCCTAAACCTATAAACAGTCGAAAAATGTTATAGACGGAAACACTTACTAAAATGACGAGGACCCATCCCAAAGATCTGAGGAGCTATCCAGTGGACGTTACGATCTGCTCCCGTGTAGTAATTGGCCGGACAGATATTTCTCATTAGTTGGAATCATATTGATGAGATTTACTGCAACAACCTGTTAGTGCTGGGAGTCATCATCTGTCTAATTGCGGTGAGAATGGAGCAATATATAATGTTGACGATCACCGGGCAACGTTTCTCCAAGGATACCAATATTAAACTTGTTACAATCTCCAGAGTCTTTCATGAAAAAAATAATATAATTGCCTAATTGTTAATGCAAAAATAACTACAATCATTTTGCACCAAACTGATGAACATTTTAAAATTGAAATGTAAATTTAATTGGATCTCTGACTTTATGCAAAATGGCATCTGGGGTGTTGGGCCGGCAAGTTTGGCGTTCCTCAATAGTGAAATGCAGACTTTGATCTCGAGTCAGGAAGGAGAGGCGGCTGCAAGGACTGAAAATACAATCATTTTCAGTATTATTGATAGTCTGGGATAAGTTGGTCTTTGAACAGTTAAACAAATCTTTTGTGATCAGAATCCAGTAGATCGCTTACATTTGCCAGGGAAATTTAATTCACATCAAAAGTTGCAAATGCAAATTGAATGTTCATTATTATGCTCTGTGGTCTCACCAGATGATCAGGTATGTGTGTTCACAATGCTGCTCCTTTGACAGTTGAGATATGTGATGAGCAGTGTTTGTTCACGTTTCGACCTATCCTGATATGTGACCAGACTCCAGAGCATTATAACTACATGTTCCAAATAGTTTTATAAATTAAAGGGAGCCTGCCACCTTCAGAATCACTATCGACTGGTATAGGGTTAATCAATGGGTAAATAGTAGGGATGGGCGAATCTACTCGCTAGGACTCGTTACTCGGCGAGTAGTAAGGGACTCGCAGGACTCGGTACTCTGCGAGTTTGCCAGTGATTACTCGCACGAGTCCAATGCAAATCAATATCAATCCTAGTTTTGTCAGAAACGCTGACAAAACTAGGATTGCCATTGTTTGCATTAGACTCGGCTAACTGTGCCAGTGATAGCAGGGAAACTCACAAGTAACTGCTGTTACATTGCGAGCCGAGTCCAGCTGTCTTCTCTGTGTACAGGCTGCCAGCTCCAGGGTCCTAGAGCCCGCCTGCTCACAGACATGATGTAGCAGTGCTGAGATTGTTCTCAGTCTGCTCATTCCCTGTGCATAGACATCTATATCTATGCACAGGGGATGTAGCAGAGAGGACATCGCGTTTTGGACTACGTCGGACGGAAGAGGATTTTTTTAATTAAAGATGGAGTCCCTAATGGCTTTTTTTTTTATTTCAAATAAAAAATTTTCTCTGTGTTGTGTTTTTTTAACCCTTTATTGGAGATTCTTAGTGGCTGGGTCAAACGTGGCCTGACATTAAGAATCTCGGGCTTAATACCAGCTTGTATAACAAAGCTGGTATTAACCCCTTTATTACCCAGCGTGCTACCGCCACCAGGGCCGCTGGAAGAGCGGGGTTCAGCACCAGAGGATGGTGCTTCAATAAACGCGCCATCTTCTGGGGCGGCTGCGGGCTGCAATTTGCAGCGGGGGGTGCCCAGAAAGCTTGGGCATCCCTGCGCTGCGGATTCCAGCCCCCAGCTGCTTAGCTGTACCTGGCTAGACATAGAAATTGCGCGGAGCCCCACGCATTTTTTTTTTATTATTTCATGAATTTCAGAGTCAGAGTCTCAGAGTCAGAGTCTCAGAGTCAGAGTCAGAATCTCAGAATTTCATGAAATAATTTAAAAAAAATGCGTGGGCTCCGCGCAATTTCTATGTCTAGCCAGGTACAGCTAAGCAGCTGGGGGCTGGAATCCGCAGCGCAGGGATGCCCAAGCTTTCTGGGCACCCCCCGCTGCAAATTGCAGCCCGCAGCCGCCCCAGAAGATGGAGCGTTCATTGAAGCGCCATCCTCTGGCGCTGAACTCCACTCTTCCAGCGGCCCTGGTAGCGGTGGCACGCTGGGTAATAAAGAGGTTAGGGCCAGCTTTGTATTATCAGCTGGCCCTAAGCCCGAAATTTATGGCGGTCACGCCAATATTAGACATGACCGCCATGAATTTCTATTAAATTGTTTTAAAAAAAAACACAACACAAAGAAAAATTTTTATTAGAAATAAAAAAAAAAGCCATTAGGGACTCCATCTTTAATTAAAAAAATCCTCTTCCGTCCGACGCAGTCCAAAACGCGATGTCCTCTCTGCTACATCCCCTGTGCATAGATATAGATGTCTATGCACAGGGAATGAGCAGACTGGAGAACAATCTCAGCTCTGCTACATCATCTCTGTGCACAGACATTCATGTCTGTACACAGGGAATGAGCAGACTGAGAACAATCTCAGCACTGCTACATCAGGCAGCAGGCGGGCTCTAGGACCCTGGAGCTGGCAGCCAGCACACTGAGCAGACAGGACTCTTATCTGTGCGAGTTTCCCAGCAATTACTTACAAAGTAAACGAGTCCAATGCAAATAAATGACAAAACTAGGATTGCTTCAGGCTGAAGCTTCCGAGACACATCTGCGAGTTGTAAATCTCACACTACTCGCTATTACTCGCTTCCCCATTCATTAACATTGGACTCGCTAGACTCGCAACGAGTAGCGAGTCCTGTGCTCGGACTCGCTAGAGTCAAGCGATTCCGAGTAATTTAGGATTCGCCCATCACTAGTAAATAGCCATAAAATCATACCTACTTCCCTTACTGGTTCTGTGGCTACAGGGAAAAAATGTATGTCCTCCCTGCAGCCACTTGCTTCCAGTCATCAGAGTGTTGAAGGGAGAGGTTACAGTCACTGCTCACTGGTCTCCATTTTGTTGAATTTTCATGATATGAATTGCACAAAGTTATGATTCTAGAGAATTCAACATTTTTCTAAACATTTTTTTTTTAAACTTTAGCATAGTCTTTCATCAGTGAGGGCCTGACTCCAAAGATTTCACCAATCAGATGGGAAGGGGTTGCTGTGCTTGCTTGATGTTCTAGCCTCTTGACTGCAATAAGTATTCATATCTGCACATAGGTATCCAGTGCTATTTCTTAGGCTGTTTTCTAGTGATGGCGCTAAACTGCAATACCAAACACAGCCTTAAATACTAAGGGATCATTCAGATGTTGTGTCAATCGTTCTAAGCACAGACCAACCTGTAAAGCACAGACTGGCCGCGGTTCTCCAAGTCCCTGCATTGTATTCTGAGACCAAATCAAAATCCATGAATATCTGAATGGGACCTAACAGAGTACAGGGTCATCAGAAGGTGAATATGCAGGTTGCCAGGGACCAGGGATAGCATTACATTGTATCACCATCATAGGTTTTTCCAGAGGAAGATCATCCATTCAATTCCCCATATTGGCAAATTTAAAGAGTAACCATCATTTTAATTAATATTAGACTTAAAACTAAGAATATTTGTAATTTGGATAAAATCTGTTTTCAGTGAAGACAGATTTTCCCATTACTGCTTTTAAACTTCCATAGACAGGGAACAAGTATGTGAGAAGAGCTAAAGACGGAGACAGACATTTTACTGCAAATTCTGAGACGATAGTCACAGCTCTCCATAGAACTTTATAAGCAGCCATAGTCATCTATCTGCAATGGAAATGTATTAGTGATATACATATTTAATACAAATTAAATAAAGGAAAGTTTTTTAATGTACAAGGAAATTGTAAGTGCCATTCCTTTCTTCATGAGAAGTATTCTAGTTGTGAACTACCTCAGTAATATGAAAATCTGTATTTACTGCAGACTTAACCTGAGAACTGAATATTTTCAGACTGATTAATTCAGGAGGAGGTGGAAGCAGATTTCTTTAATAATGGTCATTAAAAATGTTTTCACCCCTGCCAATGAGCCATTCTTAGTACTGGTGGCAGCAGCTGTAGAGTGGTGCGGGGTGGTAGTTGCAGGGTTGGACTCCGGACAAGAAAACCGTGGTTCTAAATGGGTGTGTGGACTTGTGTGGTGTAGGTCAGACCTTTTTGCAAGGCCGCAAGTCACTGTTGTCTTTGACAGGTTAGGGCAAGACCACAGTAGAAACCAACATGGAGACCAACAGTTCTTATTAAACAAGTCTTTTACTCCACAGTTTACGCAGTTCTTTGGGAATAACACATCTTAAGCACCATTTCCATTTTACAGCATGAAATCAGATAAAGATCTAGCTCTAGGTGGGTTGGTCCTGATCTTTCTGGATCTTTGAGCTCCAGTGTATATCAACTCAACACAACAGTCTCTGATATTTGCCTTCCAATTCAGCAGGTCCACATATCCTTTCCTTACATACCTGAGGCTCCAAAGGGTCAGAACACTAAGACAGGAATGGTGCAGCAAGTCAAGGAGGTCTCTTTAGTCATGAGTGTGCCAAGCTCTGATTTCACCTCTGGACTTGGGGTCAATAGATTGCAGGCCTTCTGTGGTGCTCACTGAGGGGTTGTTTTGCTGATATACGGTCTCTTCTTTGCTTCAGAGGTTAAGAACCTCTGCACTGTTGTCGCAGTATTCTCTTTTCAGCTGCAGCTCGTGATTCTCTCCCCTTTTGCTATATTTATCTGCTCATTTGAGCTCATTCATGTGTCACAGAGGGGTCTTTGCTTTTGCAGCAACAAGCTACTTTCTGGAGAAATCACTGGAGTCCTTTTATACCTGTTTCCCTGTCTAAGTTCTATGTGTATTTCCTTGCTTTCCTGCCCCTTCACTTCCTGGGAGCAAGGAGGACATCTAGGAGAGTCGCCTTTAGGAGCATAGCAAAGCAAAAGATCCAGGCATCCCCACTTTCAGGGGTAATCTTAGGGACAGGGACTAGCCTAAGGACTCTAACTTGAGAGACAGTTCAGGTGCACAAATTTTGTGGTGTTATGGGAGAACTGGAGCCAAAGGACAGGAGAAGCTGAATTAAAAAGCACAAACCTTTTATTATAAGTATGCTCTCTAACGCCACAAAACGTTTCGATCGCCACCACTATCTTCCTCAGGTGGTATAGAGAGCAAGTAAAAGAACAACATTATAAAGAGATAGTTAATCTTCATTGGTGCACTAACAATTATGACATCATAGGAAGTAATGATTAATCATGACAATATCCTAAAACCATTACACAATATAAAAAACCATTACACAATATAAAAAACCATTACACAATATAAAAAAGCCATAATACTCTAAAAATTACACATTAACAACAGGAAAAGTTAATAAAACACTAAAAGGTATTTGAGATATCCCACCAAAATATATAAAGGGTAAAGGGTAAAATGTGCGAAAACCCAATGCATAAAAAATGGATTAAAAACCAGGGAAGAGAGATAAGGACTAATGAATCGCATTTTCAATAGTTAAATTAAGGCCCACGTCACACCAGGAGATGTCGGCGGTAAAGGGCGGGAGCGCGCATGTTTTTGGCGCCACGCCAATGTCGCCGTCGCATGTTTACATGCGGCGACACCTCCAGCGATGCATCGGCGATCTCACAGGCGTTGTCGCCGCTGGGGTGTCTCAAAACCCCAGCGGTGATGCCATTAACATATCGCCTGTGCGATCGCCGGTTGGCGTATTACATGGGGCGATGTGTACACATCACCCCAGAGTGGTTGCCTGGTTTCAGAGCAGTGCTCTGAAACCAGGCGACCACTCAAATGCATCGCCCTCGCCTATTTACATTAGGCGATGCATTGGCGATGTCGGCGGTGATAGGCCACGCCCCTACATCGCCTATAATATCGCCGCTGACATCGCCAGGTGTGATGGCACCCTTAGCCCTTCAGGGGACAAAGCTCCCAGTCTAAAAATCCAGTAGCTTTCCCTGTTAATTAAACAACCCAAACAATCTAGTGTTGTATCGGCAACCTGATCAATAATTTTGAGACTCAAATCAGTAGGATCCTTATTATGAGCCACAGTAAAATGCTTGGAAACGCTATGTAAAAGATAGAAGTGTGAATGTAACAAGCTATTTCATCATTACCGGGATCTCAGATGAGCCTTTAGTGGAGTTTTTGGTTTTCCTTCTGGTCCTGCTCATTTATCTCATCACTCTCGGAGGTAATGTAACCATCTTCCTCCTTATTTGTCTGGATCACCATCTCCATACACCCATGTACTTTTTCTTGGCCAATTTGTCTCTCTTGGACATCACTTGTTCTACAATCACCCTTCATAAAATCCTTATTTCTTATATATCGGGAGATAACACTGTCTCGGCTCTCGGATGTCTTGTACAGATTTTTATCTTTTTAGCACTCACCGTTGATGAACTCTTGGTCTTGACCGCTATGAGTTATGATCGTTATGTTGCTATCTGTAACCCTTTACATTATCAACTTGTCATGAACTCCAAACTTTGTGCTCTTTTGGCCTTTTCATCTTGGCTTTTGGTGTTTCTTGAAGGTTTACCTGACTTTATGATCTTTAAAATAACGTGTTTTAAATCTAACAAGATGGACCATTTCTTCTGTGACATTATGCCCGTCCTGAAGTTATCATGCAGTGACACATCTTTTCTTCAGCTCTATATTCTCACTGTAGGGGCGGGTTCCTTCTGGTTTTACCCCCTTTATCCTTACATTTATTTCCTACATCTTCATAATTGGCACCATCTTGTCTATACCTTCTAGCAGAGGCAGACGTAAAGCCTTCTACACGTGCTCCTCGCACCTCACAGTTGTCGTCTGCCTTTACGTTTCCCTCGTTTTCCAGTATCTGAGGCCAACAACGTCCATCAGTTTAGGTTCTAATAAGTATTTCTCTTTGTTCAATGCAGCGGCCGTCCCTATAATGAACGCCATGATCTACAGCTTAAGATGTAAAAGCTGCGGTAAAGAGAAGAATAAAAAGTGATCCTCCGATCCTCCAGCCCGTGAACGGGAAATGTGACCCTCTCATTTTCAGTGCACATTCAATGAACATAATGCAATTTCTTTGGAAAACCTAAGATAAAAACTAAAAAACTTTCTAAAACTTTAACAACTTTGCTTTACTATCTCTTATTAATCTTAACATCTTGAGAATTGCACACAGTCAGTGTATACTAAGGCCCCAATTCATTCACTTTTTGGCAAAATTCGAGTATAAAACTTATTGAAATGTGATTTTGCGCTACTCAAACTTATCACAAATTTTGGGACTTTTATCTTTTTCTCCCAGTGCCGGCCAGCTTCTCCTACCTTTTAATCAGTCAAAGGTGCTGGGCCAAGACGTGGCCAAGCACGCCGGACAAATTAATTAACGATGACCGAACATACTCATCACTATTGGTTACTCACACGAGTACTAGGCTTTTCGACAGGCTCGGTAATTGGCGAGTATTTTGTTTTTTGTCTCTCGAGATTCGAGTCACCCAGTGTATTTGGTGCCTGATTGATTGCCAATCACAGTAATTCTGCAGCTATCTTTCTTTTGCCATTACTGTGATTGGCTGACTGACTATATAACCTTTGCTGCAGCTATCTTGTGCACATTCAATCTGTAAACAGCATAGCGGTACCATAGTGTGAGCATAGGGATAGTATCTGCAATGTGTTGGAACAGTACTACTTTTAAGAGCTACATTGTGTCAGGTTTCTGCTAGGTGTTAAGGGCCTGTCACATGTGTCAATGTCGTCAGCGATCTGATCGCTGACGACATTGACGGCTGATCGCTGGTGAGCTGTCACACAGACAGACTCACCAGCGATCAATTTACCAGAAACATTGTGGAAACGATTTAAATATCGTTTCCACGATGTCTTGCTCCCGCTGCCAGCCTGCTGGAAGCGGGAGCAGGCTGGTCTCCAAGGTAAACTGCGGGTATCTAGGCAGCGCGCGCTGCCTAGATACCCGACGTGTACCTTAGTTACCAGCCTCCTCCGCTCACCGGCTGGTATCTAAGGTACACAGCGGGTAACTAGGGGCCCTAGTTACCCGCTGTGTACCTTAGATACCAGCCGGTGAGCGGAGGAGGCTGGTAACTAAGGTACACGTCGGGTATCTAGGCAGCGCGCGCTGCCTAGATACCCGCAGTTTACCTTGGATACCAGCTCCCAGCGCTTGTGAGAGGCGCTGGGAGCTGGAATATCGTTACTCCCGGTGTCACACGCAGCGATGCTGCGTGTCCACCGGGCGACAATCGCCAGGTTTTAGGACAGATTCTAAAACCTGGCGATCATCAACCAGCGATTTATCGCTGGTTGAGTCAGTATGTCACACGCATCAATATCGCTGCAACGTCACGTGCAGCCGATATCGTGCAGGCGATATTGATGCGTGTGACAGGCCCTTTAATAGCGTAGTGAGAGATTTTGGAGCAGTGAGAGATAAAGGCAGGGTGGCGATCCAGTACCTGAATATTAAACAAACACTTCTTTTTAGTACTAAATCTTTCCCATGCATTGCTTTAAACCAGGGAGTTTCTAAATAGCAGCGCTGTCTGTTGTACACTATATACGTGTGACATATTGGTTGCAGGATCAAGGCTTAGTTCTGGGGTGGTCCTCCCCACCCTGAGAATACCAGATTCCAGCTGCCCGCTTCACCTTGCTGGTGATCCAATTTGGTGGGGAGGGAGCCCACTTTTTTATATTATTTATTTATAAAAAAAAATAAAAAAAATAGTGTGAGGTGACTTCTATTTTGGATGACAAGCCAAGGAAAAGATGCCAGCTGTGGTCTGCAGGCTGCAGCTGTCTGCTTTACCCTAGCTGGTGATCAAAAATAGGGGAACCCCACAGCATTTTTTTCAATTAATTATTTATTTTGGGGATAAATACAAGGTGAAACAGTCTTTAGTACCATTGGGTCCTGGTGCTGGAAAAAGAAAAGTTGCTTCACCGGGGAGTCTGGCACCATCAAGATCAGGGGCGAAGAAGGCGAAGAAGAAGAGCAGCAACCTATTGCCTTGATATAACCAATATAACAGGGAAGATCCTGGTGGACCTACCTAGGCTTGGAGAAGACCCTGGTGGACCTATCTAGGCTTGGAGAAGACCCTGATGGACCTATCTAGGCTTGGAGAAGACCCCAGTGGACTTACCCAGGCTTGGAGAAGACCCTGGTGGACCTATCTAGACTGCGCAAGATCGATCTTCCTGCAAAGTGTTCATCAATCAAGTCACCATGGCTCGAGATCGAGTTGAAAGCATTTGTTCAAATTATTTTTATCTTAGACGTCCCAATAATAATCAGTAAATAACTATAATAACACCTGTAATAAGAAAACACAACTGAACAAAAATGTATATTAAAACTTTATAAGGAGAAGCTACATTTATGTGTCTATTGGGCTTACCACCTTAATGTTTCTTATTCCTTTGGCTATTAATAACCCTAGGGGAAACCTTGGAAATTCTGCTATTTTTCTATTTAATCCCATACTTCTCTCACTGTTCTGCTTTATTCATGTATGAAGCATAACTCTGACACATTCCCATTTTTCTCACTACTGGTATAGTTTGCTTGATAAATGATACACATGCATTGTTTCATTATGGCAGCATTTTATTGTAACCAGCATGAATAGTTGTAGGGATATTTAACCACTTAGTACTTATACTGTGTATGTATAAGGTAGCAGATAATGCTGTGAATCCTGCACAATCATTGATATTGTATTGAAAAGCCTTAAAGACGTATCGCTATGTATATATGAATTGAAAAACCTAAGTAATACTTCAACAAAATCATGTTTTGTAAATGCATTTTACTGTCATCTTGAAACATATTCCTTTTGAAAAATCCAATGGATTATAAAAATGTGAGCTCGACGACCTCTTTCATCATTACCGGGATCTCGGATGAGCCTTTGTTGAAATGTTTTGTTTTCCTTATGGTTTTGCTCATTTATCTCATCACTCTCGGAGGTAATGTAATCATCTTCCTCCTCGTTTGTCTGGATCACCATCTCCATACACCCATGTACTTTTTCTTGGCCAACTTGTCTCTGTTAGACATTAGTTGTTCTACCATCACCCTTCATAAAATCCTTACTTCTTTCATATCGGGGGATAATTCTGTCCTGGTTCTTGAATGTGTTGTCCAAATTTTTGCCTTTTTGTCGTTGACTAGTGATGAACTCTTGGTTTTGACAGCCATGAGTTACGATCGCTATGTTGCTATCTGTAACCCTTTACAATATCATCTCATCATGAATTCTAAACTTTGTACCTTTTTGGCCTCTTTATGTTGGGTTATCGGTTTACTTGAAGTCATACCACTTTTTATGGGGATCTATAAATTAACTTGTTTTGTGTCCAACAAGGTAGACCACTTTTTCTGTGACATTGTGCCTGTTATGAAGTTGTCGTGCAGTGACACATCTTTTCTTCAATTCTATATTTTCACTGAAGGTGTTTTTCTTGGGGGTCTCACCCCCTTTGCCCTTACATTTATCTCCTATATATTCATAATTGGCACCATCTTGTCTATACGTTCTAGCATCGGTAGACGTAAAGCCTTCTACACGTGCTCCTCGCACCTCACAGTGGTCGTCTGTCTCTATGGTTCTCTTGTCTTCCAATATCTGAGGCCAAATTCATCCATCAATTTAGGATCCAGTAAGTACTTTTCGTTGTTTAATACAGCTGCCGTCCCCATACTGAACCCCCTGATCTACAGCTTGAAGAATAAAGATGTGAAAGCCGCTTTGAGAAGACAAATTGGATTTACTCCTCTCAATCAAGTTGCAAACCCATAATTGATATGTTGAATCCATCATTTTTATACCTTAACCTTACAAAAAGTTTAATTATATTTTTGTTTTAATGGCCTTTAGCTTCTTCCCAAGCTATGATGATTGATGGATGAAGGCTGTGTAGGAAGATCTTGTGCAACCTACATAGGTCCACCATGGTCTTCTTTGACGTTAGCTTGATAGTATCAAGCCATCGAGTTGCTGGTCTTCTTCTTCCTTGTATTTTTCCGACCATGATGTCCTTATCCAGTAATTTCTGTCTTCGAATGATATGTCCAAAGTAGACAAGTTATATCTTGGTGATCCTTGCTGTGAGTAATATCTGCGGCCATTTTCTGAAAGTCCCAACCTCTAGCAACCACTTTCAGCTTTGGAATGAATCCAGGCACAAAGGAAATGATAACGCCTGCCGCACACCGCCATTGCAACCCTTCCCCATGCAGTTTCAGTCCCCCAGCTTTGGCCCCACCCTCTGTGGACTCGTGAAATCTGCCTGCAACACCCTTACTCCACGACCGCAACCCCTCTCCCCTGGTAAGATTTTAGATTCAGATTGAAAGACACACCCCATTTTCCCCACAATTTTCTCTGTGTTCTTTGAATTTTCACGTGCTGACTAGACGCACATCTACTTTTTTAATGTTTCTATTGAGAGAAGCTGATGAGATCTAGTTGGTTTCTAATCACAAATTTGGAAGTTCCTTGAACCGCCTGTCAGAACCAAATCCTAACAGTGTGCAGGTTACACACTGTTAGTATTTAGCAACCTACAGTTTGCTGAAAGTTATCTCTTTTTTTCAGAAAACTCCTTTAACACTAGAAGTCCCAGAGAGGGGTCATTTAATATTTCTACCTTTGGAACCCAGAGACGGGTCGAATGACCTGAAGGATTTTAGGCCACATTTACAAATGAAAGGATGCTAATTGGAGCCATCAGAGTTGTCAGTTTGGACTAAGGGTCATTTGACCCTCTTTCGGGACTTCAGGGGGAGCTCGAAATTTTTGGGACTTCTAGTGTTAAGATCTTGATTCCAGAGTTGTATATCTAACTCAGTAAGCTGCTACTGTAATCAGTGATAATATTGACAGACACATCTTTAAAGGTTATCTGAGCGCCTGAAATATATTACTAAGTCATTATTTTTTTTATCACATTGTCATTTTATTTATATTTTTGGAACAGTGTATTTTTATAATATTTTCCAAAACTTTAATCCTTGTATGCTCAAAACCAATTGATACCAGAAAAAATCTGCAACTCAATCCTATAGAGTGCACGGTGCGACACCGAACACGATACATTGTAATAAAATTGTAACTCTGGAATACTAAGACATATAATTGAATATAGAACAATATTATATTTCTAAGGAGAAAGGAGAAATAAGAAAAAGAGACACATAGCAGCATATAACAAATGGCCATATTGATAACGCCTGCTACGCGAGACGTGTCTTGCATACTGGATCCCTACCAGCGGCGTATCTTAAAGCTCATAGGCCCGATATGAAAGCTGCAACAAGCCCCCCAAATATTGCAAATCTTTATTAGCAGTAGTTTTTTTTTATAGGCCTAAGGGACTTTTGGGCTCTCTAGGCTTCAGGGCCAAGGTGCGATTGCAACCCCTGCACCTATTGTAGTTGCTCCCCTGGTCCCTGTGCTTAGTCACAGCCTCTATCTAGATTAAAAACCTTCTATTTTATGGGTGAGTAGGAACCTGCTAACAGAGAAAAATAGCATTACAGGACAATGGGGGTGAAGGGTGCTTAACAGAGGGTGTGATCCCCTAATCTAAATAAGAAAAAATCTGCGGCACTCAATTCTATAGTGCGCAGAAGTGGAACGCAAAATACAATACATTGTAGCAAAAAACACTCTGAAATACTAAAACATATAACTAAATATAGAACAATATTATAATAGCTAAAGAGAAATAAAAAATGAGACACTTAGCTTATAAATATAGCCATATTGATAACTGCCCAGTAGCCACGTTAAGTTGTGTCTTGTATACTGAGTCCCTACACTTAGTCACAGCCACTATCTGGATTAAAAACCTCCTATTTTATGGGCGATTAGGAACCTGCTAGCAAAGAAAAATAGCATTGCAGACCAATGGGATGGGGGAAGGGTGCACAACAGAGGGTGTGATCCCATAATCTAAACAAGAGAAAATCTGCAGCACTCAATCTTATAGTGTGCACAGGTGCAATGCTGAATATGATGCACTGTGACAAAAAAACAGCGGCACTCTGGAATACTAAGACATACAATTGAATATAGAGCAATATTATAATAGCTAAGGAGAAGTAAAAAATGAGACAGTTAGCTTATAAATATGGCCATATTTAAGTCAAGGAGTGCCTCTTGAACTGGGTCCCTACGCTTTAGTCACAGCCTGTATCTGGATTAAACACCTCCTATTTTATGGGCAAATAGGAACCTGCTAACAGAGAACAATAACATTGCAGGCCAATGGGGGAGAAGGGTGCACAACAGAGCGTGTGATCCCACAAACAAAGGCTGTGACTAAGTTTAGGACCCATTATACGAGACATGCCTCCACGCTGATGCCGGGCGGGTATCGATATGGCCATTTTTATAAACTATCTCATTTTTTCATTTCTCCTTAGCCATTATGATATTGCTCTATATTCAATTATATGTCTTAGTATTCTAGAGTGCTACTGTGGCTGAAGTACTTTATCTAATCAACCAAAATATGAATTGTACGGGATATTAACTATATATTAAAAGCATTAATAATCCTTATATATAAAAAATGTTATCCAATATAATTTAAATCATCACTGTAGGATCACAAGTTTTGTCTCGATAATGGGCTTTCAGAACAAAACATTTTCTTTTTTAATGCTTAATTCAAATAACTAATTTTTTTAGTTTTATGTACCCCTGTGAAATCTTTTTTTGCAGGATTGGTTGTATTTCTTAGTAGTTCTACTCTGGGATTCATAAAACTGAAAAAAAATCTTTTATTAGTTATATGAAAATAATTCTTTAAATTTTGTAAAAAAAAATATGTAAAGAGTATGCTATAACATCATGCTGCAAAATTAAATTGTTAGCTTTGTTCTGTGGATCTTTTGAGTAGGGCTATAGCAAAGTTAGGCTGCCTTTACATCAACGATAAATGTCATTTCACGGCAGATCCGGCAGATCTCGCCGCAACTGCCAGATCTGCCGCGTAACGCTGGATCTTCAGGAAAGGATGTTTTCTCTGAAAAAGTAGTTGCATAGCTATGAAACACGAAAGCCCTGAAGAAGTCTTTGATCTTAGAGAAGGATGTTTGCCTTGAAGAAGTAGTTGGATAGCTATGAAATGTGTAGGCCAATAAAGGTTCCTGAAGAAGTCTTTGATCTTAGAGAAGGATGTTTGCCTTGAAGAAGTAGTTGGATAGCTATGAAACGCGTAGGCCAATAAGGGTTCCTGAAGAAGTCTTTGATCTTAAAGAAGGATGTTTGCCCTGAAGAAGTAGTTGGATAGCTATGAAACACGTAGGCTAATAATTGTTCCTGAAGAAGTCTTTGATCTTAAAGAAGGATGTTTGCCCTGCAGAACTAGTTGGATAGCTATGAAATGCGTAGGCTAATAAATGTTCCTGAAGAAGTCTTTGATCTTAAAGAAGGATGTTTGCCCTGAAGAAGTAGTTGGATAGCTATGAAACACGTTGGCCAATAAAGGTTCCTGAAGAAGTCTTTGATCTTAGAGAAGGATGTTTGCCTTGAAGAAGTAGTTGGATAGCTATGAAACACGTAGGCCAATAAGGGTTCCTGAAGAAGTCTTTGATCTTAAAGAAGGATGTTTGCCCTGAAGAAGTAGTTGGATAGCTATGAAACACGTAGGCTAATAATTGTTCCTGAAGAAGTCTTTGATGTTAGAGAAGGAAGTTTACCCTGCAGAACTAGTTGGATAGCTATGAAATGCGTAGGCTAATAAAGGTTCCTGAAGAAACCTTTGATCTTAGAGAAGGATGTTTGCCCTGAATAAGTAGTTGGATAGCTATGAAACACGTAGGCCAATAAAGGTTCCTGAAGAAGTCTTTGATCTTAAAGAAGGATGTTTGCCCTGAAGAAGTATTTGGATAGCTATGAAACACGTAGGCTAATAATTGTTCCTGAAGAAGTCTTTGATGTTAGAGAAGGATGTTTGCCTTGCAGAACTAGTTGGATAGCTATGAAATGCGTAGGCTAATAAAGGTTCCTGAAGAAAGCTTTGATCTTAGAGAAGGATATTTGCTTGAAGAAGTAGTTGGATAGCTATGAAATGCGTAGGCCATTAAAGGTTCCTGAAGAAGTCTTTGATCTTAGAGAAGGATGTTTGCCCTGAATAAGTAGTTGGATAACTATGAAACGCATAGGCCAATAAAGTTTCCTGAAGAAATCTTCGATCTTTCATCATTATTTTGCAGTGCACATTTCTCGGGTCCATACTTTTCCTGAGCTTTTGCAATATACACCGGTGAATCTGTGCAGCGGCCATTTATGTTGGAGTGGTGGTTGTGACCAGCTCACAACCTAATCAGTGCTAATGTATGTAATATGGTTGATTTCCTGATAAAAGAACGAGGATAACGCTCCAAAACGCGTAGAATAAAGCCACCATTATTCGTTATACTCATGTGGTCCTTCCATCACTCAGCAGCGCAGATTATGCACACTTTATTCCCTTGTATTCGTTAGGTCACCACGCAGCACACATGGACAGTGGATCCCGCACCAGCCGTCTTGTGCGTTACAAACTGGTTGTTGTCACACAACATTTTCAGGTGAGCAGTGACATCTATCTTCACACCACTGTGTTGTTAAGATAAGAACCTATTTGAGCTTCTTGTATCCCTTTTGCAGTGTTCCTATTGATACCATTGAGGTGTATAAAACTCTTCAATCGCTTTTTATTAAACTATTTGGGAGCCAAAATTAACAAAAATTTACACTTTTGGTTCATACTAGACATGAGCGAGTAGAATTGTTACTATTCGGTACTCGCCAAATAGTAACGATATTCGGGCTACTCGCTACTCCCCGAGTCTCTTGTGATTACTCGGGAGTAGCGAGTAGTCCTTTAACTTTCCCAGTGTATCTATATATACACTGTGAAAGTGCACTAAAAGTGAATAAAAGTTGTTAAAAAAATAAAAAAATATCATACTCACCAATCCGATGCCTGCATCGGGACCGGCAAAGAAGACATCCGATCAACAACAAGGACCTGTGAGTCTCACAGCCAATCAGATGGCTAGTAGTGATCTAGCCAATCAGATGGCCAGATGTCACAAACCACCTGATCACTACCAGCCACCTGATTGGCCAGATTCCTAGGTCCTGAACGTGCTCAATAACCTCGCAATCTGGCCAATCAGGTGGCTGGTAGTGATCAGGTGGTTTGTGACATCTGGCCATCTGATTGACTGTGAGACTCACAGGTCCTTGTCGATGATCGGATGTCTTCTTTGCCGGTCTGGTGCAGGCGTCTGATAGGTGGGTATGATATTTTTTTTATTTTTTAACAACTTTTATTCACTTTTAGTGCACTTTCGCAGTGATTTCTCTAAGCCAATGTGCCGGATTAATAAAAAATTAACTTAAATGTTTAGATGCAGTTATGGCTGCACCAGAGAGCCAAACCAGATACAGAAAGCAAAGGTTACATACGTTGGCCAATCATAGATAAAATATTGGATCATTGACTTTGCTTTTTTTAATCTATTTTTAGGTCTTGTGTGATCATTAACAGGAGCTTTTGTACACCACCAGACTCTAAATCACTGAATCTTGGTATCTTTATTCAATTTCCATGACTAATAACATCCTTCAATTCCAAGTGTCCTAACATTCTAGGACATATTGGGACCTCATCCCTGTGCAGGTTCTAACTATCCATTCAGTGGGGACCAGAGCAACTTTACCAAGGACCAAAAGCAACTACAATCCCTGCTCAGTCCTTACCATGTTTATGTTACTTGACATCTGTTGAGGTTTGTAATACTTGATGCTAGGATACAACACTGTCCTGATGGGGTCACCTTGACGTGGTGGGATGGCTTTCACATTTTTTTTTATTAAAATAATGTTAGCAAGTACCCTATTTTTATTTTTCATGCCCTATTGCAATTTATTTATTTACTTGATTTTGGGGTATCTGCTCATTTTTGTTTCTTTTCTTTGGCTTTACAAGCAGCTTGTCATGGGGGATGGTATAGCAGTAATGAAATTAGGAAGCAGGATAATAAGATGGGTTAAAGGCATTCATGTGAGATATTCTGACCCCTGGACAGGGGACTCCGGCTCACCCTGCTCACAGAGGTACCTCTGAAAGTGAGGAGGTCTGGATCAATAGCCACTATTGCCCTGTGCTCCTGATAAGCCCTAGGCTAAGAGTCCCTACCTCCACCCACAGACCGGAAAAAGACAGCAACTCATACAGGGAAGGTAACAGCAACAAGCACCAGCACGAACGTACTTCACTACATGGGTCCTTGGAAAGACTAAAACTCTATCAGCGACATCAGCTGGAGGAAGAAGATGTTATTTAAAGGCCAGGGGTGTGGTCACCTGACAAACCTACAACTCCCCGCCTGCAGAGCAGACTACCAGCAACACAGCAGTATCTGCATATTAACACTGAATGTGCCATCGGAAATTAACTTGGTGATAATAGCGGGTAGCAAAAGCAAATTTAGCACCCAAAGTCAGGTAGCTGTTGCCAATTGAAATGCAATTTTATGGGTTGTCAAAAGCATATCAAATTATGCATGTGAATTAAATGCAACTCACTGGGCATGTTAGAAACGTTTTCTTGCATTATCAGTACATTCCTCTTCACTCCCTTTGTCTGGACACTTACAAAAATTGTATTCAAAGGTGTAAAAAGTGTCTACAATGAATATGTTTGGATCACACTATGTACTCTACTTTACTTTTTATATACGTAAAATGAACAGACTTGTGAAGAAAGCCATTAAAACTTCACATGGAGAAGCAAAACTTCTGTATCCCTTGAGGTTTCTTTTCCCATTGACTTTGATTACCCGAGGGAAGACATCAAAGTTCTGCCATCTGTCTATTTAATCCTTTCCTCCTCTCGATACCATTCATTCATGGATAATAACACTGACGTGTTTCCCTTGCCTTCCCCATTATCGTGATTCACTGAATGTGTAATTTACATGTATCTTGTTTTACCGGTGGGAAGGATTTTATTGTCGCCTACAACAAAACCGGTGAATGATAGTACATTATATTTAACAGTAATGTATGGGCACAAAGTAGATGGTGATCCCGAGAATCCCTTCCACTCATGGTCTGATATTGTAACTATTCTCTTATGGAAATCCTACTTTGACCTTGAGAAATATTGATATCTAATGTTTTTGTCTACTTTATCATACTCTTAAAAGTGAAAATATTAATTCTTATGGATCATAAAAATGTGAGCACGACGACCTCTTTCATCATTACCGGGATCTCAGATGAGCCGATGTTGCAATTTTTTGTTTTTCTCTTGGTTCTCCTCATTTATCTCATCACTCTCGGAGGTAACACAACCATCTTCCTCCTCGTTTGTCTGGATCACCATCTCCATACACCCATGTATTTTTTCTTGGCCAACTTGTCTATTTTGGACATTAGTTGTTCTACAATCACTCTTCATAGAATCCTTATTTCTTTCATATCGAGAGATAACACTATCACGAGGCTTGGATGTATTGTGCAAGTCTTTACTTTTTTATCGTTGACTAGTGATGAACTCTTGGTCTTGACAGCTATGAGTTATGATCGTTACGTTGCTATCTGTAACCCTTTACGTTATCATCTTGTCATGGGCTCTAAACTTTGTGCCCTTTTGGCCTCTCTGTGTTGGGTTTTTGGTTTTCTTGAATGCATGCCCATTCTTATAGAGATCTTTAGATTAACATGTTATGAATCCAACAAGATAGACCATTTCTTCTGTGACATTGTGCCGATCATGAAGTTGACGTGCAGTGACACTACTTTTCTCCAGTTCTATATTCTCACTGTAGGGGTGTTAGTTGCTGGCTGTACCCCTTTTGCCCTTACATTTATCTCCTATATATATTCATAATTGGCACCATCTTGTCTATACGTTCTAGCATCGGTAGACGTAAAGCCTTCTACACGTGCTCCTCGCACCTCACAGTGGTCGTCTGTTTCTATGGTTCTCTTGTCTTCCAATATCTGAGGCCAAATTCATCCATCAATTTAGGTTTCAGTAAATATTTCTCATTGTGTAATGCAGCTGCCGTCCCCATACTGAACCCCCTGATCTACAGCTTAAAGAATAAAGATGTGAAAGCCGCTATTAGGAGACAAATGAGATTACCTGTAGTGTCGGCCAAAACGCATGTCCATAAATGAAATATTTACAGAAGGTCCAGGAAACCCAAAATGATCATCTGAACTTACCAGAAATGATCTCTTTCAGAAGCAGCAACGAAGTGGTCCATCAGTTGAATCTGGTTTTGCAGCGTTCAAAACCCAGACATTCAATGGACTAAAAAAATAAGATGCTTAAACAATGTTGTACAATGTCACATAAGATCCTGAGCCCAGAACTGCATTGATAAGTCACCTAGTTGCCTCTGTAATCAGTCTACAATTTGGAATTATGGAATGGTAAAGTTGGAGGGAACCTCCTGGGTCATCTTATGTAGGGACCTCTTTAGTCACCTGGTCCAACCCTCTGCTCACTAAATCATCCAAGACAGATGTCTGTTCAGCCTCTTCGTGAAGACTTCCATTGAAGGAGAATTCACCACCTCTCGTGGCCGCTTGTTCCACTCGTTGATCACCCTCATTGTCAAAAAGTTTTTTCTAATATTTAATCTGTGTCTCCTCTCATTCAGTTTCCTATTGTTTCTAGTCTTTCCTTGTACAAATGAGAATAAAGCGGATCCTTCTATAGTGTGACAGCCCTAGAATAAAGCTGATCCCTCTACAGTGTGACAGCCCTAGAATAAAGCTGATCCCTCTACAGTGTGACAGCCCTAGAATAAAGCTGATCCCTCTACAGTGTGACAGCCCTAGAATAAAGCTGATCCCTTTACAGTGTAACAGCCCTTCAGATATTTGTAGACAGCTATTAAGTCTCCTCTCAGTCTTCATTTTTGCAAGGTAAACATGCCCAAATCCTGTAATTGTTCCTCATAGGACATGGTTTGCAGACCTGTCGCCATTCTGGTTGCTCTTCTCTGAACTTACTTCAGTTTGTTAATGTCTTGTTGATAGATATGACCCTTACAGCTTATATAAGTGTCCAAATTATATTCCTGAGTCATTTATTATTTTTGTAGACATTGTACCTGTTTACATTAAAGCTCAACATTTTAAAACTTTGATCCTTGTTTCAAAGAATTAACAACTCTTGTGATAACCATTTGACAGCTGAAAATCATTGTGTGTTCTGATAAACCTAATTAAGATTTTTGGTACATATCAGACGTCAGCTTTATGAGTGGTGGCAGTTGTGTGAATGGGGTGTAATGGTTTCTGGTTTTTACTCACTTGCAGCCAGAATGGAAGGGCAGTTGCAGAGAACATGTATTGTGAAATGGAGCAGAAGCTGCAGACGGGAAAATGCCTGTGACTATCCAAGGTGACTTTCAGTAAAAAGATTTTAAAAAGTACAGCTCTCAGGAGGCACATGCTCAATGTGGTACACCCAAGGACACAGGACAGAGGTTGACTCAACTTTAATCCATGTCAACTGGCTGCAAGTGTGATTTAGTTATTGCCAACACCTGTTAGGTGCCACAGGTAAGTTACAGGTGTTGTTAATTACACAAATTAGAGAAGCATCACATGATTTTTCTAACAGTGCCAATACTTTTGTCCACCCCCTTTTTTATGTTTGGTGTGGAATTATATCCAATTTGGCTTTAGGACAATTCTTTTTGTGTTTTTTCATTGAAGACAAATGAAATGAAGATAATAATACCAAAGAATTTGTGATTGCAATCATTTTCAGGAAGAAACTGAGTATTATCTGACAGAATTGCAGGGGTGTCAGTACTTTTGGCCAACACTCTATATAGGTATAGAGTACAATATTCAGCATATATAACTGTAGTGCTAAGATGTTAATGGCCAACAGGAATCCATCTTGGTGGCCTGTCTTTAAGGAACCCTTTAAGACATTAAACAGTAACAGTTTAGTTTATATTAGCTTGTATCTTCTGTAATTTTCCCAACACCTGGAGTCATAGCTCCTTTATCAATGTTTAGTGAAAAAGTGTATGCTCATAGTATCATCAATAACTGCATAGCTTCATTATCAATGTTTAGTGAGAAATGTTGTGTTTATTGTATGGCAAAACATTTGGTATCAGGAGAGCCTTTGGCATGTTTCATCCAGTGATCTATTTGTCTGATGTTGATTAACATCTAAAGAGTTGGCCACTCAGAAAGAGGGATACTGGATCAGACAAATAGAACCTGTATATTCTAGAGCTTGTGTAACACTTATAATATAGGCTGGTGAAGGTTGCAGCTAAAACAGAAGCTCTGTTAACCTGTGGACTAAAGGGGATGCCCGTGACGACACAGTGTGGATACCAGGAATATCTCTGTGTTTACTGTTCCGCTTCTTACAGCTGATGTTCCCTGACAGATGATGTGTTGCTCCTGGTGAAGTTTTCCCTGTGTAGTGTGTAAAGTAAGAACTTTACCTTTGTGATTTACATTATGCAAAAGTGTACGCAATAAGACGAAGAAGAAGAAAAGAGCAAGGCTTGGTATCCCACGCAAACCAATAAAAACGTCAAGCCGGTATTCATTTGTTACTTTATTTCCACCAACGCGTTTCACAGCAGGACCTGCTGCTTCCTCAGGGCGAACATGTTGTTTTTTTCTAAAGTAATTTAAAAATCAGAGAAAGTATAAAAAGTATATAGACACCAGGTTCAGTCTATGCGTTTCGAGCAGGTTTGTGCTCTTAATCATGATGGTCATTGACCCTGGAGACTTCTTCGTCACTCATGATCCAGACCGTACAAAGTGATTCTGGTCTATCTTTGGCCATTAAATTTCTGTGAGTGAAATCAATTCTCTTCTGTTGCCTTTTGAACTCCAAATAATGAGATTTGTTTTGAGAACTGAGGAAATCAGGTTTATTCATGCACAGGCCATCAAGTAAATAGTCAAAAATGAAAGAAACGTCCTGAAGACTTAGCCAAAAAAATTTAGGGCATGATCAAAAATGTTAAACTTATCTGCCCATCAGTGATAACTATTGATCAACATGAAACAGGAGTTATGGGACAAGATGGATACACAGATGGGGCGTCCGGCGGAATTAGGCATCACAAATATCTGTAAATATCTGGAAACTCTGGTGGGGTGGGAAATCAGCTCTTTAGCCATTTTTATACACGATACAGTATATTCTCTTACATGCTCCTGGACTAATAATCCCTTCTAAAAATTCTCAATTCACATTTAAACAGTATATTCCGAAAAGGCAGGTTTTTAACATTAGGAGGGGAAAGTTGTTTCTGATAAGATTCTATGCAGTTGGGAGGAAAGAGGAAGAGCAGCTAAAGACAGAGCAAATCCCTATTTCTCCCTTTTTCTTTCCCATCTACATAAAATATATTATCAATAGCAACTTTCCTCTCGTCCTAATGTAAAGAGCTGTCTTCTCCAAAAACAGATTTTACCTGTGAACTGATAATTTTAACAATGAATAATCAGAGGAGAAAGAAGGAGATTTTCTATTATGGGGTGCTTATAAAAGACAAGGGGAAAAGGTAGCTGGATGGCATTGTTGGGGAAAAGTAATTGGGATACTAGTCTGACCCTTAGACTGGGGGTCCCTAGCTGACCCTGTTCCCAGAATTACCTCTGAAGGTGAGGATGTATGAGCAACCACCCCCGCCTTGCTCCTGGCCAGCCCTAGGCTAACACCCTCACACCTCCATCCCAGAGTTAAGGCCTGAACAGCAAAATCCCACACATGATGTTGCGCTCCAAAGAAAAGGCAGCTTCCGAAAGGCTGCACACAGCATCCATACAGCTCATTGATCAAACAGACTATGAACTCTATCAGCAACATCAGGTGATGGGTCATGGGAATATTTAAAGGCTGAAGGAGTGGTCATCAACCACATCACCTGATACACACAGCAACAGCAGAGCGACAACAGCAGCGGTAACCCTTAATGTAGAAAAGGAAATTTATTCCCATTTAAACTACTGTAGAGCAGTTCATAGAGACTGCAAAGCAGTCTACATGTGCAAATTAAACAAGTGGTAGTGTGTAAACCGGGTGCCAGAGAAGATGCTAGAGAGGATGACCATTCTTAGGGTAGTTTAATCATATCACAACGCGTTTCGGTGGTCCGAAATGCATTGTGATATGGCACCCGGTTTACACACTACCATTTCTTTAATTTGCAATCGATTATCAAACTTGGAGGATTAGTGTGTGGTGCTATGGGTGATAAGACTGCAGTGAGACTCAAGTTTGAGGACCATACTCGCAGGACCTGCAGTGATATCACTGTCATGTGAGCCGCCACGTACCCGGAAGCCCTGGGCCCGCTCGGTGTGCAGCAAAACACCACAAACTGCAGATCCTGGCTGTACGGGTGGTACAACCAGGACAGATTAGTGAATTCCAAACTCCCTCCTACTAGACCTCTGGGTAATGCCTCTCAGAGCAGTCTACACGTGACAGTTCTCCCCCTTTATGAGGGGCCTCTGGACTCTAAACCAGGCTTTTCCAGAAGAGATCTACATTTTCTGAGCAAGGTGTTATGGATATCTGGCACTGGGGGTAGTTTGAGTTGGAATATAATAGAGTTAAAAATGGACGACACTCTAAATGGACCAATAACCTGAAGTACTTAGAAAACACCCGCACAAAATCGTCCACACTCAGGTCTGGACCCAAACATTTATTAACTGCCAGAGGGCACCTTTTTAGGAGGGTGAACAATGGAAGTGTCCTTCCGTGTTTTAGGACTAATTCCCTCTGAGTATTTAGTGGGAGTCACAGCCATTCCCGGCCACTCTTCCCAGGACGGCATCTAGGATTTAGAAAACAAATGGTTACTGGCTAGGAGTGCTGGGGAACACAAATAAGAAATTACTTATGGGTTAACACATCTATTTATTTACCACAATGCGTGTCCAAAATGGATTGTTGTCTTCCTCAGATGGATTTTCACCTGAGGAAGACAACAATCCGTTGTGGAAACACGATGTGGTAAATAAATAGATGTGTTAACCCATAAGTAATTTCTTATTTGTGTTCCCCAGCACTCCTAGCCAGTAACCATTTGTTTCCTTAATCCTGTGTAACCACCCTCCCTGGGTGCGGTGTTACTGGAGCTGCGGTTAGGCACTGATAAGCTTAACCAAGCGGCTTTGGAATGGTAGGACCTGAGGTGATGTCAGACTCTGTGACCAGTGATGCGTAAGTCACATGACCACAATCCATCCCATCGGAGCGAATCAGGAACGGGTCAGGAAGCCGACGTGAGCGGTGTCAGAGCGAAGCCGACGCCCATAGGTCCCCAGAGATACACACTACACTGAGGTTGTGCAGAAGCGCACAACCTCTACAGGTGAGAGGCCACCCCTTACTCAGGTTAGAAAACAGGGATTCAGCTCACCATGCAAAGGCACGGTGTGCACGGGCCGGAGTCCTGAACAGCCAAGGATTAGTAGAAAGAAGAAGGTGGCCCAGCTTCCGTTTGATGAATATTGACAATTCTTTATTAATTTCCCAGCAACTTCCAAATTACAACATGGTTACATGGATCAGCAGGTTGATGACATGGCAGGTGGGTGCGGGTGTCTGGTGGGCGACGCGTTTCGGACAAAGTGTCCTTTCTCAAGCCTCAAGACTATAATTGCCCCGAACTAGACCACCAGGTTCTTCTTATGGGAGTGCTTATATGTTTCATGTTTTGCAGGATGGCATCTATGCCTAGCATTAACTTGAGGATTAGGTCAAGCTTTACCTCTATTCTCCGGTAGGCTCTTACCCACCTCCGTCGGAGACGAAGGACCCATCATACATGATGTTGAAGAGAGAAGGCAACTTCTGAAAGGCTTCAGCAGAAATTGCACACAGCATCCATACAGATCAGTGATCAGAGCATGAACTCTATCAGCGACATCATTTGGTAAGTCATGGGACTATTTAAAGACTGGACGAGTGGTAAACAACATCACCTGACACACACAGGAACAGCAACTCATACTGCAGAGCCAACAAAGTTAACCTTTAATGTACAAAAGGAAATTTACTCCCATTTAAACTACTGTGGCAACTACTAATGAAATGGTTTATGAAGCCAAAATCTTTTCTATTGTGGAATGATTAAATCATTATGCATTTGGGTATTTTTCCACTGGAGGGACATTCTCTCAGGACTGACAGATTGTATTTAAATATTTCACTTTATCCTTAGATGACCTTAGATGAGTTAAAAACGCGATGGAGGAATTATCAGGATCACTCATTTTATTTGGATTTCCTTCTTTCAACTTCAATTTCCTTTTGAAGAATATTTTAGATTTTTTTATATTATTTTCTGAATTTAAAACCTTACTTTCCCACAAACATTTCATTTTAAAGTGATGGATCACACAAATATAAGTGCAGTCAAATATTTTATCATCTCTGGGATTTCTGATGACCCTATGATACAAGTCCTCATTTTTCTTTGGTTTTTATTATTTATCTTCTCACTCTTGGAGGCAACTTGACAATTCTTCTGCTAGTCAGTGTAGACCCTCAGCTCCACACCCCAATGTATTTCTTCCTATGTAACCTATCCATTCTAGACATCATTTGCTCAACGAAACAATCTAATAACGTTCTTATATCTTTCTTATCGGGAGATAACACTGTCTCGTCCTCGGATGTATAGTGCAGATTTTCATATTTCTCTCTTTGACATGTGGTGAGCTTTTAATCTTGGCGGCAATGGGTTATGACCGATATGTGGCTATATGTAACCCTTTGCGTTATCACATGATAATGAATGGTAGAACATGTGCAGTACTGGCCATCGTATGTTGGGTATTGGGCACGGTTGAAAGTATCCCAATATTTTTAGAGTTACTGAAGTTCTCTTGTTACAAGTCAAACATGGTCAACCATTTCTTCTGTGATATAATGCCAGTGCTAACGTTGTCTTGCAGTGATACACACTTCCTAGACTTTTACATACTCACTATGGGAGTTGGAATTTCAGCCTTTTCCCCCTTTCTTATGACGTTTCTTTCCTATGTCTTCATCATTGCAACAATACTGAAGATCCGCTCCACCACCGGCAGACGTAAAGCCTTCTACACGTGTTCCTCACACCTTACAGTTGTCGTTCTCCTCTACACCACTCTTGCCATCAGTACCTGAGACCACATTCCTCGTCAATTTAGACTCAAACAAACTTATGTCTCTGTTTAACACAGCAGCTTTACCTTAATAAACCCATTGATCTATAGTTTAAAAAATAAAGACGTTAAAGCCGCTTTTCGAAAAATTGTGAGATCTTCTAAACCAGGAAATCGGTAAGAGTCCAAAACTGGTTCTCAGATTTATCATTTATTTGAAGCATTTCATATACAATCTAAGAATTGGTTTATTCATTAATATTGTGTAAGAACTTAAGAAGAAAACAGCGGCACTCCGAGATCCTTTATTCCATGAACAGCCTTATTCCGAAAGTTTACATCGGTGGGTGCAGGGAAGGGAGGACGGAGGGACGACGGTGACCGTTTCACGTGCTCTGCACGCTTCAGCGGGTCCGTCGTCCCTCCGTCCTCCCTTCCCTGCACCCACCGATGTAAACTTTCGGAATAAGGCTGTTCATGGAATAAAGGATCTCGGAGTGCCGCTGTTTTCTTCTTAAGTTCTTAATTGATCCCTGCATCTACAGCTGAGCAACCCAGATCCATGAATGCCTCTGCACACAGGACTTCAATGCTACAAGGTCAGTGCCCAGTTTCTCTTCTCAACTAAGCATTAATATTGTGTGTTAGCTTTAACGTTGCAATCTAATTATTTACCCTTCATGAAAGATAAGGATTATTAGCAAAATTTACAAATTTTCTGTAGTTTCCAATAAAGCAAAGGATAGCTGAACACAGCTAATCTAACAAGAGGTTTCTTCAATTTCATCACGAATCACCAGTGTTACTGACAACTACCATTTTAGAATAATTCAACCCCTTCTTCACCGCCATATTTTATGCTTAGTAGATAACCTGCCAAAAGGTGTGATGCAAAATGCACGATGCAGCAGACCCCAATGATAAAGGCAACACAGGTGCATAATTCCGATGCAGCAATCGCTCTCATCCTGCCATGACATTGGGGAGGTGATTGATGGTATTTTATATGCACATTGATGAGGTCAGTCACACAAACACGTATGATGCATACTGTCTTTATGCAGCCTATTGATCACGCCCACACTATTAGACCAAGCAGGCTAGCCAGAACTATGTATATACACCACACAGAACACATGCCGCAAAGGGCCTGGCTGCACCCTTCATAAAAGATAAAAAAATGCAAAAAATGATATAGAATAAGAATGATAATGTGAGGTGTTGGTGGGTATTTTGGCCAAAACACGCAAGCTGTGAGCAGATGCATGTCCATTCACCTGGGGAAGCAGGCTCACACTGACACATGAGTGTGCCTGTGATCGTGGTGCCGTGAGAGAGTTCATCAAAGGATTCTGCAGAGCCATACATGCTCTATCCTCAGATGAACTGTCTCACATTACTGCTCAGCTCAGAAATCCGGCTGTCAGCGTCTGAGCGCTACTCCTGGTGGGTGGACACGTCTCCAGGATCTCCAGTCATCGAGATGTAGCAGAACTAAGAAGGTTTGTCGCAGGAGAACTCGTGCTGGCTGTAAATTATTGTTGGAGGGAATGTTTTGTGATCATAAACAGGGTAAACAGGGAAGTCTGTGAGTTTTATTCTAAATAAATGATTTTTCTCTGTGTTGTGTGCTTGTACTTACTTATAGATTGATAATGGTCGGGTCTCACATAGGCCTGACAATTTCAATCTAGGACTCGGTGTCATCTGACTAATTCTCAACTAACATTAACCCCTTATTACCCAGTCTGCCACCAGCAACAGGGCAACTGGAAGAGTGGGGTAACCAACAATTTTGGCATCTCTCATGGAGGCACCAATTGTGGGGTGGCTGTGGGCTGCAATTTTTAGTGTGGGGGGCACAGAATGCTTGGGCCTCACAGCGCTGAGAATTTCAGCCTGGGTTACCTTGGCTGGCAATCAAACATACAGCAAAGTGCATGCTCATTTTAACAATTATTTATTTTAACAGTAATCTGACGTCAGTTTTGTTGCCATACTAGCAACAAATCACAGATGCTGACAGAGAAGGTAGGTGAGGTTAAGTCTGACTTTAACCAATCAACGGGGGAAAACAGTGAGGATCATGAGCAGGCTGGGTGACAGCAGTGCTGAAGCTTGGTAAGAGATGGACTAGCAAGCTAATGTCTGTGCCTAAACAGCAGGGCTCTGCTTTAAAATAGTTTAAGTTGTGTTTGGCAGTTTTTGGGCCCCTTTGAAGGTGTTTTCTAGGCCCTTGATTTTTGCCACCCATTGATTTGAATGGGTTTGGAAGTTCGGCTAATTGCTCGCCCATCTATCTGGTGAACAGATGCCTGTTCGGCGAACTGAGCCAAACCTGAACTTCAAAAGGTTTGCTCATCTCTAGTTGTTTGCATTGCTAAGGTGGATTTTGGCCAATTCAACCACACAAACACTCTTCACATCCTGCAGGTCACTTGGATTCTTCCATGATCTCTGAGCTTTAGTTCCTTCCATTGATTTTTGATTGGATTCAGCTCCGGTGATCGGCTCACCCATTCAAGCAGCTTTATTTTCTTTCTCTGAAACCAATTGAGAGTTTCCTCGGCTGTGTGTTTGGGATTATTATCTTGCTGAAATGTCCACCCTCCTATCATCATCATCTTGAAAAATGGCAACAGATTTTTATCAACAATGTTTTGGTGAATTTGTCCATTTATCCTTGGTTCACTTACGGTATATGAAATTTGCCAATGCGTATGCTGCAAAACAGCCCCAAATCCCAAACCCCCAACTTCACCTTGGGTATGGTATTTTTGGAGTGATATGCAGTGCCTTTTGGCCTCCAAATATGGCATCCAAAGAGTTCAATTTTGGTCTCAGATCCTGAGACAGCTTACAGGTTTTACCCATCTTCAGATGTTTCTTGTGAGACACCTTTTTACAGGCCATCAGTTTAACCAGTTGCTATTATTTTTCACTAAATGGAAGGATTTCTTTCTAAGTACTGATAGATTTCAGCTGGTAACATGACTTTTTCATGGCTTTTCATATTTCTCTTTTCTTCAAGTGTTCTATACGTTTTCCCTGTGTCATTTCTCATTATTATACATTTATGTACATCTATAGTTTGATTACCCGTGTGTATTGGATGGGCTGTTAATGACATTTGGTGAGAAATTAATGTCAATTTCACCTTTAGAAATATATATACCGTATATACTCGTGTATAAGCCGAGTTTTTCAGCCCAAAAAATGGGCTGAAAAGTCTCCCCTCGGCTTATACACGGGTCAATACGGTAACAAGCTGTGGCTAATGGCACTCGTCCCGCTCCTGAGGCTTCGTGGGCGGGGCTATGTGGGGAAGATGGCGCCAGGCTATTGCACACAAAGGAGGAAGAGGCAGCCAGAACGGGACCTCTCCCAACGGTCCTCACCTGTCAGCCACAGAGCTCTATGCACCGGAGCTCTATGCAGGTGGACCGTCTCTGCCTCCCGTCCTCCGCTCCCCGACAGCTCCCAGCTGATTACTGCAGCGGCGGGGTGTGCTGCGTGGTGCCAGCGGGAGAATCCAGCAGAGCACCGGCCACGCCGCTCCAGAGTCCTCGCTGCGGTCCCCTTGGTCCTCCTGGCGTCACCGGGGTAAGTGCAACCCGGTGTCCCCACAGAATGGCAGAGTGGGGACACTGGAAGTTACAGGCTGTATATACTGCAGGTGCCGTATATACTGGAGATGCTGTATATAGGGGGATGCTGTATATACTGGGGATGCTATATATGGGGTCTGCTGTATATAGGGGATGCTGTATATACTGGGGATGCTGTATATACTGGGGCTGCTGTATATAGGGGGATGCTGTATATGGGGGCTGCTGTATATAGGGGGATGCTGTATATACTGGGGATGCTGTATATACTGGGGCTGCTGTATATAGGGGGATGCTGTATATGGGGGCTGCTGTATATAGGGGGATGCTGTATATACTGGGGATGCTGTATATACTGGGGATGCTGTATATGGGGGCTGCTGTATATAGAGGGATGCTGTATATACTGGGGATGCTGTATATACTGGGGCTGCTGTATATAGGGGGATGCTGTATATGGGGGCTGCTGTATATAGGGGGATGCTGTATATACTGGGGATGCTGTATATACTGGGGATGCTGTATATGGGGGCTGCTGTATATAGGGGATGCTGTATATGGGGGCTGCTGTATATGGGGGATGCTGTATATAGGGGGATGCTGTATATACTGGGGATGCTGTATATACTGGGGATGCTGTATATGGGGGCTGCTGTATATAGGGGGATGCTGTATATGGGGGCTGCTGTATATAGGGGGATGCTGTATATACTGGGGATGCTGTATATGGGGGATGCTGTATATGGAGGATGCTGTATATACTGGGGATGCTGTATATGGGGGCTGCTGTATATAGGGGGATGCTGTATATAGGGGGATGCTGTATATAGGGGGATGCTGCTGTATATACTGGGGGATGCTGTATATACCACTGGGGCTGCTGTATACCATACTGCTGGGACCTGTATACCACTGGGGGGGCCTGTATAGCACACTGCTGGGGGCTGTATACCTGTGCTGGAGTCCACCCTCGGCTTATACACGAGTCAATAGGTTTTCCGAGGTTTTGGGGGCAAAAGTAGGGGGGTCGGCTTATACACGGGTCGGCTTATACACGAGTATATACGGTACTTAGAAAATTGGTGACGTGTTCAATATTTATTTCACCCGCTGCATGCTGCATCACGTCCTCTACTTCCTCCCTGCTAATACACTTTCCAGAGATTGCAAATAAGGCAAATTATGAACTGCATTTGTGTTACTACTTCTGCACCGCTCCAGCAGCCATTTTCTTGCAGCCCATCGCGGGAGAAGCAGGCGTAGATTGCCTGCTAGAAAGCAGACATTCAATGGTGGCTGCCATGTGCCACCGCACAAAGTCACGGCCCCCGGGTCTGCAGCATTGCTCCACTGCCGACATTCCTTCTCAACCGCCGCTGCAACCCCCTCGGTAAGAAATAAATTCCAAAATTCTGATTATAAGACGCAACTCTATTTTCCTCTCAATTTGGAGGTGCGTCTTTTAATCCAAAAAATACTGTAAGTGTAAATACATACAAAGATTTAGGGTTGAGGGGGGTGATAAACCTAATGGTACCTTTACATGCCACCACCGAAAGGTAGAAACCGCCAGGTATCGGACACAATCGTTCCTTTTGCCTTCAAAAGACCGCGAAGTGGCGGCGTGTAATTCAGGAAGTTCCTTCCTGTGCCTTTGGATACCTGTGTTTCAGCCGTGCTCAAAAACAAGCAGGCATAATCCCTATGGTGGCGGCGTGTAATCGGGGCAAAGGCAAGGTATTTGCGTGCCCTAGTGAATTCCCTGGGGCGTGCTACAGCGTCATGTATACCACGCCCCATCAGCTATCATTGGTTGGGGCTACTGTGTATCCATTGGCTATCCTTGCACAGGGCGCCATATTCAGCGAGCTGACCAGTCACACTCCACAATTGCAATGGTGTCATGTATTAGCCAGCCTTCCTGCGCTGGCTGGCCAATCATGATGCTATTGCATTGTCCAATCACCGTACGAGCGTCTCGTAATACACAACTCTGTCACTCCTATGTACTTACGCCGCACAATATGTACACCCATATTCCCTTGTGGTGGCGGCGTGTAAATCAGGGAAGGTATTCCACAGAAGGTAACCTGCGGCACCCGTCGGCACTTCCGGGGAACGAAAATACCTTCTGTGGAGCACCTTGTGGCGACGTGTAATTGCAGCATCAGGCACCGTTAGGAACCATTGAAAACGCGCACGTGCACGTGTGGTGTCTGCCTGTTGCTGCCCTCTGTGGCGGCGTGTAAAGGTACCATTAGGTTTTTTTGTCTTTACTTAAGTGCGTGCATGTGATTGAGGCGAAAAATAATATTGATAGTTGAAATTAATTAACTTTTAACAGTATTTGGTATCCACATTTGGCTTTGTACTGTATGCCACAAAGAATCAAAATTTATTTCATTTGCTTTGTTTAAATGTTTTCTAAAAAATATCTGGTAATTAAATGATTTCTGTAACAAAATTATTATATGCTTCTTAATGATTAAATTGGCATACACTTGGGTATTTCTCAGCCAAGAGAAATTCTCTGCGGACTAACTGGTTGTATTTAACATTTTACTTCAGTAGAAACCCTTAGAATAGTTAAAAATGTGTCTGAGAAATTATCAGGATCATTGGTTTTCTTTTAGATGTTTTTTCTTCTACTTCAGTTTTCTTTGGAAACAAATTTTAGATTTTTGTTGGTTTTATTTCCTGAGTTTAAAATCTTACTTTTCCATGAACACTTAATTGTAGAATAATGACCTTAGATGCCTTAAAATTGTGATGGAGGAATTATTAGGACCGCTAATTTTATTTTCGATTTACTTCTTCTTTCAACTTTAATTTCCTTTCGAAAATATTTTATTTTTTTTATAATATTTTCTGAATTTATAATCTTATTTTGTTTCATTTTAAAGTGATGGATCACACAAATATAAGTGCAGTGACATTTTTTATCATCTCTGGGATTTCTGATGACCCTATGATACGAGTCATAATTTTCCTACTGGTTTTTATTATTTATCTTCTCACTCTTGGTGGCAACTTGACAATTCTTCTGCTAGTCAGTGTAGACCCTCAGCTCCACACCCCGATGTATTTCTTCCTATGTAACCTGTCCATTCTAGACATCATTTGCTCAACGAACAATCTCAATAACATTCTTATATCTTTCTTATCAGGAAATAACACTGTCTCGGTTCTCGGATGTATAGTGCAGATCTTCGTATTTTTGTCTATGACGTGTGGTGAACTTTTAATCTTGGCGGCAATGGGTTATGACCGATATGTGGCTATATGTAACCCTTTGCGTTATCACATGATAATGAATGGTAGAACATGTGCAGTACTGGCCATCGTATGTTGGGTATTGGGCATGGTTGAAAGTATCCCAATATTTTTAGAGTTACTGAAGTTCTCCTGTTACAAGTCAAACATGGTCAAACCATTTCTTCTGTGATATAATGCCAGTGCTAACGTTGTCTTGCAGTGATACACATTTCTTGGACCTTTACATACTCACCATAGGAGTTGGCATTTCAGCTTTTTCTCCTTGTGTTATAACATTTATTTCTTATGTATTTATTATTGCAACAATACTGAAGATCCGCTCCACCACCGGCAGACGTAAAGCCTTCTACACATGTTCCTCACACCTTACAGTTGTCATTCTCCTCTACACCACTCTTGCTATTCAGTACATGAGGCCACACTCCTTGGTCAATTTAGACTCAAACAAACTTATGTCTCTGTTTAACACATCAGCTGTGCCCATTTTAAATCCATTGATCTATAGTTTAAAAAATAAAGATGTCAAAACCGCTTTACTAAGAAGATTGAGGTTTTCAATACTAGTGAGTCACAAAGAGGCAAAAATGTAACCTCTACTTATTAGAGCCAGTCTGACTTTTTCGACCACCTTCAAATTAGCCGCATATCTTGATATCAGCTTCTGGCAGTGATTCTGAGAAATCTTAGCCCATTCCTCATGGGCAATGGCCACCAGCTTGCATTTGTGACTTGCAGATAAATTCTTCAAATTCCACCAAATATTTTCCATAGAGTACAAGTCCAGTGACTGTGACAGCTCCTCCAGAGGTTTTCAGGATTTTTTCTAAAAACAAATCCCTGGTGGAATGTGAGGTATGCTTGGGATCATTGTCCTTTTGGAAGATTCAATGTTGGTCAAACTTTTGCTTCCTCATAGAAGGTATGATGTTTTCTCCTAGGAATTTCTTGATACTTGTTTAAATCCATCTTGCCCTTCACATACTGAAGGTTTCCAGCAGTAAAGGAATCAAAACAACTCAAGTGCATCACTGAAATACCGCCACGCTTTACTATAGGTATCACCGATTCACCACCATGCTTCACTGTAGGTGCCGCAGAGTCACCCCCATACTTTACTGTAGGCATGGTATTCTTTTCAGCATATTCTTCAATGCTCCACCTCTAGCCATAATGCTCATCCAAAAACCCTCAAAAACACTTTGGTTTCATTCCTCTACAAAACAGAGTACCAAAACTTTTGTGATTACATATATAATTTTGAGCATACATTGGTGTGACTTTTCTTGCGTTTTTGGCTCAACAGAGGTGACATTTTGGAGTTCAGGCATGGAGATCTTCATGATTTATTATACGCCTTACTTTGTAAGCTGAAACCTCAGTGTATACTGCCATCATATCTTGCTGTGGGTCTTTTACAGTCATTTAAGTCTCCTCAGGAATCTGTTGGCAGCTGGTGACAGCTTCCTCTTTCTGCCATGTCCAAGTAGTGTTGCCAGTGTTCTTGTAACTTTGAATTTGTGAATTTGGCTTCCAGCTTTTGCTTTTTTTTTGCTTTCTGATGGGTCTTTTTTATAAAGTAAATAACTTCACGATTTCTGTAGTTGTGACTACTGGGACCCCACATGAACTCAAGCACCTGAAGGACTCCCTAGTGAATGAAAATATGGTCAATCAAGCACCCTGTGATTCTATTTTGTCTTATGGTAGTGCTAAAAATCATCCTGGGGCAGCGCTTGGCAATCTCCGTTGATCTCATTAAGAATGAATGGAGTGGCAGCACACATCAGTATATGCTCCATTCACGGGACTCCTCAGATCTCCAATTCTTAGGATCAGTAGTGGTCATTTTGGTTAGACACCCAAAAATGAGAAAGTTATCTATTAACCAGTGATGTGCGAACCCGAACTGTAAAGTTCGGGGTCCGTACCGAACACCTAGTGTTTGGGCACAGATCCTGAACACAGACTTTCCTGGGAAGTTCGTGTTACAGTTCGGGTTTGGGTTCAGGTTCAGGGGCACGGAGTTCTAAAAGAAAGAAGATAGGTGATTAAACAGCATTATACTTATCGGGTCCTGCCACATTTACTTCCGCAGAGGGACCCAACAACCAATCACAGACGCTGTCACAGAGAATGGGCATCAGTAATTGGCTGTTGGAATAACCTGAAACCAACCCATACATTCTAGCATCCACACTGCCAGAACGTATGGGCTGATTCTAGATTACGCCAACAGCCAATCACAGATGCCCATTCTCTGTGATCTGTGATTGGTTGTTGGGTCCCTCTGCAGTGAATATCCCAGACGTTAATGAGTGGACCCGCAAGTAGATGTGCAGGATGATGGGATGGTGGGATCCAGTAAGTATAATGCTGTTTAATCACCTATCTTCTTTCTTTTACAGTCCCCCACCCCATCCCACAACTTTAAAGTCAGAGTTTGGGGTTCAGACTCAAGTTCGAGTTATATTTGGCCCTGAACCCGAACTTTAAAAAAGTCCGGGTGAGTTTGCCGAACCCGAACATCAGCGGTTCGCCCATCACTACTAGTAACCTCTAAAAAGAGGATAACTTCTAAACTTCAGATTATCCCTTTAACCACTGTGTGGTATGGAAGAATTTATTATGGATTTATTGATATCTAGACAAAGATTTATCCTTATCATTAGAATAAATACCCGAGACCATTCTCTGTGTGCATAATTATTAGGCAAATTGTATTTTAATGATTCATTTTATGTTAATTAACTTGAAATCTGAATATTTAAGAAAGTAAAAGTGAGGATCTGTCTTTTTTAGGAGAATATCTATGTTTACTAAATTATTGGTAACTATTAGTGTGCAGAATTGTTATGCAAGTACCGTAAATGCAAATGTTAATTTCCCCATCTCAATTGTTTATCTTCATCGAAAAGTGAGAATAATACCCAAACAACTGAAAATGTCCAAAATAAATTTCCGACATTTAAAAAAAATATCAGTGTCCAACTTAGCTGCCCTTCTTTTCTATAATAGCCTTAAGACGTCCATCCATGGAGCTGTAAGTGTCTTAATCTCTTGAGGATCAACCTATTGGGCATCACCAACCACAGCCCAAGTTTGTTCAGAGAGATATAGAATAGAAGTCAAACACCAGAGATAGCAGTTGGGATTTAGTAAAAAGGAATTCGATTTTTTCATATACCTTTACTGAGTTTGCTGCTAGGAAGCCTAAGGGTACTTTTACACTCCGCAATATCTACTGGCGATATGAGGCGAATTAACGTTGCTGTGCATGTTTTTCATGGTCGCCTCAATCGCCGATGGCGCTATTACACGCCGCAATTTCGCCCTGAAAAAAGGCGATGTGTCGCCCCGAAAATTGCCTCGCCCACAGTGGAACCAATCGGTCAAATTCCCTTCGCCGCTTCACACGCTGCAATCCCAAAGGCAATGTGGGTGTACATGGTCAGCGCTGTGAGGGATAGGCGTGCCACAGTGTGTATACCGCGCCCCATACGCGTTCATTGGACAACGCAACAGCGTTACGATTGATCAGCCTGCTCTGGAAGGCTGGCTAATACATGACGCCATTGAAGATGTGTGTGTTGCTGAACGGACAGCTCTTTAAATATGGCGCCCTGTCAACTGACATCCCGTGGGAACACAGTAGCCACCACCAATCATCGCAGACGGGGCGCGGACTCCAGCACGCTGTGGCACACCTACGGGAAATCAATAGGTGACGCAGATTCCATCACTATCGCCCTATCACACGCCAAAAGCCGGGAATCTCGCCTTCATGATTGCCTCTGATTTTGGAGCAGTGCTCTGAAATCAGGAACTAGGCGACAAGCGATTTATCACCGCCAAATTCCCCAAATACACGCCGCCACTGGAAGGCAATTTGACGGCGATAGTTTCAGGGCGACATATCGCTGTCAGGATTCCCAGCAGATATTGCGGAGTGTAAAGGTACCCTTAGGGAAGTACCGTGTGTAACTTCATCTTGTAATATGTTACTTCATAGGTTTAATTGAGTTAAGGCCCAGCGCTAAACATATACCACTGTCAATGGCTTACAAGAGGGACAACACACTAGAATAGGTTTAACCCTTTTTTGGGATGTTTATCACAGGCTCAACCAGGTTACAATATAACATTCAGAAATTTTGAAACGTTTTTTAAAAGTTGTTGGTTAAAAAAAATTCCTCAGACAATTCCCTCCCATCATTGACGTTAGAAGCAGGACGAGCCGGTCAGCTGACACATGACACAGCCGCCCACTTGACCTCTGGTGCAGCCGAAGCAGGGAGCAGCTGCAGAGGCACATGAGGAGGGGAGTTTGTGACAGTGTGTGACGGCAGACCTGGAGCATTCACAGACTGGAGAACAGAAGCACAAACCCCACCATAGCAAGGAGCCACAGTAAGTGTTATCTCAGTTTACATTAGAAGAAAAAGGTTTAGTACTGTGTTAGCCAGTTGAGAAAATGTTGATTGCTCTCAGTGGGAGAAACAAATAATAAACTTGTGGTTGTGATACCTTTTAATGGCTAACAAAAATAAATAGATGTTATAAGGGAGCTTTCAAGACGATCAGGTCTCTTCATCAGCATGGTATGTGTTAGGTCCCCTGGCCACTCTCCCCAGCTCACCTCTCCTGGGTCGGCATCCTCTGCTCCTCTGCCGACCGGGCATCCGGCGTCCAGGAGTACTGTCTCGGAGCCGTCAGCCGAGTTCCCTTCTGTCAGCTGACCACCGGGCTCACACTTGAGCACATTACAATGGTCGTATTCATGTGAACAATCAGCGGTGCACAAGGTCGAGCCACTCCTCCCCTGTGACTCTAGGGGCCGGCACAGTCCAACTGACTCTCCCCTTGACCAATAACTGCTCTTCCTCTGGTATATCAGGCTACCTCCACTGATGGGAGGTGCCTGATTATTAAGTTAGTTTGCTTCTGCTTTGCTGACTGTTGGTCAGGCCTTCCTCGTACTCTCCTCGGTAGAGCCATTCCTGCTCTCCTAGCCTTGTACCCTGTTACCTGGAACCCTAGCTGTGCTCTTCTCCAGGTAGCACCATTCCTGCTCTCCTAGCCTTGTACCCTGTTACCCGGAATCCTTAGCTGTGCCGTAGCATAGGCTTACCTTACGAGCCGCCCCCTGGTACTAGCAGTTGTGGTATTTAGACCACCTGGGCTTGCCCTGACAATCTCTGTATAGGGGTTGGTTAAACTAGGACCAGCTCACCCAGGGGAGTTCAGTACCACGGCCCAGTGGGTCCGCTCTAGGGCGCCTTCCCCTGGAGGCTGACAGTATGACAAGATATTGAATGAAACTCAAAATATATGCATGCACAACTAAAATGATTGGACATTTAACTGAATAAACATTACAGGGACTGGACATTTGGCAAAATAAACAAAGCAGCCTTGGAGAGGATCTTCAGTCAAGCAGCCCTGTCTGTTTATGACACTAATGTATAAGATAACATGGTGTCTTTAAGATTTCCATGTCTTTGAACAACATTGTTTAGACGTGGTAAAGGGCCATAAAACCATCAACGATGTTTAGTGTGTTCTGTATACAATTGAAACTTCTAATTAGCTTGGATTCACACACTCTTCGATATTTTTGGGATTTGAAATTACCTCTCAAAATTAAAACCTTCATATTATCAATGTTATGTCCCTGGCCAGAAAAATGCTCCGCTACTGGAAAATGGATTTTTTTGTGTGTAATTGTGTGACGGTGAGATCTCATCCTTGCTCTTAGACTTTGCCCATTCTCACCAACATAAAAAGCCCCTACTGGGCATATGGTGCACACAATTAAATATACCACATTGGAAGAGGAGCATGTGAATGTCCCAGGAATCTTATAATCCTGCTGTGTGTTGGGGATCTGTATCCTGTCTCTGGTCTCTATGTGAGCACAGGTCTTGCAGCTCTTCACATTGCATGGATAAGTTCCTCTTAAAACTTCGGACCATGATGTTTCTTAAATTGGGAGGCTGCCTGTAGCACAGCAAGGGAAGGTCTTTGAATATTATTTTTAGTAGGTCATCCTTGTGTAGGATATGATGAAGTTTCCTGGCAGTTTTCCTTAGTAAATCAAGCTGTGGGTTGTAGGTCACCACCAGAGGAACCCACGATGGTTCCTAATTTTTCTCTGTATTGGAGTGCTGGCTTCTAGGGATCCTTATGGCTTTAATGATCTGATCCTCAATGGATGTTGGGGTGGTGCCCTGGTTTAAAAATGTCTTTTTTAGATGGTTTACTTGTTCATCCCTTCCACTGGGTTGGAGCAAATATGGTTATATCTGAGGGCCTAGCTGTAGACAATAGACTTTTTGATGTGTTTCGGGTGGAAACTGTCCCATATGAGGTATGTGGGATGGTCAATCGGTTTGCGATATATGATGATCCAGAAAGTTGATTTCTGTTTTTGAGTGGTCCAGTGTCATGCTTATGCTGGGATGAAATTTGTTGAAATTGTCATGGAATTTTAGAAGTTCATGTTCAGTTTCAGTCCAGATTATTAAGATGTCATCAATGAAACGGAAGTACTCCAAGGATTTGAAGGGGCAGGAGGCTAAAAAGTCATTTTCCAGTTTAGCCATGAAGAGGTTGGCATACTGGTGGGACCATTTTGCTTCCCATAGCAGTTCCGTTGCGTTTTAAATACAGTTCTTCACCAAAAGAGAAAATGTTGTGGGTGAAGATAAATCTGGTGAGCCTTAGAACTGATTCAGAAGGGATCCCATTGGCTTCAAGAAACAGTTGGCAGACAGTAAGTCCATCTTCGTGTGGGATGTTAGAATATAAGGACTCCACATCTATGGTGGCTAAGATGGTACTCTCGGGGAGGGGACCTATTGTAGAGAGCTTATTTAGAAGGTCCGTTGTGTCCTGTATATAGCTGTCTGTCTTCCTTACCAGCGGTTTAAGGACATTTTTGACCCACCCAGAGATTCTTTCAGTGAGAGTTCCCATCCCAGAGATGATCGGTCTCCCTGGGGTACCTGGTTAATGAATCTTGGGAAGCATATAGAAAACTCCTACCCTTGGATCCTCACAGGTATTAAGCCTAGAAGGTTTGTGGAATCCGTACCCAAACATTTGATGAGTCTTCTCAACTCCCTCATATATTTTGGAGTTGGGTCCTCATCCAGTCTGGAGTAGTAAGCATATCCATCAGCTGTCTGTGTGCTTCTTTGACGTAGTCCTTTGTATCCAGGAGAACAATAGCCCCACCTTTGTCTGCAGGCTTAATAGTGATCTCCCTGTTGTTCTTCAGGCTGTAAATTGCCCTTCTCTCTTGCACACTGATATTAGATATTTCTGTTGTTTTTTTTATTTAATATTGTGGAATGTACCAAATGTCTGAATGACTCAATATATTGGTCCAAACTGGTGTTGCGGCCAGGGTCAGGTGTCCCGTCAGAGGTTTTCTTTTTACTTTGTTGCACTTGTGTTTGGCTGCTTAGAGGTCTCAAGATGAAGAGACCTGAGTCGTCTCGAAAGCTCGCCTTATAACATCACTTGTTTTTGTTAGCCAATAAAAGGTATCACAACCACAAGATTATTATCTTGTTTCTCACACTTGGATCAATCAACATTTTCTCAGTTGACATTGCACAGCTCTACTAAACAGTGTGTTTACATAAAGGTAATGAACCATCTAATGAGTGATACAGCACACGCACATTGACAATATGGGCACTATTCCAGATAGATATGGGTGCACAATTGCAGCCTTTGTGAGGAAGTTGATGTATGGAGCACATTCACCTCTAGATTAATACAGGTGAACTATATACTCTGAGGTCATACAGCTACTGAGAGGTAGACTTGTTTTACTACACAGTCCCAGAGTTCTGTGGATAAAACCTAGGTTCTAAAAATCTTAAAGATACAGTACTATCAATTTACAATCAGTAAAACATATATATTAAACTCTTAAGGTACCTTTACACGCCGCAACTACGGTGTAGCAACTGAGAGGCAATCAGGATTTCCGTCACCGTTGCCTTGCAATTGCTACGAAATTGCGGCGTGTAATTGGGGAAAGTGATGGTGATTTTCGAAGTTGCTCAAGGTTGCGGTTTCAGAGCCTTGTTCAAAAACCTGAGGCAACCCTGAAGATGAATTGCCCTGATTTTGTCGTGTGAACGGGCGATAGGGATGGAATCTGCGTCGCCTAGTGATTTCCCAAAGGCGTGCCACAGCGTGCTGGATACCGCGCCCCATCAGCGATGATTTGTGGAGGATACTGTGTTTCCATTGGCTGTCCCTTCACAGGGCGCCATATTTGAAGAGCTGACCATTCACACTACACAATTGCAATGGCGTCATGTATTAGCCAGCCTTCCTGCGCAGGCTGCCCAATCATGATGCTTTTGCGTTGTCCAATCAGCGTGTTTGGGGCGCGGAATACACAACTCTGTCACGCCTATGTTCTTGCGGCGCAGAACATGTACGCCCACATTCCTTTGGGGATTGCGGCGTGTGAAGCGGAGTAGGGTCGCAACCGGATGTTTCCCGCAGGTTCTGTGTCAACTTCCTCTTCACCAAGGTTATTATTCTGTGATCATCCAACACTGTTGTCTTCTGTGGGCGTCCATATCTTTTAACATTGTGCATTCTTTCTTTCGATGTCCCAAACTGTAGATTTTGCCACTCCTAATAGTGTAGCAATTTCTCAGATGTTGTTTTTCTGTTTTCGCAGATGAAGGATGGCTTGTTTTATACAGTTGATAACACAGGATGGCTTGTTTCACCAGCATGGAGAGATCCTTTGACCACATGTTTACTTAAATGAAAGCACCACTCCTCAAATCAGCTCCAGACCTTTTATGCGCTTAATTGAGAATGAAGTAATGAACCACTTGCTCAAACCTGCCCATGAAACAGCCTTTGAGTCAATTGTCCAGTTACTTTTGGTCTCTTTATGAACAGCAAGGCACAAGTAAAGGAGCTGAAACTTCTAAAATCTTCATACAATTTTGACATGGATACCCTCAAATGAAAACGAAAAGTCTGGACTTTATGTCGATGTCCATTATATAACTATAACTTTTAAACATAAAGAATAAACTAAGTATCTGCCCTTAATTACCCTCTGTATTTGAAAACTGTGGTTTGCAGGACAAAGACGCTGCACCGGGAATTGTTCGCCCCAAAGCTCCATGGCTCATAACAACAATCCAGCAAGATAGGAGGAAAAAGAGCTGCAACTCACAGGTTTGTATTGTCCTATTTATTGTGCAAATTAAGGTTACATGAATGCGGGGGGGGAGGTGATGGATCCACGGACTACGATGCTGTTTCGCACCTCGGCGCTTCTACAGGTCCTTTAGAAGCACAGAGGTGCGAAACGGCACCATAGTCTGTGGATCCATCAACCTTTCATGTAACCTTAATCTGCACAACAAATAGGACAATACAAACTAGTGAGTGGCAGCTCTTTTTGCCTTCTATCTTTCTGGAATATAATTATGCCTTGAATGTGCGTCAGTAATCAGGCAAAAAAAAACTAAATTTATATCAGTGTCCAAATATATAGGAACCTGACTGTATACAAAGCTAAAATTGTAATAGGTAATATGGCGTTAATAGCCAATGCCTGGGGCCTCTGGGGGGGTCTCATATCCCTAATATTAGAGATCTTGTAATTTTTGGTACATGAGCTTGCAACTCATTTACCGTCCCCATCTCAGGTCACCAAATGAGGTGAAGAGTAGGCAAAAGCCAGGTACACAACACCAAGAGAAGGGAGTTGGTGTAAGGAGCTGTCTAGGGGGAGTAAAAACTTGGCCAAAAGGTGACCCCAGGGCCAGGAGTCCTACAGCACTTATGACCGTTAGAGGCCCCGATAGTACCTAGGACACCTACGCCGAAAACACCCGTTGTTGTGTATTTTGAACTATTTAGAGACTTTACCTGTAAGGACTTATTGAACTTTTTCCCCTTTTGAACTTTGAATTTTTTAACTTTTCCCTTCTTGAACTCTTTAAATTTCAAAAGACTACAGTTAATAGACTAATGTAGCCACAAACTTTTCAAAGCCTGCGGTGGATGGACTAGTACCGTACAAACTTACCTGTTTTCTATCTTTCCAATATTTTTCAGTGCTTTTTGTCAATTTTTATATTTTCAGACTTTGTAAATATGTTACCTATTTCTTTATTATTCTTGTTATTTCTTTTGTTCAAACAAAAATGCTCAGTCCAGGAGTACTGATGTTACCTAGGGGAGTATGTGGCGCCCTGCTCACGCAGGTAGCCACAGACTTCTCTAAAGCACAGCTGGGTTTCCACAGCAGGTACCTACTACATACAACACCTTCCACCCCGACACAGTAGGGGAGCACCACTTGCTGACTTTAGGCAAGATCCCCTATAAATACTGCTGCTGGGGGAGGAGTTAGACAGAATGTGCAGATGCTAGGAGAGCTGCGAAGACGTCCTGGTGGTCGGTGCCGTGGTTAGGCCCGAACCAGTGACCCGGAGTGGCCCTTCTACGTCCTGCAAGCCTGAGTGGGGACAGTAGTGTTCAAAACAATAGCAGTCCAATATGACTTTTATTTGGTATAAATTATATTACCACATAGCAAACAATTTACCAGTTGTTGCAGTAGATTCTTAAGAAACCACCAGACTCAGCATTCATGCTTCATCTGCATGTTTTTGAGTCTGTGGATTTGAATAACTAATTGAAAGGGGGAGTGTTCCAAATAATGTCAGTGTGGAGTTCAATTAGTGAGGTCAATCATTCTGTGAAGAAACAGGTGTGAATCAGGTGGCCCTTATTTAAAGGTGAAGCCAGCACATGCTGTACATACATTTCTCCTTAAAAGCCTGAGAAATATGGGTTGACTGAAGAGGGTAAATCTTATAAAGAAGTGCAGACAATCATAGCTAAAATGATCTCCAAATGCTTTAAAATGGATAGCAAAATCAGAGAGACATGGAAGAAAAAACAGAAGGCAACCATTCAAATGGATCGAAAAATAGCCAGAATGGCAAAGGTTCAGCCAATGATCAGCTCCAGGATGATCAAAGACAGTCTCAATTTGAAGATTAATTAGCAAGAATTCCCTGCAAAGTCCACTGTTAAAAAGAAGACATTTACTTAAGAAAGAACACATCAACTGGCCTAAAAAGAAATGGAGGAACATTGTGTGGACTGATGAAAGTAAAATTGTTGTGTTTGGGTCTAAAGGCCACAGATTGTTTATCAGATGACCCCCAAACTCTGAATTCAAGCCACTGTACACTCTGAAGACAGTGAAGCCTGGTGGTGCAAGGATCATGATATGGTCATGCTTCTGTTACTATTGTGCAGAGCCGTGTGTGTGGTGTGCATGTAGTGTGCATGTAGCAGAGCCGTGTGTGTGGTGTGCATGTAGTGTGCATGTAGCAGAGCCGTGTGTGTGGTGTGCATGAGGCAGAGCTGTGTATGTCTATATGTTCATGTAGCTGATCGATGTATGTCTATAGTCATATAGCAGAGCTGTGTGTGTCTAATATATAATTTGCAGAAAGACTCAAAAGATTTATTGCCTCCATATTCTACCCTACTACATTTAAATTAGTGATAGTGACCCATCCCATTTACACCATCAGGGAAGCTTTAATTAATAGGAAGAATGTTTTTCAGCTGTCTAAACCTGGGGTGCAGCTTAAGGCACAGACATGCTGCAGTGTAGAGGGATGAGGACAGAGTGTTAAAGGGACCCGCTAAGACTCTTTCGCACAGGCCCACAAAAACCTGGAGCCGGCCCTGTTTCCACCTTCCCTTTGTCATTCTTTTTCTTTCTAAAACTCAACAAAAACAAACTCCTAATTTTAACAGTGCCCCTGATACTAGAAGTGTCCAGTGATGAAGAATCAGGACAACAAGGGCTGTTGGCCAAGGTGCCAAATTCAGAGAGATGTAAAATTTTGGCGCCACCCACCTCCACTGTCAAAAGGATGTGGCGACTGTCGCTTATCAACTTTGAACTATAACGAAACATTACTAAGATTCAGTTGGATCTTGTGATAGAGTAGGGGACACAGGCTATCTTATAGGCTACAGGTTGGTGTAGGTCTACCGTCTAAAAATCGGCAGACAAATTTATCTCAACTGCAGTCCACTGGAAACATTACTTAGATGCGGGAGGGCGAAGGAGCCTCAGCTAGGGGTTCGGCTGGAACCCATTCACACCCAGGGAAAAAATACGATGACACAAAACAATATAAAGCAACATGACATATGAGCATTTTATGTAGGTCACGAAGTCCCATAATAAGCAATAAAATGTCAAGAATAAAGACTGAAACCATATCCAGGGGGTGAGATATCATGGAAAGGATCAGTGTGTACTCATTTAAAGTGAATGTATCATCAGAAAAAACAACTTTAATTGTTTAATTCCTGATTTTGTGTTAAATGCTTTTTTTATGTGTCCTTTTCTTTGCTGTCTTTTCAGTTTTCAGAAATATTATTCTCATCAATGGTAGGATGGAAATTACTGATAACACCTCTAAATACAGTAGATAACACAGGATCCACCATTCACAATAGGTGATATCACAGCTCACCTCCTCCTGTACAATGACTGATAACATCTCTATATACAGTAGATAACACAGGATCCATCAATCACAATAGGTGATATCACAGCTCACCTCCTCCTCCTGTACAATGACTGATAACACCTCTATATACAGTAGATAACACAGGATCCACCATTCACAATAGGTGATATCACAGCTCACCTCCTCTTCCTGTACAATGACTGATAACACCTCTATATACAGTAGATAACACAGGATCCACCATTCACAATAGGTGATATCACAGCTCACCTGCTCCTGTACAATGACTGATAACACCTCTATATACAGGAGATAACACAGGATCCACCATTCACAATAGATGATATCACAGCTCACCTCCTCCTGTACAATGACTGATAACACCTCTATATACAGGAGATAACACAGGATCCACCATTCACAATAGATGATATCACAGCTCACCTCCTCCTGTACAATGACTGATAACATCTCTATATACAGTCAATAACACAGGATCCACCATTCACAATAGGTGATATCACAGCTCACCTCCTCCTTTGTACAATGACTGATAACACCTCTATATACAGTAGATAACACAGGATCCACCATTCACAATAGATGATATCAAGCTCACCTCTCCGTACAATGACTGATAACACCTCTATATACAGTAGATAACACAGGATCCACCATCCACAATAGATGATATCACAACTCACCTCCTCCTGTACAATGACTGATAACACCTCTATATACAGTCAATAACACAGGATCCACCATTCACAATAGGTGATATCACAGCTCACCTCCTTCCTATACAATGACTGATAACACCTCTATATACAGTAGATAACACAGGATCCACCATTCACAATAGGTGATATCACAGCTCACCTCTCCTGTACAATGACTGATAACACCTCTATATACAGCAGATAACACAGGATCCACCATTCACAATAGGATGATATCACAGCTCACCTCCTCCTCTGTACAATGACTGATAATACCTCTATATACAGTAGATAACACAGGATTCACCATTCACAATAGATGATGTCACAGCTCACCTCTCCTGTACAATGACTGATAACACTCTATATACAGTAGATAACACAGGATCCACCATTCACAATAGGTGATATCACAGCTCACCTCCTCCTCCTGTACAATGACTGATAACACCTCTATATACAGTAGATAACACATAGTGGAAATGTTTGTGATGCCACCCATGGTTTTCGGCCAGTATGGATCAACCCTGCAGGTCAGACCTCCGGGGTTGTTGGTATGGCAGCCTGATGTCAATGTTCCCCGTAGGTGGAGCAGAAACCCCGTGGCATAAATGTGTAATTTTATTGGCTTTGTCAGGCCGAATTCACGCTGGGCCTCTTTACCTCGTCTGCTGTAGCACTCGGCGGCTCCACAGGTGGAGAATAACGGAGTCTCACACAGTGTTGGAATTTTGCACCCGGTTTACTCACTTCATTTGCAATTGGCCACCAGGCACTTCTCTCTACCAAGTCCAGTTTGGTCTGTCTGCAAGGAATTGGGATAGCTTGCCCCGGACTTTGTGTGCCTCTCCGTTCTCTGGTCTCTCTCCCAGTGCTACCTCTTCGCCTCTCCTGTTAGAGCCACTGCATGCAGTGTCCTGATCTAGCAGCCACGGGTCCTGTTGGGCAACTGATACCTGTTCCCTGACCATAGTTCAGCTGCCTTCTCAGAGGGTGCGTTGGGTTTCGGCAACCACTCTCGGAGTTTGCGTGGCCTCTGGTTCGGTGGTTCGGGCTTACAGCATCCGTGCCACGCTCAGGACCGGTTTCCTGGTTCTTGACCAACCCATCTGTCCAACTATCTTAGTCCCGGTTCTAGGCGCCCAGCCCGTTCTCACGCCACCTGTGCCTCTGGGGTTCTCTCACTCTGCTCGCCTGCACACTTGGCTTCAGCGTGTTCCTCACTACTCACTACTGACTAACTTCCCACTCACTCACTTCCCACTGTCTGTTCTTCCCTTGTTCCTTTGTTGACTGGGCCCTCCCCTCGGGTTCGCCCATGGTCCCCTGGGTCCTAGGCTGGTGTGGGTGTGTTTGATGGGGCCAGGGTTCACTATCACTTTTTCTTTTTGGACTGAGATACCACACTGGGTTATTCAGTGCAGTACCCCTTGTGGCAACCAGATTGGTGGGAGAATTATTTGTTAATTAATTCAGAAGCGCGGTGCCATGTTTGAAATCCATTGGACTCCTTCCTGGTATGACGCGCAGCTGCGTGTCATTTCCGGTCCTGTGCATTGTGGGGGAGTAATTGGGTGTACTCCATGGCTTCAGAATGTGCACTGCTCTGGAGTCGCCAGTACACTCAATACACCCTCACAATGCGCAAGGCCGGAAATGACATGCAGCCGCGCATCATACCAGGAAGGAGGCCCCTGGATTTCAAACGCCGGGACCACACTTCAGAATTATCACACCCACTTGGTCATGACAACAACGGAACGAAGGAGACATGGGGCCTTAAAAATGCCCACATGTCTGGACGATGGGGGGAAATGTAAGGTATAAAAAGGCATTTTTTTCAACCATTATACTACACGTTTAGGTCAGACAGGGATGATTAGGGATGTACTAGGAAGATGCAGGGACAGGTAGTGATAGGTTTGGGGGCATAATGTAGCTGACAGGTTCCTGTCACGCTGGGTATAGGGAGACACCCAGCGCTGATCGACGACATGGGGGGAAGGAGTCCCTGATGCTAAGGGCAAAGAGGGGAGATGCTGACCCCTAGATTAACTAGTGCTGACACCTGGCTCCCCTATACAGTTTCCACAACTGTTGCCACCAGGATACCTATTCTCTGGCTGTCCCTGGATACACTACCACTACACAGGTATTAGAGTGGGTGATCACTAGTCTGCCCAGGTAGCAACTAAAGAAACACACAAGGCAAACAAACAAAGAGGGAAGAGGTACACTTAGCTTGAGCAAATCCAAGCAGCGAACCATCAGACCCCAGGAACACTGCTTTGAACTTAGGATGCAACCAGGATCACCTGAACAGCTATCACCAGCGGTGCATCCTGGGAGTCAAGAGGAATATATACACACCTCAAGGTAATGGATCAGCTGGGTCCTAGCTTTCACTAAAAGGGAAATGCCTCTTAAAGCGACAGAGGCATCTTTTTAGGATTTGGACTGTTTGGCCAAACGCTGGGACCTTCTGCGAGTGGCCCTACAGTCTCTTCCGTTCCTCCTGACACACCTGTGACAGTTACTTTTAAGAAGATTCCTCAGGGGGGCATTTTTGCAGGGTTAGACATTGCAATACTTGCTTTACTCTGAACAGTGGCAACTTCCACGTTAAAACACTAAGTCACCCCTAAAGGACATATTCCATTACTAACAATGACCTACAAAGTAATCCATAACCTGCCCACTCCTTATATCTCTGAACCAATTCACCAATATCTTCCATTTATACTCTCTGCTCCTCCCAAGCCCTCCTCCTTTCCTCCCACTTATTTATTCCTCAACCAATCACCTCCAAGACTTTTCCTGAATAAGCCCCATTTCTGGACTTCGTCCCCCAACACATTCGGTTATCCACCACGTTCATTCTTGAGACAGAATTTGAAAACCCATTTCTTCAGAAAGCTTAGAGCCTGCAATGACACGCTGCTACCTCCAAACCACCAGAGCTGCCACCTCACTACCATCAAAGCTGCCACGTCAACACCTCCAGAGCTACCGCCTCACCACCACCAGAGCTGCCGCCTCACCACCACGGAGCTGCCGCCTACCACCGACGACTGGCGCCCTCCACATCACCACCACCGGACGAGCTGCCGCCTCACCACCACCAGAGCGGTCACCTTACCACCACTGGAGCTGCCCCTCACAGCCATCGAAGCTGCTGCCTCACCTCCACCGGAGCTGCCACCTCATCACCACCGATCTGCGCCACCCACTCACCACCGGAGCTGCCCGCCTCAACCACTACCAGAGCTGCCGCCTCACCACTACCAGAGCTGTTGCCTCACCACACCACCAGAGCTAACGCCTCACCACCCCAGAATCTCCTGCACCCCGCACCTACTGTCTCCTCCCCATTAACCAGCCCAAGGCCAACATCCCCTCTGTACTAGTCTGTAATTGTTAATTTGACTGTAATCTATATCCGTATTGTGTATGTAACCCTTTCTCATGTACAGCACCGGGAATTAATGGTGCTATATACATAAATAATAATAATTCTACTTAGAAGGGCTTCTAAAGATACATTTTTCTGGAGCTCCAAAGTAGGAACAGCAACGCATCACATGGTGCTAATGATCTTTCAGTTTAATACATGGACAATTCCTAATTACAGGTCTAACGACTATTACGTAACTGTAAGATACTGACCTGCTCTGACATCTTGTGGTTGGACAATACTTCCTTATACTGATATTTAATATCTCTTATAAGAAACAAAGTCAGTGGAACTTTTAGTAACTCAGAACAGTGCCTCACCTGTACGAGGGAGAAGGAAGCATCTAAAACATAAAGGAATGCCGGAGACCAAAGACTAGACGAACGTCAGCCGCTACATCTGGATCATCACAGGTGAGGCACTGAGATGTTAGATTTACTTTATGCTTATTCATTATGTCACTTTTCTAAATTTGTGATTTTATTGAAAAATGTGCGTTATTAACACAATTTTGATCAAAAAAGCATAAAAGCCATCAAGGTGGGACAATCCTAGCCTGTCTCCAACAATATTATCCTCATCCCAACCGGGCGATTTTATACTTTTGTGCTTTCGTTCCCTCCCCTCCTTCAAGAGCTATACATTTCTAATTTTGCACATCCATCTAGTTGTATGAGAGCTTATTTTTTGTGAGATGAGTTGTACTCTTGAATGACACCACACATTTGATCATGTATCGAGTAAGAATTCCAAGGGAGTTAAATTTGCAAAATAGAGCAATTCTATAATTGCCTTTTTTGTTGTTTTTTTGGGTACATACAATGTTTTGACCATCTTTTATTGCATTATTGCAGTTGCCAAGAAAACTTAATTTTGGTGTTTCGATATTTTTTCTTGTTACACTGTTTACCGATCAACTTTATTTATTTTATGTTTTGATAGATCATACTTTTACGAATGCAGCAATACCAAATATGTGTATTTTTTTTATTTTTTTGCTTTCTTTTTAATGGGCTAAAGGGGGTGATTTCAACTTTCATGTTGTTTGTATTCTTTTCATATTTTGAAAAATATACTTTATTACTTTTTACTTTATTGAAAAGGAACTTGACAGTCAAATTTACCCCTATTAACTAATTACAGTGCTGCACTTGGTATTAAATGCTGGTTTCAAGCAGCCCCAAATTTAAGGGAAAGTTGCTTATATAAAGATGAGAGCCGCATTTTAATCTATTGTTCTTGCACATGCTGTGTATTGCACTGAGCTGACAAGTACACCATGTTCCAAATCATTATGCAAATGTTATTTTTCTCTGATTTTTCTAAATGGTCGGTGCAGTGACAGTCAGTGTAATAAAAGTCATCACCCGTTAGAGTATACATCGAATTTTATTGAAGAAACCTCCCAATGATAACAGTATAATCTTCAAAATTAACAAAAACTCTAAATGCCCTGCCCCAAATCATTAGGCACAGTAGAGTTTCTAATCATTTTATATGTTTGAAAGAACTGAAAATGCTGATTTGTTGAATTTGCAGCATTAGGAGGTCACATTCACTGACATAAAAAGCTATTTAACTCCAAAACATCCTGACAGTACAAGTTACATGGTAACATACGAACTCTTCTTTGATCTCACCTTCACAATTCTTGCATCCATTGAACCTGTGAGATTCTGGAGAGTTTCTGCTTGTATTTCTTTGCATGATGTCAGAATAGCCTCCCAGAGCTGCTGTTTTGATGTGAACTGCCTCCCACCCTCATATATCTTACTCCAAAGTTTCTCTATAGGGTTGAGGTCAGGGGAAGATGGTGGCCACACCATGAGTTTATCTCCTTTTATGCCCATAGCAGCCAATGACACAGAGGTATTCTTTGCAGCATGAGATGGTGCATTGTCATGCATGAAGATGATTTTGCTCCTGAAGGCACATTTCTGCTTTTTGTACCATGGAAGAAAGTTCTCAGTCAGAAACTCTATATACTTTGCAGAGGTCATTTTCACACCTTAAGGAACCTTAAAGGGGCCTACCAACTGTTTCCCCATGATTCCAGCCCAAAACATGACTCCTCCACCTCCTTGCTGATGTCGCAACCTTGCTGGGACATGGTGGCCATCCACCAACCATCCACTACTCCATTCATCTAGACCTTCCAGGGTTGCTCGGCACTCATCAGTAAACAAGACTGTTTTAAAATTAGTCTTCATGTATGTCTGGGCCCACTGCAACCGTTTCTGCTTGTGAGCACTGTTTAGGGGTGGCCAAATAGTAGGTTTATGCACCACAGCAAGCCTTTGAAGGATCCTACACCTTGAGGTTCGAGGGACTCCAGAGCCACCAGCAGCTTTAAATATCTGTTTGCTGGTTTGTAAGGCCTTTTTAGCAGCTGCTTTCTTAATCCGATGAACCTTCCTCATTCTGCCTTTATCTGCACGAACACATCTGTGCTCAGAATCAGCCACAAATCTCTTCACAATACGATGATCACACTTACGTTTTCGTGAAACATCTAATGTTTTCATCCCTTGTCCAAGGCATTGCACTATTTGTTGCTTTTCGGCAGCAGAGAGATTCTTTTTCTTTCCCATGTTACTTAAAAACTGTGGCCTGCGTAATATTGTGGAACACCCAGTTTTCCTTTTATTGGGCTCACCTGCCAAACTAATTATCACAGGTATCTGAGATTGATTTCAATGATCCAAAGAACCCTGAGACACAATACCATCAATGGGTTTCATTGAAAAAAAAACAAACCCTATGACAGTTAAAACCAATTTGCATAATAATTTAGAACATGGTGTAGTGGCTAGTCAGAAGTTGGGTGTGTGTAATTGGGGGGGGGGTCAGGGGTGCTGTAATAATCATGGGCGAGCTGGGAGTTCGATATCACGCCCTGGCCTGTTACAGGAAACACTTGTAGTTAATGAAGCATGTGGGGTGCGTGGCCCTTATTTGCTGGCCATATTACCCAAGTTCCTTTCACCTCAGAGGTTCTAGGTTCTCCATACAGAAGCAGGTGACACTGCATTGTATCATAAAATGAAACTTTGCTTGATTAATTGTTTCTAATTCACCTGTTACAATGAGCACATACATTTCTATGGTCTGGCTTCCACCTGTACTATTCTTCAAGTTAAGAGTTACAAAATCCGGCACTTGGACATCGTCTTCAATTTTCAATATTCTTTATTTAGTGCTCCAGGGTGATAAAACATAGACAGGGAACGCAGTCCCGTGACGCTGAACGCGTTTCGGACTCTTCGTCCTTTGTCAACAGCAAGCATAAAATGGCATCTTTGCAAACATTTATACATTGAAAACCCCTCCCCATAGAACACCTCAAATCCAGAATAAATTGCTTAATTATGTTAAATAGCTCAGGTTGAAGACACCTGTTAAGGCCCTATCTCACATAACGTAGATTCTTGGACAAAGTGCTTCAGTGTCGGCGCTGCTGCTCCGAGACCAAAGAAACACAGACACGGGAATGTCTGGTACAGCTACAGCCTTTATTTTCCGACGCGTTTCGGAGCCTCCTCCGGAGCTCCTTCCTCAGGGAACATCAACGACACATAACTCACATAACGACCGCTCCAGCGATCCCGACAGCGATAACAACCTGCCGGGATCGCTGGAGCATCGTTACCTGGTCGCTGGGGAGCCGTCAAACAGGCAGATCTCCCCAGCGATAAGGGCCATGGGAGCCACCTCCCACATCGCTGAAGGCGATGTCAGCATCCTCTCTGCTTAGCACTGCCTTTACAGGCAGCGCTAACCAGGGAGGACGCTGGTAACTATGATAAACAGCGGGTATCCAGGCAGCGCGCACTGCCTAGATACCCGGTGTTCATCATAGTTACCAGCGTTCTCCCTGCTTAGCGCTGCCTGTAAGCAGGGAGAATGCTGGTAACCATGATAAACACCGGGTATCCAGGCAGCGTGCACTGCCTGGATACCTGCTGTTTATCATAGTTACCAGCGTCCTCCCTGCTTACAGGCAGTGCTAAGCAGGGAGGATGCTGGTAACCATGGTACACACCGGGTATCTAGGCAACGCGCGCTGCCTAGATACCCGGTGTTTACCATGGTTATCAGCCAGCGATGTGTGCTGAACAGTAGGAAACCAACAATCAAAAAATGACCCACAGCACTTTGCAGCGATCAGCGACTTCACATCAGGGGTCTGATCGCTGCTAGATGTCACACAGAACGACATCGCTGTAGAGATCGTTGTAACGTCATAGTTACAACGATCTCGCTAACGATATCGTTATGTGAAACAGGGCCTTTAGAGCAAGACAAGTAACCCTTTGTTTACAACAGATAAGAGAGTGCAAATATGCATGAATGCATGAACAGGTAAATGACAGCACACATAAATATACATAAATAAATAGATATGTGAACATACATCCATTCTATATATCATGAACAAACCCCAAAAGTTTTCCATCTTATATGGCAGCTGCTTCATTAATATTACTATATGATGATTTACAATATGGGCTACTCAATACAGTGAGAACTAGAAACAGGCAAGACGTAATACCTAACTTCCCACTTAGCATTATTCATATCAACAGAAGTAAGTCAAGTCCGACCAGTAGTTTAACCCATCAGGTGACCTTACATTGAGTTTAATATCCACAGTAATTCCTTACTCCTAACTAATCTCTCCTACTCTCCTCCTCTTTTGTTCTTGTACAACCTGTCAATTCCTGTTACACATAGGCTACTCACATCTCCCCTATGTTCATCTCTGAAATGTCTGGATAATCCGGACAAGTTACTTTGTGAGGAACTATTGTCCGGATTTCATGCAGTGATTCGATTGTTGATTTGATTTGATTGACTTAACTCTTAGCCTCAAGCGATGGCTACAGACGTCCTGCCGGGCACTAACAGCTGCATGTGAGTCCGGTTGAGCCAATTCCTTTCCCCCTTTCCTGATTGCTTAACTATTCTTCAAGGCTGTTTTCCATCTCTTCCCAAACTGGCGTTGCTCTAACCGCTTCTCTCAGTCACTAGTGTTCCCAATTCCAGGCTCTCAGTTCCTGCAAGATCCTATACCTCTCACATCCAGCAGACGTCCCATGTCTGTTCATTCTGAGTGGTACAAGTGCCTCTCCTAGGCCACCCTACTTGAGTTGTACACCCCCAGACATGCAGGGGAATTAGATACAGAGGATCGGTCCTACCTAAGTACTGTCATGACAAGATGTCCTCTCTCTAGCACTCCATAGCCTTCTCTGGCTTCCTTCCCTTCTGTCCCAGGAAGCCCAGCTTTCAAATAGCTCTAAACTCCTCAGAAGGGGTCCCAACCTGCACTTAACCCCCTGTCGCACTGCCCTAGGCTGCTGACTGAGCAACTCAGCTTAAGAAACCTACAGAGCAATACTTCCTTATCTAACCATAGCACAACTAAGTCTGCTACATCTATAACTACATAGCTCTCCAAAATGATCACACAAATGGTTCTGTTACATCTATATCTACATACCATTTCTACCAGATTACTGTACAACAATGCTTCATATAACATATCACATGACAAACATTTATACAATAGGTTTGATGCCTTCAGTGGTAATAGTTTCCTGACATTGACCACTTCCTTAAAGTCCTCCCTTTTTGCATATGGTCGTCCTCAACCATACAGTCCTGTAAAACATAAGACACTATACACAACACAGCATTAATAATATCTTCTCTTCTCCAGCATGCATTCCTTGAGTGGGTCATCCTGACCCTGGTTCCACTCGGTTGGGACTCCGCTACAAAGAATTCAGTTCACTATTAAAACAAGAGGACCAATAGGCCAACATGAGAGACCCTTCAAGTATGAGGGCACAGTCCCTTCATGGTCGCGTCACAAAGATGACGCAGTGGGTTTGTCCATATCACTCATCCACCTCAAGGATAGGGGTACAGTCCTTAAAAGTTACAACATGGGAAAATCAATTTGCAACTGAGTCCTTTGCCAGGAACAATCGTTAAACGTTACAAATAAAAAAAAACAGCAGGTGCCTCAAGTCATCTGATGGTTTGTTCCTCCCCACATTACAGACGTTTTAAAGTCTTCTTATTAATGGTCTTCCCAGAGTTATAAACCTGAGAGAGTAGTGAATGCATCGCTCATTCACAAGTCTTATATCTATGCAGTGCATGCAGGTGTCAGTTCTTGGACCCACCGGGGGATCCTCCGGTCCTCCTTTGGGCCAGTTCGAATCTGGTCGTATGGACTCTACAGGATAGGTGATAATTAGAGATGACCAGTTGGTCCAGCAGCCATGGGAGTAATCTATTGTCACTAAACGGGAGCCCTATAGATCCCATCATTCTAGCCTGCATCCCATGTGCCTCTTCTGACAAGCAATCACTTGGCTGAGAAGTCTCGTTCCATCAAGCAGGACATGATCACAACACCCAGTAATTGTCGGCCGCATTCACAACATGTTGTAGAGGAGATGTCAATGCCACAACATTGACCAACAGTGTATAGGCATCATTGATGCAAAAGAGGTTATGGACTGATGATTTATTTCAAAGGAGATCAAATCTTTGGGTTATTAGAGTTTAAAAATGGTCAACCCCTTTAAGAATTACTTTGTCTATTTGGGTTAATTAGTTAATGTGCATTAATCATTATCTATTCTTATTGTTCTTTACAGGAAAAAAGAATGATGGCAAAGTTCAACCCATATTCTATCATCATAATCGCCCTATTATTCTCTATATTCTTGGTTTCATTTAACTGGAAACACATTAACCTGTATTTCCAAAGTCCGAAATGTCTACAATTAGCAATAGCACTTAATAAGGAAGTTCAAAATGTGACAACCACAAAGCCATCAAGTCTTCCACCACCAAAAGAGACTGTTCTCCTAGTTTGGAACTGGCCGTGGGGTCAACCCTTTCCATTAGATAAGTGTAAGACAGAGTTTGGAATTACGGGGTGTAAACTATCCTCAGATAGAGGTCTGCACAATGTGGCTGATGCCGTCATCATCCACCATGTAGATATTGGGGGGAATAAATACTCCTTACCCCAGCAACCAAGAAATCCTTATCAACGTTGGGTCTGGCTCAACCTGGAGCCACCATTAATTATCTCAAACCTGGACATTCTTGACAATTTGTTCAACATGACGATGACTTTCCGTCATGACTCGGATATTTACATTCCGTACGGTCATATTGAATCATTGAGGGAGCCTCAAAACATTACTATTCCGGCAAAATCCAAGTTGGTATCTTGGGTGGTCAGTAAGTGGTACCCAGGTATTCGTCGTGTAGCTTATTATGAAGAGCTGAGGAAGCACATATCTATTGATATCTATGGTGCCAAACACATGAAACTGGAACAGGAGAATTTTCACTCCACCATAGCTCAGTACAAATTCTATTTGGCATTTGAGAACTCCATCTACCCAGATTACATTACAGAGAAACTATGGGTGAATGCTCTGGGCTCAGGGGCAGTGCCAGTTGTACTGGGCACCTCCCGTGAAAACTACGAACGTTTTGTTCCCAGAGATGCCTTCATACATGTTGATGACTTCCCAACGGCAAAGAAACTGGCTGCCTACCTTCTTGAATTGGACAAGGACGATGAGAAGTATAGAAAGTATTTCAACTGGAGATCACAATATAGGGTGAAACGTTGGAAGATATGGGAGCAAATGTATTGTAAAGCCTGTGAGGTTATAAAACAGGGTCCAAGGTATCAAGTCATTCATAGTGTGTCAAAGTGGTTTCTTGATGTTTAATACAGAGGGGTTTCTTTTATACTAAAAGAACACTAGTCCAAAGGAAAACAAAGTTATTTGTACTTCTTACGTAGTTAAAAACCAACTACTGATATGCCATGATACTCCGGTGTTTTGGTTAACCATGACTATGACTGTTCAATAAGACTTGAGCTGAGGTTTTGTCTTCATATGGAAACCTGTCGAACACAGTAGACCCGTCAAACTACGGACACCAATGCTGCCCGATTGATCTACTGTACTGTATATTAGGAGTGCAAGGTTCAATATGATGTCCATAGTTCTGATGGAAAAGAAAGTGACTGTAGAGTGTTAATGAATTGTCCTTGCAGTCTTGTGTTTGCCATTTTTGTACTCCAATGAACAGTGGCGTAACTTCAGGCCCAGGGACCCCGATGCGAAAGCTCCAATGGGGCCCCCCAATTATTGCAAATCTTTAATAGTATTAGTCTTTTTCTATGGGCCAAAGGGACTTTTGGGGCCCCCCTAGGCTGCAGGGCCCTGGTGTGATCGCAACCCCTGCACCTAATGTAGTTACGCCTCTGCCAATGAAGCCTTGCAACAATGGCGTAACCTGAAGCTTACGGGCCCCGATGCAAAAACTTCAATTATTTCAAATCTATAATAGGATTAGCCTTTTTCTATAGGCCAAAGGGACATTTTGGGCCTCCTAGCCTCCAGGTCCCGGGTGCGATTACAACTCCTGCACCTATTGTAGTTACACCCCTGCCATGCAATAACTCTTCACAATACTTTATAACCCTGCAATACTTCCTCATATTAAAAAATATATTTTTTAGAATATTATGTTATAATGATATTATATTGTATTTATAAATATAAATATGTATATATATAAATTATATTATATTATAATTATTAGCAAAAATGTGCTAGTTACAAGTAAACATTATAGTTTATTGTACCATTGAACTTGAGATCAAGTGACTTTTTCAAGTCCCCTAAACAATGGAAACATACCGTATGTTTCTTTTTCAATACTATAAATGTAATTATCTCCTGCTTTTCTCATTTTGTAAATTTTAAAAAATGAAAAATTTCCATATTTTATATTACTTTGTCTGAAACTTGAAACAAAACAAATATGTATCTAGCTTGGTGAAAGGCACACTGAAATTGCAGAATCGACATTGTTGTCCCATCCCTCATTAAAAAAGTCAAAAAGTATTTTTTACCCATAAATAATATCAAAAGAAATTAATTTTTTTTAAACATTTTTGAAAGTCGTATAACACAATGATATGAATATAAATTTGGTATCATCACCACCAGTCTGATTTGCAGGACATATTTCTAGGTGGATTTCAGCTTACAAAGACTCTGTTGCTGAATCCAAGATCCACAAATTGGTTCAAGGAGGCCATAGAGTTGTGGACTACTGCTCACAGTTGAGACATTGGGCGGTTGAGACCTCCTGGAATTGGAAATGCGCGAACCCGAACTGTAAGTTCAGGGTCCATACCGAACACCTAGTGTTTGGGCACAGGCCCCGGACACAGACTTCCCTGGGAAGTCCTTGTTACAGTTCGGGTTCATGTTCAGCTGCGGAGCTGTAAAAATAAACAAACAGTGATTAAACATCAGCTCATAATTACCGGGTCCACATGATTGCACTTCCCGGGCAGCTCATTACCTTCCAGATTAGTCACTGGTGAGAGGTGCAGCAGCCAATCACAGATGCTGTCACAGAGAGTTGGCGTCGGTATGTATGTATAGGCTGTTTCCAGGTTACTGCACTGGCTCCAACAGCCAATCACAGATGCCCACTCTCTGTGACAGTGTCTGTGATTGGCTGTTGCACCCCTCACCCATTGTGCTGTCACTTGTGATTGATTGCCGGAAGCAATGTACCTGACATCACAGTAGTGTAAAAATAATTAATTAAAATAAAATGACAGAGCTTCGCTGTATTATTGATTCTCAGTGCAGGTAAAGCGGATAGCTATGGGCTGCCACCCCCAACTGCCTGACTTTACCTTGGCTAGCAATCAAAATACAGGGAAGACCATTATTTTTTTAAATAATTTAACTAAATAATTTTAAAACAATGTGTGGGCTTTGCCCTATTTTTGATTTCCAGCCAACATAAACCCAGGGAACTGGGGGATGGTATTCTCAGCGTGGTGAAAGGCTAAAAAATAGCAACCCGCAGCTGCCCCAGAAATTGCCGCATTCATTAAAAACGCATTATCTGGCTTTTTCCGATGCCTTGGTGCAGTGGCATTGAAGTGATAGAAGGGGTTAATGACAGCTGATGATTGACAGCTTGTTATTAAGCCCAGATTGATAATGTCAGGCCACTATGAGACATGCCCATCTCTCAATCCTGTGAGAAAATAGTTAAAAAACACAGACACAGAGTAAAACCCTTTATTTGAAATAGATCACAGATAAAAATTCTTTATTTGAAATAAATCAAACAGACAACCCTCATTTTTCAATTTATTAACCTTAAACATACCCCTCTGATAATAATCTACACTTGATGGTCCCATGAAGCTCACTTGCCTCTGCTACATCCAGATTCTGCAGATTGGCTGTTGGGTCCATCACACATACAATAGTGTAAGAATAAATAAATCATTTAAAAAAATTATTTAGCGTCCTCAGTCTTCTCTCCTGAATGTTCCCACTGCCTGTGACTGTGGGGAGACCGGGGATGCGCAGACTGGAGGGGGTGGGGCCTTCGTCAGTGCTCCGGTAACAGGAGAAGCAGTGAAGCCGGTGAAGTCGGCAGGCATGCAGACGAGGGAGGGAGCAAGTGCTGAGCTCAGCCACAAAGGAGCCTGACAATGTGCTATCACCATGTATGATGTCAGGTGTCCTGGGGCTGATATGTAATGCCAGGGAGGAAGAGGGAAGGGAAAGGCAGAAGGGGGAGGGTTTGGCTTATAGCCCATTTGGTAGTAGTACAAAGAAACCCAACCCCTCATGGTGATTCTGTGCTGCACTTATGCAAATGTGCTGCCCTATTTTCCATGTGTTTTAGAACACTTTTCTCAGCAATCATACATGTAATCATTGAAGTAAAAGTATGATTGCACTCAGTATCCATGTTCACTATATGGTAAAACTGAAGTGTCGGTATGATGCCCCAGATCAGCAGACGTTCATAGATACCAAACATGTATACTTTTACTGTTATCTAATTGGCTTATTTTTTGCGTTTTGAGCTGAAAACTTTAATGATACCATTTTTGCGTAGATGTAATTTTTGACCATCTGTTATTGCATTTTGGGTAGTTTTTACTTTTTTTCCCATTTCGCAGTTTACCAATCAGATTCATTTATTTTAGGTTTTGATAGATCGGGCATTTCTGCCAAGTACCAAATTTTTTCTGTAGTAATTGCCAGATCAAAGAAATTATTTTAATGGCGTAAGGTCACGAGTTTTAACCTCATTAAACTGTAGCCTGCCCTTTCCCAGGATCCAGGTAAAACCCTTCAGCTGATACAATGAACCCCAGCAATGATATTTCTAGCACAGAAAAAATATATTTCTCCAATTTAGCAAACAAACATTTTTTTCTAAGCTTTGGTAAAACCAAACAGATATGTTCATAGTGTGACTCCACATCAGGGGAGAAAAATAGAATATCAAAGATATAGTTTAATAAACCTTCCAATACAATGAGAAAAGAGATATTGTGTTTTTCGGACTATAAGACGCACCCAGATTTTAGAGGATGAACAAAATTGAGCTAAAAATGTGGTTGTAATGCACTGTTATTGAAAGGGATCTGCTGCTGACACTGTTATGGGGGTAATGTCCACATCCTGGGCCCCTTCCAGGTAATATATGATGCCCCATCCTACTTATGGCCCCCCATCCTTGTACATGGACCCCCATCCTGAATATGGCTGTCCATCCTGGATATGGCCCCCCCAATCCTGGTACATGGCCTCTCATTCTGGATATGGCCCCCTTATCCTAGTACATAGTCTCCCCATGTTGGCTATAGCCACCCATGGTCCCCCATCCTGGTACATAGTCCCCTTATCCTGGCACATAGCCTCCCCATGCTTGATATGGCCCCCATCCTGGATATGCCCCCCCATGCTGGATATGCCCCCCATCTTGGATATAGCCCTCTTTCCTGTATATGGACCCCCATCCTGGATATAGCCCCAATTCTGGATATGCCCCCCTCCGTCACGCTACATGGTCCCCTGCTAGTGCACACACAGAAAAAAAATGTTAACTCCACCTCCATAGCTCCCTGCGTGCAGCTTCACCATCTTTCAGTATCCTGGGCATTGGATCATGTGACTGGGGCGCACAGCGATGATGTCACTGTGCTGCACTGATCATATGATCGGATGTTGGTATAGGCAGGAAGGAAAACGGGCCATGCTGCAGGCAGGGGAACTACAGGGGGTGAGTTAACATTGTTTATTTTTTTGTGTGTGCGCCAGCAGAGGGCCATGTAGCGTGACAGGGAGGCCATATTCAGGATGCAGCATCAGTATACTTTAGGCTCATGTAATATGCACTGCCACCCCACCAACCTCACATCACTTCTCCGACTCTGCTAAGCTCCACCCCCCTGGGACCTACTGTATATACAGTCCCAGGTGCTAGGGTGGCTTAGATTGGGACTTTTGTACACAGACTCTGCAGTTCCCCCCTATACCTGTGGCTACGGGGGCACTTTACCTCCTATCTGGGGTGCAGTACCTCTCTGTGGCATCCCACCAGAGGGGTGCCATATACCGTGTTTCCCCGATAGTAAGACCCCCCTGAAAGTAAGACAGGGCAGGGGGAACGGGGGGTCTGCTAATATAAGGGCCCCCCCAAATGTAAGGCCGCCTGGGGGGGCGCTGGGGAATATAAGGCCTCCTTTAGTACCGTACCTTTGGACCGCTGCTGTCCCCCGGTGTGTCCCCCGTGTGTCCAGCCCCGACGTCACTGCTGTCCCCGTCTCGCTGCTGATTGGTCTATCAGCTCGAGTGCTGATTGGCCCAGCAGCTCGAGCTGTGATTGGCCGCCCAGCCTCGATGTCACTGCTGTCCCGGCTCGCTGCTGATTGGCCCATCAGCTCGAGTGCTGATTGGCACAGCATATATAGATAACATTGGCACACGGTATACGAAAAAGGAAACTTCTTTCATTCAAAAACAGTGATTTTTATTGAATCATCAGTCAAAAAATTAGACGTTTCGGCTGGATTGCCTTTCTCAATTAGACTGACTTTAGTGAAGTAGGAACTGTGAACAGAAAGGGAGATATGCAAAGGATTAACTGAAAAGCAAAGTTACCATACCATCTCTTCTTAGTCTCCTCTCCCTGCTCTCATCTCCCCGCTCTCCTCCCTCCTCTTCCCAGTCTCCTCCCTCCTCTTCTCAGTCTCTCTCGCTCTCATCTCCCCGCTCTCCTCCCTCCTCTTCCCAGTCTCCCTCCTCCTCTTTACGCTCTCATTTCCCCACTCTCGTCCCTCCTCTTTCCGGTCTCCTCTCCCCAATCTCTTCCCTCCGCTCTCCTCCCACTTCTCCCCGCTCTCCACACTCCCGTCCTGTGCCCCTCTCACCTCCTCTCCCCGCTCTCCTGCCTCCGCTCCCAGTTCTCTTCCCTCCTCCCTCCGTTCTACTCCCACTGCTCACCTCCTTCCACCGCCCCTTCTCTGGTGCCCGCTCTCCTCCAGTCCTCTGCCAGGTGCCCAACCACCGGCCCCTGCATGGAGGAGATGAGGCTGAGAGGAGAAATCTGACAGGCAAGGACAGCAATCTGTATGATCGCTGTCCCTGGCTCTGTGTCGCCACCTAAGCACTTAGGGATGGGGGAGAGGGAGCGCAAGGTCACTCACCTCTCCCCACGATAATCGGCCCATCATAATGTAATTGTGATGGGACGATCACCATGGTGACCCAAGGTTGCCATAGCGACATCTGGTAACCTGACCCAAGCCTCAGAGATCATGTGATCTCTGGGACTTGGGTTTGCAGCACTGACAGCTGTACTGTATGGCAGATCATTGCCATACAGTGCAGCATCAGTGTCACCTCAGAGACTGCAGCAAAAGGACCCTTCATCCCCTGCTGCAGTCTCTGGAGGTGACTGACCGTTGTCAGACTATCGTTTTGGACTACGTCGGAGGTTATGTGGGGGTAATAAAGATGGAGTTCAAATACGTGTTTGTGTTTTTTGTTATAATAAAATGATTTTTTTGATGGTGTGGCGTCTTATTAACTATTGACTTAGAGGTTCCTAATCGCTGGGTCTAACATTGGCCCGACATTATGAACCTCGGGCTTAGTGCCAGCTGCCAATACAAAGCTGGTATTAACCCCGTTATTACCCAGATTGCCACAGGCACCAGGGCAAGCGCCAGGAAATGGCGCTTCTAATGAATTCGCCATTTCCTGGGGTGCCTGCGGGCTGCAATTTGCAGCATGGACGGCCCAGGATTCTGAGGCTGCATTATACTGTGAGGAGGGCTATGAGGCAGAATTATACTATATGGAGGGCTATGAGGCTGCATTATACTATATGAAGGGCTATGAGGCAGAATTATACTATACGGAGGGCTATGAGGCTGCATTATATCATATAGAGGACTATAAGTCTGCATTATATTATATAGAGGACTATAAGTCTGCATTATACTATATAGATAGTCCCGCCCCCTACAGGAAGCGGGGCTATGTGGAGGGAGCGGGGCTATGTGGATATGATGGAGCTGCAATGTGGGCATGGCTATGTCCAGTGGGTGGGGCTATGATACATACACATACATACACTCAGCTTTATATATTAGATGTAAACTGTCACAGCTTGGTGGATGAGGAGTCAAGTGGAAGCTAGAGGCACGTTATGGTGGACTAATTTGATTTATACAGGATGTAAAATCCCACGGTGGTGAATAGGCTCAGTTATCGAGTCAGCCCGAAGGATTTGGTATGGTAACGTCTTTATGGCTGCCTGCCTGGTGCGGTATGTCGGACAGCTGGGATAACAGAGTATATGGTAATTATAGTACCCGAGCACTTCACCTGACCGCTGTAATTAAAGGTGTGGACATTTTGGCATCCATGTGTTTTGTGCATTTAACCCTAACCCTAAGGTTGATGGTAACCGTAGTTATGTTTGTTAAGGGGAATGACGATACATCTCATATCCACCCGTCAAGAGATGGAACACGTGAACTTAATTATTGTTTTATCCAGGGTGTAATAACTATTTCGCTATAGAAACAGTGCAGAAGAATAGTACACCATGGGGCGGAATCACCATCATCATTAGAGGAAGGAAACATAATACAAGTCCTATTCTTCATTCTCTGTTATAGTATTGTGTTTGGAGCATTTAATTCACCTAGAACACAAAATACTTGTATAACAACAATCAAAACAAAGATGTAAGATACCACAAGGCACATCGTCCTCCGACAGCTTGTTCCTCCTCTGACAATAATTGACATCATCCTAAATGGGAGGAGTAGGAGAGTCCATTAGTCTCCAATAAAGACTTGACTATCAGGAAATGAATCGTCTTCTACATCTCAATGACCTCAGTGAAGGTAAGGAATCTCTGCAATTGTAACAACCATAAATATATTGGGCTTGGCAGCCTCATATTGACATTGAGAACATGATAGTTTGTTGGGGACAAATTATACCATAATTAATGGTATACATATATATAATGTATACCATATAATGTAATAATATAATGGCGCTTTATAAATAAATAATAATAATAATATATGCTTTACTTCTTATCTATAAATTGTGTTTTCTTGAGGGGTTGAGTCCATCCGGTTACATCACACAATACATAATTTTTGGCCTTAAAGACTTAGCTGATATTGAGTATGAATGTTTCCTTCCTATATTGTACTACATTCTCTACTTTATTATACACTTTTACATTGATGTATTCCTGTTGAATTGTTTAAAATTCATCCTATTATATTAAGTTGAACTCTAATGGAGTCTTAGCAGTATATCATCCTCCTTCTTGTACTCTCCGGGCTTTTATTATTTTTTATACCAACCCTATAATTATAAGTCTATGGATTTACTGAGTTACACACTCCTGCTCTAGACCGTCCAGCTTCAGTGTTCTACTTGTTAATTGTTGTTAATTATTAAACATTGGACAGGAAAGCTTTTTGAGAAGTCCAAGAACGGCAGGTGGACCATGGCGGCTTGGAATGAGATTGTATAGATTGGGTTACAGTTTATTTTTCTATAGACAGTGTCACAACAGAATATAAGAGTATATAGACATTACAGCCGGGAATCACAGAATATAAGAGTATACAGACATTATGGCAGGAGAACACAGAATATAAGAGTATACAGACATTACAGCCGAGGATCACAGAATATAAGAGTATATAGACATTAGAGCCGGGGATCACAGAATATAAGAGTATACAGACATTACAGCCGAGGATCACAGAATATAAGAGTATACAGACATTACAGCCAGTTGATCACAGAATATAAGACTATACAGACATTACAGCCGGGGATCACAGAATATAAGAGTATACAGACATTACAGCCGGGGATCACAGAATATAAGAGTATACAGACATTAAAGCAGGAGAACACAGAATATAAGAGTATACAGACATTACAGCCGAGGATCACAGAATATAAGAGGATACAGACATTACAGCCGGGAATCACAGAATATAAGAATATACAGACATTACAGCTGGGGATCACAGAATATAAGACTATACAGACACTACAGCTGAGAATCACAAAATATAAGAGTATGCAGACATTACAGCCAGGAATCACAGAATATAAGAGTATACAGACACTACAGCTGAGAATCACAGAATATAAGAGCATACAGACATTACAGCCGGGGATCACAGAATATAAGAGTACACAGACATTACAGCTGAGGATCACAGAATATAGGAGTATGCACACATTACAGCCAGGGATCACAGAATATAAGAGTATACAGACATTACACCCGGGGATCACAGAATATAAGTGTATACAGACATTACAGCCGGGGATCACAGAATATAAGAATATACAGACATTACAGCTGGGGATCACAGAATATAAGACTATACAGACACTACAGCTGAGAATCACAAAATATAAGAGTATGCAGACATTACAGCCAGGAATCACAGAATATAAGAGTATACAGACACTACAGCTGAGAATCACAGAATATAAGAGCATACAGACATTACAGCCGAGGATCACAGAATATAAGAGTTTACAGACAATACAGCCGAGGATCACAAAATATAAGAGTGTACAGACATTACAGCCGGGGATCACAGAATATAAGAGTATACAGACATTACAGCCGGGGATCACAGAATATAAGAGTGTACAGACAATACAGCCGAGGATCACAAAATATAAGAGTATACAGACATTACAGTCGAGGATCACAGAATATAAGAATATACAGACATTACAGCCGGATATCACAGAATATAAGAGTATACAGACATTATAGCAGGAGAACACAGAATATAAGAGTATACAGACATTACAGCCGGGGATCACAGAATTTAATAGTATACAGAATTACAGCTGGGGATCACAGAATATAAGAGTATACAGACATTACAGCCGGGGATCACAGAATATAAGAGTATACAGACATTACAGCCAGGGATTACAGAATTAAAGAGTATACACACATTACAGTGGATCCCAGAATATAGGAGTATACAGACATTACAGCTGTGGATCACAGAATATAAGAGTATACAGACATTACAGCTGCGGATCACAGAATATAAGAGCATACAGACATTACAGCCGGGGACCACAGAATATAAGAGTATACAGACATTACAGCCGGCGATCACAGAATATAAGAATATACAGACATTACAGCCGGGGATCACAGAATATAAGAGTACACAGACATTACAGCTGAGGATCACAGAATATAAGAGTATACACACATTACAGCCAGGGATCACAGAATATAAGAGTATACAGACATTACACCCGGGGATCACAGAATATAAGTGTATACAGACATTACAGCCGGGGATCACAGAATATAAGAGTATACAGACATTACAGCCGGGGATCACAGAATATAAGAGTATACAGACATTACAGCCAGGGATCACAGAATATAAGAGTATACAGACATTATAGCCAGGGATCACAGAATATAAGAATATACAGACATTACAGCCAGATATCACAGAATATAAGAGTATACAGACATTATAGCAGGAGAACACAGAATATAAGAGTATACAGAATTACAGCCAGGGATCACAGAATATAAGAGTATACAGACATTACACCCGGGGATCACAGAATATAAGTGTATACAGACATTACAGCCGGGGATCACAGAATATAAGAGTGTACAGACAATACAGCCGAGGAGCACAAAATATAAGAGTATACAGACATTACAGTCGAGGATCACAGAATATAAGAATATACAGACATTACAGCCGGATATCACAGAATATAAGAGTATACAGACATTATAGCAGGAGAACACAGAATATAAGAGTATATAGACATTACAGCCAGGGATTACAGAATATAAGAGTATACACACATTACAGTGGATCCCAGAATATAGGAGTATACAGACATTACAGCTGGGGATCACAGAATATAAGAGTATACAGACATTACAGCTGCGGATCACAGAATATAAGAGTATACAGACATTACAGCTGGGGACCGCAGAATATAAGAGTATACAGACATTACAGCCGGCGGTCACAGAATATAAGAATATACAGACATTACAGCCGGGGATCACAGAATATAAGAGTACACAGACATTACAGCTGAGGATCACAGAATATAGGAGTATACACACATTACAGCCAGGGATCACAGAATATAAGAGTATACAGACATTACACCCGGGGATCACAGAATATAAGTGTATACAGACATTACAGCCGGGGATCATAGAATATAAGAGTATACAGACATTACAGCCGGGGATCACAGAATATAAGAGTATACAGACATTACAGCCAGGGATCACAGAATATAAGAGTATACAGACATTACAGCCAGTAATCACAGAATATAAGAGTATACAGACATTACAGCCGGGATCACAGAATATAAGAGAATACTTATAGCCTATGTGCCCCACAGCAGCCTGTGTGCCTCCCCCCCAGCACTGTATGTTCTCCCATCCCAGCAGTGTATGTGCCTCCCCACAGCAGTGTATGTGCCTCATCCCAGCCTATGTGCCCCCACCAGCAGTGTATGTGTCTCCACCCCAACAACCTATATGCCCCCACCCAAGAGAGAGAGAGAGTCCACAGTGTGGAGACAGATTAAATGAGAGAGCACAGAGGGAAAAAGACAGCACACAGGGGGAGAGAGACAGCACACAGGGGGAGAGAGCATAGTGGAAGACAACTCAAAAGAGAGAGCATACAAGGGGAGAAGACAACACAGGGGTGGAGAAACCACGAGGGAATAAAGCGCACAGGGTGAGACAGCTCAAAGGAGAGAACACAGAGGGGAGAAGACAGCACAGGGGGGATAGATCGCCACTGCTCTCAGCACCACAGAACCTGCCCCCATCAAGACGTCACCACCCTATCGCATCAGGCCCCAATCTAGTACAGTATATACACACTCTACACATACATATACAGTATATATACACTGCACACAAACATGTACAGTATATACACTGCACACATACATATACAGTTTATATACACTGCACATGTACATATACAGTTTATATACACTGCACACATACATGGACAGTATGAACACACACTGTATACATTTAAAGTATATACATTGCACACATACATATTCAATACATACACTGCACACATATATATACAGTATACACACATCACACATAGATATACAGTATACAAACTGCACACATACATATAACATATATAGTATATACATACACTGCACCAATACATATACAGTGTATACTGTACATTGCACACATGCATGTACAGTATATACACTGCACTGCACACATACATGTACAGTATATACACTGCACACATACATATACTGTACAAAATATACACTCACACTTACATAGACAATATATACACACTGCATACATACATACATATACGGCATATACACACTACACACATACATATATAGTATATACACTGCACACATACATATACAGTATATACACTCTGTACACATATATACAGTGCATACTTACTGCACACATACATATACAGTATATACACACTGCACACTTACAGTAAATACACAGTATTTACACTGCACACATACATATTGTACATAAACAGTATACACACTGTACACATACATACATACATTACATACTGCACACATACATATACAGTATATACACACTGCACACATAGATATACAGTATACACACTGCACACTTACAGTAAATACACAGTATATACACTGCACACATACATATTGTACATAAACAGTATACACACTGTACACATATTGTACATAAACAGTATACACACTGTACACATATATATACAGTATATACACTGTGCACATACATTTAAAATATACACTGCACACATACATATACAGTATATCCACATGCCTACATACATAGACATTATATTCACTGCACACATATATGTACAGTATATACACATTGCACATACACAGTATATACACTGCAAACATGCATATACAATGTACACACTGCACACATACATATACAGTATATACACGCTGCACACATACATATACAGTATATACACACTGCACACATACATATACAGTATATACACACTGCACACATACAGTGTTGGCCAAAAGTATTGACACCCCTGTAATTCTGTCAGATAATACTCAGTTTCTTCCTAAAAATGATTTCAATCACAAATTCTTTGGTATTATTATCTTCATTTAATTTGTCTAAAATGAAAAAAACACAAAAAGAATTGTCCTAAAGCCAAATTGGATCTAATTCCACACCAAACATAAAAAAGGGGGTGGACAAAAGTATTGGCACTGTTAGAACAATCATGTGATGCTTCTCTAATTTGTGTAATTAACAGCATCTGTAACTTACCTGTGGCACCTAACAGGTGTTGGCAATAACTAAATCACACTTGCAGCCAGTTGACATGGATTAAAGTTGACTCAACCTCTGTCCTGTGTCCTTGTGTGTACCACATTGAGCATGGAGAAAAGAAAGAAGACCAAAGAACTGTCTGAGGACTTGAGAAACCAAATTGTGAGGAAGCATGAGCAATCTCAAGGCTACAAGTCCATCTCCAAAGACCTGAATGTTCTTGTGTCTACCGTGCGCAGTGTCATCAAGAAGTTTAAAGCCCATGGCACTGTGGCTAACCTCCCTAGATGTGGACGGAAAAGAAAAATTGCCAAGAGATTTCAACGCAAGATTGTGCGGATGGTGGATAAAGAACCTCGACTAACATCCAAACAAGTTCAAGCTGCCCTGCAGTCCAAGGGTCCAACAGTGTCAACCCATACTATCCGTCGGCGTCTGAATGAAAAGGGACTGTATGGTAGGAGACCCAGGAAGACCCCACTTCTTACCCCGAGACATAAAAAAGCCAGGCTGGAGTTTGCCAAAACTTACCTGAGAAAGCCTAAACGATTTGGAAGAATGTTCTCTCTTTTTGGGCAAAGGCATCAACATAGAGTTTACAGGAGAGAAAAAGAGGCATTCAAAGAAAAGAACAAGGTCCCTACAGTCAAACATGGCGGAGGTTCCCTGATGGTTTGGGGTTGCTTTGCTGCCTCTGGCACTGGACTGCTTGACCGTGTGCAAGGCATTATGAAGTCTGAAGACTACCAACACATTTTGCAGCATAATGTAGGGCCCAGTGTGAGAAAGCTGGGTCTCCCTCAGAGGTCCTGGGTCTTCCAGCAGCACAATGACCCAAAACACACTTCAAAAAGCACTAGAAAATGGTTTGAGAGAAAGCACTGGAGACTTCTAAGGTGGCAGCAATGAGTCCAGACCTGAATCCCATAGAACACCTGTGGAGAGATCTAAAAATGGCAGTTTGGAGAAGGCACCCTTCAAATATCAGGGACCTGGAGCAGTTTGCCAAAGAAGAATGGTCTACAATTCCAGCAGGGCATTGTAAGAAACTCACTGATGGTTACCGGAAGCGGCTGATCGCAGTTATTTTGGCTAAAGGTTGTGCCACCAAGTATTAGGCTGAGGGTGCCAATACTTTTGTCTGGCCCATTTGTGGAGTTTTGTGTGAAATGATCAATGTTTTGCTTTTTGCTTCATTCTCTTTTTTGTGATTTTTCATTGAAGACAAATTAAATGAAGATAATAATACCAAAGAACTTGTGATTGCAATCATTTTCAGGAAGAAACTGAGTATTATCTGACAGAATTGCAGGGGTGTCAATATTTTAGGCCAACACTGTACATATACTCTATATACACCTGCACACATACATATATAGTACATAAATCAAATATGTTTTTACTTTCCCTTGTAACATAAAGAATACTTGTTTTATTGCCAGGTCCACTTTAAATTCTTCTTTAAAAGCTCGGTGGAGAATGATAAGAGTCAGGGTCAGGGTGGGGATTCCTTCCTCCTCTTCTTCTCAAAACGTTTATGTTATTTACATTGTTCTTTCAGGACTTTTTACATGACATTTTATGGTTTAGGATTTGGTGCAGTAAATACTTCACTTTTATGCTCTGAAGCTTGTGTGTGCGGGGAGTTATTACACCTTCAGTCCAACTTCACATAAAGTTACAATAAGTTTACTTTTTCTTTTTTTACACCTTCCTTCCTTAAGTCATACCTTTTTTATTTTTCCATTAACATAGCTGTAAGGGGCAGTAATTGCAACTCTTTTATTCCATTTTTTATAGGAGGGACAATTAAAGTTATGAACTAAGAAATAATCAGCGTGTACTGTCAGACTCCTTAGACGCCACGGTTATTATTGTGCCATTGACCCCAGCATTTAAGGGGTTAATGCCAGCCAGCTTAGTCCGATTTTGATATTTTGCACTTTCATTCTTTTTCTCCTTTTCTTTCACGAGTCCTAACTTTTTTAATTTTGAGGATTTGTTTGGTTTTTTTTTGGAAGAGGAGTTGAAACGAAAACCAGACATTTGTTCCCTTTCGGGGTATAAAAGATATGATTTTTTATTTTTTACATTTTTTACATTTTTACTGCATTTTTTGGGGGAGGAGTGGGGATTAAAAATTGGCAAATCGGACTGTTTCCTATACTGTGTTTGCACCCATTGCCACTCACTCCCCATACAGTGTGAGCACCCATTCCCTCACTCACTTCCCATGCAGTGTCTGCACCAAGTCCTCCTTTACTTCACATACTTTGTGCACACATATTCCCCCCTCACTCCCCATACTTTTGACGCACCCACAGGGATACAGGGATCGGGGTACTCAGGACCGAGCTCTAATGTCTCTGGGGTGTCAAGGTGCAGTTGCCCAGTCCCGTTGTTCCAGATGCGGCAATAAAAAGGGAGTATTTACAAGGGAGATTAAAGAGTTTTTCATGACACCACCCGTAGTATGTGGTCAGGGTGACCACCGCTGTCGTATTCCTGCCAGGGGACGGTGATAAGGGGCAGGCCTCCACGGGTAGGGCTGGGTGTCCCCGGGGCAGGTGTAGTGGGGGCTGTGTACTCTGGATGCTGCACCGGTTTCTCTTCTGCAGCTTCTCCAGCCAGCACGCAGGGACAGCAAGGCGGCTCCGCAGGTGGGGATTCTGATGCAGTTTAGCAATAAACAGTCTCAGGCAGTTCTGAGCTGACCGGGTACTTTACTTTCCATTGTTCTTAAAAGCAAGTTACAGCACAGTTCACAGGTCTTACACTTTATCGGGGATCCATTTTCTACTGCAGCTCAGACGGTTCCTCTGCGCCACTTCCCTCAAGATACCTTTCAGGTCCTGCTTGTCTCTCTCTCTGTCCTCGCTCTCCAGTTCGGTCTGGCCGTCAGGGGCTCTTTAGTGATGCTTCCCTCTGCTTCAGGATCATTAGCCCTAGTACGATGGTTGTGTTCCTACTCTGTGGCAATAGGTAGGTCGCCGTTCATAGAGTCCCCGTACCACGCCGGGATGTCTCGTGATTAGGGTCGTGAACTCCACAGTCACCTCTACAGAGCTGGCTCTCTGGTCATCCTGGCCTAGCCCTCCAGTGACCCAGGTGTGATTTAGGCTCACCAGGCTCCTTCTGTCTCTCCGGTTATCAGCTCTGAGTCCTCCGGCCAGCTATACTGGTTGCGGCTACCGAGTCCGTTGTTCTCCCACTATGGTCAGTGTCTAGCTTTGGGGTGTATCGGCTTGTGGTGCTTCTTCCCTTGCCCTTCTCTCTAGAGCAAGTCCTCTCCTGGGTATACTGCCTCCAGGGAACTGCTGCCTCCAGGGAACCTTTCATCCTGGGAATCAACCAAACCCCAACTTAGTGTTCCAGTGTTTTTAATACTGTTCCTCCACCCACTTGTCCTGGTTCTACCTATCGCTCCACCCACACCTCTCTAAATTCCCGCCACCCCTTGCCCTACATAGAGTCAGTGGCATAAGGTCGGAGTGTGTCGGTATGTGGATGTTTTAAGTTGACCGTCTTACCTCGTCTAGTTGCAGTTCACCCAGTGGCCGCCCTGGTCGCAGGGGCGCCACACATTGTCAGCACCCACTCCCCCATCACTCCGCATACTGTGTCTGCACCCATTGCCCCCTCACTTCCCATACTGTATCCACACTCATTCCTCCAATCACTACCCATACAGTGTCTGCACCCTTTCCACCCTGCTTCCCATATTGTTTCCTCATACTTTCACCCTTTACTCCCAATACTGTGTCTTCACCCATCCCGCCTCACTCACCATACTATTTACATTGCCCTCTCACTCTCCATAATATGTCTGCACCCTTTCCCTCCCTCACATTCTATACTGTTTCCTCTTATATCCCTCATCCATACTGTTAACACACCCATTCCCCCCTTGCTCCACATACTGTTAACGCACCTTCATTGCTCCTTATTCTGTATTTGCACCCATTCCCCACCTCGTCTGCTCACCGTTTCCTCAAATCCCTCCTCCTCTATTAAATAAATCCTCGGTTTCTTCAGCTCTATTGGAGCACTTACCATAAAAACTAAAGTTCTTCATGCCTATGCGGCATCGGAGTGTAATGGCAGAAATGTGATCAGATAACATCATCACTCTGCTAGCGTTTCCCTGACCCAGAAATGCCAGCAGTCAGGGCTTCTATTGATTGCTGGGAGCCGATGCACTACCTTGACAGCCAGCTCAGAGAAGAGCCAAGGCCCATTATGGGGGAAGGGGGGGCAGCATAATGCAACCCACCAGGGAGACACCTCGGAATGCCGCATAAGGCATTCCGATGGCGCCCCCCCGGCTGACGGCATCTTGGGTAAATGCCTCTTATGCCTCCTACTGCTGCCGATGGATCCGGTACAATTAGAAGATGCCTGGTAAGTATACAAGTACGGTAGCTTATCAGGTCTACACGTTTCAATGTGATAGCTTCTTCCGGACATAAACCTACATCGTACCGTCTACCTCCATTATACTCTCCTTCATTTGAGGCGCCGCAGCAGCTGCACATCAGGCATTTTTCCCATGGTTGTGGCAACACCTCCCCAACCAGGTGAGCATATTTCCTTCTAGCATCATTGGTACCACCCAGATAAGACTCTATTAGGCTCGCCTTTTTTTCAGCCTCCATAGCCGATATGTCCCATGGCCAGGTGTGCAGTGACATTTACCAGAAAGAAGCCATGTTTTTCCAGTCCTGGACAACCCTTTTTAACCAAAAAAAGTCACAGAATATTATAACACTGACTCTTTGTCTCCCCAGACACTCAACGCTCAAGTAATACTTGGAAATCTCCATCTCCTTATTGACCAAAGATGATCTTGGCTCCAATCAACCAGAAGCATCTAACAATATTGTCCCTCTTTATTTTCCTGTTCCTCTTATCCTTTATAATAAAGCGTGAGAGCACCATTTCAGAGGTGTCGGGAAATCTTCAAAGGTTGATTTGTGACAGTAATGGCATCCCAAACAAGTCAGAGGTTAAAAGCATCATCGTCCCAAAGAAACCTGTCGAGGAAATTGTTGTCCTCATTTGGAAATGGCCTTGGGGATATGAATCCCCATTGGATAAGTGCCCCGAATATGATATATTGGGATGCAAGTTGACCATAGACAGAAGCCTTTATAGCGTTGCCGATGCGGTCCTCATACATCACGTAGATATTATGTATGACAAAACGTCATTGCCCCAAGAGCCAAAACCTCATTTCCAGCGTTGGATCTGGTACAACCTGGAGCCACCACGGATTATCCAAAACTTGAAGATGTTGGATAACCTATTCAACATGACCATGACTTTCCGGAAAGATTCCGATATATTTTCTCCGTATGGTAGAATGGCACCACTAAAACTTAAGGGTCAAAACTTCACCATTCCCACAAAATCCAGACTGGTGGCTTGGGTCGTCAGTAAGTGGTACCCCGGTGCCCCCGTACAGCATATTACGAGGAACTAAAGAAACACATCTCTATTGATGTTTATGGTGCTAACCACAAGAAACTGAGCTGGGATGATTTCCATGCCACCATATCCCAATATAAATTCTACTTGGCCTTTGAGAATTCCATCTACAGGGATTATATCACTGAGAAACTATGGTCTAACGCGTTTGGATCTTGGGCAATTCCAATTGTTTTGGGAACATCTCGGAAGAACTATGAACGTTTTGTCCCAGCGGACGCCTTCATTCACGTTGATGACTTCCCAAGTCCTAAGGAACTGGCCGCCTATCTTCTAGAGTTGGACAAGGATGATGAAAAGTTTAGGAAATATTTTAACTGGAGATTTCAATATCGTGTCCTTGATAGTAAAGGCTCATCCTATGCCTACTGTAGAATATGTGAAGTTATCAGAGAAAATCCAGTGTACCAGGTCATTCACAGTATAGAAAAGTGGTTCTTGGAAGACGTGTAATTTTTTTGGGTCTGGAAGGTTGGTGACACATACCTCTACTCCCGTCACTTAGATATGGGTTTTTCCCTCTTAAGCTCACAAAACCTTCCCCATCAAAGTTAGGCTAGAGACACACTATTTAAGACAACCTGGTAATTCTAAGATCCCCCGGAGTCACCATATTGATGCTGAACTTAGTGTGGACACCTGATCAACATAGCACAGGGCAGCCCAGAACTCCTGGACTCAAGCAATCCACCAGCCTCAGCCTCCCAGTAGCTGGGATTACAGGTGCGCGCCACCACATCCTGTGCTATGTTGATCAGGTGTCCACACTAAGTTCAGCATCAATATGGTGACTCCGGGGGATCTTGGAATTACCAGGTTGTCTTAATGAGTGGTGAACCGGCCCAGGTTGGAAACAGAGCGGATAGAGACACACTATGTGAGATACATGCAAGATACTCGCATGAGTCTCGCATGACTCACCCGAAATGTCTACCTATCTCTCCGGACTGGAGCGCGTCAGCTGCTTGTGTTTCTATGCAGCTAACGCGTTCCTCTTTACAGAGTCGACGGCTGTTCCGGGTGAGTCATGCGAGACTCAAGGGAATTTATCACATACATCTCACATAGTGTGTCTCCAGCCTAACAAAAACAGCGGAGGACGGCTGTGCTACACTATTTGCATAATTTCCATAGTATTCCAATTTACATAATTCCCAGCGAGCCTCATTCTTTCCGCAACTTGGGAGTTATGACAATGGCATAGGTCACTTTTCTAGTCTGTTTCTCCCATTCATTTCTATGGGAATTATACAAAAAGCTGGTCTTGGCTGTTTTTCGCAACTTTTCTTCTTGTGGCCGGTACCTACACCAGCTCTTGCTTTCACAAACCCACTTTTGGTGTCTGAGACCAATAAGCAATCATTTCCACCTTAGCCATGAAAGGTTAATAAGGGAACAACTATTTAATAATATTAATGTAAACTGTTGTTGCCATCAGTGAAGTTAAAGGGTTTTCCCATGAACAAAGTTCATTATAAAGTTAATTTATTTCAATAGATCTGGAATAATAATCATTTCTAGAATTGGATATGTTTAAAAAATGTTCCTGTGCTGAGATAATCTTATATATGTCCCTGCTATGTACTGTGTAATGGATGTGTCTGATCATACTACATCTCCTGTGCTGAGATAATCTTATATATGTGTCCTGCTATGTACTGTGTAATGGATGTGTCTGACCATACAGGGACATGGTATGATCATACCACATCTCCTGTGCTGAGATAATCTTATATATGTGTCCCTGCTATGTACTGTGTAATGGATGTGTCTGATCATACTACATCTCCTGTGCTGAGATAATCTTATATATGTGCCAATGCTATGTACTGTGTAATGGATGTGTTCTGTGGTTCCTTCATCACATGGCAGAGCGGATCATATATATACATTTTCATTTTAAGCTGCAATCAGGGAACAAGTCTCTAGGCCACTCAGGCTTACAGGACCTGATGGCAGAAACTGGAGGCTGGTCGATTTTATGCCCACTAGCCACACAAGTGGTACTTCCCGGGGCAGCAGTAATATAGACGATCAGGGAACTGCTATAGGGCATGGATACCCGCAGCACCCGCACTACCAACCTGGTAGGAGGTTACCTAAAGCAACCAAGATGGAGTACTGAGAAGCTCAAGGCATCAGGAAACCTAACAGCATTGGACAAAGTTAGCAGGAAAGCCATATTACTCACCCAGCAGAGTGGACTGCAGTTCTCATCAGACAGGCTGGACCACATGCCCGATGGTGGTTGTAATAACTGGATCTGATTCAGCAACCTGCAGTAAAAGTTAAAGCAAAGACTGACTGCTTGTGTCTCCTTCCTCCACTACACCACACCACCACAACCCTTATCATCCCCTGGGAGCCAGCCCTGATTGGCAGAGGCGTAACTAACGCGGTCGCAGCGATCGCAGCTGAGACCGGGCCCGCCCCGTGCCCTGTGCTTCCAGCCACCCGCCGTGACCGTGGTAGCGCAGTCCTGAGTCCTGACTCATCAGACCAAAGCACAGATTTCTTGGTCTAATGTCCATTCCTTGTGTTATTTAGCCCAAACAAGTCTCTTCTGCTTGTTGCCTGTCCTTATCAGTGGTTTCCTAGCAGCTATTTTACCATGAAGGCCTGCTGCACAAAGTCTCCTCTTAGCGCTTGATGGTTTTTGCACTTGGGGACACTTTCAAAGTTTTCCCAATTTTTCGGACTGACTGACCTTCATTTCTTAATAATGGCCACTCGTTTTTCTTTACTTAGCTGCTTTTTTCTTGCCATAGTACAAATTCTAAAAGTCTGTTCAGTAGGACGATCAGCTGTGTATCCCCAGACTTCTGCACAACACAACTGATGGTCCCAACCCCATTTATAAGGCAAGAAATCCCACTTATTAAACCTGACAGGGCACACCTGTGAAGTGAAGACCATTTCCGGTGACTACCTCTTGAAGCTCATCAAGAGAATGCCAAGAGTGTGCAAAGCAGTAATCACAGCAAAAGGTGGCTACTTTGTAGAACCTAGAATATAAGACATATTTTCAGTTGTTTCACACTTTTTTGTTAAGTATATAATTCCACGTGTGTTAATTCATAGTTTTGATGCCTTCAGTGTGAATCTACAATTCTCATAGTTATGAAAATACAGAAAACTCTGAGTGAGAAGGTCTGTACTGTATATGCCCCAGCGTCTCCTGTGATGTATAGATGCCCCTGCGTTAAAATAAGAGAGACACTGTAATATTTGGATCTATGGCACTTCCTATTATCTATTAAAATAAATTAAAACCCGGATTCTTTAACTGTACCAAAAGCCACTAAGACCTTACATTCCTTCTATTGCAGGCACTGTGATGTGCCATTCACTATATGAATAGAAGAAGTGCATCTGACTTTTTTTCAGGCAAGGACATGTCTTTTTTATTTTAACCTATGAGTGATAGGATTTCTCTAGGACTTATTTGTCTTTCTTTATTTGACCCTCCAGCATTCGATTGCTGCAAGTCACTATTTACCCAGCAGTGGGCAAACACTACGGTGCCATATTAGTATACAGGCACGCTCATTGCTCACAATACATTAGCATTAATATATTTTTTACCCCATTTGACCTATATAAACATCTAATTCTCTGCCTCATTTTTATATCATTTATTTATAATCCCTGCCTAACAGTCCCAGCATATATGGTAGCAGCATACATGAACAGAGCTTTAGGAAGGAAAAAGATCGTTTATGAGATGTTAATTAGGGGAGTTAGCTAGTCAAGGGGGAGTTAGTTCCCAACTAGTTGGCCCACTTAGCATGTTATCACGCCCTGTGGGTGTGGGGTGTGGGTCATGCGCTGTGAACCTCTCTGAAGCCATGGTGCATACAACCGGCTTCAGAGACGCTCAATAGGGAGAGGTAGTTCAACCATAACTCCCAAGCAGCAGCAGCCTCTTGGTGTTCATATTTGACATTGACCTTTCCTTTATTCCTTATATCCAATCACAAATTAGTTCATATTATCTGCACCTTGAAAACATCTGCAGAATTCGACCATTTCTCACCTTTGAAACCACAAAAACACTTGCTGTTGCTCTCATTCATTCCTGTCTGGACTACTGCAACTCTTTACTGATTGGTCTCCTTCTAGCCAAACTTTCTCCCTTCCAATCCATCCCTAATGAAGCAGACAGAGTAGTTTATCATCAATGCCTCTGCCTTATGCCAATCATTACACTGGTTGCCCATCCGCTACAGGATACAGTACAAACTTATCTCTCTCACCCACAAAGCCTATATCTCATCTGTATACCACTCTATCTCTTCCTTGTGTTCTCCAACTGATCTTAGAATAATATCGCCCATAATTCAAACTTCACACCTCTGACTCCAGGACTTCTCTCATGCTGCTCCAGTGCTCTGGAATGCACCTCCCAAAACCATTGTGGCTAACATCTAGCCATCATGTTTTTAAGCATGCCCAAGAAACACATCTCTTTAGACAGGCCTATCACGTCAACTCACTAACCTAACTTTCCCCTCTCCCCTGTTTCCTCCTGCTAAATCTTAATTACGACCTTCTCCTATCTATTCATCTGTCTCCAGATCCTTAATAAAACCAATAGTACACAAGTGCATAAAGACAAAACTGGCTGATGACCGAAGCATGTGGCCTCATATGAAAAACCCCTATTTATCATAATGGTGGCTGAACCAGACCCTACAAGTACGTTCTACCTACTGTGTCCCCTATGTCCTTATAGATTGTAAGCTTTCAAGCAGGACCCTCAGCCTTATGTAAGTGGTGAACTATATATTACCTTGTATTGCCATCTATACATTACCCCTGCTTAATTGTAAAGTGCTGCGGAATATGTTGGCGCTATATAAATAAAAATTAATATTATTATTCTCTAAAATCAATGTGTAAAAGTAGCATTTATTACCTCTGTTTTTTGTATGCTAATTAGGGCTTTGACTAGTCAAAGGGGTGTTATTTCCCCAGATTAATTGGAAACCCTGTGAACTGTGGGTGTGATAACTTGATTTTAATGAGCCGACATCATGGCAGCTCCTGTGTGGAGCCTTAAGGATCAAGATACTCAGGCTGCCAAGGCATGGTAGTACCCTGATTGCTGTTTCACGGTGGTGGCCATTTCAGCATTACAAAGGGTTCAGAGTTTATAAAATCAAAAATAAGTAAAAATAAAGTCTAAAGTTTGTGACGCCAGTTGGGATGTTCAGTCAGGATGTGGCTGGCAGTACAGAGAGTCCCAAGGTGATAGATGCTGGCAGCAAAGGAGATGATCAACCCTTCCCAACTATGGCTGGCTCCCAGGGAGATAGTAGTCTGTGCAATGCAGTAGGCTGAAGACAGCATGAGACAGGATGGTTGTTTTATCGTTCACTGAACAATCCGAACAGATCCGCAGGACATAGTACTTCTTTCCCAGGCTTTCAGTCTGGCATGTCTGCTGGATGATAGCTTTTCCTACCACTGCTACTCTCTAGTCTCGAGGTTTCTCGGAGCCTGGAACTACCGATACCACCTTGCTTCTGGTTCCTGTTTCCTCCTCGTGCTCCACTATCTGACTTATGATTCTAACCCTTCCCCCTTACCAGGGACTGTGTCACATGCCCATCTCAGGCATCACATGTACGCTTTCTTAGAAGGGATCAGGTATCGTGTGTGAATGATTCAGTCTCCAGCAGAGAAATCATCATCACTCCCATCAGACTAGCACTAAAAAGCATGTTACTTATAGCACCATTCTGTGTCGACCAGACGAAGGGGGCGCCACACTAGTGCGCGCATGCGGCTCATTTCAGCAGCGTCAGTGCGACTCTGAAGCCGGGTGTACGTGTCTATAACATAGGAAGCCAAACCAAGGACACTCAATATGTTGAAAACTTTGTTAGTGAACGTTGTGAGCCCTTTGACTCCACATGGGGTTTGTAGATTTTGGTATAATTGGGCTATGAAAATCTCATTTGAGCTTCTATAAAAAAAAATAATAGGTTTAGGGTTTTTTCTCCAATGGTTTATAAGAGAGAATATACCCCACACTTAATTACATAATGTCTCCTAAGTGCAGAAATGCCTTGTAAATGGCCGTACTCCACTGTTTGGGCACACAGCGCACCTCGGGCGTGTACATTCTGGAGAGGAACGTTTGCTGGAATGGATTTCTCTAGACATATTGTGTTTGCAGAAGCCCTTGAGGTGTCAATATAATGGGAACAACCCTGAAGTGACAACATTTTGGAAACTACACCCCTCGTGGTATTTATATAAGGATAAAGTGAGCTTTTTAATGCTTTTTTCAGAAATTAATGTACCATGGATATTGAATATTGTAGTTTTTGCATAAGTATGTCACTTCAGCACTTGATATTTTGTGTTATTTTAAAAGACTTGTTCGCCAATTATTATGCCCGATTTGTGGGGCACTGCGGCTGTTTTGGCCGCTGCCCCCAGACTGATCATGCCCCTAAGAGTTGATAGATGTTCCTCCACGTCCCATGTAATGGGCCCCCCTCCCCTGGTAGAACGCCTCCCATATGAAGCCCACCCATGGGCTTATAAATCTGTTCCTTTGGGCCATTAGGCCTCTCCCCCTCATTGTGACCCATGGAAATGATCACCCGCCCTCTGACCCTTAAGAAGGTTTTTTCGAAATTGTCTCAGCAGTTGAGTTAATGGTTTGGTGAAGGCAAACATGTGCGGTTGTCTGGCGGTAGAATGCCTCTGCACCCTCGGGGTTAATAGGCGGTGTTCAAGCCTTAAACGAGCCAATGCCAATATTTTCCAAAAGATTACATGGTGCTATGTTTTATTTCTCTACATTAAAACTGATGATTATGTATTTGGTGTGTTGACCTCATTGCATGGGACAGGGTGGTTGGTGACTTGGTCTGGGGAGTGTAATGGTTTTAGACACACCCTGCTTATGGCATTAAAGCACCGCTCTAGTGGAATTTTTTTATTGGAGTGGTGCTTTAAATCTAAGTCCCATGTTAACTGTCTTAGACTCACCTTCCGGTGGCTTCATCTTCTATCTAAGCCATGCCGGTCGGTGACCTGCCGACAGCTCCAGTATTTCATGGCGTGCACCTGAGATCAAAACTCAATACAAGTCTATGAGTGCCTTGTTCTGACCTTGTTCTGGCCCTCATAGAGTTGCATTAAGCACCTGTGATGTAACCTATGACTTCCCGCCAAATTGAAGTTACAGTGAAAAGATGGTGTCCCGGGACCAGACTAGTGTCAGTAAAAGGTGAAGACTTAGATTTATAGCACCACTCCAGCACTGAAATAGAAAAAACCGCTGGAGTGGTGCTTTAATATTTTGGCTGGACATATAACAGTGTTCAGAGGTGAAAGAACACCATGAGGATGTGAGGACTAAGGATACAACACTGTCCAACAGCAATTTAGAGGGTCTAGGGCAGGCATGGGGAACTCCAGGCCTCAAGGGCTGCAAACAGGTCAGATTTTCAGGATTTCCTTAGTATTATACAGGTGATAATATAATCACCTGCACTGGTAATAATTCCAATCCCTGTGCAATGCTAAGGAAATCCTGAAAACACATACTGTTGGTGGCTCTTAAGGACTGGTCTAGGATGAAAAAAGTCCCTGAGAAGTCTGGAAACGGCACCCTTACAAACATTTATCAAGGGGTGAATTGAGCATTTTGACCCCTCAGGTGTTCTGACCCCCTCAGTATTCTATGGGAGCCTTGTGACTTCCTCCTCCCTGCCGGCATCTGCGTCTCCTCTGTTGATTGGCTGGCCTGGCGTGATGTCATTATTTTGGCATTATGCATATACAATGTCACTTCCGGTCGGCTAATACAAGAGGAGATGGGAATGCTGACAGGTCGGAGGCGGTTTGCAGGGATTTCAGTCATCATCCATGGAATATTGATCTGGTCCCTTGAACCAGGGTCCAGCAAATCAATTTACTCATCTCTAATTGGTACCAAATGGATCTTAAAGAGTGAAAACTGCAATTTTTCTCCCTTTCTAATACAGGACAATCTCAGTTTGGCACTCCGCCATTGTCAATTGGTGTTCAAAGTTTGAAGAGCTATTGGAGATTGATGACCTTCCCAAACCCCGTACCCAGGAGTGGGCACTCAGCCAGAATTCCTCTATCACATAGACTTACGCCAAATAGGTGCTGATGTCCCTGATTTGACAGAGGAGGAATAGAAGGAGGTGGAGGACACATTGTACCCCTCAGCGGTGTGTGAGGGATTGCTTCATCTCATTCGATTTCCTTAATAGAGTTTACTGCTCACCTTCTACTCAACAGAATACGATCTGGCAGCGATTCTACACTTTAGTTGGAGCTTCGCTCTGTTGAAGTTGGTTTCAACTGATCGGTGGGAGTGTCGGACTCCAACCCATCTCATGTTCATGACCCAACCTGTGGATAAGTCATCATTGTCACCTATCCATACAATAAGTTATCAAGCCGGTATAGGTTAACCATTATGGTCAGACTGGCATCATCTCATACAGCATAGTCATCCGTTCCTGTTCGCAACGATTGACCTTTTTGGACTTGAATACTGTCTTCACGTCCTCCTATGTACTTTATAATGATGTCTATCATTTCCTTGTGCAACTTTGTGCCTCTTAAGTGACCATAAAATGTATTTTTAAACTTAACTGCATTTTTTATTTTCCCGGTTCATGTTGGTGCGGTGTTTAGTCAGGCGCGCTCTCTCAAAATCAGAGTCATTCATCCTATCCTATAAATAATAAACGTTTATTTCAATCGGGGATCGGGAGGGCATGTGGAAAATGTGGGCTATGGGCTGGACAATGGCCTTTTTGCACGCAGGTGTGCTTTAATGGGTCCACTCAAATGACCTGCGTGCGAAACAGCTGTTGTCCAGCCCATAGCCCGCATCCTCCCACATTCCCTTCCGATCCCCAAATTGAAATAAACATTTTAAGACACACCACCGGTGAGTGCATCCTCGTTCTATGTCTATTGGATGTGCTGTATTTGAAGTCTCTCCGGAAGAGAGCGGTGGTTGGTCGTCTATGCTTGCGCTGCATTTCCAAGTTCAGTTATCGTCGGTACACAGAATGGTTGTGCAGGTCATTTCCTCACTCTATATAGTATTTCATCTTAGTTAGTTAGTAGTAGGTTGTACTAGTGAGTAGTATAGCGTGGAGTAGTAATCATGTGCAAGCTGTGAGATACCTTAGGTAAGTAGGTGCGTGTTTGAGGCAAATGTCAGCCTAACATTGGTATTTATTCCCTATCTTTTATATCCCCCATCGAAGGGAATAGAGTTCCCGGGAAGGACTCCAGAAGGAGAACGCACAGAGAACTACCTCCGTCCATCTGTTACAAGCTCCAGGCCCGGACTCGGAATAGGTTCCTCTGTCACTGGACTGTCCTCAGTGGCACATGTCCTAGGGAGGAAGCTTGGCATAACCTGGGCAAACAGGTCAACGCAGAAACAGGTGTTAGAAGAAGGGAGTCCGGTCAACGGTCATAACCGTTGTGTCAGTGGGTCATGACCCTAGGTTAAAAGGGGACTAATTTACTCAAAATACACTTTACCCATTTATAAAAAAAATATAAGTTTATTTAAATTACATTAAAATATCTGCCATTGGCACAATGTACAAAGCATAATACGCCCCATTACAATCACTAGTCACACAAGTGCTATTACTAATGGAATGACCTATAAACGACCTATTCCCTAGCTGTGTCATAGTGTTCCCTTGTTTCGATCACACCTCTGAAAACTAGTATATAGAAGGGACACAACCAAGTTTACACTACTTTGCGTGGTGGGTATGCATGTATCTAAATGCACCTCCACATGTGTGTAAGAAGACCACTCTCATTTTTCCCACCACCTAACAACTCTAGAGTGTTCGATGTCTCCAAAATGTCCATTCTGTGAAGTTTGCTTTTATAAGTCTAGGATTTGTGCCCTCTAGGGGCCCTTCCAGGTAACACACACTATGGCTGGTATCACACTAAAGCTTTTTGGTATCCGTGTGCACCCTGCTGAAACTGGGTGCACCTGGATCTATTTTTGGCCCCATTGGCTTTCAATGAGGCCGCAGGAACTTGTGGGTACGTCCAGTTCTTTACGGTTCCCCCTGATCCGAGTGTCCACAGTTTTTCCACTGAGATCAAAAACGCATTTTTTGGTGATTTTTTGTGACCGTTTCAATACCAAATACTCTCGGATCCGGGGCAATCCGGGTTAACTTAGAATGTGGCTCTATGGAACTCGAATCTACAAGAATTCAGATCCCGCTGGACTCGGATACCGGATCCAAGATTTTTAATTGAGCAGGCCCAGAACCCAGTTTTAAATGACACACCTACTAGTAGGCATGTAATTTTACATCAGATCCAGCTAAAAAAGTACACAACCTAATGCAACAGGATACTCATGCACCGGTATTACCGCTAATCCGGGAGACGGAGTAGTAATAATACCGGTTGCATCATGATAAACAACACCGGGTGAATCCCTGGGCAGGCAGGTTATACCCGCATTCCCACAGATTCCAAAAACTGGTAGTGTCTGGTAGCCTAAGGAAGCACAAAGCAACGTTTTGACATTTGTCCAATACTATATGTTTTTGTATAGGTTTTGGACATGTATAGTAGTCATTTCATACTAGGGTGGAGGAACCCTCTAAAGGTACCGTTACACGGCTCAACATCGTTCCCGACATCGTTCAAAAGTGACGTCTGGAACAATGTTGAAACGACATCGTTACTGCGTCGTTGCGTGTAAACAAACGATTCAACAACGATAGTTGGTCAAGTCAGAGTTGACAGGTTTATCAACATGTTGAAAAAACTGACAACTTCAACTCAACCAACCTGCTGCATCGTCCTGTGTGACACCGCGATAACGACTTTGCCCATTCACAGCAATGAGCAGGGATCGTTCACGGTGTTTGCGAATGATCCTGCTCACAACACCGCTGGGGAGTCGTCCATGATATCTACCGTGTGACATCTCACCATGATGTTGAACAGCTGTGCGGTGAGTGCTGCCGCTGCCATTCACTTCCTGTTAATTACTTCTGCTCCCAAAGGAGGGGAGTAGGAGGCTGGCAGTGATTGGACATAACAATGTCACATGGGCCCTGGAATGTGAGTTCTGACACTGTTGGAACCGCACCGAATGAGTATAGGCTTTTTATTTTTATGGGGTTTAACATGGGAATTAAAAAGGGGCTATCCAAGTAATTGACAACCCTTTTAAAAAAAATCTAAAATTTGTATAATAAAAAAATGCAATAATTTGGTTTGTTTTGCCATTGTCTAAGATTTGTAACATTTTGTTGTTACGCCAGTGCTCCGGAACCGAACTTGTAAATGGAGTGAATGAAATATCCATTAACAGGGGGCGGGGGATCAAAGTCATCAAATAGAGGAAAGCTCGGTTGTGTGCCTTAGAAGACATCATGAATGGTGACAGTGTTTTGTTAATGGGGTATTCCATCTCCAAGATCCTATCCCAATATGTATTAGGTGCAATAATAATAATTAGAAATGTAGTATAGTTCTACTTATTAGCTGTCACTCACCTCATGTGCAGCTTAGGTATCCATGGTTACGACCACTCATATAGTGACAGTTGTGCTTGCGGTCGTAACCATGGATACCTAAGCTACTTTATACTACATAGCTAATCAGGAAAACTATACTACATTTCTAATTGGAAATATTTGATTAGCTATGAAGTTTACAGTAGCTTAAGCATCCATGGTTACGACCACAAGCAACTAACTGTCACTATATGAGTGGTCGTAACTATGGATCCCTAAGCTGCACATTAGGTAAGTGACAGCTAATCAGGAGAATTATACTACATGTACTAATTGGAAGTATTTGATTAGCTATGTAGTTTACAGTAGCTTAAGTATCCATAGTTACGACCACAAGCAACTAACTGTCACTATATGAGTGGTCGTAACTATGGATACATAAACTGCACATTAGGTAAGTGACAGCTAATCAGGAGAACTATACTACATTTCTAGTTGGACATATTTGCTAATATTAATATTTTAACACCTACTACCTGTTGGAATAGGATCTTGGAGATGGGTATACCCCTTTAAGGACACTAAATGAAGCAATTTACAAAGGGAATAACTCATGTTATAAAGATCTGAACCTCGTTGATTGTGGTGTGCAGGGATGGGGCGACGTCACGACAGGTGTCACGGTGAGTAGAGGAATAGGAGCCACAGAGTTTTGCGTGACATCCTCAGTCCGGGGTTTTGTTTGCCCCCCAGGGTCCCTCCCTCCTGTTACTCCCCCGTCAGTGTCACGGTAGCAGAACGACACTTGCAGACGTTTTTGGCTGCTCTGCTCCGTCTATTTCTGGCAGGGGAGATCATCTGTGCGCGTCCTTGTCAGATGACCCAGAAAGGACGAGTGGAGCACAGACCAGGGCGGCCGTCGGCACCATGAGGAATTACTTGGTAGGTCGAAATCTCTCTTAATTGTCACTTTACGTCAAAGTTGTATTAACACTAATATGATGTCACTAAGCTGCTGCGTTCACACCGGGGGTTTGTATGTTCCATGCATCAATAATGCAGCATCTTACAGTTCCAGTAAAGTGGATGGATGGGGTGTAGAGAAGCCTCCTGCCTCTGCGCTTCTTCCTAAACTCACCCATACACTTGCATTACATGCGGAGAACACGCACACGCATCTTTAACGCACTTCCGACGCGGAACCGGATCGTAAACGCATATAATCCGCACCTGAGCGTATCAATAAAGTTTTGTGAAATACCGGGAAGTATCAAAAACAAGGCAGCTTTATTTAAATGACACACAAAACGCAGACAAAAATCGAAGCATCGAAAACACGATAAAACACACAAGGTCACGAAAAGATTCTGCAATATCAGAAGCTCATGGTGGGATTGTGGCCCATTAGGGTGAATGCACAGAGCTGATTTGCTGCAGAGTATTGCTGTGGACGTTCTTACAAATTCACAATACAACTACTTAGGTGATACCGTATCATGACGTGAGTTTCCGTATACTAACTCATAATGAAAATACACTTATATTTATGTATGCATTTCACCCCTACTATGCATAACCACAGATAGAGGGAATTCACACAAATTGCAATTCACACATGTCCAAAACAAGGGCGAGATGTTAATACAAAGGTTCAGAAATTGGCTGCATTGTTGGGTTGTCCATGCAAACGTCACAGTAAATGTGCACTGTGGAATCAAGATAATCTATAGCAGTATGTTGATTGAAATCATTACAAAGTCTTGTGCCCTCTCAGCCAGAGATGTGGTATGATCAGACACATCCATTACACAGTACATAGCAGGGACACATATATAAGATTATCTCAGCACAGGAGATGTGGTATGATCAGACCATGTCGCTGTACGGTCAGACACATCCATTACACAGTACATAGCAGAGACACATATATAAGATTATCTCAGCACAGGAGATGTGGTATGATCAGACCATGTCCCTGTACGGTCAGACACATCCATTACACAGTACATAGCAGGGACACATATATAAGGTTATCTCAGCACAGGAGATGTGGTATGATCAGACCATGTCCCTGTACGGTCAGACACAGCCATTACACAGTACATAGCAGGGACACATATGTATAAGATTATCTCAGCACAGAAGATGTGGTATGATCAGACCATGTCCCTGTAAGCTCAGACACATCCATTACACAGTACGTAGCAGGGACACATATATAAGATTATCTCAGCACAGGAGATGTGATATGATCAGACCATGTCCCTGTACGGTCAGACACATCCATTACACAGTACATAGCAGGGACACATATATAAGATTATCTCAGCACAGGAGATGTGGTATGATCACACATCCATTACACAGTACATAGCAGGGACACATATATATACGATTATCTCAGCACAGGAGATGTGGTATGATCAGACCATGTCCCTGTATGGTCAGACACATCCATTACACAGTACATAGCAGGGACACATATATAAGATTATCTCAGCACAGGAGATGTGGTATGATCAGACCATGTCCCTGTATGGTCAGACACATCCATTACACAGTACATAGCAGGGACACATATGTATAAGATTATCTCAGCACAGAAGATGTGGTATGATCAGACCATGTCCCTGTATGGTCAGACACATCCATTACACAGCACATAGCAGGGACACATGTATAAGATTATCTCAGCACAGGAGATGTGGTATGATCAGACTATGCCCCTGTATGGTCAGACACATCCATTACACAGTACATAGCAGGGACACATATATAAGATTATCTCAGCACAGGAGATGTGGTATGATCAGACCATGTCCCTGTATGGTCAGACACATCCATTACACAGTACACAGCAGCAGTGGCGTAACAACCCCTGTGCGGGGCCCTGGTGCAGCCTATACTCCGGGGCCCCCACAGGTTAGGAGCGGGGAGGGGGTTGCTGTTGGGAAATTTCCAGCCAAGATTTATAGTTGGTGAGCAAGGGGGTGGGGTGCTAGTGGAGGTGGATCGCTAAAACATACCAGCTATTACACTTCTGCAGCCGCACCGCTAAGAAAAGGGGCGGGCACAGCTACAGAAAGTGAGACTTCATTCACTTCCCATCCTCCCTCCTCTGTCACAGGTGATTGCTGAAAGCACGGGCCCCCCTGCAGGGAGGCGCGGGCCCACCTACAGGGGCGGGCCCGGTCTCAGCCGCGACTGCTGCGACTGCGGTACTTACGCCACTGCATAGCAGGGACACATATATAAGATTATCTCAGCACAGGAGATGTGGTATGATCAGATCATGTCCCTGTACAGTCAGACACATCCATTACACAGTACATAGCAGGGACACATATATAAGATTATCTCAGCACAGGAGATGTGGTATGATCAGATCATGTCCCTGTACCGTCAGACACATCCATTACACAGTACATAGCAGAGACACATATATAAGATTATCTCAGCACAGGAGATGTGGTATGATCAGACCATGTCCCTGTACGGTCAGACACATCCATTACACAGTACATAGCAGGGACACATATATAAGATTATCTCAGCACAGGAGATGTGGTATGATCAGATCATGTCCCTGTACGGTCAGACACATCCATTACACAGTACATAGCAGGGACACATATATAAGATTATCTCAGCACAGGAGATGTGCTATGATCAGATCATGTCCCTGTACCGTCAGACACATCCATTACACAGTACATAGCAGGGACACATATATAAGATTATCTCAGCACAGGAGATGTGCTATGATCAGACCATGTCCCTGTACGGTCAGACACATCCATTACACAGTACATAGCAGGGACACATATATAAGATTATCTCAGCACAGGAGATGTGGTATGATCAGATCATGTCCCTGTACGGTCAGACACATCCATTACACAGTACATAGCAGGGACACATATATAAGATTATCTCAGCACAGGAGATGTGGTATGATCAGATCATGTCCCTGTATGGTCAGACACATCCATTACACAGTACATAGCAGGGACACATATATAAGATTATCTCAGAACAGGAACACTTTTTTAAACTCATCCAATTGTGGATATTATTATTACTCCAAGATCTATTGATTAAAACCAACTTTGTGGGAAACCCCTTTAATTTCCAGTGATCCTAGCTCAATATCCAAGTAACATATTACCAAAGACTGAAGACTGTACAATGAAGGCCTCCAGTCTGATAATCTGATAGAAGTCTTTGGACTCTTTACAGGTTTTGGGTCAGAGGATCTCACGAGCCTTCACCACATCTAGTCGTGCACAGATGCAAAACCGCGTCGCAGAGAAACAGAAAATATTCCAGGTATTGTTCCTCCAACATCTCTTCAAGCGCTAGATGTCATTAGAATTGTACAATACACGGTCATTGATGACAGAGTACGGTCCAGGCACTGGACACCGCAGTCTCTAAAATCCTGAGAGAACATTGAATGCTGATTATACAAAGTAATGCCGCCTTAAACAGTCAAGTGGACTTTCTTAATGGAGCAGTATCACAGCCATATATTTGTCTACAGATACATAAGGCCCCACCCATAAATCATGAATGATCTAAGAGCAGGTTGTATATCTCTTTTGCATTTGAGCAACAACTTTCATAAGGGTGGAGGCACACTGTCGTGCATCACAAGCAGAGCATTTTTGATGCATGACAGTGATGCGAGTGCTGGGCGTTTTTACTGTGAGTGTGGTGCGTGTGGGTGTGTGTTCATGGCTGTATGCAAGAGAGTGTGCTGCAAGTGTGCTGCGAGAGTCAGTGTGTGGTGCTAGTCAGTGTGCTGCTGTCCACGGTCCTGAAGTTTGCTCGGCGGGATTTCTCAGCACGCTGAGTAATCCTGCCGAGCAAACTTCAGCACCAAGGACAGCACTGGCTGTCAGCTGAGCACTGACTTCAGCACCGCTGACAGCATTTACCGGCGAATTCAAACCCCGCTGCTGTCAAAGCAGCGGTATTTGAAATTTCCTGGTTGCCGCTGCAGCAACCAATCAGCTTTCACTGCTGTGACAGCAGCGGTGAAAGACGATTGGTTAAACTGGCCGGTAAATGCTCTCCATGGTGCTGAAGATAAAACTTTTATTTTAATTCGCCTTTATTGTAAACATTATAATGCAACATTTGCACAAATGAGCAACAGGGAACTGTGCATTCCTTGCTGCAGAAGTATAAACTTCAGCACCAAGGACAGCATTTACCAGCTGATTTAACAATCGTTTTTCACTGCTGCTGTCACAGCAGTGAAAGCTAATTGGTTGCTGCATCGGCAACCCAGCAATTTCAAACCACCACCGCAGCAGTGTTTGAACCAATCGGCTTTTACCGCTGCTGTCACAGCGGGTGACAGCTGAATGGTTACTGTGTCGGCAACCCTGCAATTTCAAACACCGCTGCTTCGACAGCAGCAGTGTTTGGCGACATTGTAAGATGCATCGCAGAGTGTGCTGTATGGGTGCGAGATTTTCTCGCACCCATATACTTACCACGGACACTCGCATGAGAAAATCGCGTTCAATCGCAGCATGCTCACATTTCACTCGTGATGCAAGTTATGTGCGTTGAAAATGCACTAATATGACCAGTATCATTTACTGATACTGGTCCGAGTGCAATGCGAGTTTTTCTCTCATTGCACTCGTGCGAGTCTCATGCCTAAGTGCCTCCACCCTAATGCAAAGTTGGAACCTAAGATTACGTTCCAACTTTGTGTTGTGAAAGAGTTGATGCCACTAAGTATATTGAGATGATTACATCAAACAGATCAAGATGAAGCCACCAAGACAGAGATGATATCAAACTGATGGAGGTGACTACACCAAGTGAAAAGGGATTATTATTCCACCTAGAAAAAGACTCATCCACCAAACAAGCAAAGACAGACAAGATGCCACGGAATAGATAAAGATAGAGTCAACAACACAGAGATAATACAACCAAAAAGATTGAGATGATTCCACCAAGACAAAGACAAAGATGAAGTCACCAAGAAAAAAAGATAATGTCACTCAATAGGAGGAAATAAAGCTACTAAGTAGACAGATAATGCCACCAAATAAGAGGAGATGAAGTCACCAAGAGGAGAGATAATGCCACCAAATAGAAGGCAATATAGTCACAAAGTAGAGAGCTAATGTCACTAAATGGGAGGAGATGAAGTGACCAAGTAGAGACTAAAGAGATGGTGCCACCAAATAGGAGGGGATGAAGCTACCAAGTTGATAGAGATTATTCAACCAAGGAAACACAAATGATAACACTGTGTAGATTGTGATGATTCCACCAAGTAGCTCATGTCTGTGTACTTGGTGGAATCATCTGAGTGTCGGCAAGTTGTCACTTGATTACTGTACATCTCCAATACACAGTGTGCAATTAATGATTTTCTTCCTTTTTTCTAGGCTGATAATGACTTGCCGGTTCACCTGAAAGGAGGCGCACGAGATGTCATCCTCTACCGAATCACAATGGGCATCACCATTGTAGGTATGCAATATAAGCAATGACCAACTGAAGACCGGGCCCGGCATCAAATTCAGCAGCCGTTGTGCAAACGATTTATTTGTTAGGATGAACCCTTTTAATTTTTGGTTTCCCAACACAGCCCTGTTCAGCACTTTTGGGATAAATTGCTAAAATCTTGATCCCAACTGCACTATATATATACACTATACTATATACAGTAGATAATACAGGATCCACCATTCACAATAGGTGATATCACAGCTCACCTCCTCCTCCTGTACAATGACTGATAACACCTCTATATACAGTAGATAACACAGGATCCACCATTCACAATAGGTGATATCACAGCTCACCTCCTCCTCCTGTACAATGACTGATAACACCTCTATATACAGTAGATAACACAGGATCCACCATTCACAATAGGTGATATCACAGCTCACCTCCTCCTGTACAATGACTGATAGCACCTCTATATACAGTAGATAACACAGGATCCACCATTCACAATAGATGATATCACAGCTCACCTCCTCCTCCTGTACAATGACTGATAACACCTCTATATACAGTAGATAACACTGGATCCACCATTCACAATAGGTGATGTCACAGCTCACCTCCTCCTGTACAATGACTGATAACACCTCTATATACAGTAGATAACACCGGATACACCATTCACAATAGGTGATATCACAGCTCACCTCCTCCTGTACAATGACTGATAACACCTCTATATACAGTAGATAACACAGGATCCACCATTCACAATAGGGGATATCACAGCTCACTTCCTCCTGTACAATGACTGATAACATCTCTATATACAGTAGATAACACAGGATCCACCATTCACAATAGGTGATGTCACAGCTCACCTCCTCCTGTACAATGACTGATAACACCTCTATATACAGTAGATAACACAGGATCCACCATTCACAATAGGTGATATCACAGCTCACCTCCTCCTCCTGTACAATGACTGATAACACCTCTATATACAGTAGATAACACAGGATCCACCATTCACAATAGGTGATATCACAGCTAACCTCCTCCTGTACAATGACTGATAACACCTCTATATACAGTAGATAACACAGAATCCACCATTCACAATAGGTGATATCATGGCTCACCTCCTCCTGTACAATGACTGATAACACCTCTATATACAGTAGATAACCTAGGATCCACCATTCACAATAGGTGATATCACAGCTCACCTCCTCCTGTACAATGACTGATAACACCTCTATATACAGTAGATAATACAGGATCCACCATTCACAATAGGTGATATCACAGCTCACCTCCTCCTCCTGTACAATGACTGATAACACCTCTATATACAGTAGATAATACAGGATCCACCATTCACAATAGGTGATATCACAGCTCACCTCCTCCTCCTGTACAATGACTGATAACACCTCTATATACAGTAGATAACACAGGATCCACCATTCACAATAGGTGATATCACAGCTCACCTCCTCCTCCTGTACAATGACTGATAACACCTCTATATACAGTAGATAACACAGGATCCACCATTCACAATAGGTGATATCACAGCTCACCTCCTCCTGTACAATGACTGATAGCACCTCTATATACAGTAGATAACACAGGATCCACCATTCACAATAGATGATATCACAGCTCACCTCCTCCTCCTGTACAATGACTGATAACACCTCTATATACAGTAGATAACACTGGATCCACCATTCACAATAGGTGATGTCACAGCTCACCTCCTCCTGTACAATGACTGATAACACCTCTATATACAGTAGATAACACCGGATACACCATTCACAATAGGTGATATCACAGCTCACCTCCTCCTGTACAATGACTGATAACACCTCTATATACAGTAGATAACACAGGATCCACCATTCACAATAGGGGATATCACAGCTCACTTCCTCCTGTACAATGACTGATAACATCTCTATATACAGTAGATAACACAGGATCCACCATTCACAATAGGTGATGTCACAGCTCACCTCCTCCTGTACAATGACTGATAACACCTCTATATACAGTAGATAACACAGGATCCACCATTCACAATAGGTGATATCACAGCTCACCTCCTCCTCCTGTACAATGACTGATAACACCTCTATATACAGTAGATAACACAGGATCCACCATTCACAATAGGTGATATCACAGCTAACTTCCTCCTCCTGTACAATGAGTCAGACCTGAATCCCATAGAACACTGTGGAGAGATCTAAAAATGGCAGTTTGGAGAAGGCGCCTTCACATATCAGGGACCTGGAGCAGTTTGCCAAAGAAGAATGGTCTAAAATTCCAGCAGAGCATTGTAAGAAACTCATTGATGGTTACCGGAAGCGGCTGATCGCAGTTATTTTGGCTAAAAGTTTGCGCAACCAAGTATTAGGCTGAGGGTGCCAATACTTTTGTCCGGCCCATTTTTGGAGTTTTGTGTGAAATGATCAATGTTTTGCTTTTGCTTCATTCTCTTTTGTGTTTTTTCATTGAAGACAAATTAAATGAAGATAATAATAGCAAAGAATTTGTGATTGCAATCATTTTACAGGAAGAAACTGAGGATTATCTGACAGAATTGCAGGGGTGTCAATACTTTTGGCCAACACTGTATATAATATATATGTGATGTTGCAGTATACCAATAACCCTCTTTGCATTGCAGGGGCCCTCTTCGCCTTCGGGAACATTGTCATGGCAGCTTTTCCGCATAAGAAGTGAGATCGTCTTCAACAACATTCGAGAGCCCGATAGAGAATTGTGTCTATTAAAGGCTGTGATGTCTTCACCTCTTGTCTTGTCGTCCTTTTGGGGAAGTCCCTTATAGAATTTTCTAATGAAGTATATTAGAAAGTTTATTATAATCATTTGCTCCACATTATTATTATATAAAAATGTAAACGGCGGTTCCGCTTTAAGGACTTGTCAATTAGGTAAGGGCTAAGGAAACGTCTGACTCCTTGGATATTGCAGTAATTCCCAGGGGCTCTTGGCCGCCCGTACATGTAAGCTTAGAGTAATAGAGCAACTCTCTGGGCCAAAGATCATCGGGGCCCGGGGCCACAGTCTAACAGAACCGTCTATATTGGTAAATCTACAACAAAAATGTCAGGGGTCCCTCAAATGCAAAGTAATAAAGTGGTTTTCGAGGATTAGGAACTGATGGCCGGTCCTTCCGATAGGTCAAGAGGTCGCCGGTGGTCCAATTCTCAGAACCGCAGCCAATCAGATTTTCCAGAATTTCAAACAAACCCATGAAAAAGAATTGAGCACAAAGTTCCCCACTTCCATAGTCCGGAGTCCGGTCCGGTCCTCAGGGGCAGATGGACCAGTCTAGTCCTTATTTTTGCCCCGGACACCCTCGTTTCGTCACCCTGGGAGCCTTTTACACTTATTAGGCTGCACCATGTCATGACATCACGCGAGGCATCGGTGACTTGGATTCACGTGAAGACGCTGCAGAGTCTAGTGAGCACAAGATGCCCCCAGGAGACCGGGCAGAGGGTGTCCGGTGCAGGGGGGAAAGACTGACATAGACCGCAAGTAACCAAGATGTGGGACCAGGAGTAGTGGAAATCGCTTTGCTCAACTCTACCATCATCTATCAAAAATAAAAATGATTATCAAATGTTCGGACAAAAAAAACTGGATTAGGGTATGTGCAGGTCACCTGAAGGGGCACTGCAGTGTATTGAATCCTGCTTATCAGGCCGGGGCACTGCAGTGTATGAATCCTGTTATCAGGCCGGGGCACTGCAGTGTATGAATCCTGCTCATCAGGCCGGGGCACTGCAGTGTATGAATCCTGCTCATCAGGCCAGGGCACTGGAGTGCATGAATCCTGCTTATCAGGCATGGGCACTGCAGTGTATGACTCCCATTCACTCCCTTCTGTGACTGATAGCCATCAACACCCCAGGGAAAACCACTTGTAATTTCTGAATTGCTCTCACCTGGGGTACAATGGCGGTATTCTGCTGCCGATGATAGAGAAACCTCAGGGTTTTGATCTCATCTAAATGCGGTTATTTTACAGTAAACATGTGATCACCTGTTTGGGTTCCAGAGGAGACGGCTCTTTTTGCCGAGTGCAGACAAATGATCCAGAACACCAGAGAGATCCAAGAGGTTCTGGACGAGCAAAACGGACTCCTACGAGGACACCTAGGAAAGTTCTCATTTTACGACACAGTATATTGTGATGGAAATGAATAGCACGACAAGCATCATACAACTTCACCACTTTACTGTTCAATAGAAAAAAATACAACACAATCTGGTACGTGACCACTCTGATGCCTCAAAAGTATGTGCACCCTCTGCCCACACATTAGTAAATCACATCCACCCACAAGGCACAGGTACTAAAGTTTATAGTCCAGACTAGAACCTACACAGCCCTGGACATAAGGAATGACGTCCAGGTGAGAAGACAAGGCACAGGCACCAAAACTAGAGATTTCCGGTACACGGGTCAAGATTAGCCGATTTGTAACAAATCAACCTTGTTACTGACTTCCTGAAAATTTCACATTTACCAAAATCTGAAATTGTCGGGTTCGATTTGCACAAAGGTTAAGCCAGTTTTCATTTTGATGGATTCTTCTGAGGGCCAGGAAGGGGTTAAAAAATAATCAAAGATTATATTCTCCTGTCTTAGACCTGGCTCTCCCCTGTCCTGCTGTCTAAGCTTCTCTACCACTCCCCTCCGGTCTTTAGTTCCCGGTGCTCCCTAGCATACGTTCCGCTCCAGGTGACTGCTTGAGATCGGAACTGGAAAGACCCAAAAAAGCGAGTGGAGAACTAGACAAGGACAATATAAGGGGAGACCCAATTATAGCCGTATACCATTTTTATCATTTTCTTACCCCTTCCCTCCTCTCTGTGTATTATGATATAGGGTGGGAGCTTAATAAACATCTTCTCAGGCCACCTTTTACTCATTAGTGATTGATTCAAGTAAATCCAACCAAAACAAATTCAAAGGAGAAGATGTGGAACACCTCTAGGAGGGAGAAATCATAGAAGGTTTCATGGTACAAGAAATCTATTCTACCTGATCATTAAAGGGACAGCAACTTTCCTCCTAACTCCCTTTGTAATTTATCCCTATAATCTAAGCTATTTTCTCATATACTTCCTTTATTAGTTCCCTACAGTTCCCTCTCAATGTTGTCTAATAGATATTGGTTTTTTTTCTATTTCCTGCTGATGTCCCATGTGAGTGCCGGATAGACTGGGGGGTACTCACTACAGATCATCATGAAGCAGGAAATAGTAAAAAAAAAACAATAGCCATTAGACAACATTGAGAGGGAACCGTAGGGAACTAATAAAGGAAGTATATGAGAAAACAGCTTAGATTATAGGGATAAATTACATAGGGAGTTAAGCGGAATGTTGCTTGTCTCTGACCCTTTAACTACTGAACAATTCCACCGTCCGTACCCAATTATTGTGCCCGAGATAATGTTAAAAGGTGGCAAAAATGGGATTCTACATAGGGGGAGGCGTTTCTATTGTAAAACTCCACCTTTCCTGGATTGAAAGGATTCCCATATTATAAGGCCGTGACCCAATACGTTTTTACAGAGGTATAATGACTTTCCACATAGAAGCCACATAATGTATCACACGCTCTTCAGAATCTTCTTGGCCTTAGTATTTGCATCCTGTATCCGATCCTGATTTACTGCAACCTGGAATGGAGAATTGAAAAACTCTTAGAAGTTTCTAAACCTGAAGGCCCCTGACCCACCGAGGTCTCCTCATCTCACCTTCTCCACGATTTTTTCTACTTGTTTGTTCTGGATATCGATTTCATTTCCAACGTCCAGCGCCATGCTGCGGAGATTGTCCAGAATGCTTCCAACTTGATTTAGGTTATCCTCCATTTCATCTTCTCGGGAATCCTTTGTTATCCTACAGAAAAAAAAAAAAATTTGGATGGTTAGAAAGGGTTTCCTGGAATAGAAAAAACAATATGAAGCAGTAACCTGTGCTATCATGTTGTCTTTAGGTCACAGAAGCCACTTAGGTTTCATAAAGCCAGAGTGAACAGCATCGTGGCGTGCTCTTCTTACCTTAGCACTCTTCATATCTCCAGTATTAGATCAGACAGACATGTTGGACAGCAGTGTGAGCAGCCTCTTCTTACCTCATCATTCCTGGTATCTCCAACATTATATTAGTAGACAGGGTGGAAAGCATTGCGAGTAGCCTCTTCTCACTTCAACACACCTGGTATCTCCAATTTTATATTAGATAGATAGGATGAACAGCAGTGTGAGCAGCCTCCTCTTACCTCAGTACTCGTGAGATCTCAATATTAAATCAGATAAGCAGGGTGGACAGCAATGTGAGCAGGCTCTTCTTACCTCATCATTCCTGGTATCTCCAATATTTATATTACATAGACAGGGTGGAAAGCATTGTGAGTAGCCACTTCTCACCTCAGCACCCTGGTATCTCCAATTTTATATTAGATAGATAGGATAAACAGCAGTGTGAGCAGCCTCCTCTTACTCAGTACTCGTGATATCTCAAATATTAAATCAGATAAACTGGGTGGACAGCAATGTGAGCAGCCTCTTCTTACCTCATCATTCCTGGTATCTCCAACATTATATTAGGTAGACAGGGTGGAAAGCATTGTGAGTAGCCTCTTTCTCACCTCAGCATCCCTGGTATCTCCAGTATTAGATCAGATAGACAGGGTGGACAGCAGTGTGAGCAGCCTCTTCTCACCTCAGGCAACAACCGCAAGCAGAATCAGAGACTGACTGAGTTATTGCGGCTGTGTATGTTTTACTCTGAAACATTTCAGTAAAAACATACTTTGAAAAGTAATCTGGAAAGTATGTACCTCAGGAGACTTGTCCAAAAGGCAGTCCTGGTGGCTCCTTACTATCTCATGCTCCAGATGAATAACAGCTCTTTCCATTTATACACAGATTAGGGATGGAGGGGACCACAGAGGGTGCCGGAGCTGGCCCAGGTGATATCACATTAATAAAGTGGACTACTATAGTGCAGGGATAACATGTCTGTGGATCATGACCGGGTCCCCAGGTCTCATTGTATTAAATAGACAATGAATGGGTGAACCCAGACTAATGGTGGAGACAGTGAAGGATGGAGTCTGCCGGACTGATAGAGACGTATCCTCACATTCACACGGTTTTACCTCCGGATATAACTTCCGCTCATCATCATCCTTTCTCTCTCATCAGTGACGCGGGACGGCTGAGCGGAGACCACATCGTCATTAGATTTACCCCAGGCCGCTCTGTAGGTGGCGCTGTTCATCAACCTGCGGAATCACAATCACAACCGGCTGAGGGTCATCAATTATTAACCAGCTCTATGTGGGGGTTTGTCTGAGGGTCATCAATTATTAACCAGCTCTATGTGGGGGACTCTGAAGGTCATCAATTATGGCAGCAAAGGATGAACATCTCCTGTGTCTGGGGCGTCCGGACCGTGTACGCACCTATAACATGCCCGGTCACTGGTCAGGGAAGAGGAGACGTCACCGGAGGTGTCTGACTGCAGCTTACTCCATCCACAACACATGGACGCTCAGCCAGCCGAGTGCGCATGTGTACGAGAGGGTCAGGAGTGTCTGCACATTCAATGGTCAGATCACACACCTGAGGCCCAATGTCAGGACCAGAGGAAACCAGCAATAGAGGAATGTACCTGTCACAGGAGCAGAGGCCACAGCATTTACTCATATCCGTCAGGTTCTTCTCTGCTTCTCTCATATCCTCATTGATTTGGTTCAAACCCTTGTCGATCCGCTCCAACTGCTCTGAACACATAACAGAAAAAGATATGGATGGACAGACGGACGGACGGACGGACGGACGGATAGATAGATAGAAAGATAGAATAGAAGTATAATTTTGGAAGCATGTAAGTGGGATCCGTAGGACCCAACATGCACCTTATATAACTGTCACCCAACAGCTACGGGAGCCTCTCAATGAATTAGAATCTCATTAAAAAGTGAATTCATTTCAGTAATTCAATACATAAAGTGACACACATCTATTATATAGAGTCATTACACACAGAGGGATCTATTTCATGCGTTTATTTCTGTTAATGTTGATGATTATGGAAACCCAAAGGTCATTATCTCGGAAAATTACAGTAGGGAGGATGAAGGGTTAACTATCACGCTGCCGTATTCCACGAGACATCAAAGAGTGAATATAATACTGATTTATTAGTCAACGCGTTTCAGGGCTCCCTGGCCTCTTGCTCAGGTCAAATCAATATCATATTGCCATGTTACAGGGAGCCCTGAAACGCGTTGACTAATAAATCAATATTATATTCACCCTTTGATGTCTGGTGGAATACGGCGGCACGGTTTTTAACCCTTCATCCTCCCTATTTTAATTTTCTGAGATAATGATCTTTGGGTTTTCATTGTCTGTAAGCCATAATCATCAACATTAAAGGTTGTCGCGTGTGACGGTACCTTTAATGTACCTTAGTGAAGTGCAAATTTGCATATATCTGAGAGGAGGGAAGTGGCTACAATCTCCTCACCTACTTCGCTGTCTCCATAAGGTAGATAGCGAGTTCCAAGACCTTGTCTTAGCCCACTCACACAGCCAGATCAGAATATCCCACACACTACACTGATGAGGGGCAGGTACCCCGAAACGCAGCGTCTGTGGTTTGGGGTTCTGATCTGGCACAAATCCCTTAGTCATATTAAAAGCTTGTTGGAAAGCGATTAGGACTTTGAGGAGCTGCTTAAATGTGGCACTGGAGTTTCTCCACTTCCTTAGTGAAGTGCAAATTTGCATACTAGTAGATGTAATCTATATTTTCACCACCAGAGGTCAGTGCAGGGTAACTTGTTATACTACGTTAGTAGGTGTTATCTATATTTTCACCACCAGAGGTCAGTGCAGGGTAACTTGTTATACTTGTAGGTGGAAATAAATATAGTATATATTTATATAAATGTCTCAGTAATTCATTTGTGATATTGTCTGATGAAGGAGCCTTGAGCTCTGAAAGCTTACAAATA